>JAQGEQ010000071.1:3067741-3681289 GCA_034620365.1 Pegea sp. RAD2-039
TTTATCACACTTTCTTGACCTTTCGATTTTTACAGGCTCTTGAAGTAGCAGAGAAAGCTCTTAGGAGTACAGATCACATTAAGATGAACGAAAAAAGACAACAAGCCGCTCTAATCAACATCTACAATTTTCGACATCTAGAAACTCCTGAAACTAATCTGACAGGTGATTTTCTCAATGATCTCTTTTATGTACATCTAAACTCTCTTTGTTTCAGCTTCTGAGTCAAGTTCCTTAGACTCTTTGCCACCTCCACCCCCTCCTATAGACCTTTCTAATCACCAGCATCTAGCACTAGAGAGCAGGGCTTCACCTCTTTTACTCACTCCAAATGAAGATCACCCAAAATGGGAGCAAGGAATATTGGGAAGTTTTCCTGACCCACGTAACGGATCAATTAGAGATATGGGATACACAGGATCACTTCCTAGACGTATGGGCTGGGCCAATCGTAGCTTTAGTAGTCAAGGACACATATTACCACCTCAACAACGACCAGTTAACCAACGCACTTGTCATGGTCGAGAAACTCCTCTTCATATGATGGAAAGATCACAATCAGCAAACTCTTTTCAGCATCATCAACAAAAGTTTCAACAAAACCACCAACATTACCAGCAACCAATTTATCACCAGATTAACCCATCGTTGCATCACCACCAAAACATCAACAGTAAGAAGACCAACATTCGAGGAAATGATATTGTAGCAACTTTCTTTTTAGGTAACCTCGTAAGTGACAGTAGATTACAACAACTATACGAGCAGCAAGCCAACTTCAACCAACTAGAAAATTCTCGCCGTCTACAAGAGCAGTATATGAAATTACAATGTTTACAGAAGCAACAACGAATTGTGAGAAAAACTCTGATTAGTGATTCTTGCTGATTCATGACAAATATTTTAGGCTTCCAAGAAATCCGGTTTGCCTTCACCGTCAAGTAAATCTCATCTGACAGCAAAATCTTCTGATGTCTAACGTTTCATACTTCTTGAACGGTTTCCATTGACTGTAGTTTTGATACTTTATCTTCAAACCAACTCTGAGGAAATCTAACCAAATTACTTTGGTTATTATCAAATCATTTAAAAGCTTTTTTCAGAAATCTTTTCTTACGAACGTTAGCTTTGTAATTTACTTACTAAATTTGTTTTTACAAACAAGAATCTCAAAAAGTAGTTATCCGATTTACTGAGGCACCCTTTACGCTATTACAATGACAAATTTCCTGTTTGCAATAAAAGAATAAATTTGTAATAAAAATATTAATATTTGTCAAACTAAAAACATTTGAAAGGTTTCACTTTAAGTTTTTATTGTCAAATCAAATTATTTTGTAAAGCATACAGTTTCTATAAATGATTTTTAGAACCATATCAAATAGACAAAAATAAAATTTAATTAAAATTATTTAACTCATGAATAAACTAACAAAATAATTCTATTTGATTCAGTTTTTTAAATCGATTAATAAAAAAAATAAAAATTGGTTAGTAAACGTTATAGGTTATTTAAGATTAGTAAAAAAGTTACTATAAATCAAAACAGCAAAAATAAAATTACTTAAAGATTTACCAAATTCATATTTCACAAGTTTATATACAACTTTTTTATGGAAGAGTTTGATAACATGAAAGAAGTTAACTTATAACAAGCTTAAACTTAAAAAAATACTGAATAGTGATTCGCTTTTTTACAACCTTTATCAGTTTTTACTTAAGCAATGTACTTGAGCATTTACACACAATTTAAAGTACTTGGGAGGTTCAGTAGCATTAAGCTCTAGTATTTATGTATAGCTTCACTATTAATGGATGTATTTCTAACACTGGCATACGCACGAAAATAGATTAAATGGAAATATTTTGATAAATTTCTCTTTATTAAAAACAAATGTCTACACTTAAATACATCCTGTTCTTAAAAGAAATAATCTAGAAGCTTTAAGTACTCTTCTTCTTTATTTCTTTTAATAAAAATAAAAGATTGTTTATTAGACGGTGAGCAGTTTGTGATCGTTATTGCAAAAAATTAATGCGTTTATTATTATACGTTTATTAATAGTAGTTTTGAAGGCAGAATTTAATAAAACTTGTAAATTTTTTAGTTTAGAGTTTATAAAATATTATCAAAAGCTCGAAATTGAATGGACCAATTTTGTAAGGACAAAAATATAACTTTCCGACAGTGTATATGAAAAGTAATACGATAGATTTCTCCATCTAAATTATTGAAGTCAATGTTTTAAATTTGTGAAATGATTCATAAAAATAATTACAAGAAAAATTTCAAATTTTTCATTTAAATTTAACATTTACTATTTTATTGCACACAACAATTAATCTAATTTATAATAAAAATATAATATGATTGTATATTTTATGGTTCATTATTATAATTTTATAATATCAATATAAGTTGTGTATCTGTATTAACATTTAAAAATAAATATATATATAAATTATATCAATTTATAATTACATCCACTTCAGTTGATTTGCTTCTCAGAAACTAAAGTGTAATGCTTATAGTTCTTATTATTATAAATTTAAATTTTCAAATTACGTTCTTATATATTATATTTTGCTGATTTTAAATTAATTTTAATCTAATTACACCTTAATAATATACCTGAAACATTTATCTGTAAAAGTTCTTACATAAATTAAATATTGAGATTTTTAATTAAATAAAAGAACCTTTAAAGTAAGCAAATGAAATTTTTTCTTAGATGAGATATTAGAAGACAAACTTGGTTATATAAGTAGACAAGTTTAAGAAGTTAATAGCTTATGTGATTAAAATGATGAAAGGGTTAGAGTAATGAAATGGTGAATAACTTTTGCTGATAAGCTAAAAATCCCTCATTCCAGTAAAAGTTTAGATGCTAATAAACACCTATAACTTAAAGCTATAAATAGTAGTTTTGCATTTTGGTGAATTTTAAAAAATCAAGAAATTGAAAAATGTTGATGCAAATTCTAACGTTTTAATGTTTCATTGATTTTTAAAAAACTTTTTGTAATTAATTCATTTTGTTTATTATAAATATACTTACAAAATGCTGTACATTGCGTTTAAGTCACTTTAACTTTTAAAAAGATGAAAAAATAGTTTAGATGCTTATCAGTTGAATTTCTACTGATATCTGTTTAAAATTTAGACTCAAATGCTTCTATATAGCTTCTTCTTCTACTATTGATAGTTCATTCAAAAATAACTAGACGGTTATTTCTTCTGTATATTACTGTAAATAAGTTAAATTTAGAGCTGAACTATACAAAGATTAATTAGTAGATTAAAATACATTTAGAAATCAAAGGTATATTCTCATGTTCAACGAAAAGTTAAATCAATCAGATAATTCACGAGATAAAATAGAAGAGTTTCTTAGTTGAGAAAATGTAATTAATTAAAAAAAATTCTTATTGAAAAAACAACCAGCTAAATGAATTATCACAAGTACATAAAATGTTTTTATAAAAGATCTCCTTTAGTTAGTCATCACTATAAGCAACGTACAAATATTTTAAATGAAAATGTTTTTTATTAGCCAGATTTTCCTGAATGAACACCTTTTTTCAATGACAGTTCATTTTATCTTTCAAGTCATTATTTTTAATGCCTTAAGTTTTTTCTCAATCACCTCAGCTGATAATCAACACACATTTTATTGATCGATTGCTTAAAACTGGTGTTTCAGTGTATTTCATCAGATTTTTTCAGATTATATAGATATTTTTCAATCATAAAAATTTTCCATTTAGACAGAAAAAAACAAACTTTTGGTGGAACTTAAAGAAACATATTTGTAAACTATGTTACAGAAATATAATCATAATACTATACGAACTTTAAAAATCTTTACCGAAAACCGCTCACAGTTACATAATTACTTTTATTTTTTGATCAAAAGGTTCTGCTAGTTTAAAATAAGTAAGCTAACACAATAAATATGATTTATTATTGATTATACTAATTTATCAAACTAACTTAAAAATGGAATTAAGATTTCTAGAAAATTCATAATCTTTATATTGCTATATTTTATTTCAACGATTTTTAATTCAAATATAAGCTTTTTACAAGTGATAACTAGAACTCATTAGCACTAAGAAAATGCTTATGCTGTTAATAATAATCTACTATTAAGAAAATGTGATTTAACCCAAAATTTCTTACTATAATTGCGTAATCAAGTTGCGTTAAGTAACCATTTGTTAAAAAGGAAATGTATCAATAAATACCACACAATTTGAATTAACTAAGTTTCTCCTTATACATTTGTTAAATGTCTATTTTAAAAGTCGTTAAATAAACTATAATTGTAAGTAGTTGCTAATATCTTAAGATAAATACGATGTAAATACAATCTTAAAAATAAATTTACCCTGAAAAATAAAACAATAGGTCAAAAGTTGCTTTTCAAAAAAGTATTAGTAACTATCGAATCTTACTCAAAACCATCAATTAAAATTATTATGTTGTTCAGGACATCTTCGACTGATTGTAAAAGTTTGCGCATATCTCAACAAATTTATTTCCAAAATATCTGGATAAAAATACAGTTCAAATTTAAAAGAATATTGAATATTCATTTATTTTTGACTTTATTTACGATTAATAAAATTTAATTTTCTCCAAAAAAAAACTTTCATTTACTTTGTAAACAATTTTCAGTTGATAAATAAGAAAGTTCTTTAAGCCTTAACTGATTTCTGAAAGCTAAATTTAGATTACTACGGTAAGATTTTCTAAATAACAACTTAAGTTTTAGTAAAAACATTCAAACAGTCTAAAATTGTCTTTTATTTTACATAAATTTAGAATTTTTTCGCTGATAGATTGAGCTAATGTTAGAATTGTTCAACCAGCACGTTTCTCTTTACTTTAATCATTTTTTATAATTCTTTCTCTTTTTGTGCATTTTACAAAAGAAAAAAGGTTCTAAATTTTGCTTGATATACAAAGACGAGTTGGTAGCAAACAGCATTCAGCTTAGTTTTCAGCAGCTTAGAAAGCAGTTATCAATTTTTCAAAAAAAATGACTGATGTTCAAAGATGGAAGTCAGTTATAAACTGGCGCCAAAACTCAATTGGAACTGTTTCTATTGATCACAAATTTCATAAACGAACATTCAAATGCAGGTGAGGAAATCATATTTTTTAATTACTTGCAAACTAAGAGAATTAATGAGAATTTTTTATTAGCATCTTTTAGAAATTATTTATTACAAATAAACTTTATGAAAGTCTAACAACTAAAATTTATTCTTCAGATTTCTTGCTGAGTTTACTTTACAATCATCTCTGCCATCTGAATGTTTTCAAGCAGTGGAAAGTTCCTTAGAGTCTTGTGACCGTATCTATTTGCCAAAATGTCACTTTGTTATGAGTCAAAATAACTTCCAGCTAATCTACAAGCAAGAACCAAGCACACCAAAACGGTAAGTTTCTCAACTGCATAACATTGATCAAATATTTAATTTATTCTTTATTTAAATTGGATTTAAATTAGTTTGAAAGATTTTTAATTTCGATTTATTTATTTACAGGCTGAAACATAAAATCAAAAATTTGTTTTGTTCAAATCATCAAAAGTCTAAATCTCAAACATCAATTTCAAGTTATTACGTTTGTGACAACATCTCTTACAACACGATTGCTTACTGTGGAATCGTTCCTGACTACAGCAACGTCTTTTTCCTCACAAGACATTGTGCCGAAGGACTCGTCTGTAGTGTCTATGTATTTCCTGATGGAAAATCAACTCAAAAAGCAATTGAGTCAATTGGAAAAAGATTTGAAAGAGCACATAGAGAATGGCAAGCTGTAGTGAGCTCGCATCCTTCTCCAGTTATTGCATCAAAACTAGTCAAATGTTGCGATTATTTATTATAATTTCTTTTTTATCAGTATTCATATTGCGTGCTTTTCTAATAAATTATTTCTATTCATAATAACTTTGAGTT
Organism: Pegea sp. RAD2-039; assembly: GCA_034620365.1. Lineage (NCBI taxonomy): Eukaryota > Metazoa > Chordata > Thaliacea > Salpida > Salpidae > Pegea > Pegea sp. RAD2-039. Next base: position 3,073,715 of record JAQGEQ010000071.1, read on the forward strand.
TTGTTTTAACTGAGAAAGAAGAATTATAGATTACTGAATTAAAACTAATTTTGCAGAAAACAGACTAGATTTTTTTTTAATTGACAAAATGCTGTGCACCAAAACACAGACTAAAAGATATTATTTGATGTAAAGTGTTTTGAAGATGCTGGCCAATAGTATAAAAGTAAACTTGGAAAACTAACTTGGAACAACAACTTTTAGCGCTGCCATAAAAGTGACAAAATATAAATTCGGCATCAAATTACTTTGGTGCAAATAAACATCAGTTGAATCAATTATTTTACAGATGTTTGTTATTTGTGACTTATCTTGTATGCTAATCTAAATTAAAGTTGATATTTAGCCTCAATTTTTTGAATAATACATAAAGTTCAAAATCTCAGTTGATTTGATTAGAGATTTCGATCTTTATTGACTTCTCTTTTAATAAAACCAACCCAATAAAACTCGTCATATCAACAAATGTTGAGCTCAGTGATTAAAGATAGTTTTAGTGATCATTAATTCATTAAATTTAAAACCTTTCTACAATTATAAATTTAAAGCAAAAATTTATTCCAAGAAATTAAGAAAATTAATTATCTTTAAATGAAACAAAATTGATGGGTTCGCTAATAAAAAATATCTACATTTTAAGAGGTTAAGTAAACTTTAAAAAAATGTTTAAGTTACCGAATTAACTACATTCGTGGATAAGATTTGTTTAAAATATGATATAGGCAACGTAAAATATCAAACGTTTTGCTGTTATATATCGTTGATAATTCTAAACATTGCTGGTGGATTACTAGCAAAACTGAGTGGAAAGGTAAGTATCACTTTACAACCGCTAGCTGTTAATTACATACAAATAAATTTACTTGTAGAATTTAACTTTTTGTAACAAAAAATTAGCTTATTTCGTTAAAAAGCTTGTAAAATAAGTATGGTAAGATTTATATCATTTTTAGTCTTTAAAAATCGAAATGTACACTTTAAATTAATTACTGTGTACTTGAGCTGTTATTGGTATCATATTAAATTAGTTTCCAATTTAACGACTGAAAGAGTTTTTTGGTGAAATTAGGTTTAACAAAATTTCAAATGCAGCAAGTATTTTATTGAAAAATTAGTTGTAAAGATAACTTTTATAAACATTTATAATTATAATATAATCATAATAAATATAATAATTTGTTTAATATATAATATAATATTTTTTGGTATATTTGCAAATGTTTGATAATTATTAAAAATAAAATTTTCTTTATTTAAAGAATAATCAGTAGAGTAATTAATAAGTAAAATAACAATACTATTTCAAATACGATTGAAATTTGAGCTAAGATTGAAGGTTCAACATACAAAGGTTTTTACACCTGCCAAACTTGTTATTTGATTTAATCAAATTTATAGAACAAAATTTAAGTAATCATTACTAAGAACAATTGCAACAAATTGGATATTAACGATTTTTTGTGTGTAGGCTTCAGAAAACCTTTTCAAATAATCTAATTTTCTTTGATATATAAATATCTACTTTTATTTATTACATATGTATCATCAAAATAGTTTTAAAAACTATACACTAAAAATAAACAAATTAAAATACATATCCCAACTAACAAGTAAAAACTAATTTTATCTAATCCACTTTTCAGATAGCTTTTAAATATTGGTAACAAAAGTACAAATTAGTTTAAGTTTATTGATAAAACGTTAAAGTTTGACAAATATATCAGATTTGGTGGTAGATTACTGTAAAGTGTACTTTGGAACAACTTTTAATGTTGTAGCAACTCAAATATTACATAATTTGTGTAACAATATTAACTGATTTTTGTTAATAAGTACTTAACTGTTTTGATAATCATACTTTACTGATCAATATAAAAAATTGATAACATCAAATTGTTTTCAATTTTATTTATGAAAATGCAATCTGATCTTTTTTAATTCTTATCATATTTTGCAGCAATTTTGACAAATTTCAGTTTAAATTATCCCCGTTCAAAATTTCTTAAGTATAATTAATTGGTTTAGAAAACAAATTAATTAAAATCCAAGCTCAAACCGATGATTAACTTGATTATCTGTATTCAACAGATATATAAAAAATGATTTATTAAAGAATAACACAACTGTTACTATACACCAAAAGATTTGAAATTGTTTGTAAACTTTTAAAAGCAAACACTATTTGATATCTTATAACTTAAAGACAATCAACAACGGAAGTTATTTAACAAGTAATTGAAGAAACCAAATCATGGATTATTAAAAAAATGATCTGCAAACTAGTTGCAAATTGAAATAGTGCTGATTTTAAGTAGATAACATTAAAGCTTCATTTCAATTTAGCTAAGATACTCTTTGTGAAGTTAATCTTCTAACAGTTTGATCAGACATACCACTTAATTTTTCTGACTTTCACAAACAACCTTTACTCTTGTTTAGCATAGTTTATTACAGTTGTATTCGGACTATTAAATAGTTTGTAATCAGAAAAATTACCTGCAAAGTTTTGAATTCTTAAAAAAAATTGTTTACTAAAAACAAATATTAACAGTCAATTAGAAATGAATAGAAATAAGAAATACTTTAAATGTTACGTTAGCATAATCTAATCTCAAAGTTTTGATGACATACTAGGAAAAGAAAGTAAATGCAAGTTAGATTAGCAGAAAGAATAGAGATTACATAAGATAGTTATTAGGGAAAATGCTGAACTCAGAAAGTACTGAATGTGGAAAATTGTTATGAACGCATACAAAGTTTAAATTGAAGCAACTTAAATTATATTAATAACACATATACAAAGAAATATTTCGATATATTTAGAACAATTACAAATGAATTTCAAAATTGCGCTTATAGTGAGATACACAAAATTATATACAATAAATAAAACTAATTTGGAAACTTCTCAAATATTTTAGCTTAAAATGTTTGACGAAATAAAAGAAATCAGTTTTGATATATTGAAACTGCTTCTTCATGCCATGGGTAAATGCTTGAAAATAAAATGGAATACATCATTTAAGGCAAAATACTTGCTCAGGTAAAAGGAAAAACATATTTCTTTCTAGAAGTCGCTTTCGTTGCTTAGTTACTTTTCGGAAGTGATTGGTAATAATCCACCAAAACTTGCCAGGCTTTTGGAGCCATGAAACCTTCAGGAAGTGTATCTCCTTCTCGAGCTGTTTTACGCATTCTAAATAAAGATTAAATGTAAACCCACACAGATTCCACCTACACTAGATTACAACTCATTTGTTACCTGGTTCCAGAAATAAAATCAAAATTATCATGATTTTCTGGGTCGTAAAAATCCATCTTTTTTTCTTTCTTATTGTAAGCAGCAACGCGGAATGGGACAATACTAAACTGTCCCAGACCAGGAGCCATGGTCAACACCTTTCGACCATGTGAATGATCATACAAGTCCCGTTTCTCTTCAGGATGTGGCATACCAGCTGGATCTCGTCCCACGATGTAGTAATTAGCACCAGTTGACAATCGAGCTTTTGCATGCCATTGCACCTAACAGTAGATAAAGATGAGGATTTGATGTCAGATATGAGAGTCTTTACCTCAGTTGGACCTGCATACATCATAGGAGATGGGAAGATGGCAACTACAGTGGATTTGCGGTCCAACACTCCTTCTTCCAACACCGCTTCGTGTTGTTTGATTCTAGTTTGAAGAGGAACATCATCTGATTTGGTCCAACCTCCTAAAGATCACAGATCAGCGCGAAACAAATCATTTTAGAAGCAAATTAACCGAGAGGATGCAAGAGAAGGACGGGATTTTTCATGCCCTGTTCGATCAGGCGTCTCCTGGTGTCCTGCATCAGTAGTGCATGTCCATTATGAACTGGATTACGAAGTTGAAAGGCAAATACTGCATCAGCATCCATTTGCTTGAAGCGTTTTCTCAACTCCAACGGTGTCAACCTGTACACATCATCACATCACATCACGTCACCAATTTGATGACCACCTACCTGAAGCTGTCTAGACCATCATTCCACTGGATACGTTCCAACACTTCGATTTCGCCACCACACAGCCAATCACCACTTTCCATTACCATCTACAACCATCACAACCATCTTTAAACCAACTCTTTGCCATCTCAAGTACCTTGATGTAAGGATGCCCTTTGTTTGAAGTGCCCCATTGTCTCGAACATCTTTCTTCTTTGTGATGAGGATAGAACTCGGGATCATGCATCACTGCGTACACTTTTCCATCATACTTCAAAGAGATAGAAGGGCTTCCCTGGTATGTAATAGGGCGTGTTTAGCTTGACCAGGTACCAAGTCGTACTAACCTCAAGTCTTTTCTTGTCTGCATCGTGGACAGGTAGGACAATCGGTACCGACTGGTTGATGATCTCTCCATTGTCCAACAAACAACCGAAATGTTGACATTGTAGAAATTCTCGTTCCCGCATAAATCCTTTCAAAGGTGTAGCCCAGCCCTCGGACAACACTTGCAGCCACTGAAGGTCCAGCTGGGGGCAGATGAGAAGAGTTAGAAGTGAGGGGGTGAAGGTGAGACTTGTACCTTGGTCAGTTCAACACCTGGCATCGACTCAGCTTTACTTTTCAACAGCTCACGAGCATCTAAATTAACAAACAATTCTCTGACAGGCAAAGCACTTTCATACGGAATGATTTCCTAAAGAAGATTCATGAAAGAAGTTGATGAAGAAGAGGATCCAGCCAACCTGTTGGATCAGTTCTTTCACAATCAACATCATGCATTCGGTCACTGAGTATTCAGCTGTCTTCACATTAACTTCGGGGTTCTCTGGTGGTTCGTAAGGTGAATCGATACCAGTAAAACCTAATAAGATCAAATTGTAAGTGGTTGTTGTGGTAGATGTAAAAGTATTTAGAACAATTAGTTAATTTAACCAAATGTTTAACTCAAACTAAACAAACTAATATTTGTAGAAACATCAGGCTGAAGATTTTTTTTCGATTACCAAATTTTTTATCTAAATGAAGTCTTAAATAAATGATTAATACTAAAAGTTCATTGGCCTTTTCCAATATTTACTTTGTGACTTGTATAAAGATGGTAAAAGATAAATAAAACAAAGTCCATTACAAGTGATTTGAACATAAAACTATAAAAAGATTTCATCTGTAAATGTGATGAAGTCAAAAAAACTTTATTTAGTAGAAAAAGTTTCAGAATTCTGAATTACTCAATATTAATTAGAGGTTAAGCAAGTTTAGGGTTAAAGTCAAATATGGAGATTTAATGAAAAGTTGTAAAACGACTGATAAAACCCGGTTAGATACAAAACAACATCACATACTGGCCATCAAAGTGAGTATTTGAAGATTGAAATAATTTAGAGATTAACTTTCTTAACACAAACAACTTTCAAGTGGTGTTTGAGTTTGATAAACAAAGAAAAGTTTGTGAAATAAACCTTTAAGAAAACAAGAAGAGAGCTGAAAAAACACAGACGTGAATACCTTGCAAGTTTCAACTTTACAGAATAAACTAAACTGCTTTCTATTATCAAACGCTGACAAGCGAGACAACTAGGTTTGATTTGAAACAAGTTCACGTCATCATGTAGTGTTGTATCAGATAGTAACCAGTAACATGGCATCCACTGACAAAGTTTACCTTTTATAATACCACTTCGAGCCTTCTTATATAATCCTTTTACATCTCTGCGCTCACATTCAAGTATAGGAGTGTCGACATAAACCTCAAAAAAGGGCAAAGAGGCTGTTTCATGACAACGTCTAGCATATGAACGATCCTAAAATTGTTCGTTTGTTTGTTACTGCCAAACTTTTCACAAGAACTTTGATCAAAGGTAATTTTTTGAATGAAAGTTTTTTTTTAGAAATCAATTGGTTGGTAGCAAAGCTTGAAAGAGAGCAGCAGCAAAACAATACCAAAACATGTCAATTAAGACAAGCTTTCACACCAGTTGTCAACAATTAAAAATCAAAATTACATCAAAATCATTCACAATTGATAATCTGATCAACAAAGACATCTCACCTTTGATCTCTCCTTGTCGAGCTTTCTTGTACAAGCCTTTTACATCTCTTCTCTCACAAACTGGTAGAGGAGTGTCTACAAAAACCTCCACAAACGGCAAGTTGGATTTGTTGTGGACGCGACGGGCACTCAAACGATCCTTAGATTATCCAAATTGAAAAGTTAACTACTTATAATTAATTTGCAAACTAATTAAAAGAATTGAAGAATAAGATTGATTGCTGAGAAGACTTGATTATTAGAGATTGTAAACATCAAAAAAGAGGCATTGAAAAGAATTAGAAAGATCAAAAGCAGGAAACAAGAGACTGGATCATTGATGTAATTGAGATGAAAATGTTTACGTTTTCACAAATCACTTAGAATAATGAAAAGTAAAAAAAACCTTTCGGTAAGGTGATATGAAAGATACCAAGCAAACTACGCCGGCATCGGCAAATAGTTTCGCCACTTCACCTATTCTTCGGATGTTTTCTTCCCGGTCTTGAGGAGAAAATCCCAAATCCTAAAGATTAATTAGATGAGAAATTTGAGTAAAATTGACAACGATTAGAAGTTGTTATAAAAATATGGGATTGTCACCTTGTTTAATCCATGTCTAATGTTATCGCCGTCTAAATTATATGAAGGAATTCCTTTTGAGCAGAGATATTCTTCCAGTTTCATTGACAGAGTACTTTTTCCAGCACCAGAAAGACCTAAAAAGCAATTTTAATCGAAACTTATTCGAAAACTGAACGCATGTTGCAAAAACTTACCAGTAAACCAGACGGTACAACCGCGAAAACCGCCCTTTTTGCCCATAACTTGTCCACGTTTATCACGGGAGACATGGTGTTGTTGGTAAACAATGTTGGATGACATCGGTGGCTGAAAAAGAAATGAAAAATGATTGATGAGTGATAAAGAATCAGAAAAATCAGTTTCAGAAAATCAGTGAATAGTTCCAAATAAATTAACACCAAGCAACAACAATCAGCAAAGTTTTGAAATCAAGTAAAATGAAAACACGATTATCAACTGCCTTAGGGCATCAATTGTTTAAGGGCCTGACTATAAGGTCGGTTTTCTAGTTTTGCTGGTTCATGACGGCACCCACTAACAGAGAAGAATATTTGCAAACAATCTTTTACAAAAGACAACTTACATTGTATTTAAAGACTTATTTCTACTTAAAAATTTCAATCAAGCAAATGAATAGTTAGTAAAATGTGTCTACTTAGTTTAACATGTTGGCTAAAACTCAGTTATACTAGTTAATTTATTGAACTGGTTAACAATTTGAGCCTCAAAGCACCGTCAATACATGGTAGAAAGTTTTTTTAAATGTCAAATATTTTTTTGTACTATTGTAAATATATACTCACTTTTGAAGTTGGTTAAAAGTAAGTTCCAAAAACAAATTAAACAATCTGAATAAAAGTCAAAGCGATCAAATAAATGTATTAAAATTAGGTTTCAATTAAACTAAACTATTACTAAACCATCAAAACAATCTAATTTCTCAGCAAACTCAAAACCTCGATAGTTACCAGCACTAATAGTAAATAAAAAATAATTTTTGCTCCACAAACAAACTTGCCACGTATTGATAAAAACTGCTACAGCAATGAGTATAAATGTTTGATGAAATCTCATAAAACTAAAGTATTTATACTATATTGGAAGAAGAAAAAGGCTAGCTTCACAAAATACAGGGCAACTTAGTTTAGTTGAAAGACTGGTTTTATTGACAGTACATCTTTTAAATCAACACGTTCCACTTAGATAGTTTTATTTCATAGATATGTATGACAAAGCATTTATTGGTTATGTTGAATAGTTTTGAGAAAATGTGACGAATTTTGAAGTTAAAGTTTAGTGATTAGTCAAAGCTATTCAAGACTTGATTGACTCAAAGCTTATTCAAGATAATCGTGATTGACTCTTAATTTGAAATGAAATGTTATAATCGTGTTTTGAAAATTATTTTCCTTAAATGTCAAAAATCGCAAATAAGTTTTCAATAATCAGTCAGTAACAAATGAGAATTTACAATTTTTACAAAAAATTATGTGAGTTTCTTTCAATTAGTAAAAAACTAACTACTTATTTAAAAGAAAAACCCAAATGTCGTTAAAAATTAACTAAATTAAAACAATCTAAAACACAAATAAACTTGTAAGCTTTTTCATCTTCGAATTTATCAGAGAAACTTACATCTTGAGTTCTAATCTGATAAAAACATGACCGAAAAACGATTAAAGAAACTTAAAGAAATATTTAAACTTTACAAAAAAATTAGTAACCGCCTTCATGTAGGTGAAAGATTTCTCTGAAAATCAACTCGTATTACAATTGAAAAGAAAAGTTATCAAGAAATGCTGTTTGCTAAAACTCCTGCTTGACAAATAAGGGTGTTGCTGAGGTACTGTTACACCCAAATCAACCAGCAAGTTCTACCAACAAGTACAATTTAAAACCAGGTAGTTAAATTAACATCTAAAAGTAAAGGGTACATTTCAAAGATATTTACCCAACGATTATAATTTAAAAAAAATTGTTTACATTTAATTATACTTCACAGTTTATTGTTACTACTTTAATTCATAACACTCACAATCTTTATTACATTCTACTTTTTTGTCGTCTCAAACATTTTTTTACTTTTTTAAAACTTATTGCTGACATAATACTCGCAAAATCAACAAAACTATAAATAAGTTAAAAAACTAGTTTAACCGGCAGTAAGTAAATGTTAAAAATTCTATATGTTAACAACAACGCCATCTGAAGATGAAAAAAGTTTATAATTGATCAAAGTTTTAACCACAAGGTGATGACTAACTTTGTTTGAGTAAAAAATGATTTTTAAATGATTACAGCAAAATAAAAATCGAATTAAGCTCACAAAAATAGTGCAGAGATAATAATGAATTTCTTTGAACAAAGAGTTTGAATCACAGTTCAATATTTCTGATGGATGACTTTTAATAAAACTATTTTAACTTCCTTTTTAGGAAGTTACGCAAAATGCTCAAGATGTGCCAGAAGAGAGAGACTCCAAAGGACTCGACCACCAAGCACAAAAGTTATCTGTTATCATTTTCTTAGTTTTGATAACAGAAAAGCTTTAGACAAGCTACTAAATCGAGTCACTTTGTTGTTCATTGAATGTGTATACTTCAGGTGGAAATTAAATCAGCTTTAATTGTTCAACAAGTCAACATCCTTATTAAACATCTAGGCTGACTCAATTTATTGAACATTTTGAAATAAATGGCGTTTCCCATACAACTACAACTAAAGTAAGTATTTAGTATCTATTTTATAACATTGATGGCTACTTGATCAGAAATATTAAAATGTCACTAACAAATAATATTAGTATCTTTGTTTAAAATATCTCTTGTCTTCCTGATTTTCACTTAGTATATGAAAAGATCACAAGTTATTCATATTTTTAAGAAAAAAGCATCATAAATAAAATTATGACCAGAAAATATTGCCTGGCCAAATGACATTTAGTAAAACACAAACTTTTCATCTTATAAATCAATTTAATTATTAGTTTTTAAAGATTAAAAACTAACCTTGTCTTCAACCTCATCATGTGCTTGAAATTTTGCCGCCATTTCCAATACTATAGTAGCTTTATAAATAGCACAAAACTTATTCTGTACAAATGAAATGTAAAGTTTAAATAAATGAAATTTATTAAACTGAATATGATGAAAAAATAATATATACAGAAAATAATAATTTTGATTGACTAAAGTTAAAACTTTGCCTCCTTAATAAATTTAGTAATACCTTGAGTTAATTTATCTACATTGTACCTCATTTATTTTCATAATAATAAATAAACAAAACTGATAACTATATACTACCAATAAATGTACACCGTCTATTATACCTTAAAAAGATAAGATCTTTTTTTATATTATCAATTAAAATTCATACTATTAAAGTTAGAAAACAATAATCAAAGTTATATGGTCTATAAGAAATCTTTTCAAGAGATACTATACTTGAATCACATATAAAAATACATCAAACAATTGGAAGAATTATATACTGATAGTAATGATTGATAGAAACTTAAGTTAGAACCTTAACCTAAGAGAAGTTGAAAATGATGAAGACACACTTTGCAAGTGAAAGATAAACAGTGGTGTTTATATCTATCTTATCAAAGCTAATGAAATTAACATTAATAGAATTGATTGCAAGTAACAAATTAGCTGCTTGAAATTCAGAAGATAAAACTAAAGTTAAAACTGTGTTGTTGTTATTTGGTATAATCAAAATAAATAGACATTCATCAGCTAGACTACTAGATAAAAATGTTTAAGATACATAAATACAAAATTGCACAGTGAACTTCAAAATGATAATACTTCAAAAGAGATCAAAACACAAAATTGGTTCATAATCTAAAATTAACTTATTTGAAAAAAAAAAAGTTTAACTTATTAAAAATATATTTAAATCTTTTTAAATAAACTTTAAATTATATTTACAAAAGTATTAAATCAATTTTAATAATTTTTTCTAATTTAATTACTGTGGCATTATTTATTTAGTTATTTTGAAGCATTATTCTTTATATAAGAACTTATTAAAAAATTAAATCTAACGATATATATAAAATAAGACAAATAATTTATTTATACTTATTTCTTAATAAATAAAAAGTAATTATTATCAATTCTATATTCAATATAAAATTGTACATAAATCTGAATCTAAAATAATTATAGAAAACAATTAAAAACTTTAATTTTCGCAAACAGCAAATAAATTTCAAACTTATTTTAATTGAGAACAAAAATATTAATCTTAAGAATAATAAAAAGTATTTAAACAAATTCAAAACTTGTTTGATTGGCATGACGACAGATGAAATAGAACTTCCAGATTTTTAAAGTTGATAAAATTCATGATGCTAGATTCAAAATATCAGATCTTCAAACTATGAAAATTTTTATCATAAAAATGATACATCATTAAGTGCAAATGTATAATTACTCCTTTGTGTTAAATACTAACATTCTTGTAACTTTATGTTTTGAAATATAGTTAAGAAGTTTATAGTGATTACAATAATAAAAAAATTAGAAACAATTTTTAGGAAAGATAAATTACTAGTATTTACCAAAAAATTGGAAATATTTATTAAAATGTAAATTGTAATATTAAATTATATTTGTTGGACGTTTTAGTAGAGTGAAAATTTAAAGAAAATAAATGTATAAAAGAGTATTTGATTGTTTAAATTTATACATCAATTTTAAAATGACTTTATTTTAGTGTAAAACTGGAATAACGTATGAAGTTGATTGAGTAGTAAAAAAAATTACCAAACGTGAATTACAAGTTACACGTCATACTAGTTAAAATTATCTCTAAAATATATTTGAAATAAATTTAAAGTTGTTATTTATCACTCCTTAATATCAATTTTTTTTTTTAATTTATCGAACTCTATCATAAATATTATATTAATATAATTGTTGAAGAATTTTTCTATGAAAAGGACAAGTTAGTGTAACACCTAAACCTGTAAAGCATCAGAATTATTTTACTGAAACCGATTTATCTGTGATCATGAAGTGGTTTTGAGGGGAAAACAAGTTGCAGGATGGTTTATTTAAAGTATGTAAGTACTAATGGAAAAAGAGCCTTAAGAACTATTGGATGACATTTAAAAATTTCTAAAAAATAGTCAAAATTTCATGAAATCTTTTTCAAGATTATAACCACAGTTTGTAGCTGAGACTAAACAGAAAAGTATTAAGCAAACGTTTGAATGATAAAATTTTATTATCATCGAATCAAACATAATAAAGAACTGTGTTTGAGGAATATACAGTAATAAGCGTATAAACCTAGTTCACAGAACTGAAACTCGAAAACAATAATATTTCACTCGTCATGCGTAACTGAATTCAACTGTCTAGTAAGTATAAAGATTCAGGATTTCTAACCAATAAAATGAGATTTGAATATTTCCGAAGATAAAATATGGATCTCTAGAAAAGAGTAAATCGTAACCGCTCAAATCATCGCTAAAAACCATTTGATGTGTCTAAAAGGTGGGAAAATAATTTTGAAGTATTTAAACTGGTCTTGATCGTAATTTTTACATTAAAATTATTGTATGGGTAGTTTGTAAAAATAAACTCGATAAACGATTCTGAAACAAAATGTTTCTTCATGAAAACTAATTAAAAAAGATTGAAAATGATCTGTTGATTAAACTATACTATGAACGATTAAAAAGCATCTGAACACTCTATACATTTATGAAAAACGAAGATATAGATACAGCTGAGTAGACGAGAAGAAATATTAAAGAAAGCTAAGTGTTCAAAGACACTTATGAACACAAGATGGCTTCTTGAATTACTGATTAGTAGTTGATCTCAACTGCTGATCAAAAAGCATGGAAGAAGATCCTGATTGAAAACTAAAACTTTCTAATCCTTTCATGTTGGAGTCTTTATGATTAAATTGAGAAGAACTAGCGCGATGTGCGTTGCTTACACCGTTTCCATCCCCATTGGCAGAACTGAACAAACTCTGTGAGATAATGTTGATGAAAGTAGTTGGAAAACTAAACAATTAACTTACTGGAGTATTATCACTAGATACATCGGACCACAAGCTATAAGAAGGTGATGTAACCGCTGGAAGAAAGCCATTAGAATTGGATGCAAACAAAGATTCAGGCGATCTTGAGAAGTAACTGTGAGCATCACCAGCTGCTGAGTTAGGTGCAACGCTCATTTGGTCGTTTCCATTTGTAGCAGGCAACTTGCTTGTTCGCAAATTCATAAACTAAACAAATATAACAATTAGTTAACTAATTGAAGATTCGAATTTGAAGGAGTTTAGAGGGATTAGAACAAACCGAGTTTTGCAGATTCCACATAGGATTAAGTTCTTTTATTCTGCTGTCTACAAGAGTTGAACCATCTGGAGTTTGGATGGTTGGTGGTGGTGCAGTAGTATCAACTGGAGATGATGTATTCATCAAACACTTTTCAAAAAGTTTTTCCTTAACCCAAGCATCTGTAACATTGGAAAACATATTTTTATCAAACTTCAAATATTAACTTCCATATAACATAATATCAAAAAAAAAATTATAAAAAGAATTTAAATAATGTTTTCCTAAAGACTTACCTGATTGTTCGACAGCATAATTAGCAGCGATCAATTTTGACTGCGCTATGTTGTCACAAAACAGCTCGCGCGGTGGTCTGTAAGACTTGCCCAAAAATGTCACCTTGCTAACATAAAAGTTCTTCCCATTTCGTTTCTCAGAAAAAAGTTCGTATTTGGGACGGGTGCCTCCGGTTAATAGACCAATGATTTCATCAAGATATGACTAAAAGTAAAAAGTTAAATGATTACAAACACAGGAGCAGAAGTTGGAATCAGGTGATGAGATAGAGACACATAAAACTACTTTTTGCAACTTACTATAGGACAGTCGATTGCAGAAAAATGTTGCAAATTAGAGACAGGTTCCAGATGATCTTCTTGTTCAGACAAGCCGTTGTTGGATAAATCGTTATTGGCATACAGGCTGCTGGGCGTACCATCGCGTCGCACATTCAAATATGAAACAGGTGCAGTTTCAACCAGATTTTCCATCGTTGCTGGTAATGATGAAAAACCATTATTAGGCAGCAAGTTGGAATTTGGAGAATTGATGGAGGCAGCAGTAGCAACATGAAGTTGTGTTGGCTTTCGGCCAGGGAATTGATTTGAGGGAAAGCCGGTGGGTATGGATTGCTGAGTAGGTAGTGTAGCAAGTCCATTTAGTTGCGCCATTGCCACCTGAAAACCAAATTGAAGTTAAATGATGTATGAGAGTATCCATAGATGTCAACTTTAAGAACAAAACACAATTAACCTGTCTATTAGCAGTGTTTTGCAGATCAGCATGTGGAACGAATGTAAATTGATTGAAAGCAGGATTAGGTGTTGCATTTCGAAACAAATACGATGGAATTCGTTCTTGTACCGCAGAATTGTTAGCCATCGAAGATAGTTGGCGACTTGTTACTAGATAAGATGATGATGAAATAGAGTAAGCTGAAAAGAATAAATTACCAGTAGCAGCCGGTTGTCTAACAGAGAGAGAATGAACAAGAGATGTAGGATTCGATGACTCATTTTTATTAGCTGGTGGTTTAGCAAGTGAAACTTCAATTTCTTGTCCATCAATCTTCTGTCCATTCATAACCTGTTTAGATAATTTGTGAAATTGCTTAGCAAGGATAAAATACAGTATTAAACAAGTTATAGAACCTGGATGGCACCCATGGCATCTTCTTTTGTCACAAAATGTACAAACGCATAATCCTTATCTTGTATTTTTTTCACTCTTTCTATTTTTCCTGGTCTAATGGCATTAAACTCATCAAAGATAGTTCTTTCTGTTGTTGTAACTTTGAGGTTACGAACGTAGACATTCTTTACACGAGTGGCAGCATTCTTCAGCTGTTTTAATAAATAATTTGATAATAATTCAATTACTAAAACTCTTACATCTAATTCTGCTTCTGCCCAATCTGTCGACACCTCACTACCAAATATGGTAATTCTTCCAGGCATTAACTTACGTCGAGCCATAGCAGCAGCTCGATGAGTACGATACTCCACAAAGGCAAAACCACGATTAAATTCACCTTTAAAGTGTTACATAATAGTTTATAAGTGAAAACAGTCAGCAAAATTGATACTCGTCTCAAAGGTTGATGTAAAAATGAATATGAGAAATAAGACTCACCAGGTGAACTTCCAGGATGCACCAAAACATCACTTACCTCTTCAGAGACTCGAGACATCTCGTTAAATATCTCATCGCGAGTTTTATCTCTAGGAAATCCATTTACGAAAAGTCTGCAAAATACAACTGATTTAAGATGAAAGAAATCAAAATCTTTCATGAATAATGAAGTAAAGTCATAAAAATATGAAACAGATCACATCAATAATCACCTGCAATTATCAACACTTTTACAGACACCAATCCTTTGAGCAGGACGTATTTCATAATTGTCCAATTGCTGGATGGCTCTTGCAGCATCTGCAGGACAAGTGAAACACACAAAGGCATACCCTCGATTAAATCCACTAAAATCCATCATCAGACGAAGCTTATAAATCTTGCCAATCTGATTAAGGATAAGAAAATATTAGGAAGATTCAACTATCAGATTTATTTACAGAATTAGGAGTGAAAAAATCTCACCTGTTCAAACAAAGGCACCAATTCATCTTCATAAAGATTTCTTGGAATCTTACCAACAAATACTTCACAACCTCTAGGAGGAGATTCTTCGTCTGAATTAGGATTCCAATACATTCGTTGGCCATTAAACTGCTGCATCGCTGTATTGAATAAAATAACATTTTATAATATCCACAAATAAGGCACTTGACAATATGCGAGATATTTATCAGTTTTTTTTTAACTAAATATCTTAACAAGATAAAAATTAGTATTTGTTTAATATTTATAATTAAAATAATAATTTTAAGCTTTTTAAATAAAAGATTTAAATGTCGGAGAGAGTAAAAATCCTTACAATAACCAGTGCGTTTTTCTAATGCAACCAGTCTAGCCATACTTTCATTAGAAGCATCAATATTTCCACAGGTTGTCATAATCGCTTATTATCAGAATAAGCACAATAATTGTGATTAAAAAAAAGGATCAATAACTCAGCAAATAATAGATTGCTGAAAAAAGGAATTAGTTAATAATTTTAGTTGACAAAAATCTGAAGAATATTACAAAAAATTTAATTCGCTTCATATTAGGCAAGATAAGAACAAACTAGTTAAGGCAGGTTTAATAAAGGTATTATCAATCTAAACTAAAATAAAAGTTCTACAAAAAAGTTCACTTTGGAGAACTGATTAAGGTAAATTTAGAAAAATTTCCGCTTAAATATTACAAATGCAACAGTTATCTGAACTTTAAATTTAAACAGAAAATTAGCCATGCATTTACAAAATTAAAATGGCGAAGCTTAGAATTTGTTTAAAGGCAGACCATCATTCAAGAAACTTTATAAAAAGTTAAACTAAACTAGAATAAATCTAGATAAATAGCGAATTAATCGGTTAGAGAAAATATAGTTGAAATGGAATTCAAATTAAAGATTGTTAAACTAAAGAGAAACTTCAAAGAAACCAATAAAATTAAATAAATATATAAGGAATTAATTTAACTGATAATTCTATGAAGGCGATGCAAGATATTTCAATCACTTATCAGCGCCAATGGTTACATCAAGTTTATAACATTATCGTTCATTTTTATATTACAAGTTTTTTATCGAGAAAAAGTAAAAAATAAACGATATATGATAAATGAGAGACAATTTTTAGTTAGCAGCGAATCATAAGTTAGTAATAGCAGATATCAAACGTGAAAAATGCAGACTCAAAGTGGTTACCGCGCTCTGGGAATTTTCAGAGTAAGGTCAGGTAGGCTGATGCTTCTGGATGCAACACACAAGGAGATAGCGATTATTAAAAGACTATATTCTAATGAGGATTTGTGAACTAAAAAATAGAGAACAATACAATCTTCTCATTGGTCAATTAATTAGTGTTTCCAAAGCGTAATTAATATTTTTTTTAAGTTATAGATTCGCTGTACCACCAACAAGTTGAAACAAAGATTTGGAGTTTGTTAAAACTTTTTTAATCAAATTTTACAAGTTTCTACAAAATATATCTTAACTTTACAGAAAAATGCATCTCTAAATAACTTTCTGCAATCTTAACGCTATACTATTTAGAAACTTATATTATTTCAAGAAGACGCTTCATAACATTTAGCGTTAAAAAAAGCAAAAAATAATTCAGACTTAGCACAAGCGAACAGTAAAGTAAAAAAGTTTTAAGTCTATAAACTGACTTGACATCTATAATAAATCTTGGCTCAAATAAGTACCGTGAGAAAAGAGAGCAGCACCTCTTCCTACTTGTACTTTTTACAATATCAAGTGAGATGACTTTTATATAATTTATGAAAAGATGTTGGTGATTACTAAATCGCTGAAATAGATTATGAATCATAAACAAAAAAATTTTGATGAAAAAATCATGGATTATAAACACACTACAAAATCGATACGCAATGTATTATTCCTTAAAATAATATATTTTTTAAAATCCATTAACTTACTTTCACTTTTTTGACAATGTAATTTATTTAGTTATCATATACGTATAATTCCATATTTTACTATTAGTGGTTGATGATTTTCACTTAGATAATGTTTACCAGTTTAGCCAATACAATAATTTTTCCGGCGGACATTCCAGCATTGTAGTTAAATTTATGCATCATTGATAAAGCTTTAGTGAATCTTCTGTTTGGTTATTGAGTCTGCAAACGACTCACATTTTTCAAGCAGTTCTTTGATAAATTTATTTGACCTCATCTACTATTCTAATTATAGTGAGTTAGTAGTAACAACAAGTTTTTATAACTTGTCAAAAAGCAATGAATGATTCACGCAAACAATTTGAAATATCAAAAGATAGTTTTTACGACATTTCCAAAAACGTAGAAACTTGATTGTTGTAGTTTCAAACCTTTCTATTTAACTACATAATGACTTTGGTGCTGTCATAGTTTATCAGTAATTCTTTACTTAAAAAATAAATATCCTATAAATAAGAATCAAATAACGCTATTTCAACAAAAAATAGTTTTTTTTACAGTTTCAAATACTCTCACTATAAACAGCTTACTTTAATATTTTATTTTGAAAATTTCAAGTTTCTCAGCACTTTTATTGATAAAACAGATAATTTCGAAGGAAAGTATAGCAAAACATGCTATACCAGCATTTACTTTAAATAGTAGCAGCAAGTTCTACAACCTATGGAGTTTATTTTTATACTGTTTTGGTTTGGTCATGTTAGTTATTCTTTAATGTTAAAATAAATTTTCTTAATTTTAAAATATTTTGGCTAATAGTGAATTCTAGTATAATAAGAAACTGGTTAAATGCTGGATTAAAACTACTAAACTATATTTTAAATTCGTCCATTTTAATCTCAACTTTTTTCTAGGTTTGTTTCCGACAAACCACATAACCAAGTTGGAAAAATTTAGAAAGGCGTTTTATATTATTTGTATCATACGTTTCGTAAAATTTCATCATTTTTGAATTGTGATAAAACGGTGGCTTTAGTTATTTTTCTTTTAGCTTAGTCTATATTTCTTTAGCTTGATCAGGAAATACTTCCATTTTGGACAACCGGTAAAAGTTATCTGAGGATATCATAATTTTATTTTGGTTAGTTTCTAATGTAAGAAAACTTCAGTTCTATAAATGTATGGACTTTTGTGTCTGTTAATTATTAAAAATATTTTAAAAGGAAAACATCTTTCAAAATACTAACTTTAAAAAGAATTTTAGGTTTTATATTGGTTATAGAGCTTTGAAATGTTTTTATGTATTGTTAATTTAAATAACTTTTAGTTGATGATTATTAATTTTTCTTTTTTATCGTTTCCTCAAGTAATTATGTAAAATCACTAACTTTTTTAATATTATTGACTTTTTATGTCATATTTTTAGGACTTTTTTAAACATTAAGTTTATATTTTTATTAAAAATGTTTAAGCTTGTATAAATTGTTTGTAGTTTAATTGTTGTGTTATTTTTACTAAATATTTATCAAATGCTTTCATTTA
This sequence comes from Pegea sp. RAD2-039, assembly GCA_034620365.1. NCBI lineage: Eukaryota > Metazoa > Chordata > Thaliacea > Salpida > Salpidae > Pegea > Pegea sp. RAD2-039. Next base: position 3,092,465 of record JAQGEQ010000071.1, read on the forward strand.
AATATTATTTTTTTGATATTTGGTAGTTTTTATATTTTATGTGATTAGATATAAAATTTATCTTTTTTATCAAATAATATTCTTTGAATAACTAACTTTTATGTTGTAAAATTATAATCAAAATTATAAATTTGAAATATATGTAATTATCAAGTTTGTTTGTATAAGTTATATTTTTGTATTTAATTTAAAGAAAATTGTTTTTTTATGAAAAAGATTATATAGAACAATATTGTTCAAGATATTTGATACCTAAATTTTAATATTTAAAAAATGTTTTTTGAATTTGTATTAATCCTCTAAAAATTATCATGAAATTTTCTTATTTTTTCCACAAATTTTGCTAAACTGTGATGCGTATGACCTTTTCATTATCTGTCTGTAGTCATATTGTGTTTTTTTTGTGTACTATAAGAGCTGTATAACTCTTCTACAGCCTTAAGTTAGAATAAAACAATTAGCTCTTTGATATTTATGATTGGTTGCTGTTCTTATTTAATATTTAATTTGTACAAAAGTTAACTTTAAGTTTACTTTATTAATTAAATCATTAAAATGCTTAATCATTGTTATATGAATAATATACATCTAAATATCAAATCTAACGTTTTATACATTGAGCTATTTATAGCCTTGTAGATTACTAATGATATTTGAATTAGTTTTTAATTAAAAAAGTCATATCAGAATACTTGTTTAAAGGTTTTATTTCTTAAGCATACATTTGAAAATTACCAAAAGTTTAAAATGGGTCGTAAGAAAAAAAGACCTTTAAAGCCATGGTGTTGGTACTGCAATCGAGTTTTTGAAGATGAAAAGATTTTAATCCAACATCAAAAAGCAAAACACTTCAAATGTCATGTCTGTCACAAAAAACTCTTCACTGGACCTGGCTTGGCTATACACTGCATGCAGGTAAACTACCTTCTGATAGTGAAGACTAGGGCTTAATTAGTTTTTATTTTTTATATAAACTTTGATTTTTAGCAGTGAAATGTTTTCTTCAATAGTGTTTTGCTGCACAACCGCAGGTATCTTGAGCAAACATCTTCTACAACATCCTCTTTAAACGGTCAGTCATTACCATCCTGTATTGTATTTAGCCTATATTGTAACTCCTCAAAACCCTGGCCTTCCAATTAGAACCAACTCTGTTCTTTTAGAATAAAATAGCAATAAAATGATAAGGCAGCCGATTTATTAAACATCTAATGGTAAAACTTTGTAATTGATCAAAGCTTAGATATAAAATTGATGTAGACAGTTTTACAATAGGGGCATTTTCCAAAATAGATTTTTCTAAGCATCCAAAACACTTACACTTTTGATATCTTTATATCTTTGTGAAGAATCTTTTATGGGATCACATAAATTTCTTGTAAATTTTTCTTCAATTTTACAATTGTGGAAATGTGTTTGGTATATCTTTTGATATATTCTTTTTGAGGTCTTAATTTGAAGCAAAATTAGGAATTTTTGTGAAGTTTATAAATCAAATTATATACAAGTTAGAAAGCTTGTAAGAAAGAGCCTGAAAAGTAAACGTTTTTATTAAAGTTGTACACTTTAAACTTGTACAATAAAAGTAAGTTATTAATATCTGATTTGCTTGATATTTGCAACTTTATTTACTAGACTCCTTAAAACTTTTATTATAGATAAATAAATTTAGAATACTACTGGCACAAGTAAGTAATACTAAATTATTATGTATTGATTTTCACACTTAAGTTAAAGTGAATGGCCGAAACTATAGCTGTATTCTACAAAAAGTTCTAAACTGAAATTTATTTGGAGCCAGCCAAGGAAATGAAATCTTTTTTTACAAGAAAGTTACTTACATTTATTTATCTCACAATTACTTCTATATTATCATAATAGAAACTTTTTTTTTCTGATATTCCTTGAACTTGCACTAAACATTTCATCAGTTGATTTGGTGGGGTTACTTATTTCTGAAGATATTTTGTCAGCTTTCAATTTTTTTTAATTAAAAAATAAATATTAAGTTGAATGTATCAACCATCAGCAACAAACTAGTAAGTTGTTTTTAGAATAATTTTTTGGATTGAACTTGTTGATGACTCATGGTAAGGTTAGAATTATGAAGGAAGTATTCTAGATATTACATCACTTGCTTGCTTGCTCTTTTTTAATTTCATTTTTTATAAAAATGTTTGTTTCACACCAGGTTCACAAGGAGACTATCACTGCTGTCCACAATTCTATTCAAGGACGATCTGATGTCGAAATTGAGATTTATGGAATGGAAGGTATTCCAGAAAAAGATGTTGAAGAACACGCCAAGAAAATCAGAGAACAATCTGGGCCAAAAAATAAGAAACAGAAGCGCGAAGCGGACAGCGATGATGATGACGAAGATGATGATGATGACAACAACAATCTCTTTGCTAATCCAATGCACTTTACTGGTCTGCCCCACATCCCCATGCCAGGTATGATGGCTCCTGGTCCTATGATGGGGATGGGACTACGGATGCCTGGTCAGATGCCACCTCATATGAGCTGGGGTCCTGCTATGATGAACCACATGCAAATGGGACCAAGAGGTCCAATGAGGCCAAATACGATGCTTCCTAACATGCATCATAATGCGGGCCAGATGATCCCTCCTGGCATGGCTTCTCGACCTCCAATTAATATTCCTAAAAATGAAGCGTCAGCACCTAATGGTGGTGCTCCCAAACCGACAGAGCTGTCAGATACTACATCAGCTCCTCGTCCCTTATTTCCAGCTGCTTCAAATATCCAACCAGGAAAAATGCCGCCGGCAGCCTCTGGTGATCCCCTTTCTACTAAGGTTCTTGCTCCGAAAACAATCTCCTCTCATAGCCAACTAATGCATCCAGGAGATGAGAATTTATCTATCGAAGAGATTCGTAGAAATGCTCTCCAATCTTCCCACCACCTTACTTACTGACAAATGTACAAATATTTCAGAAATTAATTTGTAAATTAAAAATTAATGTAAGTAGTTTGATCTCTAGGAAATATTTTAAATCAAAAAGATCTTTGCAATCTGTTTGTTTGATCTTTTTTGATTTTATTATGTAAGATCTTTTTAATGAAATCTTTCCAGAACTTGGCATTGTTTTAGCCGTTGAAATACTTGACAAACTTTTCTATAAGCTCATTGTTTTTTGAAAATAAATGTAACTTATTGAAAAATAAAACTTAATGTTTCATTTAACTGTTGAATAAAAGGTTCTACAAAGAAATTATTTTTATTCTTTGACTAGATGATGGTCTGTAGGAAGAGTGGCAGTTTTAAAACATAAGCTAGAGAACAATACTAATTTTACAACAAAAAAATATAGCAGTAATCTGTAATGAAATTATCTTATATATATCACATTTTAATCTCAAATATCATTTAATCTAATTTTACATTATTGTTTCTCAAACTTAAAACTTTTCTTAAAGCTTTTAGAGACATTCAAATAAAAGACAAAAAATGGAATTTGTAAGCTGCATATTACCATCTTGTTTGTACGTCTTGCCATTAGTGAACACAACCAAATATTTATCCTGATGAAAGCACAGAAATCTGGAAAGGCTCTTCTATTTTTCTCATTAAAAATATTATAAGGCAGGCAATTACCAACCGAATAAGCTTATTGATGAGTCTGTTAATTTTTTTCATTGAAAAACCATATACAAGGCCTAAAAACATGAGTCAGTCTTATTACATTTGCTAAATAGTTAAATTTTCATTTTATAGAACAAATTGTTCGTGTTAGAAAACACGACAATCATAAAAATAGTTTGGTTTGAAGAGTACACGAAGTTTGACTTTAAAACATTTTTTATGCAAGTTAATAAAATGGTGATAGTAGCTAATCAAAATTTTACAAAGCAGTTTCTTTAAAAAATTTCAGTGATTACGTAATAAATAAAGTCAGATTGATTAATTGATTTGTCAGAAAAACTTTTAAAAACAAAATTTTAAATCCAACTGAAAAAGTTACAAAAGAAATGGGTCCAATCCTATCGACTAGGCTGTGACACTATACCTATTCACAGGTGCTGTCCCGCTACTGATTAACGTGGAGACTTTTGGCTGCTCCCTTTTGGGCCTGGCCCGGTTAATCTCTCCTTCGACAACCTGGACACGCTGGTCTACACCAACATGTCCATATTGACGCTAACCTTAGCGCGGACACCCGATCGACATAGCGCACAGAGCCACAGTGCTCCCAATCTCATACCGTCCACCATCTCAAGCCTCCCAGTAGCTGGATTACAAGCGCACGCCACAGCGCCCGGCTGCTTGTAAACATTTTTGCTAATTATAAATATAAAAATATCAAAGTTTTTACAGCTTACTTAATTGTTTAAGATAGAAAAAAACTTATTACAAAAATATGTATTTTGTAACAATGGAACCCTTTTTCATTTTTTAAACAAACATCAATTTGATAACAATTTTATTATTGATTCTTTATTTACTAAGAAAACTTCGAACACTTACAAATATATCGCAAAAACAATTTGTCGAAAATCTTAAATGAAAGTTTTCAGAAAAGCAAATGATAGAAAATGTTGGACATTAACATCACTTTTTCTTCGCTTTTGATTTGGATAGAGATTTTCCATTCTTACTATTATCGCCTTTTCTTTTTTTGCTTCTTTTTGTTTGAGGAGCACACTTCTTAGCGGAGTCTATCAGATCACCCACAAGCAGAGTCTGCTCTTCTGTGCTTCTGATGTTTGATGGATCAATCGTGATTACAGTTCCAAAACTCTTCTTGACTTCATCAACTTTAGCAACTTTTGGCTTCATACTTTCAGGAACTTTTTCTAGTTTCCAATGATACTTTCCAGTGAGCATGTCTTCAAGACTTGGTGGTTCTGTGCTGTTTACATCCGCCTCATCTGATTTCATAGCTTTCATACCATCAGGCAAGAACATTTTAACCGGATTCCATGTAATTTGACTCCGATTATCATCAGCAGTAGATTGAGGTTTAGGATTCCCAAAGAGCTGGGTTGCTTGTGAGGTCTCACTGCTAATTTTCTGAGTAGATTTCAAATCTTTGTAGAAAATTGAACTAGAAGAGTCATGAACATTTGAGATGCAATTGTTAAAAATTATCTTTTGTTGCTCACTCGTCATACTTTCTTTTGTTGTTTCAACCTTTTCTTCAATATCTAAAGCATAATTTGCAATGACTTCGTCCAATGGGCTATCAATAATATTCCGCAAAATTGAATGGATTTCAAGGACATTTTGTCGAACAAGAGGAGGCAAAGGATTACAAAGAGCTAGAACTCCCTGAGCATCACGTGGCATAACCTCAGCTATTTGTATCAGCATATGATTAGGTAGGACATATCCTATACTTTCATCTTCTCTTCTCGCTAAAGAATCCCTCCAAGCATACAGTTGTTTTAATGCATATAACTGATAATGATTCAAATGTTTCGATTTCTTTCTAGGATTGCGGTTGTAGCGAGATAGCATTTCACGATGAGTCTCGTGGGTCAATTGTGTTTTGACAAATCGTTTAAGACAAATCTTTTTGCTGTCATACAGTACTGCCAACAAAGATTCTTTACCCCCATCATTACAATCAATCAATTCATTTCTCATTCGATCATAAATATACAACAGATAGTGGGTGTCACCCTATAAACAGGAATAATCATTAAAAATTGAAAAGTAAGTGATGTTGGTGATTAAACCTGGGCATAGTTGATCAATTCAGAAGTTAGAGGTCGGACTCTCCAATCTGCTAATTGATGTTGCTTACTAACATCAACTCCGCAATAGTGCTCCAGTAAGTACTTCAGTGATCCCCGACTTAATTCCAAACTTTTAGCTGCTATGTCTGCCATCAAGAAATTTGTGAGTTTTTAGTTTTAATGTAAAACTGTTCCTACTAACGAGTATCGAACATGTTGACGACATATAAGCCGAAATCCCGTTGCAACCAAATAATATCCATATTAGACCCATGAAACACCTAAAAGAGTTTTTGGAAACAAAATTGTGTGACTCTCTGATATAAACCGATCTCATATTACTTTAAGGATTTTGGGATCAGTGAAAACTTCATTCAAAATATGCAAATCAGATCGCAAAGCAATAGTATCAATAATATAATCTTTTTCCCGAGTTGATATCTGTGAACGTAAACAGTAAAAATCTGAAAAAGCAGTGGGAATGGTTGATGTGATCACCTGCATCAGACATGTGATCCCAAGGTAGGATCTGTAGCTATGATGTTCAAGATCAACAGCAATTTCACTCGTCAATTTCAATTCTTCAACAACTGTTTGTAAATCTTCAATTGTGTCAGTGATATTCTCTGTACTTAAACTAATCATTTCACTGTACCTGAAAACCACAACTTACATCTAGATGATATATTTTGTAGAAAAACTTTGGAACTTACATGATTGGCTCCAATTTTGTCAATTGCCATTCCTCGGGCTTAAAACTTGTAATTTCAACTTCATATGGATGATCATATACCGACATATCTTCTTTTTGATTGTTTTTAAGACTATTGATAAGATTTGAAACCGCAGGAGAGACATCATCATCAACTGGATCTACACAAAAGTCACCAAAATCATCAATGAATATTCCAAGACCAAGAAAACTTTGCTGCAGGCAAGTCTTTACTACCAGCAACTAATTACCTTACAATAATTAGATAAATGTCTTAAAAATCAAACTGATTTAAAATTATTTTCATAATATTTAATTACTCTTCAATGAATCGTTAATCATTCATAATTAATTTCTAATGAACAAATGTACAACTGTCTCCTGATTACTTGAGTTGATATCAATTAAAGCTTTAGGCAGTGCTGTAATAGCATGAGGTTTGTAGGATATTTTTGGAATAAATGGAGCTGTAGAATTATCAATCTTATCCTTAAATTGAGTTTGAGGTCTTGGTATAGAAGTTGAATGGATAAGTCTAAAACATCAAAACAATTAGTGGATTAAACATTTAAAGATATCAAAACTTTTTACCTATACTGTGTTTGGTTACCATTTCGGTCATATTTATTCCATGAAGAAACTATTCTATTATGGTCAGCTTCTGGTCTGTAAATAAAGAGTTTATTAAGATGATTTATTTGTGATAAGCCTAATTTAGAAAGTTTATAGCTACTAATTTCATGTTAATACATTCAGATTGAATGCTTTAAATTATAAAAACAGTTTCTAAGAATTAAATTAATTAATTGACAAATTTAAAGTAAACAACAATCAATACTTTATAAATTTCAAGAAAATGTAAAAAAGTATGAATGATATAAAAGTATGAAGATAATTACATTTTTAATTCATTTTCATTTTCACGTTTTGGTTTATTAATCTCTTCAATCATACATTGAGCTTTTTCAATCATTACATCATTACATTGGATGATACTTTCAGTCAAATCATCTATATCAATACTATTATCAGAGGCTAATGCACTAAAGGATTCCTAGAAATTGAAATTATTGATATTAATATGTGGAAAATAAAAATAATAAACTTTCTAATTAAACTTTGAGAGAAAATTCTTTATAAGATATATTTAAATTTAATGCTGTTTATAATTATCTCTAAAAGATTATAATAAAAAGTTATTTGATTACATTAAGGCATAAAAAATACTTATTTTAATTATATAAGTTTAAATTATACAAAAACTAAAATTACTTACAAAATTTACAAGTAAAAATAATATAATTAAAGGTTGTTTAGATTTAAATATTTATTAATATCAATAGATATAAATAATAATAATATCAAAAAAATATTTTTTATCTTACCTTTAACCCCTGTTGTTTTAATAAGCCTCCAATATTTGTAAGTATATTATGTCTATGTTCTTGTACAAATTTAACAAAACTTGGAAAAGTTCTATAATATTCAAAGTCATCATCCTTTGGTAAATAATGTGATGACTTCACCAATGGTGGAATATTTTGAAAAATTTCATTTATGATTCCATCTATAGGAGATGATTGAACAACTTTCTGATCAGTCATTTTTGAAAACCCTAACTAAAACCAAGTTATAGCCAAGACTAAAAAAAAACAAAATTTATTCATTATAAAAATTGTGTCTACCAGTAAATGAGAATAATTTAATAAATTTATCTCCTTCAAAAAATTTCCAGACTTTTTTTAACAGATAAATTAAAAACTTAATTAATTTAAAGTTTTAACAAACTAATTATTAGTTTCTGAATAAAATCAACATTAAAAATAAAGCATAAAACAGATTAGAAAGAACTTAACAAGCAATTCAATGCTTTACTATAAAATAATGTTGAAATTTTCGTGGTAGACTAATTTTACTCTTTTCGTAAATGTTTGAAGCTATTTATTCCTTTATTTTCTTTGTAAAACTGTCGTTAAAGTTTAATCAGAAAATCTTTTTTAAGTCAATAAAAAATTAAGTTCAAATTTTAGAAAATAAGCAATATAAATATCAATTGAATCGCTAAATATAAAACAAAATTTGTAGGTCATTCAAAGCTCATAAACATAGATTTACAAAATCAACCTTCTGACAATGACCTAAATGTGTTTAAATTAATTAATATTTTAATCTGTCTTATATTGCTGTTGTGTTAATTTAATTACAGTTTACTATATACTTTTAACGGTGGTTCTCAACAAGAAATTTATTTTATACTTATTTTCATATTTATAAAACAAAAATCTCTTATTTTACTTAGTAGTGACATGAATTGTGGTAAAATACTTATAATTAAGCAATAAAACCATCCAAAAAGTTCTGGAAATTTTTGAACTATTTCATAAGTTTTGTATAAAATAAACATCTAGGTAAACTAGATTGAAAGGTTAACTTATCATCTAGTCAAATGAAACTGAATTTTTTTGGTAACTTGAAAACTGAAGGGAAAAATGATTTGAGGATATTCCAAATTTTGAAAAATCTGATATAAAACTGATCTAATTTATATATAAAAAATATTAAAGAATCAATTGTTAATACCATATTTATTTTATTCCTTATTTAAGCTTTCTCTGTAGTGTAGCGTATTACACCAGTATAATACGCAGAAGGTACCGGGTTCGAGACCGAGCGGACACATTTTTGTGGCAAAACCCATGTAAAAGGGCCTTTTAGTCTGTTTTAAGATATAATTTCTAAAAGATGCAAAAGTCAGAATTTAAAGCCGGAGTTGGAGCCTCGTAGGCAGCTTGTCGCTGTACTTAATATCATTTTGGTAGCTTCAGCGACGCCAGTTAAACGTTGCCTCATCCGCTGCATACCTTGTTAGTGTGGAGAGTGAAATTCTGTTGTATGGGCAACAACTGGATTTCCATAGATTCAGTCCTGGCATTCAATATGGCTGTTCTCAGCCAAAGCAGTTTATACTATACTACTACTATTTAAGCCTTGTAATTTTTGTCAAATTTCCTCATTATTATTGATATATATTTAGGTAAAGTGCCTTAAAGTTTTACTCCATCTAGTTTTACTCCAGATTATTAATACCTTATAAAGAAAATTAAATCAACAATTATAGAAGCAAAATCAGATCTATAGATATATGGATTTGTACATTTGTTAAGAATGCTTGATTAGAAGCAACTGATCTTTTTTTTGTAAAATATATTCTCTAGTTTTAGTTCTTAGAGATTTTGAGATAGAAATCTGCTATTAAGTTCAATTTTATTGAATTGATAAAATTTTTTTATAATTTTTCTAAAGTTATAACTCTTCTCTGAAGTTAAGCAACATTTAAAATTAATTGATTTTTAATCAACATTTAAAATTAATTGATTTAAATCTTAAACTAAGTTTTGAATAAGTTTCCTCTGAGAATAAAGTGAAGAATTTTATCATTGACGAATTTTTTATCAATAAATCTATTATCAATTAAGTAACTTTAAAGATTGTTCATATTAACTAATTTTAACTTTTATGAACAAAAATTAAAACTTTTAAGTCTAAATAACTTATAGTAATGTATCTATTTAAATTTTTCTTGCATTATTTATTAAATAACAATGAAATTATTTAGGTTCATAGACCAACGCTGAAAAAATTTAGCAAAAATTCAGAAACAAGAATCTTATTGGCGATTTCTTGTACCTCATACATTATTCTATATTGGCAGTAGTTCTTGTTAGACTGTAAAATTTCTTAAAAGTTTGCTACACTTTTTTTTTAATATAACTTTAAATGTTGAGGTAACTTTACTCTAACCAGTATTTCAAGTATACAAAAACCAAAAAATATTTCCAAACTTTGATGAACATGAGTGGATTAACTTTGTTTTTGCTTTGTAAGCATATTCATTTTGTTTTTGAAATTTATATTTTAAGAGATTATTGCACAAGTATCTGACTTACTTTTCGATTGACATATATTTGACAAGCTGAAACTTAATTGCATCCTTAAACATTACTTTTTTACCCAATCTCATTCTATTAATATACAAACATTGCAAAATGTTTTTTTTTATTATTACTTTTATTTATCTTAAAATAATTGTTTTTAAAACTATACACTTCTTCTATAATTAAAAAAAAATATTTTTTAAAATTTATCTCTGGCAACACTATACTTTTTCTTTTGTATACTAATAGATACACCCTCTTTACTTTCAGCTACTTTGACTCTATCTATTTTGTTGACATTTTTATCTACTTTCACTTAATTAAGCAACTTTCACTTAAAATGGAAGTTATTAAGAAAAAGATTGCTTCTCTAAAGCTTGAGGTTTCTAAGCGTCAGGACACTATTTTAAAAAAGAAAAGTGAACTTGAAACTTTGAATGCTGATAATGAAGTTTGGGAATTAAAAAATGAAAAACTTCAAGCTCAACTTGAGAAGTATGATGCTGATCTGGATAATACTGATAATGAGTTGCAACATGTTCAGAAAGATTTAAGTGAGGCGATCAAAGAGAGAGAGATTATTGAAAGAGAATATAAACAGATAAGAAGCCGAACTGAAAACAATACCAATATGCTTGATACTCAGTCTGAACATTTGACTCAAGCCAAGCAGATTGCTGAGGAGTCAGACTTGAAATATGAGGAGGCAAGCGAGAAGCTTCGTGTCTTGGAAGAAGATATAGAAAAGTTGGAAGGTGATGCTGAATCCTTGGAAATTAAAAATAATGAGCTATCTTCTGAATCAAAATTGATGAGTAGCACTGTGAAGTCTTTTCAAGCCATGGAGAGCTCTATGACAGATAAGGAAGCAAAAGCTGGTGATGAAATTGGTATGATCTCAGCTGCTTTGGAAAAAAGTTTGTCTGAGTCTTCAGATATGATTCAAAAAAGAGACAAACTTCTTGCCATGGCTGATGAGTTAGAGCTTTTGTTAACTGCTGCTGAAGAACAGAAACAACAGGCTGATGATTCCCTTGAATCAACTATCAGAGAACTTGGAAGCATCTAAACATCAACTTTTCTGTTCTCTATATTAGTACAACATTATGGACAAGCTGGTTTCTAAAGATCTTCAATTTCCATTCCTCACTTTTAGCTTTTCTTTGTGGCCTTATTTCTTATCCACTTATCTCTTATATTATCAATGACTATAACTTCTAATTGTTCATATTCTTTGCTTTGTATCAGATTTGGATAATTTTGTTAATACTCAAAATGTAATTTGTTAAAACATAAATTATATTATTTGATATTTGAATTTATATCAAGTTTTTAATTATGTATACATTTTCTAGCTTGCAGTATTTGATTTGTTGAAACAGGTTAAATGATTTATCTAATTTTTTTAATCTTGTGTTTTATATAGAGCCAAAAGAAAAGCTATGTTAATATATTTTATAATCTTCTGTTTAAAATTGTGAAAATTTTTCCATGTACTACACTTTTTTATGTAGGATGTCTTTAATGTTTATCAAGATTTCATTTTTAATAAAATTGGATACAAGCATTCCATTCAATTGTCTAAAATTATTATTTAGAAAAATTATTTGTTTTATAGAATTTGAAAAAATAGCTCCAAAATTTTAAGTCATTAAGCTTTATAACGTTTGATAAATATTGCTGAGGTACTTATATTATTTTCTATGAGAAGTTTTTTTAGCTTGAATCAAAAGCTCTGATTATAAAGATTTACTTTTTATTTAACTTTATAATCAGTTTTGAAGTTCCATCTATATTTTACATTCTATTAGTTAATCAGGTAGCTCTATAATCTTAATCTTTCTCTATAGATAGAATCTTTCAAAAGTTTAATTATTAGGTAAAAATGGATGTTGAACAAGCAATTGAAGTTATTGGAAAGTATGGAAAATTTCAGATGTTATCTTTTATCTTATTCTGTTTAATTCAAGTAATTTTTTTATAATTATTATATATTTTGAAACTGTTTAAGTTAGATTTTTAATTGAACAACAAATATTTTAAAATGAATTTTAAAATGAAAAACCCAAAAGTTATATTTTTTAAATTTGTGGTTGTCATGATTTTTGTTAATTTGTTTAAATTCATAATTATTTTTTACTTTTGTTTATCTTATGAATAAAGTTTTAAAATTGACTTTTTTAGCTTTAAAAGTGAAGATTTAATTTGATATACACTTATAAGGACCTTTCTTTTGATAGAATATATGATAAAAAAGATACTAATATGATTTACATAATTAGTGAATTATTGTAAATCTATGAAATGGTTGAATTATAATGCAAAGTATCTATAAAACTCAAAAGCTTCTTTTGTAGGTATTTGAAATTTAATGGCAATTTATATTAAATGTTTTTAGACATTTTTAATTGAACTTTTAACAGACAATATCTGTGATATTAAAGACAATGTTTAAGTCTTATATAATTTATATAAAATATGACCTTTCAATTTTGAGAATTATTTATTTCCTTATTTGGTAATAGATTTTCTTTGCTTTCCAAATGCTTTTGATGTCACTTATCGGAGCCACGCCTATTCAGGTTTCTAATAATGCGGTCTTACCTTGGGATCATTCCACTATTATTACTGAGGTAATATTTTCTAATGATTTAAATATAGTTATTGAAATTTTTAATAATTATTTTCTTATTGGCATTGTAGTTTTATTGCTTCTTTTTTTTCAATGCCTTACAAATTTTTGTTTAGTTGATTTTGAATTTCAATTTGAACTTATTATTATATGTGATAATTTTATTTGGTATAATGATGTGTGCAAATTTTTAAAGTGGAATTTATTTGAGCATGCTGAAATTACAAAATTCATTCAATCTTTCTTTATGTTTGGTCTTCTTATTGGCAATTTTGTTTTCGGTCAATTGTCAGATACATTTGGAAGGAAATATATTTTCAAAATAGGTTTGGTGATTAGCTTGATGTTTGTTTTGTTGATTAATTTATTAATTTTTCCTAATAATTAGATTTATTAATCTTTTTTTAACGTTTACATTTCTATGTTCTGTAATTTCTTTGAAAAAGAATAAATTGATATTTAAAACTAGTTTAAACTAATGATTTTCAAAATTGGGCTTTCTAAGGGGTGAACAACTAATAACAACCCAGAAGAAACCCTTTAGTTAACTCATAAATTTGGTTTTAAATGAGTGGTGGTAATTAATCTGCTGATTTTTTTTATTGATTTTCTGCCACAAATTGATCGTTTAAGGATTATGAAGTCAAGAGATCTGAGAGCATGTTCAAAAGCGCGAGAAACGATTTTGTTGATGCAAAGGACACAAATAATAAATAAAACCTTTATTAACATCTGAATTTTGGTAATAACAGCACCAAACATTAAACCCATCTCTATAAAACTACGAGTGATTAGTCTAATTTTAGGTTTTTCAAAATTTTTGACTGAAATTTAAATATAATAGACTTTTAGCATAGATAAGTTTTTTGATCAAAGGTCTGCACTTACAATAAGAGACCAAAACCCGCAATAAGTTGAAAATCATTAGTTTTAAATTAATATGTGGTTTAATGGTTTTTTTTTGTTAACCAGATTTTTAACTCAAATATATTGTTATGGTTTTTTTCAGTTTTCCAGCTTTTCGTTCTTTTTTCCTTCCTCACTTCTTTTGCAACTAATTATATGATATTGGGGTTCATACGCTTTTTGGTTGGAATCTTTCTTGGTGGTTCCATTCTTCTTAACTTTGTTCACTCTCAGGAGCTGTTACCAGCTTCATTGTGGACAATTTCAGGTTAATTTTAATTATGAGAAAATTGAAGTACTATTTTGATTTTCCGTTTTTTTAAGTTGTTGCTTCATCAACAGTAGCTATTAACTTCGTTGTTTTAAAGAATTCTAATTTTTAGGAAACCTTCAGGGAGGTTGTTTTGCTTTGGGTTTGGCTTTGTTAGCTTGGGTTGGAAACCAATTGTATTCATGGAGAAGTTTATGTGTCGCCACATCGCTACCAGCAGCTATCTTGAGTTTAACTTACTTGTATGAACTCTTCTTGATTTCAATTTTATTATCAAACTCTATAAAGTGTGTTAATGACAGGTTAATGCCAGAATCACCGCGTTGGTTGTACTCGCAGGGGAAAATAAGTCAAGCGGAAAAGGTGTTGAGATATTTAGCTGAAAAAAATGGTGTTCCTTCTACAATAAGTAAATTAGAACAATTCCTACTTATTTGCTATTTATGTCTTTTTCTTCATAGTTAAAGAAATCAAGTTGAAACCAAAAAGAGATGTGCATAAAATAAAAAGAAAATTTTATAACGTTTGCAGTTTGTTTTCAAATAAAGAACTTGGTAGAAGAACTCTAGCTATGGGACTTATCTGGTAGAGCAACTAGATATTCTGTGTTTGACTGACAAGAGATTTAATTTTGTCAGGTTCACTTGTAGTTTGGTGTACTATGGGTTGACTGTTAACTCTGGAAGCATCAGTTCTGATCGTTTTGTCAGCTTAGCGCTGGTGGGAATAGCTGAACTTCCAGCTTTTGTTCTTTGCACTATTATCATCCCGAAAGTTTGGTAAATACTCCTGTTTAATAGAAATCAATTAATTTAATTGATCATATTTGACTTCTTTTCTTTTCTGAATCTTATATGAGTTTTGTAGAGATTTATTATCTTTAGTTTATTAAAAATCAAATTGAAATTCAATTTTACTTATTACTTTATAAAAACCCAGTTTTCACAAACTTTCGCCAAATTATAGTCACGTTTGTTTATATTTGTTTAATAAATAATAATTATAATAAAACAACCGATAAATTTTCTACTTCAGTTTTCACTTGTTTGATATTTGAGATAATTTCAAATAAACAAAATTGTTCTTCAAATGTGAACTTTGTTGATTAGTTTCTGTAATTTCCATACAAGCAAACTTGCCAAGTTTAAAATGATTATAGGGCTGGTAGACGACGTTCACTTATTGTATCATTGTTGGTTGCTGCAATTTCTTGTGCTGGGGTAGTTCTGTACGATTCCATTAATCTAGAAGATTCTAAAAGTTTGAACAAATCAGGTGTGTGAGTTACAACACCTTTAAATTGTTACTTAAACGACTGAGACAATTACTTTGTGGTTTCATCTACATTTTAAACAACAATATGTTTTATTGTAAGTATCTATTTGAATTATTCTCTTATTTTTCAGCACAAACAACTGCTTCATGGAACCTAAAACTGCTGCTTGCTCTAATAGGCAAGCTCTCTATCTCTTTTGCTTTCTCCGTCATCTACATTTACTCAACTGAGCTTTTTCCAACCTGTGTTCGCAACATAGGTTTAGGAGTCTCTTCTGTTTGCGCGCGGCTTGGTGGCATCATTTCACCTTTCATGTCAATCTTGGTGAGTTTTAAATACACTCAAATTAATTTCTAGTTTTATCATCAATTCCAATTAGTAGTGATCCGTTTATAAATTCCCTCGAGTTGATTTATATTTTCAAATGATCATTGATAACTGGATGATTGATAATTTCAGGCTCTTCTTGCTGTACCTTTACCGTTTGTCGTCTACTCTGGTTTCTGTTTCACTGCCGTTTGTGTATCATTTATTCTTCCTGAAACTTTAAACTGTCAGATACCGGATTCGATAGAAGAGCTCCATCCGAATTCATCAAACTCTTATCATAAGTTGAACTCTTTTAACAGTGATGATGAGGTTTAAGCTGATCAATGAATTGTAAGTTCTAATTTATATGATTTTTGTGAAATGAATAAATTATTCCGACAAATTTCTCAATACTTTTCAATTATTTCACGAGTTGAAATTTCGACTTTAAATTCTATTTTTTCCATAATTTTCATGAAATCTCCATAATTGATGAATTACATCATCAACTACATCATCAACTACATAAATAAGTCTCCATTCTTTCCTCAAACTATCTTCCACAACATTTGAATAATTTTTTTTTATTTCAAATAATTTTTG
This sequence comes from Pegea sp. RAD2-039, assembly GCA_034620365.1. NCBI lineage: Eukaryota > Metazoa > Chordata > Thaliacea > Salpida > Salpidae > Pegea > Pegea sp. RAD2-039. The sequence continues at coordinate 3,108,815 of JAQGEQ010000071.1, forward strand.
ATAAAACACTTTATCAGACTATTTTCTCTCATCAATTTTTAAAATCTTTCTCTTATTTTAGGTTCGTCTCTTCATTGACACGTTGCGGTGACGTCAGCAGCTCTATACCGCGACTGAGGAATTTTATGCTTCGCTTCACACGACCGCGCAATTACTCAGCTCAAAGCTTTTAATAAAGAAATTAATCGCTTCAAATAAATCTTTTTTTCAATTTCTTTGCTTTAATAATCATCTGAATATTTTTGTGAATATTTTTTATGTTTATAAATCTTTAATTTTATAATGTTAAAAACTAGATATTGTAATCTAACTTTTAAAGTAGTTAAAAAAACAACTTTTTATTTAAATACACAACTTTGTTTTTGTTAACAATTTCCACAACGTTTTTTTCTAGTAAAAACCTTATTATGCAAATTACCTTATCATATGCACAAATCACCAAATTGAAATTCAAAAACTATTTCGAAATTACGTATTTTCCTGATCCACAATTTTCGACATGTTCAAGTTTGTCTTCAACTAATTTCTTCATCTTTTTTTACTCACCTCGCTCTTCTCCTATTTTTACCTTAAATGGAAGAAACTCTAGTAAAATGGGTGTGTTTTTGAAACGCTTATGCCATAAAATACTAATTGTAGTAGTTCTATTTCCGTTCTTGAATTTATATTTCTGTAAATTTTGTGTAGTTATTGTTAAAAAAGTTATAATTTTTTTTTGCATCTATAACTCTGATTAATTATTTACGATTTTATATTATCTACTTCGGCACTATTCAACTTATTTATTTGGTGGTTAAAAAAAATAAATTTCAAATTGGGTATTTTAGTTAATGTAATAAAAGCTTCAATATTTTATCGTTGAGAAATTATTTTGTGAAAATTGGAATTTTGTATCTTATACTATTTAGATTATTAAACACTGAGTTTGACTTCTTTTAACTAAACTTGTCATAAAATATGTCTGTTTGACAAGAAACTAGAAAAAAGAGACAATAAAAGTTAAAATAAACTATCTTTAAGTGAAAGTAAGCTAAACATTTTGCATTTACCATCTTATTTTCAGTAAAATAACTCAAAAAACTCTTCTCCATTCTTTCTTATCTTGTGATTTTAAAAATTAGTCTTAATTTTTTTATAATACTGACAATTTTTGTGATAAAATTAAAGAAATTTTATGAGTACGGTTGTTTTCACTGATTGTAAATAAAGTGAAATATTTTACCAACTTTTCTATAAAATTAAGTATGACATATCTATTTTTTAAACATTTTTTTCTTTTAAATCACCTTTTTTCAGACTAATGTTTAAAAATATTACACTACTCCATATATGGTGTTAAAACGATATCTTTGAAACTGTTTTGCTACATTATTTTCTTTATAGCTTTCAGAAAAAAAATTAACGATAAATTTTCATTCAACTTTCAAAGATTATAAGTTGTTGAATAATTTTAAGCAGTGATTCCCAATTGGGCATTTTAAAAGATCTTCAAAATATTATTAATATTAACAATTTTTTTAAGTTTGAAGGTAGAGCGTCAAAAATGCCGGAAAAAAGCAAATGATATACTAAGAAACACCGACAAAAAGAAGTAAGGTATGTCACTTGGCTATTTTATTCATCACGCCCTGTGGAAAATGGAGCCGGGTGTGTTTTTCGTGTGGTGGTTTTTCTTGCCACGATCATGTCTGCCAGAAAGACAATAAACTGTGATTCAATCAGTAAACTCTTTCGTCTATAGCTGTTTCTCGGTATAATGTTCGCATTGTCCAAGATCTAGTGCTCTATCTTCAAACCTTGAAGCACTGCTAATATTAAATGTGTTATTATTTATAAAATTCTTTCAGTGTTAGCTATTTTGTTATAGAATTAAGGTTAGCTTTATAAAATCAATCAGTGATGTCAAATTGCAATTATGGTGATAATTTTGATGCGTAATGTTTATTTTGCAATAAAGATTATCAATTTTAAATACTTTAAATTACAAATTAAAACCAATAAAGAGTAACACCAAAGTTGTCCAGTTATTGTTATAACTTTTGATGTCATTTTAATACATTGTTAGTTATTATGGCAACGCAAAATCAACAAATTTACTTTTAGATGTACTACAGAAGATTGGTAACAATCAGGTTATTGAATATTTTTTTTATTAAGCACTTAATTATATGCAGCTCATCAAATTGTAAAACCTTTTATGTCAAGCTATATACTCACTACCTGACTGAGCTTTGTGAGTTTTAGTTTGTTAATTACTAAAATTGTAATTATTATTATTATTATTAAAATTTGTCCTGCTTGGTGGCGAAGCGGTTACTACACCTAGCTACAAGGTACATCTAGCTAGGAAGTACCGGGTTCGACCCCAGGTGGAGACATATAAAACTCTTGAGAAAAACCATAAAAAACTCCTGAGAATGTGTGTTAGTGAGATGTGCTCTCTTTAGGCACCCTCCTTCGCATTTATATATATAAAATAAAAAAAATTAAGGAAGTATAATGGTTATTTATTTCTTACCAATCTTATCGGCAATTTTTTAATTTATTAAAAAAATGTACAACTTATCTAAGTTATAGTGATCCTTACGTTTTTTGCAGCAATTATTTTATAATAAAAAACTGTGTGTAAGAAAATAAGCATGCAGAATCGACACCAAACTAGTCGAGTTCGGTTCCAATCTGCAAATCCTGCACAATATCTTCACTTATCACAAGAAGCTAATCTTAAAGTATGTTACATTTTATATTTTGCTTATATGCCTTACAAATTTAAATATTTTTTTACTCATTATAAATTTATTATGATTATTGTCAGGTTATTTTGTGTTTGATTGCTAAAATACTATTTGTAATGTCAAACTATTTTTAACGATTCTTCATTTGATTATTTATTTTTTCTATAATTCACTTTTTTTGTAATTTTTTAAAGATTTTACTATCCTGTATCAAACATGATGGAAATATTTACCATCATTTTATTATACATTTGACCAGTTTTAGTTTTTATTTATTAATTGACAAGAATAACATCTTTCTGCTTAGTAATATTCTATCTATTTTAAGTTAAAATTAATGTATACTTAGATATTGTAATTTAGGAAAAGTATGTTTCAATAACAAGAAATTTCTTACAGCAGAATTTTATAATAACTTTCAAATGTATTTTTTATTACGTAGTTTAGAGAAGGAATAAGAATCTGTCAGTCACGAGCAGCACATCTCTTGAAAGCATTTACTGTGAAAAATGGTATACCTGGATTAAGTGGTCATGTTGTAATGAATCACAGTAAAGCTTTCGATTTTGGTCAGTTTTTTTGTTTTATACTTCTTGTTAAATGCAATAAAATGCTTGAGTTAAAAAAATTGATTTAAGTAAATCTGTTAAATAGTTATTTATAATACTGCCAGTTTCTTAATTTTTTCCATTTATTTTGCACTTTTGACTCATAACCCAAATATTTATACAACTTATATACAGTGTTCACATATTTTCTATTATATTAATTATATTAAACAGTGATACTAAAAACTCTTTTCTTTGTTTCATGTTCGCTATAAGAGCTGTATAATTTGTAATGTGAGGCTATGCTTTGGATAGAATAAATACATACCCAAAGAATAACCTTAAAGCTTTACCACATGCAGCTTGTGTACTTGATTGTAGAGACTGCTAAGAATTGAATTACTTGGTGCATTGAAAATACACAATCTGATGACATTAAAAAGATTAATTGTTTATTAGGTTATCGATCTATACCACAATACTTTTTTAAACTTTTGAAGTTCTTCATAGATTATTTTTAAGTCTTCTCATTAAAAATTACTTATTTAAGATTTAATTGAACTAGAAAGTATTGAATAGACTAGTGAGTAAATTATTTGAAACTTTACAACAGAAGTTGCTAACAGTTATCAGAATAAATTTAAAAACTATTCTTGATTGTCTGAGTCAAGTTATATGATTTACGCTTTTTCTATATGTGTATGAGTGCTAAGATAAAAATAAAAACATGAAGAACTTTAATCTCGTCAAAATAAATATATTAAAAATCAACTTAATGAATAAAGTTTTATATTTTGTAATCTGGAACTCGTATCACTCTGCCTGTAAAAACTCTTCTTAAATAAAAAGAATATGTATTGATGATACTAGCTTACAAGTAAATTTACTATAAAGATAGATTTCAAATGTTTACCTTCATTATAGAGATGTGTCTAAATGAAATTGTAACCGTGATCTTTAAACACTTACATGACACAATACGCTGAAATAATTTATTTTTTATAGAATCAGATATTTAAATCATGGTTTGTTTTATTTTAGCATTTGGATATCGAGACATCGAAAATCTAGTCGCATACTCTTACAGTCATCAAGTTCGAATAGGCCAACTCACTATGCCTCTCTTTTTTCAATTTTGTAAAACGCGATTGAACTTACAGGCTAGACTTACTAGAGATCTAAGCTATTACAATCATTTTTCTCAATATCGCTTGCACAATTTTTTATATCATAACACACCGGTTCAAGATTTGACAAATGATGATTTGCTTATATTACAAACTCCATTAAGCAGTTGTACTGATCGACTTCTTAATAAACTGGAAAGTAGAGGAAGATTTTTAGCTAACCCTGACGGAGGTAAGTTTTAGAAATCATTTTTTTGTAAAATTTTGTATAAAAACTAACCATCTATTATTACGATCTTTAGTATTAAAGTATGTATAAAAAATTAGTTGCCTGATTAGATTTACAGAATTACATGTAGTTATAGGCTTCTTTTCTACCATTGACTATCATTTATAATTGTTTGCATATGTAAATGTTAGATGAACAACAAAAAAGTCTTTTGACTGCCTAAATTCAGCATTATCTATGTAATCTTATATCAATAGTCTAGCATTATTATTCTAGTTCTGGCTAATACAAACAAATTGATAGAAATTAAATGCAAAATTATGTTTTCCAGAGATTGTATTTTCCCGTTTAGGATATATTCTGGCAGCACAAATAGCTAGTACCTTATCAACAAATCGAGAAGAAGCTCTAAAATCAATTTTACCTGACGTGGTTGCTCATTTTCAAAATGCTAATCTTGACAATTTTCGGTATGAAGATTCGACTGGTCGAGAGTTCAATAAAAACAGAATCGATGTGAATTACGATGACACTATTCAAATTATTCCTAATCTTTCTCGGTTTGGCCTTCTATTTTTTACCTTATTTTTATTTAAATTATTTTACTTTTATTCAAAGGCATTATAGATCAATTGGTAACATGTTGGCTAACGTTACTGACATAAATCCAAAAGATTTCGGTGGTGCTTATGGACTTACCTGTACAACAAGGGGACTTGTCCATTTCTGTCAAAACCTGTTGGTGGATCAAACAGTTAGTTCTATTTTTATAATTCTTGATTTTTATTAACAATATAGTGATTGCTATGATTATTTCATTTATTATTTTGACAATGTACTAAGTCCTCATCATTTTTATATATCTAAAGTTATTTTGTGGCTTATTAATTTAGCATAAAGTTTTTTTAGTGTGTAAGGTGATGTATATAATAAATATTTAATATATATATATGATATGAGGTAATATATATATTACATGATGAAATATATACTGATTAATTGAGATTTGTTGAATTCTTGCTTCACTAAAATGTATATTTTAAAGGTTTTTTATGTGCTTTAGTTTACAATTTGTTTTTGATATGCCTCACCATATTACATTTTTAAAATTTATAATAAATTATTTTAGTGGCATGAACTGTTTAATCCTTTGCCTATCGAAGAAAACTTTCAATCTAATCCTGGTAATGAGGACTGGGAAAGATGTTTGTTTGGTTATACTCAAAAGGTTTAAATTTATTCATTTTAATTTTTGATAAAGCTTTTACAAATATTCAATTTACATTACAATTTACTCAATTATAAATTCGACTATTTGAATACCAAAAATATTACAAAATTTCGAATATTTTTAAATAATTCTTTGTGTTATATCTACTGTGAGTTGATTTTGTTTTTCACACTTTTTAGAGCTATCATGATACAATTCGTAAAGTTTATAAAGAAAGTTTTGATATGGGTTCATCAGCAGCAGTACTGATTGATGGTTTAATAGACGATCGTACTGACATGGAACCATTTATTGGCAAGGTTTCTGAACAGTATGGAACGATTGTTGGTATCACTTGTAATTTGGAAAACCAGAAACTGTACAACCTTGCAAGTAAAATTGCTGCTGACTTTGATAAATTGCAAGAAGATTTCTGGGATATTGTGACAGAAGGTGGCTTGAATCCATATCCTCGAGCGCCTTTTAGAAGCTAAACTATTCAGCAATGTTCACTGTAACACGTATAACTTTAACACCTAAAATTGATGATTTGATTTAAGCTTTGCCATCTCGATTATTTCTGTACTTTTAGAAGCTATCAAATATTAATAAAACTTTTGCTAGCTTTTTGTGTGCAAAAATATACGATGAAAAAGTGTATTATTAACGAAAAATATTGATAACAAAGCATTTTGGAAATAAAAATGGCTAAAATTGACAAAAAACAGATTTATTGGATTATGGCAGTTTTGAAAAAAAATTAAGTTATTGTATGAAGCTTTCCAATTTATTTTAAAAAATAATTATATTCAGAGCAATTTTTTTAGTGATGTTTTTCATAGCCGTAAATAAATTGCATACAGTGACCCACATACTGTTTACGTTCAATAACTTTTTTTAGTAGTCAAAAATCTTAGATATTTTTATGACTTCAAAATGTTTATATTAAAGTTGTTTAAAATATTTAGACAAGGTATTTTATAAGGTGTGTAAGATTTTTGTCATTATATTGATTTTATTTCTATGACGTAAAGTCACCACAAGATATTTAAGCCTATACTCTGTTTCGATGACGAAAAAATAAGTGTTTAGTGCTGTGAGGTTTGGAGTCATATCAATTGCATTTCAACATCAGAAGATTTCTTTAACATTTGGTACTAGGTAAACAGGTACAAAACCAAATATGTCTGTCTGTTCCTACCAATGTAAGCTGCCTCATTTACATTGGTAAAATTAAGAAAAGTTAAAAAACCAAGTATATTTGTGTTTTGCCAAGATTCAACTGAGAGATTCAAACTTTGGTGATCCAAACTGAGAAGGTTAATCAAATTTCTTCAATACAGGATAACCTAAAAGCCGTATCTTCAAGAATCACTATAACTATGGAAGAGCAAACAGAAACGTTTGCAACAAATTCCAAATCTCTCCGCTCTACATTTTCAAAATACCCGAGAGCCTGAAACGAATAAACCAAATAAAAATTTTAGGCTTTCAAACTTTCCGAAAGTTGGTGAAAGATAAAGTATCTTGATAAAAGACAACGTCAAAGTGTTTTATCGATTCGATTGAAGATCTTCTAATAGCTTACCAAATAAATGAAGCTCTATCATCAATCAACCAAAACTAAGCTACTGAAACTACGAAACCTCAGCATCTATTGCTCTGACTAAACCATCCCTATTTATATACAACCAAAACAAGTAACAACAAGAGACCAAGTACAAAAGACTTGTTTACAAAAGAACTACGCAAAAAACGAAATTTTACCCGGGAGAACGGGAATGGTAAAAAATTTATTTTAATTTTTGAGGTAAAAAACCTCATGGTTTTATAAGATACTAAGCTAAGTTGGTGTTTTAAGTCCGCGTAGAAGGGCAGAGAAGAGGTCTGCCAAGAACTGAGAGATCCGAAGGATCTAGTCAAGGGTATGACGTACTGAGGTCTATTCAATGTTCCGAGAAGTTGAACCATGCGATGGTGTATGTCTCTATTACGGGTAAGGTATTTAAGGCACTTATTGACACCAGATCCTTACAGAGCTTTGCAGGTAAAAAAGTTGCTCAGAACTTCAAGGATCACAAAACTTAAAATCAGTTTAAAGTGGAAATGATTCAGACGTCTAAGATGTGCAGGGTAAAGAAAAGGTCAACCTCCGTCTATTAAAAAATAACAGTACAGAGATATAAAGCTGTCTGCCACGGAGGGCCTCGGTGTGAGACCTGGTCGTGGGAAGGGGTTTCCTTAAAACTCATAAGATGGTTGTGTTTGAGTTACGAAGTCCACTAGAGGATTTAGTGGTACACAAGATGTGGGCAGAAGCAAAACTATAGTCATTCGTGTGATGTTCAAGTTAGCGTTTGAAACTTCTGATGGATCTTCAGCCTCTACAAATGCAAAGTCGTTGCAGAGAGCCAAGGAACTATTTGCTAATCAAGATGAGTTTGTAAATTTTCGGATAAAATCCATTAATTCTCTATGAGAGGAGAGAGAATCAGTGAGTTTGAAACTTCCTCATCAGGTGAAAGGGATTACTCTTACTGTATAGAATGTTGATAGTCGGGAGGTATGGAACTACTCTTGTTTGACAGGTTTAATCTTTGTTGTTGACAGCTGTGATAGGAATAGATTAGACGAAACAAGAAGAGAGTTTCACGCTATCACTCGGGAAGAATAGATGTTAAAAGTTTTTGTACTTATTCTAGTCAAAAAAACAACATAATATTTTAGCTTCCAGTTATGTACCTTCCCAATGAAAGAGCATCATCGCTATTTCATTCCATAAAAACGGAAAAATTAAATATCCTCTTAAACTATCAACCAATTTCTTTTAAAAGTAGCTTCTGTTCAATTTTTGAATCGATTATTTTGCAAAAAATTCTGACTCGAAATTTGAATTTCTTTCCTCGAAGTTCTTTCAGTGATCAGCTGCTGTCCTGTCTTCACCAATGACTTTATTCAGTAAATATTATACCTACTAATATCATTTAAACAGACATTTGCAAGCTTTTAATTTAGTTCCACGTCACATTTTGATAAAAACTCTCAGATAATTCAATATTGACCCTACTCTCTTATTTCTTTGATTAAGCAATTTTCAAAGGATAGACAACAACAAGTCATCTTTAATAGCTTTGCTTCAATTACTTAGAGATCTTCAGTGATGCTTCTTCAAACAACGTCATTGGCCTTCTTTTATTCAATATTTACATCGATGATATTACAAACATTTTTTTTTATCTCTTAATGGTTTTAAAAACTATACTCTTTGCTGACGATACTAAACGTTCTATTAATGATTCACTTAATCTTCAATCTTCTATGATTACATACTGATTTATGGCTTTCAATTAGTCATCTGAACATTACCGATAAACATTTTCACCTTTTAATAATAAACTTTCGAAATTTGACCCTGTATCATCTGACATGTACTTAAGCAACAATAACATTTTTCAATGCGCTGTCATCTATGATTTGAGTACTGTCAACTCTCATGACTTAAAATAGGCTCATCACGTAAAATATTTCTTGAGAATTTACTTATCTACTTAATACCAACTTTTGAATTTTTGTAGACCAGAAATATTTGAAGATGTTTGAAACTTTTCGTGATATACGTCCATCCCAATTTAGCTCCGGTTTTTAAGTATAAGGCTTGAATTTGTTTAAAGGCTGTTTACTAGGAAAGATTTTCTGGAATGTTGTATGCTTTTTTATCATGTAAAGACCGTCCCTCTAAATCAATGTAGTATCAATATCTTTTCACCGATCTCGTACTACTATCTAAAATTATTGATACTTGCTCTTATATTGACTCTAATGATTTATTTAAGAATCGAAATCTTTCATATTTCCTCAAATTTTTATTGTTAAAAATTAACCCAGTCAACAACTTTAACCATACTCAGTGGACTGAAAGCTTTTTAATAAGAAAATCGCGATTTTTCATTATTTTTCTGCCGCGATTCTGTTTTGTGTTCTATATAAGTGTTGCACAATTTGCTATCTACATCCACGCGTTGAATAAAATAAACAAGTAAAAACATTAGATTAACTTTACCTTCAAAACAGATAAATGATCAGAGACTTTATACTTTACTAATCATTTCAGTCGAGAAACCTATAACAGGTCTAAATGATTATTGTATAGCATCAGAAAGAGCTTGCACAAGTATTTGTTATGCTGAAGTAATGGGTAACTTATGAAAGGTAGTTTTTATTAATAACTTGGAATATTGTTTGCTTATATATTTTAATATTGAGAAATTTTTTCATCGATTCTATTTACTAGGGTCTTATAAGAGCTATTTATAATAAGGTTTAGGATAGTATATATATGCATTTTTTATTATCATTAAAAATATATAGTTTAGAATATTAAGTTTGGATTCTTATAAGGATAACAATTTCTATCAAATGGAGAACATTCCCATGTTTGAAAATCTTGGAGATGCAACACTGTACTTGGAAGAACTTTTGAAAGAAAAAGAAAGTTCTAATACCACATTTGCTCAGTTTGTTCGTTATCTAAGCTCCAAATACCCTGAAAAGTTGTCAGAAAGCTTTGCAAGTCGAATAATCAATCTTCATGAAAACCGAAATAAGTATTTAGCAGCTGGAGCTATTTTATTCAATCATAACTTTACAAAAGTTGTACTGGTCCAAGATTATAAATATCGTTACAGTTTTCCGAAAGGTTGTGTAGAAGGTAAAGAAACTCTTAAGCAAGCTGCTATTCGTGAAGTTTATGAAGAAACTAATGTAAAACTTGACATAGTACGTTTGCAGGAACCTTTGAACACTATTCAAAATAGTTCTAGGTTTATCTATCTTTTTCCTGTGCGTAATGTTGCTGAAGGAAGACATCTTAGATCAAATGACCTTATGGAGATAAAAGAAGTCAATTTTTTTGATTTGCAAAAAATAAAATATTTGAAATTAACCATGACAACTATTAAGATTTTGAGCTATGTAGTAGGCTACGCAACTCAACAACGTTTTTACTCCCAGTTGCTTCCAATGTAAGTTTTTGTTGTTAATTTTTCCATCTTATAAAAGTATATTTTCTAAAATTTTTATTGAACTTAAACACAACTGAAGTAAAAGTTTGTATTTACAGGTTACCAGCTTGTGAAATCAAGAATACCTTTTTTGTTGTTAAAAATATTCGTTCAAAACGAACGTTGATGGTGAAGGACGATAAGGGCTTGTTTAGTTTTCCAGATTTCAAAATAGATAATTACCAAAATGTTGATCAACTGTGTAAAGAATTATTATATACTAAATATAATATACTGAAAAGAATTAAAAAAGTTGATGAAATAGTTTTTCATTATAACTTTACTGATTATTTATTTGTTATCTTGTTGGATTCAAATTGTTCGAAGCGGATGTTTTTCGATAAGACATTGTTTCAAACAAGAAAGTGGGTTTACAACATACAAATCATTAACGACGGAATCGATGTTAACAAAATCACCCGAGAATTTCTGAATTTCAACTTGAGTTTGTTCAACTCCAAAAGTTGATAACTGTTTAATAACAGTCTACCATATTGTGATCACTGTTTATTCATTTTTGTGATACAGTTTATTTTCATGTTAATAAAGTTTTCAATGAAATTCTATTGTGTTCTTGCTTAAATACATTCTGTTAATAGTGAATGATCTCCTATATTAGTGGTTCGTCTATCTATGTGGCGAAGCGGTTACCATACCTGCCTACCAAGCGGGTGGCTCCGGGTTCGATCCAGAAGTATTTCATTAGTGACAAGGAAAAGTTCATAAAAACCCGGGTAGAAGGGCCCTGTGAGTCTGGCAAAATGAAGACGCTTCTAGGAGATGTAAAATTCCGGAGTTGGAGCCTCTTAGGTAGTTAGTCACTGTACTCAGTGTCGTTCTGACAGCTTGAATGACGCCAGCTAGCCGCAGCTGCATCAGTCTGTCTGTTCCGCTACATAACCTGGCTGGCGTGGAGAGTAAAATCCTGCTGCATGGACAGCAACTGGATACCCATAACTTCTACCCTGGGATATAATGCTACACATGTTTGTATGGATTGCTGTTCGCGGCTGAAGCGGATCAAAAAATAATTAATTGCGATAAAGTGAAACAATGTCTTCTTACTCAGGTCCGCTTCATTAAGTGAGTTTGCAAAGATCCTGACTTAGTAGTGAGATATTTTATTTGATATTTTAAGGGATTCAATCACCAATCTTCACTTTCACTTCGTCATTGGTTTATAACCAACTATTCAATGTACTAAATATTTTTGTATTACTTAAATTTTTGACATTATCATTTTGAATAAAAAGAGAATCATTGATCTACAGGGATCTCTTTACAAATAATCGATTCACAACTATAAAAAGTATCAGAAATTAATAATGACACTTGTATGATTTTGTTAAAAGTTCAAACATTCATAGCAACTACAGATAGATTTATATTTATTCAATACCCAGCCCAAAACTTTGTTTGTTTCAATTCATTAATTATTTACTGGACTCTGCTGGCTATAAGTTTGAAAATAGTGTTTGCGCTATAAAAACCTTTTTATAACATGGATAACAAAGGTTATATTGGACTAGTAAACAAATAAATTTATTACAATTATTTCTGCAATTAAATTTTGCTTTTTAGTTAAAATCTATCAACTTTTACATCTATTAAAGATTCTACACACTATTACCATAGTTGCATTGAAGCATTAAAAACTTTGACTTTATCTCAACAAATCTGACTAATCTACTCATAAAACTGAAGTTTTAAAGAATATAAATAAATTGAAATTAATGTTTTATATCTTTTTGCTCACTTATCACATAAAAAGATAAGAAAATTGAGACATAAAGTAAAAATCAGCATCAGGTAAATAATTAGCTAAAATTACAAAGTACAGCAAAATTAATGATAATTTTTAGTTATTAATTAGATAAGAATTATCTGTGATTGAAGTTGATACTTAAATACATATTGTGGTTTAGACAAGAAAGAAAATTACAATAAAGAGGTATAAGCTTGCAGCAAATTCATCAAAAGGCTAGGCGAAACAAAATTTATGTAAACAAAACGTTAAACTTTATATTTAGTTAGTTGTAGCATTCATCTAGAGGATATTTAATAACGGTTACTTGTCATAATACTCTTTTTAAATCTTTAAGAATCTAAGTAACCCAATTCAATTGAATTTAGAGCGATGAAAAAGTTCAAGAGTGACAATTTAACTTATGACCGTCTTTCCTTCTTACGCTTGTATGATTCAGAACCAAACTTACAAACCAAAATTCCTGCTGAGATTGTTATAATAGCAATCAAAGAACCAAGTAAGCCACGAAGACGAATATCTAAAAACATCAAAGAAAATTCTTAAATATATTTGTAAAACTAATTATTTGTACAAAACTTCATAACGTGAAAGTACAATTTAGTTTAAGTGTATCAACTAAATATTTTCTTTAATTGAAATATATTCGATAAGCTCACAAAGATGTAATAAAATAAAAATCCAAGTTTACCTTCACAAACAGGTCTTACTAAGTTTATATCTTCACCACAATCACAAATATTGGGACCAATACATTGGGCTCCATTAATACACGCAGGGTTACATTCAGCTAAAAAGAAGTGATACAAAATAAAAAAAAACAGTTTCACAAATCTTTTTAGTTATTACTCTAGACAAAAATTGTTAATTTATGCCAAGTAGGTTTATTTTGATTAGAAACCTGAATTTAATTGAAAAAATGTAATCAATTCTCATTTACTTTCGTTGCAGTGTCTTCCCGTGTAATCATCTTCACAGCCAAACGGGCACAGCCCATATTCATCACAGTCTACAAAATTTAATTTTCTCAAGTTAATAATTGATCATTTTCAAGTAAAGATTTGCCTAGTCTATTGCAAACAGTTTAAATTCACTCTTTTTTATAACATTGAAAATAAATCTATTTATAATATTTTGGATAAAAATTCAGCTAGCTCTAATTTTTAATGAAATTATATTCAAAACCTCTTTTTGAACTTTTCAAAATAACATTGTCTTTTCACAATGTTAGTGAGTAGAAAATTATTGATTCAGTATGTTGCTGTTTAAAAAACTTTTAATCTTTTAGTAATATTGCGATAAAAACTGTGGTTTTTTCCCATTTTTATATTATTAACATTCTATATAATTGTTAACTGTTATATGTTTTGAGGACTACTGAAATGTCAAGTGTCACATCTTTGGATTTCTTTATTTCTAACTTAATAGATGTTATTTGTGAGAATATGTATTAGTGGGAGGTGCTCTCTTCAGGCACCCTCCTTCGTATTTATTGAAATAAATAAAAAGTAAATAAGTTTATAGTAAAATACTTTTAGCTTATTAATGCTTAGTTTTTACAACACTAAAGAAATAATTATTCACAACTTTATTTAGAATAGTATATTCAATAAAAAGTAGTACAATAAATTTGGTTATTTTAAATTGTTATCAAATTAATAAAAGCTTTTGTGAAAATAAAAGTTTAAATGTAAAAATAAAAAGTTGTTTATGACATTTCTATCTTAACAGATGATGACCTTTTTAATAAGTAATAGACATTACATCAAATAAAAGCTCTGTTTGAATAGAAAACGATTACAAACACAAACAAACCCAGCATCATATAAATCTGCTAGTAACAGAAATGCTTGAACATAATATTTTAAACCAAACTTTAATCTAATACATATGTTTAATCCTAGAATATTATTAATTCATTAGAATAAAGTTTATATATTTATGATAATATAATAAATATGTTTTAAAGTACCTTTTCCATTCCCGCTAACTACCATACACTGACCACAAACATTCATACAATCTTTTCCCCATGTCCCCGGAGCACAATAAGATTTTATAGGAGTATTACATTTTGCGCCTTCATAACCTTCGTAGCAGTTGTTTGGACAGTACCCGTCTTCTCCACAGTCCTCTGATAAGATACAACTTTAAAGATTAAGATGCAGCACCAAAAATAAATAAATGTTTTAATGTGACACATCAAATTTTATGTTATTTACAAATTAATGAATGATTTTTATAAAAAATCAACCAAAAGTTAAATACTTTTGAATATAAAAAATAGTTTTACAAAAATATTAGATATGCATAAACCGACTTTATAATTGATTTTTTTTAAGTTGTAGATTTAATTTTTAACTTTTTAGTAAAACAAATAAATCGAGTTATACAAACAAATTATTTGAACTATCGACAGGTTGTTCAAATAAAAAGAAGCTGTACCTGGATTTTTATCAAGATCAACACAATATCCACAGTCATCGTCTTGACAAGATACAAATCCTTGAAAAAAGAAAGAATAAAAAAATTCAAGTTAAGATTCGTTTCTATTCTAGAAAGAAACTTATTATCGTAAAAATTATAGGTTTTCTCAGTTTTACGAAGCAATTGAAGCTATCATTAAAACGTTAAAATTTAAATAAAGTTGGTAGAAACTTAAATCAAGTATCTAAGAAGCTTTACAATGAAAATTTGTAAACAATTATCAAAATCAATTCAAAAAAATGACTGTTAGAGGAAAAGCATAAAAAGCTAGTTCTCTACATTTGTATGAACAGTGAGATAAACATCAACAATTTATATTTTCTTTATTAATAAGGTTTTTGAAATTTGTATACTTGATGCATTTACATAAGTTCAAAGTTAGAAATTAGTTTGAAAATATATATATCGTTTAAATAAATTTAAATTTCTAATTCTTTTAAATAATGCCAATTTTGTTCACTTACCTATTAAAACAAAGGAAATTAGAAATTTTAATTGCATTTCCACCTCTTATAAACTTTTCTACAAATAATAAGTATTCATTAAAATCGCTAGAAACCAGAATTTCTGTTGTATATTTACTTACAGCGCTAATCATTCACAATGAAAACGTGAAACAAAATTTGTGAAACAGTAATTTTATGTAAGGTAGTTTAATTAACTATTACTAAAATGAATTTTGATATTTCAAATGCAAACTTATTCTACATGTTTACAAACGAGTACTTTTTTAAGTTACATAATAGAACAATTTAAGCGAACATTTTTATACAACTATTTTACAATCTATTTTGGGCAACTTGATGTTTTGTTTCTAACAGTACTACAACAAATTAGCAATTACTGTTATAGCAGTTTATCAAAAAAAAGATAGTTTTATTCCCAAAAATATTCATCCTCTTACTAAATAAAAGTAAATCAAAAAAATAACACGATCACTGAAAGTGAACTTGGATGAAGCCCGCTCTTATAATGTAAAAAAAGAACTACATTTCAGTGCGACGTACTTTCTAATCACAAGTTTAACTAAAATGTCATTTTTTAACTTGATACCGAACACAGCTTTAGCCTAAAAATCAAATCTAATACAATATGAGCGATTCACTTTTGTTTAAATAATTATTTGTTTAAAATAGAAAGACAACCTTCAAAACCTTCAAAAATATAATTTAAGCACGATTTCTTTAAAATTTAATAGGTACAGCGACGAGATGGAACTGGTGATCAAACTGATTAGTAACTAATTCATTGTGCTTAGTAAGCGTGAGTACAAATCGCACCTATTCGTCGAAGATACAATTTTCTCCGCTTTAATACGCCACCTAGCGAGCACAAAAAATAAATTTTCCGACTATTGGTAGATAGTGCTTCTGCCTTATTAAATGCTTCTAAATCAGGAAATTTCTGAACCTCGATGCCCTTTCCCAGGTTACTGGACAGGTTACAGAGTAGCGAATCTGAAGAGAAAAGATTGTTCATTGAACGCTACACTTTACTATAATTAAACTAATGCACAAGTAAAGGATGTAAACCAAGATACAACTTTAACATTCCTATAGCGATGGTGGTGGAAGATAGTATCTGGAAGCTAAAGTAAGAATTTTTGTATCAAAAGAATCAGGAAGTATTTATTAGTTTTATTTTATTAAGAAATAAGTATTTCTTCATAAGTATGTTCTTATATGTAGCTTAGCTTAAACTATTGACGGAGTATACTCATCATATATCTGATAACGTTCAGCAAATTTGATGGTGAACAAAATGAGAAAAATCATTTTAGCTAGATCATCTAGGACTTATTTTAAGGGTTTTTAAGACGCTGATCTTAAGTATGGAATTAGTTTATCTGGATTGACTTTAGATTGAAATATATGTATGCTGCATAAACCTAATAATTTATGAGAAAACTTAGTAGTAAAAGTAATCTTATTAGATACAGTTTATACTCTTCCATAGTTGAATTGTATTAAAAATGTATTTTCAGAGTGTTACAAACTCCATTAAATATCTGTTTTTTTTATTATCCAACGCGTAGCTGTAGACAGTTAGTTATAGCGAACTACATAAAACTAATGAAAGGTCTCAAGTACTGCAGTTAGAGATCACTATCGTAGGAAACGTAGGAAGACTGCAGAAAAATATAAGAAAGTATAAATTATGAATCAAGAGAAAAAAAATAAACAGCAAAAACGAAGAAACATTTTTATTATTGTTTACAAAATTAATTAAATCTTATTTTTAAACAAAACTTTAAGAGTTGATAGATTTTGATGTAGTGATTAAGTCAAGAAAAAAATCAAAGCTGTTAGCTTATTGAAAGAGTGTTAGTTTATTGGATATTATCAAAGTAAATAAGTGGGTTAATTAATAAAGACAAACCTCCGAAAACTTATGCAAGATTACGATCTTTAAAGAGCTCATTAAATTTAAAATGATAGAAACCGTTAAGAATTTTAAACAATAGTACGAGGTTGTTAAGAAGGTATATTGCAGGGATTTAATATTAGGCTTTAAAGACAGACTTTGTATGAAAAAAAGGTTTTCTACATCTAAGAAAAGCTTTCTTACTTAATGTTTTTTTAACGGATTCAAGCTTTAGGATACTTTTTTTAAGTGAGGACTCTATACGGAAGTTTTATAATGTAATTTGGGACGGATGTATGTAGCAAAATGTTTTTCAGTGGTTGAGTTAACATATTTGAGAATTTGGTATGTAGCAACAGGACTGAAAGATTCTGCAGAAATAGTCTACGTGGTAAGCCTATTTTAAACCGATAAAAATCCCTAAACATTAATGACAGAGAATTGGGATTTTTTTTCTTAAGTAGAAATTAGATGATGATAGCTTAAAGTTTGAGAGTTTATCTATTGAGAGATGGAAAAATTTATCAGTAGCTAGCTTTAGTTGTTTAAATTGAATTCACAGGTCAATTGAATCCAAAGAAGATTGAAGAGTAAGAGAGTCAGTAGTAAAAATTTGGAATCGTAAACAGTCAGTAATACCATTGGTATAAATATTGAAGAAAAGAAGGTCAATAATTAGAGACGACACGCATTACACCTTAATAAGCCCGTATCACCTGGTACATTAATCAAAGCAAATTTTTCTCATACCGCACAATTAGTACTTGGAACCAGCTGCTATCAGACATTGTCATGTCAGAATCACTCGTGTTGTTCAAGCAGAAGTTGAACCGTTATAACATTGCCAACATTTGCATTTTTAAACTGTGATTTTTTCTCTTTTTTATATTATTAATATTCTATGTAATTGTTCACTGTTATATGCTTTGAGGACTACTAAAATGAATGAAATGCCATGAATTACATCTTTTTGTTTCTATATTTCTAACTTAATAGATATTATTTGTAAGAATGTGTGTTAGCGAGAGGTGCTCTCTTCAGTCACCCTTCTTCGGATTTATGGAAATAAATAAATAAATAGATAGATAATTTTCTATCAAGATCTTGATAAGAGAATGTTATAATCCAAAAAATGATTTTTCATACTTTCAGTTAAAAAACTAACAAACTTTTAATATAATCTTTATTCTCTTTTTGATTATAAATATATTGCTTTCGTATTGAAACATATTTCATAAATTCGTTTACTTATTCGACGTGTGGCTACGAGTGACAAGCTATACAGCTTTTATAGTGAACAGAAACAAAATAAGATGAGTGGAAAGGTAATCCAAAGCTTTAAGAATAATATTTTATCATAAAGGATATAGAAAGAATAGGAATACTACAAAGGCATACGTAAAATATAAGTTATCAAAAAATCAAATTAATAAAATAAGTTATGAAGATGAATAAACTGGCAGTGGTACATATCACTAATTAAGGAAACTGCATAAATCTTGTTTTTAAGCAAAGATAGGGCAGATTTTGGTGTAGTGATGGAGTCGGAAAGAAAACTCCAAACTTTGGTTGCCTTATTGAAACAGCTGTTACTCCACTGGATGTTATTAAAGTTGTTGAATAGTTTGGTTTTGAATGATGAGCCTGTGAGGACGTTTAAAAGATTTTGTTCTTTGTAGAATTCGTTAAAGTTAAGATGACAAAAACCATTAATAATAGTAGTACGAGGTCAGATAAAACGCGTCGATGTTGCAAGGATCTTATATTGAGCTTATGTTGTTCTTCCTTTGAAGAGAAGAGCGTGCCACATCTAGGATAATCTTTTCTTAGCAAACCATTTTTGAACTGAGACAAGCTGTATAATAAAGGCGAAGACTCCATACGGAAAAGTTAAACTCGAATTTAAGACAGGTGCATGAGGTGAAAAGTTTCAAAAGTGTCCAAATATTTCTGGTCTTTGAGTATTATAGAATTTGGTATTAAATAATGAACCTATTATGAAAAATATTTTAAATCATACGAGATGAAGATGTCCAAGTCGTTAATGACTTGACATTTGGAATTTTATTGTTGCTTAAACAAAAGTAATTTGATGTTTGGTAAGAGTTCAAAAATCTATTTATGTAATTTATAAATTCTTCAGACTAAAAATATTATTACAAATTTTACAAGTTTCTTGTCATTCGAACTTATATATCAAAATTTTTCAAGTAAAGATTTGCGTAAGAGTATTTCGAAACCATTCAAAACAAACATCATCAAGATCAATAAAAGCTGAGATCAGCAACCGTATCGTTAAAGCATCGGCCATGTTTGTACGGTTCACCTCCAGGACTTGAGATAATCGAATTTATCCATCAAAACTAAGGTTACCATCTGCAAAGCCTTTGTTTGCAGTACGCTGTTGTACGCCAGAAGCCTTCTACTTCAAAGGTTAACGGAAATCAACTTATGACCTTTCATTTATGCTGTCTTTGTCGTATCCTGCATATAAGGTGAAAAAAAAAAGGTCTCAAACAAAGAAACCTTCAAGTGCACTGGTCTGACAACAATGTACCACATGTTAAGCCAACACACGTTAGATGGAAGATAGACGAGTCCCAAGAGATCTGTTGTGTGAGAGATCTTTTAACTGCAAATATAACATCGGTTGTTCTTGTCTTTGTTTTAAAGATACTTGCAAGCGTGAAATGCAATTGCTTGACATTGATACCAGCAAAAGAGAAGAAATAGCAATAGATTGCTCCAAATAATGTTCTTACTCTGTAAGTAACAAAAGGATAGAGAAGAAAAATTAGCATCAAAGAAAAGAAAGAAACTTTAAAAAAAGTTTAAGTTCTTTTGTATTTCACTGTTTTGTTTTTGACATCATCTCTATACACCCAGCATGTTACGCCCTACTTGACCGAACCAGTCTATTATTGTAAAATATTTCGAAACATCGGTGTTTTCTGCTTATTAGAACTAAACCAAAATCAACATTAAAAAAAGCTTTAAATTGTATTTTGAATAAACTCGTTCGACTTCTTTGTAAGCGGTAAGTAGTGTCAAAAAATATTTTCGAATTATCAAAAATGAAATTCAACAAAAAAGTTGTTTACTTGAACCTACATGAGTTCTTCAGTTGACTTCCAGAAATTAAAGATTTCTTAATTGTTAAAAACAAAGATTTATATTGATGACAAGGCATAACCTTTTAGTTTCTTCAAACTAGTCAAAAATTTTCAGTTTATTCGAACTAGTAGTGTTGTTATTCAAATTTCTACAAGAGTTCAACTTTTACTCAAGTTGTTATTGACTGGTAAAAACGGAATCTAAAGAAAATAATCATAAAATTCTTTGATCAAATGTTAAAGATATTCCAATATTATAAAATAAAAAGGTTTTCTATTTAATAAAATACTTAGGTCAAATCTACTTTTCTTAAAAACTTGGTTAACCGGTTTATTAGCGTTTTTCTATGCAGCTGTATAATTAATTCTCATCTTAAATCATTCAAAGATGCAACAATAAATATTTGTTTAATACAAAACTGGGTGATGATTCGTAAAACAACTCTTTGTAAACGTTTGTAAAACGTTTTAGTAACAAAATTAATGAAAAATGTTCTAATGATTACAAAATTTATCTAACCACAAAGAAACCACAAAGAATTTGATCAACACATTTAAAAAAGTAGCCAATTAAACAAATGCTGGAATTTACATAATATATGGTTCATGTGATGAATAAGACTTCGGTAATCATCTACTGCAGGCTATATATACAAGAAATGTATTACTAAAAAATTATAAGATACTAGAAAAGGCTAAAATAAGAATTAATATAGTTGTGAACATAACAACTTAAAATATTGAAACGAATGTTTGAAACAAACGTTCATAACTGACTATAAAGATTTTTAGTTTTGTTTGTTGAAAAAAGTGAGATGTTTTGTTGCCTTTTTAATAAACATTCAAAGAAGCCTTGTAGTCAGTTGAAGCTGCTAAGTAATAATACAAAATATGGGCAATACTGAGATAGATGAAAGGCTAAGTTGATAGGCTGCTAATCTATTGAGCTTTATAAGCTTCACTTTGAACTCTACCTTGTCATTAAAGATATGGCCGCGTTTTATTTCACCACGAGGCTATGAGTACGGAAAGACGGAAAGTATTTTTCCCAGCCATGAGCAAATATTGTCACTATCCTGTGGTTGTTTCGGGAGAAGAAAAGTTATAGAAGTAAAACCAACGAGAAAATTTACGATCCGTTAACCTCGATGCCACAGTCCCAAGTCATTGGACTGTGTCATCGAACAACAGACCTAAGAATTGTAATAACTCAGCGCACGTTACTTTCCTCTCTATTCAAGCCCCATGTGCGGCAAAAATAATGGCTCTGAACTTTCTCTTTCCGACAAAGTTCAACCAAAAAAAAAGTTAATATCCTTTTTTTTACAGATCGATCTACTAAAAAATCAGGAATGACAAATTTAGTGAACTTTTCATTGTACTTAACAGTCTTGGTGTTACTTATGGTGTCAGAATGTAAAGGGAATGCTGGAGTAATTGAAGAAATTAAATCAACAACTGAATCCTTAATGATTCCTGGAGGTTATGATCCCTCTCATCGAGGACAAATGTGCGGTGATCATTATCGTGAGGTTTACAAAACAATTTGTGGTGAATACCCACCAGGAGTAATGCCAACATTGCAACGTGTTTTATGTTGTAAATATCGTAAGTTTTTCTGAATGTTCTATTTTTAATATTTTTATTTATACTAATGTTGTTATCAAGCTAATTTTACTAAATATAGTATTATGCAAAAAAATGTTTAATTAGCGAGAAGCGATACGTGCCGAAGAAGCAAGCAACAATTTGGACCTTACTCTTATAAATGCCGTCTTAATCACTTACCAGTTATAATCCGAAACCGTAGAAGTCATTCGAAAGAGATCAGGTTTGTTTCTTTAACTTTAACTTTAAGGTTTATTTTTTTTATCACGTTTTAAGAAAAAATAATCTTACATTCTTGAAATTACTTTATATGTTTTAAAAAATCACGGTATTTAGCACTTTGCTAACTTTGCTTTTCATCAGGTATTTGGCAAAAAGTACTCCTACAGCGCTTAAAGTTAATTGCTGCCTTAAAGGATGTTATTATGGCGAAATATTTACTTCTTGTTGGAGCAAAATTAGGAACAATTACTAATAACCTTATTGATTCTTCAGTTATATTTTCTTTACACTTTTGGTTCTAGGTTATTAATGTAGATTATTTGTAAACCAGTTTCTATTTTCTATCGTTCCATTTACGATTTCTATTTAAAATTTAAGCTAATAAATAAACAAAAATACAAAGAGTGTGAACTATGAAAAATCCTTTAAAAAATATGCAGAATACTTTTACTTAGGTATACTAGCCTCATAATATTCAGATGCAAGTTCAGAACGTAGATTAGATGCTTTAAGCATCAAAATAACTCTAAAATATTATTATTATTTACTTAAGTTCTAATACTCCTAAAAGACTAGTCAATACTAAATTTAGATATTTTTTAGAAAGATAAGATTCTTGTAAAGTAAAGTTCTATTATCAAATGAGCACCACTTTGTATAGTACGTGCTTGTTTTGGCTTCTTACAGATGATATTTGTCTGTACGGTAAGATAATCTTCTGTTATATAGTTCAACCATATCTTGACCATACCAGTTGTTTTTTAAGAATAATAATTGGTTTAAAATTGTGAGTTTGTTTAAAAATGTTAGTATTTTCTGAAGCATCTACCTTCGTTTATGAGACAACTAATTAATTTGTTTTAAAATGACAGACTTCAAGTGAAAGTTTTTAGTAGTAGCATCGTTGACGAAAAATATTGACTATTGATCAATGGAGCACGAGCTTTCTATCGCAAAAGTCAATAAATAGATAAAAGGTCAATAAATAACGCTCAAATTATGTAGCAACTATAAAAGAAATATAACAAAACTTTATATTAAAAAAAAACTACAAACTGATTATGAGCAGAGGCGAAAAAGTAATTACGAAAAAGCAAGCTCAGCGGGTAGGATGGAAAACTCAGTTTTCTACTTCTATTATTTTTTCTTTAAAAAAGGAAATTCAAAAATCTGAAGTTACATCGGAATCAGCTTACTGCTGAGTCACTTGTGAAAATGGTAGTAGGCATAACTGTTTGAAATATAAAAATCTGTGTTAGTTTTTAAACTAACAAAAATTAAAAACAAAAACTTTTTGATTAGTCAATGTATTTCTCATTTTCTACACTCATATTGATTTACAATGCCCCAATAAATACTTACAACAAAGTAAATATTTCTTCCAATTTTCTGACTAACGTATTTAATTCTTTATATCGTAAAAACTTATCATGTCTTTATGTCAAGACATTTAAGCATTTAGGTTAAATCCACATTAAATCATCAATAACTTTATTCAGATTATGTTCTCACTACTACAAAGCTCTTTTAATGACTTTATCTCAGGTGAAGTTTATATGAAAATGATATGAATAATTTTTAGTGAAGTATTTTTTAATTGTTTAGATTTTATTCTTATAATTCTTTAAAAACTTATTTTTAGTTGCAGTAATACTTTCGAACATTATTAAAACCGTTCTCAAAATGTTATTGATAAAAGTAAGTTAGTTTTTACTAGAAATTACATGAATCCAATTCAGATATATAATTTATAAATATTGTTTAAAAAAAGTTTGTTTCATCAAATAGAACATATAGTTTAAATTTGTTGTTGAGAGTTATTTTTCAGATAACTGAGTTACATAAAGGTGATTAATTTTATATATTTTAAATAAGATATCCCAAAAGTTTTAATTTGATGAATGCAAAAACTGTTATACTCTTCATAAATGACATAAAACATTTGTTCTAGTTTTTTTTTTACTTTTCACTATAGGGGTGATTATTCGTTTTTCTTTTATCAAAATGTTTCTAATTTTTTAACAATTTTACACTGATACAACTAAATGTTTAATATTTTAATAGCAAAACCATCTTACCATCAAATTATAGTTTCTGTATATCTACTAAACAATTTTTAAAAATCTCTCTTTTTTCATAGTGTAAGTAGTTCGTCTAGATTCTCCTATTTAAAGTATAGCAGAACTTTAATCAAATAACTTGTGCATAATTAGCTAACTATAACTGTTGTGACAAAACTAATAAACTTTCTTTATTATATTAAACAAGTTTAACGTAAATGAAGTAAAAAGGATAAATTTTATGAAATGAATTTTGATATAAGCTTCAATTTATTTATTTTAGTTTTGTTATCTCACATTGTTTACTATTTAAGCTTTATTTTTTTTAAGTTTCAAATAATTTAGTGTCCAATGCTTTAGGTTTTAAATATTATTTATATTAGTTAAAGAATCAAATTCTTTTAAAACATCGATTTTAATTTAATTTTATTAAACAAGTTTTTTAAGTTGCAATTAATTGACTTAATTGCTAATTTCTTTAAAAAAACATTTTGATACATTAAAGCTTAAGATATAACAAGTATTATATGAGATTAAACCAGTTATGTAAATATCATTTCCCAAGAAGGTACTTAACTCAGTAGACTCTCTTATATTTTAATGGTTACAAACTTAATAAAGTTAACTAATTTAATATTTCTGTATGCTTTTGTAATTTCAACATTTAAGATGAAATTTAAAACTTTATTGTTCATATCTAGCAATGAAATATTCTCGGTTGATAAGTTTTTAAACAGATGACAAAGAAATGCATATAACATAGAAGTGTATTACCAAGCCAACTGAATATTAATGATTAATTTAAATGCCATATGTACTTTAAAGAAGGTTCTCAATTCTATGCCAGCAGCTCACAAATATATCTGCATTAGTACAACCGTATCCACAACAGAATGAATAAAGATCATCAGGATATCTTCCTTTGAATTGACTAAAATAAATTAATGTTAGTAAGTATTGAATCAACTTATTTAATGAACAAAATACAAAATTCTTAAGTAAATTGAAAGCAATATTAACAAAACTGTTACTGAATGTTGAGCTTTTTATAGAACTACATTTGTATGAACTAAAATCTAACTCTTAGCAAAATAGTTAATGTTTCTTACAATGCTCCATAAACCATCACCGGAGGGTCGTTACGATATTGATTTGGGCGACATATGTCGGTAGAATGAGGACCATAAAGGTGAGTCGCATGTCTACAATGCCAGCCATTAGCTGTTAAAACATTCGAATTTCAAATGAAAATTGTAATTGATTAAAGATAAGAGAATAATTTTATTTTTATGATTTCTTCACTTACGGTTGGAGCAGCAATCATTCCCATCATTACGAGGAATTGAATTAGTCCAACTGGGGAAGTCCTTCTGACAGATTTCCCGGTAGAGGGCATAAAAAGGTTTTCCACATATAGTCCTACCTACATAAGGATGATGACCTCCAGGTAATAGAAACTCATCCTCTGGCGATGGCGTTGGAGTTGGCGTTGGTGCCGGGGCAGTAGGTACCATAGTTGTTTCATCGACACACCAGCCTTTGATGGTATGCTGTGGTACTATAGCTATCGTAGTAAAAGCTATTAAAAGCACTAAGCTAGTTGTATAAGCCATTTTTAGTTATTTGAAATGTTATTTCCTGTTTACCAGACAAAAGTTTAAAACTATGCTATGACTTCATCAACTTAAACATAATTTCAGTAATATTCAAAAATACCATAATAGTTTATGGCGAAGTTTCAATGAAACTTCTTAAAATTTTTCCAAGAATTAAAATTTAGTTGTAAAATCAAAATAGCTGAAATCAACTTCTTGCAATCATTTTGCTCGTGAAAGTTATAAATAATATTTTGTTAACTTTTGCATCAACAAAAAATCTCGAAAAGAATTTAAAGTCTGCAAGAATACCGTGTCTTATACAAATTAACTCTTTAGTGATGCTGAGCTAGTTTGAACTTTTTTTTGGAGTTACGTATATAAAACTTTTTAAATACTATATGAGAAAATTTAAAGAAACAAATATACAATATACTTAAAACATAAAATAGTAAAATTGATATTTTCAGGCTTAAACAATAGAAACTACAATAATCTTTGAATAGGATTTTTATTTGATACATGCAAACACAACAGAGAATTTTGTAATTTAAACCTATTTTACTTGACATTTATATACTTAATAACATTGGTAGTTCTAGTCTCAAAAAATCTTTCTACTTCTTATAGGATCTTATTTAAATAGAAAGGATAAACTGAAAATTATTCACTATGATAAGAGTAACTCTCGTGATGTAAAGATCGGAATAATTACTTTCATGCTGTACTCAAGACTAGACCTCGTTTATATTCTAATGATCAATAAAAGCATTGCATATATATCTTACTTATGTTTACAGTATTACAAATATTTACTCAGTCAAATATGTTTAAAATTGAAAAAATATTTATTAAATCTTTTCACCATAATAGGTATAGTTACATTTAAATTATTGTGAAGTTATGAAAACAATCCGAATAGTTCAAATTGCAAAAATTATTTCATTCAAAAAATGCTCTACTCAGCAATTATGAAAGGTCGACATATTAAAAAAAATGAGTCTAATAAATACAATTTTGAGTTAATTAACAAACTATAATAGTTTTACAACAAAATCAGTTTTAATATTTTGTTGTCTTTAAACTATGAAATCAAAGCTTTTTGAATACTAAATTAATTGATAAGTCAACATAGCTGCTTTTTATTCAAAAATTGTTTTCCACGTAAGCTTTGAATTAGAGCTACTAGTATTATTATGTTAGGTTCTTATTGTTTGTTTACATAAGTTTGTTATATAACTATTTTAACAAAAACATTTTTTATAAGTTATGCAAGTTATTTGTAGTTTACTTCTGTAGTTTACAAAAAATCTTAATGACTCAAACAATGCATTTGTTTTAGTTTACTTATTTTGATTTATGCTATGACTGTTTTATTACCAATTACTGGGTTAACTACAAGATATAAAAAGCTTGTATACATATTCTTAGAGGCTTGTCGTTCAAAAAAATTTAATTTGAAAATTTAATAACACTCAGTGAACTAACAGCTTTTTAAATAGAGTAACCCCATCTTCTTTTTGACTCTATCACTAGCAAATTCTGTCACATCTTTTAAAATTAAGTTTAAAAAATATAACTTGAGTAATCTTGTTGACAAGTGATATGTAATGCTGTAATTTTCTTTCTTTTTTTTTCTTTTTGTAATTCTTAACCGTTTTATACCTTTGACTGCGCTGTCTTCCGACTTTATTTTACATTACTTAAGTTAAAATCCGGTATTTGCGAAATTCTTCTTTTATTTTTCTGCAATCCTATTTTGTATTTTAAGATCTGTATGATTTTTTATCTGCAGTCATCAAAAATAAATATCATCATAACTTAAATTTTCTTACTTAATTCATTAAAAATAGTTAAATATTAACCAAAGCTCTTAGAAGTTTAAATCAATTTTATACTTTCTTTTTTCATCCTTACATGATTAAAAAATTACAAGTTTTAGCAAGAAAATCAGCTAGCACTTTATAATTTAGTTTCATCGTATATATAACACAAAGATACTTCCCTTATAGTTCAAAATAATGGTTCTCAACCGTAGCAACTTATTTGTCTTAAAATGTACTTTTTACATTTTGAGAAATTTTGAGAATACCAACCAACAGTAGCTATAACAGAGTATTATGTTTTTTACAGTTATTCTAATAAAGTCCACAGCTGTATGACTTCAAGAAAATCTGCCACTTTGTCTAAAAACTGTTTAATGGCTATCTGTAAGATGACTGTTACAAGTTGATCAAACTAACAAACCCCGGGTAAAAATGCTTTCTTAACGAATGTTGGTGTAGTTGAAAATAATTGATGAGTTTTTCTAAAGTTTGGAAAATCGAATTAATATTTTCAACATCAACTAATTACTTACAAAATGACCAAATTACAAAATAATTAATATAAAGGTTTCACAGCTTTGTTATAATCCTCGCAAAGACTTAGTATTAGCCCTATCAGAATGCTAAAGCTTATTTGTCAAACAACTGCAGTTTGATTTTTGTGTTTGATTTACAAAAAACGTCATTTGACCATAAAACATTTTTACAAAAATAGATAGAATACTTTTAAACTTTAGATCAACACTGCAGATTTTGACCAAGATTGATTTAAAACCTTTAAAGTTTGGCTTGAGTCTCATTAAATACTATAGCAACTTACGGAATTTTCAGTAATTTAGTATTTTTGGCATAAAATAATTAAAGTTTTGCCTGACCCCTAAATTATTGTGTTTGCAAAATTCTATTTATAATAACCTTGATTATGACAATATTTTTACACAGCTTATCAAAAACTCTTAAGAGCCTGTGCTTATCTTTTTTCGAACTTTAGTTACAAGGTAAAACATACTAATTTACAGATAAGACTGTAACAAAAAGTTAATAATAGAGTGTAATAAGCTTCGGTACACTGCATCGTTGGCTTGATATGGACAAACTAAAAGTTTTATCGTCGATTTTGGCAATATCGTCGCCAACTTCATATTTAAGTTTAGCTAACTCAGCCGATATTGATTTGCTGATATCGGATAACAGGTTTGAATTAGAATTTGAGGTGGTAGATGATGTGCCAATAGTTCTACATTTAAGGCAGAACCATTTGAAATGTTAACCATTTGCAGAACCATAGTACTGTAGTAGACTACTATAATACTATAGTAGATTTATGTGTCTGACGCAGGATTAAGCAAGCTTTATTGATACTTCAGATCTAACTGTATATTGTGCTTATGACCTTGAAAATGGTATAATTGATTTAATCAGAATGTATGCTTCTCTGAAAAAAATATATTTTGACTTAATAATTATGATAGTTTTCACATATACAGAAGTATATTTGTTAATTAAAATATCTAGAAAATAATTTCACTTAAATATTTTTTATCTCAGAAACTTTAATTTTAATGCAATAATTTTGTTTTGATGTATTTAAGAACGGTTAAAATTTCTAGAAGCTTCCAACGACTTTATCAGGGTTGTTTAGTAATTTAGACATTTTCGCACTTAGGTTAAGTTTGTTAACTGACATCTTATTTAAACATTTCCTGATCTTTTTAGCTTTCTTTGTCATAAATGTTAATTTAATCGCAATTCAAGTTATAATATTAACTATGCTAATTTTTTAGTTCCCTATATATGAGAGTTATTTGTACCTGTTTTAAAATTCGTTTAAATTTCAAAGTTTATTTTTTAGTTGAAATTACAAATATTGTTAAATAATAGATTATAGTTTTTATAATTTTCTAAATTACACAAAAATCAACAATTTTTTGAGCTGTACACTATGTCAGTAATCGTCAAAACTTTTGCTTCTTATTAAACTTCATTTCTTTATACATTATTAATTTTAACCTTAAGATAATAAATTTATTTTAAAGTTAATTGTTGTTTTGAATTATTCATTGTTTAATTTTTAGCCATTTGGTTGGTACACAAAATTTTATTAACATTTATTCATGATATCTTTTAATTTTTTGCTCAAGTTTATTCTAACAATTTAACTTCTTTAAATTTAATTTATAAAAATTATCTTTCAGTTTTATGTTTTTGTATCTTGATTTAAATAAATTTTATTTCAAGTTCATTAACTCTTACTTATTTCTATTTTTTTTATGTTAATGTCTATAATTAATCTGATTATAGTTTTCTTGAATCAATTATCTGTATTAGGTTATATAAATTATAAATATTTTTTTGTTAACTTAAAATGTGTTTATTTTTATTTTAGGTTAATTGAGATTACTAGAGTTTTTTTTTGATAAATCAAAATTCAAAATGGTGAGTTTTAATTGTTGTATATTTTTTTCATAATTTTTAAACCACTTGATTTATAACTAGTATTTTATATAAGTTGACTAGGGAAATTGTACAATTATTTGTATATAAATGTGGTTGATTAAAACGAACAGTTCTTGAACTTGTATTTTATATTCTAAAATATTAACAAACTTATTTTCATATTTATGAAATTTGGTCTATTTTATAGAATAATATTTAATATGATTTTTTAAAGTAAATAATCTAGTAAGTTAAAAAGTTATTTTTTTATTAAAAATGTTTTTGTTTATTTTTTTGATGTGTTATGTTTTTAACTTTTAGCAAGCACCCATCATCTTACTAAAAGAAGGAACTGATACTTCCCAAGGCATTCCACAGCTTGTTAGCAATATAAATGCTTGCCAAGTTATCTCAGAAGCTATAAGAACAACTCTTGGTCCTCTTGGAAGAGATAAACTGATTGTAAATGGCAGAGGTAGTATTCTTATCTTGAGTTTTATCCAAATTATGTTTTATTTAAGTTTTTTCTTGATAGTTGTTATCTAGTGTTCATACACTTCTGTGCATTTCCACAGATTTTGTCTTAGATAGAAAATTTGTCTCAAAGTTCAAGAATTTAAAGCTTAATTTGATTAATTATCTTTCACCACTTCTTAGTCATGAATAGCTAACCAAAAAAATCGTATTTTAACAAATTAGTGATTGAAGGTGCTCGAGATTACTCGGAAAGGGAACCCAGCTGATAACTAGGATTTCTTCGTTAACCTTTAGCAGCCTTTTTTGATAGTGGGGTACCCACGTCTCTTAAGATGTTGACTTTTTTGTTAGTGTTGCTCCTGTACCCAAGGAGAAGACAGTGATTGGTGATGGTTTCCCTGAGCCTCAGTCCACATCACTTTTTGTCTTCTTTTGACTTCTGATAGTTAATGTGCAAGGGGTTTGACTTCAGAGATTGTTGCAAACCCTCCTTCATTAGGCATCTGTACATCTATGGATGCAGTTATGAATGTATGCTTCTAGCTTAGCGATCTTGAAGTTGAGGCGTTTCTGTAATCCAGCTTTGAAAAGAGATTGTATCAGTTTATCTTTAAATTTTGATTTTTCTAGGAAAAGCTACAATTTCAAATGATGGTGCAACGATTTTAAAACTATTAGATGTTGTTCACCCTGCTGCCAAAACTCTTGTAGATATTTCCAAGTCTCAAGATGCTGAGGTTAGTTTTTATATTTTCATCAATTCTTTTATTGTTAGATTCACTTTTACAAAACTATGAATCTTGTACAATGATTGTTCGTGTGATTTGAAGAAAAAAACTTGTTTTATTTTCAAGGTTGGAGACGGAACCACAACAGTAACATTACTAGCTGCTGAATTCCTAAAGCAAGCTAAACCATTTGTGGAAGCCAAAATTCATCCTCAGGTAACATCTCACCAACATCGAAATTGTCCATGATTAAAGACCTTGTTTTTATCAGATTATAATTCGTGCTTATCGTAAAGCTACTCAACTAGCACTTAAAAGAATCCAAGAACTGCAAGTTGTGACAGCTAAGAAAAACGAAGAGTAAGTTGACAAATATTCAGGCAGTTGATGCCTTTGGGACCCCACTACGATGGAATCTTTAACAAGAAATTGTTTATTGTAGAGAACAACGAGAACTTCTGTTAAAATGTGCTTCAACTGCTCTCAACTCGAAGCTGGTTGCAGCGTACAAAGATATATTTTCACCGATGGTAGTGGATGCTGTGATGATGCTAGATGATCTTCTTCCTCTTAAGATGATTGGTATCAAAAAAATCTCTGGTGGTGCCTTAGAGGTAGCTAATTGGCTGTGATGATAGTTTTTCCTGAATTCCAGTTTTTAAATCTTTTCAATTTTAAGGATTCTAAACTCGTGGCTGGTGTGGCTTTCAAGAAAACTTTTTCTTATGCTGGCTTTGAAATGCAACCCAAGACTTACAAAAACCCAAAAATCGCTTTACTCAATGTCGAGTTAGAGTTGAAATCGGAGAAAGAAAATGCCGAAATCCGTGTGAACAACGTTGAGGTTAGAAGAAGACTGAACTTCTAATCAGCTGGATTATAATCTTGTGAACTATTCAGGATTATCAAGATGTAGTCGATGCTGAATGGAACATTTTGTACGAAAAGCTTCAAGCTATCCACGAATGTGGTGCACAGGTAGATAGAGCCCAACCACCTCAGCTCACTTTCAAAGTCTGATTTTTAGATTGTTCTGAGTAAACTACCAATTGGTGATGTTGCAACTCAGTTCTTTGCTGATCGAGACATGTTTTGCGCTGGAAGAGTTGCAGAAGGAGACTTGCAACGAACAATGAAGGTTTGTGAGTTTGTGACTAACATCTGATGTTGATGGATTTTCATTTGAACAGGCTTGTGGAGGGAGCATCCAAACTAGTGTCCAACAACTCACTGATGATATCTTAGGAAGATGTGAATACTTCACTGAAGAGCAAGTAGGAGGAGAGAGGTAGATGTTGTGATCCAATCAGATATCAGAATTGATTTGTGTCTTTTAGATACAACTTTTTTCAAGGATGTCCCAACGCAAAGACTTGCACAATCTTATTAAGAGGAGGAGCAGAACAGTTTATGGAAGAGACAGAGAGGTCTCTTCATGATGCAATCATGATTGTTCGAAGAGC
Organism: Pegea sp. RAD2-039; assembly: GCA_034620365.1. Taxonomy (NCBI): domain Eukaryota; kingdom Metazoa; phylum Chordata; class Thaliacea; order Salpida; family Salpidae; genus Pegea; species Pegea sp. RAD2-039. The sequence goes on from JAQGEQ010000071.1 coordinate 3,141,868, forward strand.
AATCAAGGTATGTCTTGCTTGTGTCTCAGCCACATCTGAACACTTGTCAATAGAACGATGCTGTTATTGCCGGAGGTGGCGCTATTGAGATGGAAATCAGTAAATATCTTCGCGAATATTCCAAAACGATCGCCGGAAAGCAGCAATTACTGATTGCGGCTTTTGCCAAAGCACTTGAAATAATCGCGAGACAACTTTGTGAAAACGCTGGCTTCGATGCCACTAATATTTTGAACAAGCTTCGACAAGTCCATTCTAAAGATGACGGCAAATGGTTTGTTGGTTTGATGTTTTGAGTGTTGATTCAAACGTTGATGTTTTGAAGGTTTGGTGTCGACGTCAACAACGAAGATCTTTGTGATAACTTTGAAGCATGTGTCTGGGAGCCTTCCATTGTCAAGGTTTGTGTCTTTTGCTTCCTCTTCACTTTTTTATCAACTTCTTCAATAGATCAACGCTATTACATCCGCTTCTGAAGCTGCTTGTTTAATTCTATCTGTTGATGAAACTATCAAGAACCCTAGATCTGGTCAAGGAGACCAGCAAATGCCAGGAGCTGGTCGTGGTCGTCGACGACCCATGTAATAGTACCCACGGTTGTTTTGAGGGCTAGGAAATGAGCAGCCGACTTGCTCGACTGACTACCGCATGAGTCTTTCAATATAGATGTATTAAATTCAGTTAGTTTTTTATTTTAATAGTTTTTCTATTGTGTTTCAACAATAAATTAGCCATGGAGAATATTTGAGTTACAAAAATATTTATTTAATTCTTTTTAGTCGAAACTGAAATATGCAAAAGTGAGTTTTTCTAAATAAAAGCTTTTTATGTCGACTATCAGATAGTTTTAAAGTATTTCTATAACTAAAAGCAAGTGTACCCAAAGTAGATCAGTTAGATTACTGGGCGTAGTCCCGTCAATCCTTCTCTTCCACTCTACATCTTTTGTTGTTGGGAGTGAAGTCCTACATGGGCTTCAACTGGATCTCTGCCCTGGCTTACAGTATGGCTTCTTCACGCTATGATACTAGTCTGACATTTAGTTAAGTTTTACACTTTTATGTTTCTTAAATTACTTAACATCTTGTATTTGAAGTAAGTCGGTGTTACTTGAACTACATAAGAGCAGAAGACTAGGATTTGTCAAAGATCAATGTTGTAGTCCAGAAGTTTCTCAAATTAGATTAAGCCAGCTAGCTTCTTAAGTTCTTCATTTAATATCTAAGCCAGCTTTACTTATATTCTAGATCAATACTTACACTCTACTTGCTGTTTCATAGATACTTTGGTTCAATAATTAAAAAATATTCTCTTGTATCTATAAATTAAGCTTTGATTGTTTAAAATTGAGTTTTAGTGACAAAATTAAGAAACAGTTCGAATTGATTCATTAGAAGTTCAGCAATTTTTAAACAATTTATAGCAAGTGAATTTGCAAACACAATCAAGAAGTACTAAATACTCTTAACGAAGAAGAACATAAACTTTTATTTAGTCTTTATCATAAAAAAATTGCTTAAAATCAAATAATTTACTTTTTTAAAGAGAACAATTTGAAAAATTTAATAAATTTGAGAAGTTCGTCTTTTGTAAATCAAAAACCACTAAATAGAAGCAATAATCAAATTGAAAGAATTTATTTCAAGAACATGCAATTTGAGGAGATTGATAAAGAAGTATGGATCCTTAGAATTAAAGGTCTTTATAATAAGGTAGACAAGGTTGATTTTCCAAAGAATTTGGAAACATAATTGTGCTATTTAAAGTCAGATGATAGAGTAATGCCAAAGTCTAGGACTGAAGATACTCGTTGAATAATAACTCTATTGATGGAGTATTGGTTCAAGGAATTTACAGCTGGTTTACGAGAAAAAGTTAAAACTTCAGACTTTGTGGGCTGGATTCTGAGCTGCCAATTCGTAGACCAGTTTTCTACAGTGTGCAGTGCAGTTTTAAGTTTTGAAGGATTGCAAGATAATATCTTGATGTCATCTGCATACACAAACACACTGACATCATCTACTGCTACTAGTCTTCTGATGAGGTCTTCAATGAAAATTAAAAAGAGAAGGGGACCCAGAACGGAACACCACTAGTAACTTGACTAGGAGTAGATAAAGATCTTTCAACACGAGTTTGTTAGATTCTACTTAATAAGTAATCTTCAATCCACTTTATAATAAAGCTATTCATTTTTAATTTTTTAAAAACAATAAGGAGCTAGTTGTGTGGGACAGAATCAAACGCTTTAACAAAATCGAGATAGATGATGTCAAAAGAAGTATTACTTTCATAATGGACTGTAAGTTGAGTCAATGAAGATCTCTGTTTCATAAAGCCATGCTGGACTTCAGATATTAGATGGTGTTCATTAAATAAATGGTCATATGAATAATATGATTTTCAGATACTGAAGTCAGTGAAACTGTAGGGTTTATGGGTCTGCAGAAAATCATCTCAATTTTCTATCATCTCAGAGACATTTGTGAGAATGCTTATCATTTTTTTATAAATGATTTTGATGGAGTAAACAGTAGACTGCTTGAAAAGTATTCTATTTAATTGTTAAAAATTAATACTATAAAGTAACAAGATAAGATTTTCTTAGCGCACAACGATAAGCTTAAACCTCGCTAAAGCCTGAGTGTAGAAAGACCAGTACTTGTTGAGAGGACTTCATTTATATAAAACTATTATAAAATAATCTGATAATTAGAAGTTATATTTAAGTCAGTCTTGAACGAGTCTGTTGATTTTTTATTGGTAACATAAAAAATAGTTTCTAGATTAGTAGTGATTTCTGATATAAAATACTATAAAACAGGAAATAGTTTTTAATCGTTTTAAATTAGTACAAATGGAATTGTTAAATCAAATTAAAGTAATTAAGTTCAAATTGATTTCTTTAAAAAAATATCTAGATAGAATAAATAGTGATTGGTGTAATTAATACTTTATTTGCATATTTTCTACATCTTTAAAGATATTGAAAAGCACTTTTATTGATTTTAATACAATTAAATCTCAAAATTTGTCTATAACATTTGTTGATATAAGAAGAAATTGGTCTGATAAAGATTGGAAATGTAACACTACAACAAATCAACAAGATTTTTCATCAACAGAATTCATCATCTATTTCATAAGTTCCTAGAAAACAAACATTTTAAAATTTTAGTAAAATTGATAAAAGATATTTATTAGAAAGCAAATATATAGAATTATTCAACTTTATCATAATGATAAAACAACAAATTTAATTGCAGCCAACTCAATTCGAAATTTATTTTAATATTTTACAGAAATTAAATGAAAATAAAATTTGATCTCTTTAAAAAATAGGAAATGAAAACGACTTCATAAAAATTCACAAAAACAAATTATTGAAGGAAATAATTATTTAAATACAAAAACAACAAAAAAGTTTTTTAAAGATGCAAATAGTTAAAAATACACAAAGCGTGTTAAATACAAACTTTGCTGAACGAAATTTACACAAGAAGTTGGTTAAAAACTAATGGTCGCAGATGGTTTGCAAAAAAGCAATTAATATTTCCATCTGTTTGTCGCAACTTAAAACTTAAGAAATTTAAAAAGAAGTTTATTGACTTCTAGTTAACTTGAAACATCAATCAATTAATTCAACATTTTTGTCAACAAAAACATTAAATTTTCATTTCTATAAACTAACCAAAATCAAAAACTTGATGAAAAAACTGATCAAAGAGAACGAGGAAGGAATTGTTAATAGAGACTTACTTTTAACATATTTTCCAGCTTTACAGCATCCACAGCAAACTTCCTGATACCTTCAGCCAGTTTTTCAACTGCCATTGCATCTTCGTTATGAAGATACCTGAAACTTGCCTCGTCAAGATGCACCTAAAGACACAAAGATTACAAAATGGATCATATCAACTCTCAAATACCTTGGGCTCATCTGTGAGCTTCGCTTTTTTAACAGAAAGTTGTTTAGGTAAATCAACCACATCATTTTGTAGTTGCTCCAATAATTTCGGCCTAGAAAATAAATTTATTTATTTTATTTACTTAAATGATTTAAAATTTGATAAAAAAGTAGAAGGAGAATAGATATTCAAATAGAAAAAGAGTTTGAAGTACTAACGAGATAGTGAGTAAATCACATCCTGTTAAAGCTTTGATTTGATTGGTGTTTCTAAAAGAAGCTCCCATTACTACAGTTTTGTAGTCATACTTCTTGTAATAGTTGTAAATTTTTGTCACACTAATTACACCGGGATCTTCAAGTAAACCATATTCTTTTTGACCAGTGGACTTGACAAACCAGTCAAATATTCTTCCAACAAATGGTGAGATAAGAGTTACACCAGCTTCAGCACAAGCTACAGCCTTTAAAAACAAATATTTGAGATGATGTGACGAAAATCAAGAAAAATAACAAACTTGAGCAAATGAAAACAGCAAAGTCATGTTGCAGTGGATTCCTTCTGATTCCAGAATTCTACGTTGAAAAATTGAGTGAAAAATCCTGAGTTGTGAAAAAGGTTGCTTACTTGGCAGCTTGTATACCTTCCCATGTAGTACTCAGTTTAATTAATATTCTATCACGACTTATTCCACGTTCTTCATACAGTTTTATGAATGATCTAGCTTTTGTGACAGAAGCCTCACAATCAAATGATAATCTACAAACAGAAAAATAATTTTAATTCTAAAAAATTATTTGTTTATAAAATTAGAATAAGAACTTATTAAAAAAAACTTTCTTAGTTATCTATAAAAAACATCAAATATTTTTTAATATAATTCTTTAGAACATCATAAATATTTCAATCTTAAAACGTAGCTGGTTAGTAAAAAGTAAATAAACAAAACTGAATGGCAATAATATCTGACCTGGCATCTACCTCAGTTGAAACACGGCCAGGAACTTTCTGTAAAATCTCATAACCAAAGTTGACAAACAATTTATCCATTGCATGTGAAACTTGTTCAGCTAAAACACTGAAAGTTAATATTCATAATCACTATAATTAAAGAAATAACAAAAAAAATCAATTTTTATACTTTGATTGTTTTTTTCCATATGAAATAGCATCATCAACTAGATGTTTATAGCCAGGCATAGATGCAGCAGCAAGAATAAGAGAAGGGTTTGTAGTAGCATCTTGTGGAGAATACTTTTCAATAGCTATAATTGCATAAAAAGTACAAAATTATAGATACTATTTATAGCTTATTTTTGAGTATTGAATTTATAATTTTGTACTTAAAACAGTTACAACTTTTCTATAAACAAGTTTAAATATAAGAAAAAATAAATTTTATTCTATGATTATATTTTTTATTTTCATTTATTTAATTTTTGAGAATTTTTTTAAAAACTACTTCTAACTTCAAGTTCAAAAATTATTAATTAGAATCAAAAATAAATTAACCAAAAAATTTAAAGGTAGTTGTTAAAAATAATTAAAGAAAAATCAAATAACAAATAAATAATTGTAGAAAAATTAATTTTTTGTCAATTAAAGTAAATAAGCATTGATATTTTATAAAAAGAGAAAACTTATCAAAATTATCAAAAAATTTCATAAAATCGCCTCACCTCCAATATCACCAGTATCAGCCACAACAATAGTTGAAGTTTTAAGTTGATCTAACGCAGAATTCATTTTAGGTTTTTTAGAAGTCATGTTCAAATTTATCTTTAATAGTCTTTTAAAAGTTAATCAGTAATTAAGCGGAACTAAACTTATGCTTATGATCGCTTAGTTCAGGACTAAAAAATGGCTGTTAAACATAATGCCCAGAATTAAAACAAACAAAAAATATTAAAAAAGTTAGATCTTACTAAGAAAAGTAAGAATTTTAAAAAATATATTTTTTATGCTTGAAAATGTATTAAAATAAGTTTAAATCTTCATCTTTTAATATCTCATAGAAGAGGAATGTAAGAGTAATTTATAATTTAATAACTATAAATAACAGACTTTTTTATCTTAAAACTGAATCTTATAAAATGCATAAATAGCTTAATACCTTTCTAAAGTGAATCAAATTAGTAAATTTTTAATATAAGTTTAATTTATTACAAAGTTAAATTTATGAAACTCTTTTTTGGTGATATCTACTTAAATCTTTTTAAAAATCAGATTCTTCAAAAACAAAGTTTATACAATTTTTCTGTAATTATGCTTAAATTGATAAAATCACCTAACAATAGAGCTTTTTAATTTAGTTTTATTTTTATTACAAAATGCAACACAACCAATAGTTTAGTGTAAAGACAAATATGTTTATATATTACTTTATAAATTATAAATACGTTTAATTTATTAAATGTATTGTCATAAAAATCAAAGCAGTAATAGTGCTTAGGGCATAATTACAAATTTAAAGCAAACAATTTTTATGAAACAAATTTATGAAAAACCTAAAATTGATCTAATATGTAAATTATTATTTTTCTTTTAAGATGAAGCAGCAAATATCATTTGATATTACTAAAACCAATTTTGATATTCTCATAGTTAGGAAAAATGCATTCATGTTTAACCTAAAACTATGTAAATGTTAAATTTTACTTAACACGCCTTAAATCAATTAAATGGAAAAAGACATTATATAACCTGTTTCTTAATTCATTAATCAAAAATTTTTTTAAAGATTTATATTCTCTAAAATTACAATTGATATCTTAGAAATATTTTACAGCTTTAATTCTTTTATTAAAATAAAAGTTTTAACTCATTATAAAATAGTTAAATATTATTTATATCTTATTCATTTTATCTTTTATTATTACTTGTTTTATATTTTAACAGCCTTAGTGAATATAGTTGATAATCATTCATGTAATAAAAAGTAAACCAATAACAATTATGTACTAAGTAATTGGATACTGATATTTTGTTTGGTTTTGAGTTAACATTTTTGCCAAATATATAACAAGTAAAATAAAATTTTTTGAATCAGTCCTCAAAATAACAAAGAAATTGTTTACGTGTTATTAAAATCCTGAAAAATTCTCTGTAATCAAAAATTTGATCACAAATTTTTTAGGTTAAAACCAAAAAGCAAAACTTCTTAATACTTTTAGTTTTTCAATTAAAGAAATAATTTATTTTCAGTTTGAAACATTGTTGGAATTTAAACTTTCCACCGAAAAGTGCAATTTTATAGTTGAAAAAGTTATATTTTGTGAATAAAGATGCCTTATGGCAACTGAAGTACCAGTTCAATCATTCTAAGGTGAGAAAAATGAATTTTTTATGAGCTCATCGTTCTCTACTGCTTCTAATTAAAAAAACCCTTTTTAGAATTGATACAAAAATATATAAATTTTTGAATTTCTAATAAAAGCAACTCCATCAAAGTTTTATAAGTGAATCAGCTTCTATGTTTTTTATTTAAAACCATTTGTTCTCACTTTTTCATTAGATATAATCTTAACTTTTTTAGTAAAATGAAGTTTAAAGAAAAAATCGAATAAATCAGTGTATAGGAGATTGACAAATAAAATGTTTTCATTTTTGATTTTTTAAACAAATATCAGGTTTTTGAAGATTACAGAAATTATTTTTAATTCACTTATTTATGTACAAAATAATGATATCAGAAATAAACTAGTAAAGAACTTAAACCAGAGATTTTTACCAAAATCATCAACAACTGCCTATAATTAAAAAGAATTATCAAAAATATTTTATCATAATTTATACAGCAACATTGTTTAAAAACATTACAATTGTAAACAATTTGTATCTATTACATCAAGTTTTTGATTCATAACCTTTATTTACTTATGCCTCTGTAGTGTTCCTACTTTTCTACATTAATACTGTTTAACATTTTCATTATTTTTCTAATATTTTTTTGGTTGTTTGATATAAGAGCTGTATAGTTCGTCATCTGCAATCATTTGTTGGATTAATTAGAAACTACTTTTGACCATTTTGATTTCAATAAATTTTTTGAAAATATTTATTAAGTTTTCATTTTAAAGATAGTACTTTTATCAAATAGACAAGTTAATATAAGAAATTTAGTCGTAAATTTTATATTAAGTTAAGATAAACTTTAAATAAGTAGTATAATATTTATCATTTTATCTATATACAAAAAAAAATATTACAAATCATTACTGATATACAAAAATGTAGTTCATTATTTTATTAAAAATACTTTCTACATTAATTTCTTAGTTTAAACATATTTACTTAGAAAAAAATAAAGCTTTATAAAAAAATTTTCAATAGAATATAAAACTTTTGTGATTTTTCATGATTAACTAGAATGTAATAATCACAAAAACTGTTTAATTTTTAGAAATAATTTAATCTAACAGTTACTAAGGTGCGGCGTTTAAAATATTTGAATTGTTTTGGCAAAAATTGTTAATAAGTGTAAAGAAGATAAAAAATTGTTAACAAATCAATTGAGGAAGAATTTGATGTTGTTTTTATTAGTTATTTATTTACTAAATCATTAAATTTAAGCTTTATCTAATCATTATTTCCTATTTTTATTATGTTCTATTTGTTATTAATTTAAAAAAAATTCAAACTGATTTAGTTTTTCAAATTCATATATATTTGTTGGATTAATAAGTTTTAAATTTTTAAATCGGCTCGAAATAATATCCTTTTTTGTATTTTTTCATACTAGAATGCAGTCTGTTTTCGGTTAGTTAGAAATTAGCACGTGACTTAAGTTCCCGCCAAATCACTATACTGATAAAACTTCAGCTTTTAACTTAGCCGGGCTAGGCCTGATGTTCTAGTAATTACTTGATAATCTTTATCAGTAAGGATAGTAAAAGGTTATTTACTTGTATGCAGCATTAATAGTATTACTACAAGATGAATTAATGAGAAAATTATTACATATAAACTTGAGAAGTACAAAAATTTAAATTCAAAAAGCTTAAAATTCTTGAAATCGTATTTGTTTAAAGGTAATTTTCCAATTGAACTCAAGATGCAAACAGTTATAAGTATTTCAAGTTTTAGATAAAGGAGAGTTTACTGGAAGGTATTTATAATCATTTTATTTATTATTTTTCACCTAATTTGAGTTACTGAGATATAGGTATACTGTTTTAGAGGATTTAAGTTTTTTAAACAAAGTAATCAGTTCAAATAAGTTAGTAGTGAAAAGTAATATACTTTTATCAAATAAATCTTCGAAATATTCATTAATCGTTGTTTAATAACTGCTCTAATTTTGATGAACTCATGAGATAAGAGATTTTCTATTTTTAAAAGTAAATAAACAAATTATTTTGATAATTTGTTTTTTTTACTCAAATGAATTTTTATTCAAAATAAAAGATGCCACTGTTTGATTTCTATTTGAAAATGGAATCTAGTTTATTGACTTTCTACTTAAAATATAAATTTTTTAGGCTAATTTTGTTTTATTGTTTAGTTGTTATTCAAGTTTATCCAAAGCCCAATATAAGTGTATATTTGTAAATATATTTGTTGATTTGGTAATAATCATTTTATTTTGGATATTTTTGTGGCTTATAACACAGAGATGAGCTAAGATAGATATAATTTTGCCATTGATGCTTTTTATTAAAGCATATATCAACTGATCTTTATGTTTTTGTTCTTTTGTTGAGAAGGTGTATTTTTAGTTTTATTCATCATCATTAAAAAGTCTTAGCTCAAAAAAAGAAATAAATCTAATCCTTAATAATTAAGTTTGTAAGATGTGAGCTGGATTAGTTTAATTATTTTTTAAATAAAAGAAATTAAATTTAATTGTAATAAAGACTTGTTTCTCCAAATAATATTTTTGTATTCTATGTCTTTGTGTCTGCTTACAAGTTAGCTAAATATATTCTTAGTATGAAGTTAAGCCATCTAATGATGTAAATTCATAAATAAAAATTAACCATCTTTTATAATTATCTCAAATTTTGTTTCCAAGTATGTTTAGTAAATCATTTTGAACAATAAAGTTTAAAGAAACTTTATATTTAGTTTTGTTATCTTATTCTGGATTTTATTTTTAAGAGAATTTTACACATCTACTTTCTGTCTTTTATATATTAATGTAGACTTCCTGGTATTATTTGAAGATTACTTAAAGAAAAGTTGTACTAAAAAGCTTGATAAATTGTTTTATTTGTATAAATTTTCTCTTTCAATCATTCACTTTATAGTTTGATATAAAAAATAATTCATTTTAATCTCATTTTTAATAGCTGTGTTATTTTACATTTTTAGTTTTTATGTTTTAATTTCTGAATAATGGAATATGAAAACGAAAGCATGGAAGTAGAAACTCGATTTTATGAACTTTGTTCAGATGCTAATATTTATAAACCAACAATGGAATCAGCCTGGAAAAGTTTTGGTGATGTCAAATCAAAATATACTTTGGAGGTATTATATTTATATCATTTATTTTTATAGTTTAAAGGTTTGATTCTCTTTTTAGGGTGACAATCTCCATTGGCTAGTATGTTCACTATACGCTGCATGTAGACATGTTGGTAACAAGTCACTGCAGTCTATATCTGGTCAAACTGTTAAAGGAAATGTTATTTCGCTTTCTACATTATTAGGAAAAGCAAAATTCAGGTAGATAATCAGAACTTTGTGTAAGATTTTTTTCCAAGTTGTTATCTAGAAATGATACTATCAACAGACTTAATAGGTTTTGTTATTTTTATTTAATTAATTTATTTTGTTTTAGTTTCACTGACTTCTTGAAGAAAATGACAACATGGCTTGAAATGAATCATGATAAATTACTTCAAGAACATATCAAATTGTTGGAATGTAATTTTAGGGTCTGTACTGTTGTTTTTAAAAAGTTTTGTCCAATATTTGTTGATGTGTTCAAACATTGTCAACCTACGGTATTAGAACAATCACTGAAAGCTAATCAAAGACCTCATCGTAACCATAGGTAGCTACTGAAACATTTTCTAAAATTTGATAATTATATAATCAGAAACATAAAACAATTTGTAAAACTTTTTTTGTTGGTAGAAAGATTACTTGTTCACCAGATGACGTCTTCAGATTTTGTTGGATGCTCTTCATTCATGCTAAAGGTGATTCAAAGTAGTTTTGTGAACTGGTCTCTAGATTAATTCAAAAATACAAATTTGAAGATTAAGATGTTCTATGTATGTTGTTTACAATCTTAATAACAACAACGATTTTTGCTAATAGGTACAGATTGTAGTTCGATAGGCGGAGAGGTAGTTAGCTCATTTCAACTTCTGATTTGTGCGATGAATATATGTTTTAAGAACTCTTTGATATGTTTACATCGAAAAGCTCTTCTAAATCCAAACTTTCCAGGTAACCAATCTTTCTTAGACTTGCTTCATAAACATTTTTTCTTGGTTTAAAGGACTGCCTAAGAATTGGGACGACTCTGAGTACTGCCCTTTATACGAAGACATACCTGATATAATCGAACTACTAATCCAACGACATTGCCAAATGTCAAAAGATGAAGAAGAAGAATTTGTTTTGCAAACACAAGTCCTTAGCACACATATGTGGAGAAAATACATTTCTAATCTAACTATGTTGGTAAGACTTCAATTATTTCAACACCAATTCTAAAAAAACTTAAATTTATTCATTAATTTTTTGTAGGAGATTTATGGAGAGCCCGGTTTATTGTTTAAACCAGAATATTTTGAATCTAACAGGTGAGAGCAGATAAAACCTCCTGTATCTTTACAATAAAGTTTAAATGGTTGTTTTAAATGTTGAAAGAATCAATATTTGTACATCAACTCAATTGTTCCTTTTCTCATCTGACATCAGTTTGTTGTTTCAGTAAACGCCTCAACAAGTTGTACGAAGAATATATTTTCACCGAGGGAGATTTCGACGAACGAATCTTCCTCCAAGACGATGCAGATGATCAATTAGGAACTCCCATCAAATCGGCACTTCCAACAGCTAACGGATCGTCAGGATATCCTGTCGAAGAGAACTCAACATCAGAAGTTAGTCATCATCAGAAGATCACCAACAATTTGTTCGTTTTCCATATTTTCAAAATATGGATTCATTTTGATTCGAAAATGACGTCACTAAGTCGATATTTCGATGTTAACAAAAAATTACTGAAATGTTTAAACACATCTCCTTCCAGATGGGATCTCGGATCGCTCGGACACCTCTCACTAATCGAGAGTATCTAATCGGCAAAGATCGATTAGGTGGAGGTGACGTCACTCGCAATCCTGGTATGACGTCATCAATTCGTTCATCGGATTTACAGAGACTGAGAAAGATGTTGGTTGGATCGAAGACTACTCCATCGACTACTCTTCTCGAGATTTTCAAGTTTGTGATCGCTTCGAGCGTCGTGGTGCCCCACACGCTCCTAGTGAGACCTCTAGTGGTGACAAGTACTTTATCACAGCTCTTGCACGGAAGATATTGAGACACAAACTCGTGAGCGTCTAGCGGTTCTTAGTGATCAGTTTCTGCAGGCTTATGCATCTGAAGATCAAGATAACTCTTCAGGTTTGATCCTCTTGATCCTAATCTTTGATCTAATCTTTGATTTTGTAGGACTCGCAGATCAGAGACTGATCTTTACAAAGATGTTGTACTACAACATCCTAGAGAAGATTGCTCTTCAAGAAAGAAAGCGTCTGACTGGAAGACATGATCTCACTGTAAGTTGATCCAATCCAACCTGATCTTTGATCTTCATCTTTTTCTTGCAGCATCTACTGAAGCGTGACGATTTTAATAATCTCCTTTTCACCTGCTGCTTAGAGATCACTCTCTGCTCAATGGATGCTCATCGGATGTTTCCATGGGTCCTGGATGCTCTTGGCATCCCCTCTTACTACTTCTACAAAGTACAAACTTCATATTCCTCATCCCACTTCTGATCTTTGATTCTAAAGATCATTGAACTTGTGATTCGAGCGGAAGAGTCCCTAACAGCATCCGTTATCAAGCATCTGATCTCAGTTGAAGAACAGATCTTGGAGCAGTTAGCTTGGAAGTCGGACTCACCTCTCTGGGAGGCGATGGAAGCTCTGCCTAGCGATAAAGCTTATTCCTGTTTAGAGGTCGTTTCGATGTTTAGTGATGACGTCATCGCTTCAATCGCTTGCTTCGCGCAGGTCAACTTCTCGTACAACATCGAGTCAAGCTCTTCAAACTCTTTTTTAACTTCATCGAGTCCTAAAGATGTCGGATCATCTCATATGGTCTCCTCTGGGAGCAGCAACCTCTCAATTTCTCATCCACGAATCAAGGCGGTCCTTGGCAACGAAATGGCGATCCGTAAACCAGGTTCCTTACGCCCCATCTTTGAAACAACCTCTTCATCATCTGATCTTCTAGAATCCGGATTAGCACAAGATCGTTTCTGCTCTCCATCAGCAGGGACTGCTAAACGAAGATTAGCGTTCAACGGGGCGTCGTCTTCGACTTCTGAACCTGCAGAAGCTCCGGTGATAAAGCTCATCACCACTTCGACATCGTCGCCGATGGTAAAAAAGAGAATTGTTATGGTAATGAGGCTGCTGCTGCTGCTGATTGGTTGATAAGTTGTGATGATTACGAACAATACATCTCTTCCTATTGGATTCATCTCTCTTCTTTTTGCAGACTCCAATCACCAAGGACACAGCTTTGAAAAACGGGAAGACTTTTGTGATCAACAATTCAATCGCAGGTACGTCATCTCTCAACCTCATTTTAATCTAGCTTCTAAATGATGGTTTCTAGGACCGAAATGTACCAATATCACTGTTGTGTCATCTCTACCATCCAAACCAACATCTGCTATCACTTTAGCTACAAATAGTTTAACTTCAGCAACTGATTCGATTAAACCGAAAAAAACTGGGTCACTAGCCTTGTTCTGGCGAAAAGTAAATTAATTCGGTGATATTTATTACAAGTTGAGGTATTTGAGAATAATTTTTTACAGATTTATCATTTGGCTTGTGTCAGGCTACGACATCTTTGTGAACAACTTTCTATTAATTCTGAACTTTCTCAAAAAATGTGGACTTGCTTTGAGCACTCTTTATCTATGAACAAAGCTCAACTGATGAAAGACCGTCATATAGATCAGTTGCTGATGTGTGCTGTCTATGTCATTGCTAAAGTAAATAGTTTCTACTTAAAACTCATCAAATTTGTTCATCAAAAGTATTGTTTAAATTATAAAGAAAATATTTTCAAAAAAGTTTATTTAAAATCAAAAATGAAATTTTATGAAAAGTAAATTATGAAATTAATTTGAAGATCTTGAAATTGTATCAATACATAAATAGAAACAGGAAATAGAATTGTGTTAGTTACTGTTGCTGCTTTTAACTTTATTTAGAAATGAAATCTTTTATTCAGTTTTCTCTCATATTATTTTATACATCTAACTTTTTAAGCTCTACCTTTAATCTTTAACTAAATGTGTCTTTAAATCTCAGATTTCTCGACAAGAGCAATCTTTTCAAGAAATTATGAGATGTTATCGCAATCAACCACAAGCAACTAGCCACGTAATCAACTTTTTTTCTTTCATCAAATTTCAGTTTTTTTTTGCATTCCAATATCTTCAAACTTCGATAACATTCAAAAACTGATCTTTTTCACATCCTGATTTTTTAGATACTCTAAAACGCCTACATCTTTTCTACATCCGTTTGATCTTGTAGCTAAATTTTTTTAACGTTTTCAACTTAATTATCAACTTCTTCAAATCTTCTCGATAAATCACCAGGTCTACCGAAGTGTCCTAATCCATCCGAGTCCAGACAAAGGTCAAGGAGCGGATGAAAGAGAAGATCTGATCCAATTCTACAATAAAGTTTATGTTCCTCTACTGCGGGATTATGTGAAACAATTTAGCGCAACTAGCGACACTAACAAGGTGCGGACCAGTTACTACCACATCTCACTGGTTCCAACCACTTTCCTCTGCAGCTTGAGGTCCCCTGTTCACCTATGCCTCGCCAGCGCCCTGTTCCCCAATCGCCCCGTCGCGTCACTTCCAATCACAACGTTTATGTATCTCCAATGAAGTCACGTGAGATTTTAACGTCAGCTCAATCAACCAAATCTCAATTGAGTTTTTTAGGACCTTGTGTCTCTCCATCTTCTAAACACCTAGAGTACAACTTCCAACGAAGTCCTTCTAAACATCTTCGACAAATCAATCAGATGCTGGAAGCTTCAAAGAAACCCGAAGGACGCCCGATGAACGGCAAGCGCTCGCTCCCATTCACAAACGGGTCTTCGGATTGTGATGATTTTAAGAAGATCCGTTTGTCTGGTCAAAATCGTCACTTTTACAACGAAAGCTCGATGTGTTGATGCGCCACCTACTGGCGACCGTCTATTATCTCTTTTATTCTGTTTCTAGATATGTGATTTGTAAGCAGGTTTCCACTTTAATCAGAGTTTGATCTTTTGTGACTCGTTTTTAATCCTTTCCGTCATCAAATTGGAATCTTTGTTCTTTAAAGTGTCAGAAAGAAATCTCAAATTCGAAAAGATTTTAATCATGTTCAATCTCCTTAAAATGAAGTAGTTCATTAAACAAGTGTTTACTTATTTCCTCAATCATTTATTTTCTACATTTAACTAATTGTTGCTTTTCTTTTTGACTATGTCATCATAAATTTGGCAAAATACAATCTGACTTCGATTTTACATTTTTTTTCTCTTGATAGTAACAAAATTTAAGTTGATCTTCACCTGCTCCTTCTAAACTGTTTTTATATTTTCTCTAAAGTGATATCATGAAGTTATTGGCTACAAATATTGAAAGTTTGTGTTTGTATGCGTTTTCTTTTGTTAATATTACTGTTTCCTTACTATTCTGAATATTTTCAAATTGTGTAAATGAAAATCTTCCGATAAATTATATATACGAAGTGTGACTGAGTACATGAGGAAATATAACAGTTGTTGTGGTTTTTCAAGACTTTCAATAGCTTCAACTGCTAAAACGGAGTAATAATTTGTTCCTAAAGATGTTATATTAGGCTGTAAACATGTTAAGAAATAGTAAAAGTTGCAATACTTGAAAAATAATCATAAAAGCTACGACCAAGAGAGACATTTTGGTAGATTTCATAATTTGACTCATTGCGTAGGCAAAGAAGTTGATTCATGTTCAAAGTGAATATCTTTTTCTTAGAAAATTGTCTAAACTTAAATGAGGTAATCAAATACAACATTTAGATTTGAATAAAAGTTTTTGACAAATGCAATAAGACGTTAATCTATTGTTCAGAATACTTGAATAAGATTTAAAGCCTCTGAACTTATATAGTAAATCAAAATTATTTTATTTATCAAATAATTAAGAAAAGTTGATATATAACCTAGATAATAATACAAACTTGCTGATCAATGTTTATTTGCAGCTCTATTACAAATATAGGAGTACAACTTTGCCATGTTTTTTCACCTTGGACTAAAATACCCTGTCGTACTAAATGAAGCTTTATAAAATTTAAATAGCTTTTTTTATTTTCATGGTTTCATTAAGGCTTAGATAATGAAATTATTTAAAATTTAAACTTTGAAAAAGTTTATACTCTATTATAAATTTTAGTTTTTCCCTGACAAACACAAAAATTAGTTTCTTTAACATAAAACAAAAATGCTAAAAAATTGTACCATTATTTTAAATACCACATAAAAAGTAAGGCAAACTACTTTTGGATACTGAAAAAGGTAGCTAGAAAACCAGTTTTTTATTAGATACTGTTTTGTTAATCATTTAAAGATAAACATTTTTTTGGCTCGAATGAAAAAATCTACTTGTGAAGCAATAAATCTTAATTGATTAAATAGAAAAAAAAGTAAGTGAAATATTTGTAAGAAATCTAAGCTTTCAAAAAAAAAAAACTTATTTAAAGTTTATCTTCGGTTGAATTTGAAAGTCTTTAGCTACAAATTTTATAAATTTTTGCATTCTCTTATCTATGTTCGGCAAACAACCAAATTGATTAATTTTATTACTTGCTGACTTGTCAAAATATAATTAATGTAAATTTATAATTCTGTCATGGAAAAATTAAAGGAGTTTTCGACGTCTTGAAGTTAATTCATGACTAATATAAAACGTTTTTCAGTCTAATCAACCAAAATTATAGCTTAAGTAATTTTCAAAACCCACCAATTAATTAAATTACACCAAACGAGATAAAAGTTGTTACCAAAAAATCTAAACTCCAATTCTTCTTGTTTTATGCTATCATACACAGAAGAAAAACTTTGTACATTTTCTATAAACAGTTTTTGTTTCCAGCACAGAATAATCTTATTGCATCACTTATGCATAAGACGTACAATACTTAATTCAAAAAAACATCAATCTAAACATTTTATCTTTTATTGTGTATAGCTGTAGAAATGTTTTTCATAATTGAGAAAAATACAGTTATTTAAGTTTTAATTACTTTTTTTACTTTATTTTTTATTCTAACTCATTAGATAACGCAATAGTTTAAAGACTGTATTCACATGTTGTTGACTTGTTTGTAACGTTGCAAATTAACTCGCAACCACTTTAGCCTATAACCTTCGTTTTTTTGACATATTTTCATGAATATTTTTTTACAAATTCATGAACTCATTTATTTATCAACTTTTAGCTTGGTGATTCAGCATATTTTGAAATCTTTATCATCTGGGGGTTTGAGTGCTATAATAAATGTTTTCTAAAAAATCTATTTCAATAGGTTTTTGTTAAATTTGATTAATTATCTTTATTTTATAGTTTTAAATTTAAAGTTTTTTCAAATTAGATTATTTATTTTAATAATCGAGGCAATCTATTTTCATAATCATCAAATAATATAACTTTATTAGAATTATTTTTAAAAATAAAAAACAAAATTTAAAATACATTTGAAGTTATTTGGGTTTTTTTTTCTTTTCCACAGATATGAGATTATTATTATGTCTTATAGATGTTTAACAGACTTTACTTTTTATTTTATTATCTTTGTTTTGTTTTATTTAAACTTTTGAAACTTAAAGTTTTTTTTTCAGTTTTTCTATATTTTTTATTTTGCTTATAATATAACTTAAGCTTTTAATAGTTAATTTATTATTGAAGACTTTTGAATTAATTTAGTTTATAGTTTTAGTTCTATTGAATTTTTAGAAATAATAACTTTTAAGTTGTAC
This sequence comes from Pegea sp. RAD2-039, assembly GCA_034620365.1. Classification (NCBI taxonomy): domain Eukaryota; kingdom Metazoa; phylum Chordata; class Thaliacea; order Salpida; family Salpidae; genus Pegea; species Pegea sp. RAD2-039. The sequence continues at coordinate 3,160,014 of JAQGEQ010000071.1, forward strand.
CAATGACTGTTTTGAAATTTTTCTAACTTCTTATATATCAGAGTTTTTAAAATAATCTCACAAAGGCTGTAAACAAATTTAGTTTTTTTTTTATTAATTATTTAAAAACAAACTTTTGATCCTCTTTTTTAGTTGGAAGTTTTTCTAGATTTTAATATAAAAAAGTATTAATAAACTTATTTATTTTTATATTTTTATTATAATGAAAGCCATTGATTAATGACTCCTTTAATAATAAACCCTTTTTAAATCTAAAGCATTCAATTTATTATTTGAATCTGTTTTTCTCAAATAAAAAAATCAATATTCTGTTTTATTATATCTAAATAAATTTCATCAAGATATATTTTTATCTCTTTTCAATGATTGTTTTGCACACAGGTATTTGTTTTAAATAAGAGTATGGCTCATACTGCAAAAAATCTTTTAAGTAGTGTGTTGCTCCGCCCTAATTCACTAAATTCTTTTAAAAGATGCATGGGCACAAGTAATAAATTGTGTTCCTATAAATATGTCAACTCCTTTGTTGATGATCCGACTTTTAAAAACATTGTAGATGTAAGCGGGAATGCTTTCTTTGCTACTGAGCTAATGCGTGGGTTCCAATTAATTGTTGCAAAATCATTCAGTGAACCTGCAACTATTAACTACCCTTTTGAAAAAGGACCCCTAAGTCCTAGGTTTCGTGGAGAACATGCTTTAAGGAGATATCCTACAGGTGAAGAACGATGTATTGCATGCAAATTATGTGAAGCTATTTGCCCTGCTCAAGCTATCACTATTGAAGCTGAAGAACGTGAAGATGGAAGTAGAAGAACCACTAGGTTTAATTATAAATTTTTATATTTTGTTTTTATTTAAACGAATTAATTACTGATTATAAAATTATTTACTTATATTATGAGTTATAAATATTTTAAGCTTCAAATGTTTCATACAATAATCTTTTTTAACCAAATATCGTTTTTCTATGTTTTAAATGATGTCAGGTGTATATATCTAACATTTGTCTTAAATGGTTTTCAGGTATGATATTGATATGACCAAATGTATCTATTGTGGTTTCTGCCAAGAAGCTTGCCCAGTTGATGCGATTGTTGAAGGTCCAAACTTTGAGTACTCGACTGAAACTCATGAAGAGCTTCTTTATAACAAAGAAAAGTTGCTTGAAAATGGTGATAAATGGGAAGTTGAAATTGAAGCAAATATTAAAGCAGATTATTTGTATCGATAAATATTCTTGAAATTTCTCTTTCTTTTATTAGCTTGGTTCTATTTAAAAAATATTTAAAGTTTAAATCAAACAAAAATAAAACCTTCAAGTTTAACTTACAATAAATATTATAACCACCTTGTATGTATTTGCAAGTAGATTTTTGAATAAAACGCTTTGACAGCGGGTGTGACTTACAAACAGTTAGTTAATTAAAACAAAACATTGCAGATAGTTGTTCTATGTTTGGATGCTTCTAAAGTTTGCTTCTAAAGCAAGAGCATAGTGGCTAGTTATTGAGAACTTGTTTTTCGTGCTGGTAAAAAACAGTTTTCATGAATCAGCAGATATTTTGTTACATCATTATTTTATTTAATAACTCCGCAAAGATGGCGTTTTATTATATTTATAGTGCTAGTTTTTATAAAAGGATAATAAAAATTGCTTATCGCAAAATATTTCTAAATTGAAACAACTGGTCTAGTTTCAAGCTTATGATAATCATATTAAGATTGATTCTAAAGGATGCTAAAACTGATTTCAACTTTAAAAGCAAGTTCTTATTGTATGGTATTAACTCCATAACAAAGTCTCATATGAATTTGTATCTCTTTAGTAATTTAATTTGTAGATAGACTCATTCAAAAATCTTTTTGATTTAGGAAACCACAGAAATTTCTGTGATACTTTTAACACTTTTGTCAATTATATATCAACTATAAGGATAGATATTCCTAAATTCTCTATATCATCCAAAAAAGCAAGTTAAGATGACGATCAATAGCTAGTTATATTGTAATATTTTCCGAGAACGGGCACGCTGAAAGCCGGGGCAGAAATTATGGGCGGCATGACTCCACGTTAGCAAGTTTATGCAGTGGAAGAGACGGACTGATGCAGCCACGCCCAGCTGGAGTCGTAAGATTGCCAGAGCGACACTGAGTATAGTGATAAACTACATACAAGGCTCCAGCTCTTCTAGAAGTATTGTCATTAACCAGGCTAAAAAGGTCCTTTTACCCTGGTTTTTAATAGACTTTTTCTTGTCGCAAACATGGGTCCATCCAGGCCTGGGACCTTTTGCATGTCAGCCGGGCGTGATAAACACTACACTACGGAGACATAGCTAGTACCACATATGATGAATAAGCACAGTGTAAGAATAACAAACGACTGTATCTAATGATTTAGTATCTGATTTCGAGCATATTTCTATAAAAGTAAATTTAATTAAAGCGCTTACACCGTAGCTGTATAAATTTTAATTTAATTTAATATGACTTTGCTATCAAATGTTCAGTTAAAAAAATTAACATTAACAAATCTAATTTGCTGCTTAATATTTTATTTTGGTCTTTGAAGCGTACTGCTTTACAAAAAGTAAAAATAAATTGATTGATTTTTATTTCTTACTGATTTATTTTTTAAGAGAATATTTTATTATAGCTTTTAACTTTGTAAAAATGTTTAATCTCATTTTAATTTCAAGTTGTTTAATTTTGTTGCGATTTAAGTTTATCATTGTTATAGCTTTTAAAACAACGATATAAAAACGCACAACAACAGATTACAATTGTTCTAAACATTGTTTTTTATAAAACCCTTTCAATTTTTCTGTTTTCAATTTTAAATTGAAGCATTTTTTTATTTAGTCTGATTAGCATGATTAAGGTGTCTTCGTTTTTCTCTATATATACTTTTACATCCAAGTTTTTCAGGATTTACTTTTTTATTGGATTCATTTAGAAATTTCAAGTCTAAATAAACAAAAAATAAATTTTGTACAAAATTTATTTCCGATTTCGTATAAATGGTTTAACTAGATAGCTTCTAGACACTGTGTTTCAAAAACATTAGATAAAATTTAGAATTTAATCTATAAAATACAATAAATTCACTGCAATTAGCTTTTCTACTTTGATATGTTCTCCTTTAAAAGCATTTTCTTTTAAGCTAAAATGTCATTACAAATAGTTGATATTATTTTGTAATTTATTTTTAACTTTAGTAAATCAAATTGAAATAAATAGATTTTTGTCTAAGTCAAGAAAGATTTATTTTTACCAAATGATAGTAACTAAAAGATTTTAATCTTGAAACAAGGCTTGAATTTTAGATTTATGATTATCAAACAGCAATTATACAAACGTAAAAGAATAGAATAATTTTATATATTTCAACAAAGCATTGCATAATAATTTGACACATATTACATAAAGGTCAATTTATTTTCATTTTGACAGTGTAATTGTTCGTTTCTTATTTTTAATTTTCATTTAATACTTTGCTTGCATTTTTAATATTTCATTGGGTATTTTTGTTTAAAATGACTCAAGTGATTTCCATCATTTTTCTTTTAAATAGTATTTATCTGTTTTTATCATTTCTATTTTTTAAGTAAAAATTATTTACTTATGTTATTCAGAGGGTTTTACTTCAGTCCATTGTTACTTTATCTTTGCAACCTTTTCATGAAAAACAGGATTGAAAAGAACTTATTTTCAATTTGACAATAGAAAAGATAAATGCTTAAAATTAAGACTATCAAAAATTAATACTAAACCCACTAAAAAGCTTTATAAAAATTCTTTTATTTTGTACTCTGTTAGAGTTAACAAATAATTTTCTTTCAGTAAACTTAAAAAACATTTTATAATATTCTTAAAAGGAGTTTTTAAGAATTTTAACTGACATCAAAATTATTTTAAATATACCTTTGTATGTTATCTTAAGCTTTAAAGTAATAAACCTAAATGATATACAATAGTTATAGATGAATAAATATTTTATATATTTAATTACAAACCTTATTTCGATTTAATTTGAAGTGAAAATCGCTTTGGATTAATGATGTTGTGACTAATGAAACTTCAATCCTTTACAATAAACTAAAAGTGTAATTACTTTACAACCTTTTAAGTAACCTTTAGTTAAAATTACATATAACTGTAAGTCTGCATGTAATTATCTCAAAAAGTTATGTGCTGTGCCAGATAATTCTTTATTAATGAAAGTTATTAAAATGGGACTTTTGTAAATTGTACATGTTATATAATGCTTCGTGCTGGTATGATTTTTATAGAATGATAAATATTTTATTGGTAATGACCTTTAAGTCAAGAAGAAAAGTAAGAAAAGATACAAAGAGAAAATAGATTAAGATTTTCAAACTAGAAATTAGATGTTGAATCAAATGTAATCTTAATTACCATTATATGAACAGTTAATTTTATATTTTTGTCTTAGATCAACAAGTATTTATAAACCAAAAAAGAAAATTAAAATAATATAAAATTTTAACTTCTATACTATAATATTTGATTGCAACAGTGTGTGAAGAGACTTAGAAAATATCACGGAAATGATGTGGTCCATACTCCAAATAATCTTTTTAACAACACAAATACTTAAACTAGAAAAGCTTCCTTAACAAGTTTTTTGTTCCCATTACAAAAGATCAGTGCTTATAATGTCACAGTAAATTTTTAATGAGCAGCTTCTTTTACTTAACCATAAAATCCTATTCATTGTAAACGTCACTAGGATGTTACTAGGAAATCCATTAAACATATAAAACTATTCACAAAGTTGTAGAATAAAAGTTTCTTCATGTTTATTTTACAAAGATTTTCTATTATTCTTCCAAATCACGTGAGTGAATTAAAGAGATGGTTTGTAATAAGTAAATTGAAATTAACTTTTAATCACATATTTTGATCAATATTATTTTATAGAACATTGTTATTTTGAAATTATAAGATGAGACAAATTTTCATCAATCATTTAATTTTGAAACCAGCATAATATAGTTTCATAAATTCAGCTGATTATTTTTAAACATGCATGTTTTTCTTCAATATTCATATCAATCAATAAAATTACAAAAAACCCAAAATATCGACTTCAATACTGTTTGTCACTTTTTAAAAAAAAGACAGCTCAGAGATATCAAATACTAATTAATCTTTTTTTTATTTTATAAATCACTAAAGAATCTATTGATCTACCTTCTGCACATTTGACGTACAAACTTGTTTTTGCAGTTGTCAATTTACTTTTAGAAATAAGTTTACAAAATCAAGTCAGTGGTTTTAACGGATAGTTTTATTTTAGACTTGAAATAAATCAATGAGCAATATACGTATACAACCAAGGTTTAAAAAAAAATTTAGAATGTTCACATTCAAAAACCCTTTTATCAGCTGTAGTAGATCATTAAATGAAAAGAAATTATTCAAGTCCAGAAGAAGCATTTAGTAAATGTAGTATAGTCGAATTAAGAGACAGTAGAATATTCTGCCGCTTATGTAAATGAGTTATTTACTACTTTGTATGCCTAGTTTATTCTGTAACAGATTGTGGTGTTCATAGCGTGTATCATTGTGACTTATAGTTGTTCCTAGCCCCTTTTACAACTTGTTAAAGCTCTATATGAAGAGTTATTATCATTACAGTAAATTTATTTGAAAATAAAAAATCTAATTTTTACTTATTTAGTTTTTAGAAAAACATTTCTGAATCTTTTGATAAAATAACGTTTTATTAATATTATATAATCCGAAATATGTAATAAGAATTGATCTACAAATTTATCAGTGATTTTACACCATTTATTGATTGCTTAATCCTAATCTTCAAACCTCAAGAAGATTTAGAATATGTTTGGTGGTAGTGACTTAGATAACTTCAGAGGTATCAGAGCGTTTTTAAAAGATCTAAGAAATAACTTCATTGATGTAATAAAGGGTAAATATATTTATTTACATCAGATTTCTGCTACTAGTATGAAAGCTTGTGAATAAAAAAAACTATTTTTTCTATTTTGTTATAAAAAGTCCTGAATTAATTAAGCAATAATAAACTAGTGTTTTTATTTCTCTGTTTCCTCTTTGACTATTGTTCACTCTTCTAGTAAAGCAGATACCCTTCTGGTTTTTAGTAAATGAGGTCACAATATTTAAAGGTTAAGAGCTTCTGTATTAAACTGAATTTTGTTTATTTACGAGTTATTGGCATGTACACTTGATTTAAACAGTCTTAAATAAAATAACTATCAGACCAAGAGAGCAGTCAATATACTAAATTCATAGTAAGGTTCTCTTTGCAAAATCAATTGATTTAATCTTATTATAAATTTGTTGTAAACATTTAACTTATTGATTGGTAGAAGCAACTGTAGCAGGCAAACACAATCAACAAAGACATTTAGTGTAAAAATTATTTGAGTTATCTGAGTTTTGTATATTTTTTATATTAGTATCCTGCAAAGCTAACTTAAGGAGACAGTTCAATCATTTACATAAGTTATTCTGATAAACAAACACATAAGAACGCTTCAAATAAGACGATAAACTGTTTTTACGAGTGTTTAGAGGAAAGACAATTTATACGTAGATAAATATTTATTCAGTTACAAATTTACAGCTAAATCTGCTTATAAAAGATCAATTCCTTATATAAGGCAGGGCTTAGCTTGAAAAGATAGTTAAAGCGAATCCTTTATAACCTACTACATTCCTTTACTGTTTTATTTTCGTGATTATGTTTATAAACTTATTACAGTCAGCTGAAATAAATTGAACTAAGCGTTTGTAATACAACATACTGATGTATTACAAAATTTAGAAAAATAATGTCAGAATTATTTAATGTAGGCGTTAAAGTATTCTTAATTTGACAAGAATAGAGTTTCGGTAAAGGCAATATTTTTTATGGAGAAAGATCTAAGAAATCATTCTCATTAGGTAAATTTTTGGCTACCGAATTTATAATAAATTATGTTTTCAAAGCGTATGTCAAGAATCACTTTATAAGCTCAACTTCTTATGGCGAGGCCAGTTTTCTATAATTCTAAGCTTTGTCTCTTAAATATTTTGTTCTCTCTCTTTTACAATTTCAGTACATAAAACTTAATCTCTGGTATACGAAGCTCTTACTATTCCTAGCCTAATTATCTGAATAAATAGTTTGCTTTTGAATAAAATACAGACTTTTTTATTAATAACTGTTAGACTTTTGGCTGGTGTCTGTGTTATCAGAACTTTTTTTTTGTTTAAATGTAAGAGTAACTTTTAGTGATTAGAAGGTTTACATCAATTGTGACGAGATTTTAACTGTTACAATGCTGAAAACGTTTATAAGGTTTAACAAATAGTTGAATACAAAAGACAACGTTTGCTGAATAAATTCTGATAAGGGTTTGACGTGATTAAACAAATTTTATATTTTTGAGATTTACTTTTTAAGGTAAAAAATCAATTTTTTAATTAACGTTGTTTCAAATTGAATAGTTTACAAACGATAATTCTAAAATAAATTAAACGTTAAACGATTATAACTAACTTAATTAACTAAAAATTTTCAGACAATTACGTTTATTTAAAAATAAAAAGTTTCATTGCAAATGGAACTTGATTTTAAAATGAATAATAATCAAAATTGGTTCACTTTATGCACAAAATTAGACCAATCATTTACGAGAAGTTATTCTACTAAATAAGCACTTTGAGAGAAAAATAACATGTTTACAATTTAACATTGCATTGTTTTATTTAAATATAAGAATATTAATGGTTTTTATCTTTCAATTGCAACATAAGTTTAACAAACTTTGTCAATTAGAGAAATATCTTGAAGAAAATATATAGGTATGATATTGTAGTTCATTGTTATCTATTTAAACTTATAATTAATGCAGTTCAAAATGATACTAGCAAATTAGATATTTAGATTAAAGAGTACTTTATGTTTTACGGATAATCTAACTTTTAAGTAAATATACTAACTTTGAAAAAAAGAAAACTTGAAAATGAGGCCACTACCTATGAAAATGCTTTGAAAATAAGAATAAAAAACTATGAATAAATGATGATTGTTACAAAGGGGATGAAACTTCCTTCTTCAAGGTTTATACAGAATTAAGCTTTAAAGATTAAAAATTAAAAGCAACATATCTAGTATTGCTTGCTTCTGGTTATTTTAATTTTATTTCTTTGCTGTAAGTACAGAATCTTTGAAATTATTTTTATGTAAGTGTTGATACCAGAAAATTCTTTTATATTTGTAACACTATTAATACTTCACTAAAAAGATAAATCATCAAATTATGTTTCATTTTGTTGTTCAATTTGATATAGTTTAAAGCAAGACTAAAAGACAGGGTCGTAGCAACAATTTACATATAATATATAAATAACCTTGCCAAGATAAATGATATTAAATAATTGCTTTAAACAACTTTTAACATTTTTCACGATATTTGAATTTAGGATATTTAGCTTTGAATTTCTTTATAGGTAATTAATTACTAACTATTTTTTGGTAGAAAAATAAATCTAAATCAATGTCTCAAGTTTTCCTTAAATGTTTTTTCTGTTTCTCTTTTTTTACATAGTTTTATTTTGAGCTTTAAAATCATTATTTTCTATTAGAATGGTCTGAAAAATTGTAAATATATTTATAGTTGACACTGCTCTAGTTAGCTAATAAATATAAATCTTTAATTCCTGTTTCTTGCCGAATGGAAAAATTTATCATAAAAATAGATTAGGAAAATGTTTTTATTATACACTTAAGTAAATTTAATTCCACCAACCAAACAAGACATTAAGAACGCAGAAAGAAGGTTGTAAATCAAAAAGACCTTTATTGAAAGTCAAAGTAAATAAAGCCGTACACAGAGTAAGTGGGATTTATAAAATAAGTCGACATTTCTACAGCTATTTAAGATCGACAAATCAATTCCTCGGTGAGAGTTTAAGCTTGAAAATATACAACGTTATTTACAATGTTGAAATTAACCATTTAAAATAATTCGCGTTTTATAGCGAGTAGGCTCATACAAAAATCAACTAATCAAAGATAAAAGCTTACTGTTTCAAAAAGTTAAAAGTTCAATCGAATGTAAAGTCAACTCGTGTTAGTTTTAATAAAATCGAATGCAGTACTTTAAGCCAATTCGATCATGACGTTTCAAAATGTCAAGCAAGTGTGACTCACCATCATGAGCTAAAATAAAAAATGTTTAAATTTCAAAGAAAAAAACAATTTAATTTTATTGAAATTATGAAATCTATTATAGAAATTTCTCTATTTTATCGAGTGCTGTTTTTTCGAAAACTTATATTTTCTAAGATATAAATTTCAAACTAAATCAAGAAATTAGCTCAAAGTTAAATTTGTTTGCGTAGAAAGAGAAGCTAAATGAGACTCTACCACTGGTCGGCAGTCACAGGGAAAAAGAAAAACAATTGAAAGATAATTTTAGATTTAAAAAGAAGAAAGATCAAATGAATTGCCAGTGGCACCAAGAGAGGAGATCAGTTGAAAATAAGAGCAACCTAAGAAATAGTTACCGAAGAAAAACTGAAAACGATTAGTGTTACTGACAGAAGATAGTTTCGTTTATTAATCTGACTTCAGTCAACTTATTTGGAAAGATTTGTTTAAATAGTATTCAAATGGTTCTAGTTATTTAAAAATTAAAACTTTTTGAAGATTTTTAATTTTCAGAAGATTGTTGAGCGATAAGATTTTTAAAGGATTTTGATTTTTAATTTCTTTATGAAGCAAATTTTTTTGTAAAATATTAATAAACTTCGTAACAAACTAACTGAAAAAATATATTTAAATTACTTAGGATAGTAAAGATAACAAAATAAGTTTAATTTTTATTAATTTAAAATTACATTTCTAATAAAAAAAACTGAAACATGACGGCTGATGTTGAAGAAATTACTAAAGTCGAAGACGAAAAATCTCAAGTTAGTAACAAACATCCTGGATATACCGATTTTCCCCATTTTAAAAGAGTTGCAAACTATCTTCTTGGATCAAGAATTGGCGAAGGATCATTTGCAAAAGTATATGCTGGTCTACACACACCTACTAATGAAAAGGTAAATTTTCCTCAGTTCTTATCATTTAAATTTTGTTTGTATAGTTTGATGTAAATTTTTCATTTTTCTGTCAACTTTTTATCATTTTTTACTTCAACAATTTTTCTAGTAAATTACATTTCAGATATTTTTTGTTTAAGCAAACAACTTTAAAGTAAAATGTTGAAAAACTGAAAATGATTGCGCAACATCAACACGAGTTTTGAAAAATGTTTAAAATATATTTAATGTTGATTATAGGTTGCAATAAAAGTAATTAATAAAGATCAAGCAAAGCAAGATGGATACGTGTTTAAAAACCTGCATCGAGAAGGGAAGATCCTACAGATGCTGCATCATCCAAACATTCTACAGGTTTATGACATCTTAGAGACTGGAAATAATTATTATTTGATCACTGAACTTTGCTCTGGAGGCGATCTTATTGATATGATTGCCGATAAGGTAAGAAAACATTAACTGCTTTTTAAATTAAACAAATTAATCAACATTGAGATGTTTAAATTGATTATTGAAAAAGAATTTAATTGAATTTTAATGAATTTGTAGGGACCTCTGAAAGAAAGTATTGTGCGCTCTTACATTTGGCAAATTGTGAATGCTGTAGCTTACATGCACGAAAGGAAAATTGTTCATCGGTATTTTTACTTCTATTCATAATTTATTAGTTTTAAAACAGAAGCGTAAATCTCTGTATCAATAAGGTTATCTGTGTAACTGAAAACATAATAGTTTGTTGAAAACTAAACGCAAAGTAATAAGAAGAATGAATATGATTTGATTAAGTTGAATAACGTTTAATCAAATATTACTCTAACTTAATTATACTAACTGTAAGTTTAGTGTGTAAAGTATTTCAAAAATTTTCATTCACTAAATTTTTATATGGCTGAATAGATTGCGCAATAGTTTGCGTTGGGCCTAAGTAAGAAATAATCAAATTCTAAGTTATATCAAATAAATGTACACAAAACTTAAGTACTCGAAATCATTTATGACAAATTTTAATTGATGAAGTAACTTATCATATTAATTTACAAATTATTTTTAATATCAAAGTAAAGATTTGCTAATTTCTTCTTGATTTGTACTATGAATTCTTCTTGTTACTCTTTGGTTTATATTTTTACACGTTAACAATTGGCTGTTAGAGGTAGTAAAACCTTGGTGATGCTTACATGTCTATTCTTCAAAACAATCTCATACATTATAAATGAGAAAAGCTGTGACAAATCACAACTAGTACAACACATTAGTAGATGCAAACAAGCTTAGGATAATATCAGTACTTTTGAAATTAGTACATTTTGATTTTGGTGTTGAAAGTTCTGTGTATCATTAATTTTTTTTTTCACTAAATCCTCCTAATGTTTGTAATTTTGGCTGAGATAACATTTTTATTTTAAAAGTTTGAGTTTTTATGAATTAAATACTTCTTCCCATACTTGATCAGATATTAATCAGAATATCAACTTTATATACTTCAGTAAATTAGAAATAAAGATAACATTTTTGAAGCTACAACAAATCCATACCACACTGTATAAAAGAATAAAACAAATTCTACAAAATAAATTAAAAAAGATTCAATTTTGAAACATTTGAAAAATAGTCTTACAATATTTCTTTGAAATAAACTGACAGCTTATGCTTTTAAATTTGTTTAAGAAATTATACCATTGATTCAACAGTAATAGTTCTATGTTTGGTATGCGTTAGTCAAACTAACAGATGGTATATAAAGTATCGGTCTTTAAAAGTTTATTTAGTAAAACGTACTTATTTAAACGCTTTATTTGCATTTATCTGAAAATTTATTGTTTTTGCAGAGATTTAAAAGTAGAGAACTTACTCTTTGACAATGATGGAAATCTCAAAGTCATTGATTTTGGTTTAAGTAATTCACTACAACCAATTGGAAATGAAACATCTAGTTTCTTAAACACTCAATGTGGTAGCCCAGCTTACGCAGCTCCAGAGCTTTTGTCAAAACGAGCTTATGGCTCTAAAGTTGATGTCTGGTCGATGTAGGTTTAGTATTAGATCAAATGAAAATAAATGTTACCACGAAGTAAAATCTTTTAAAACAATAAACTTCTTTAAAAATTATTTAATTATAATAGATTGTATATACATTTACCAAACTCATTTAGATCTGATTTCAAATTATATCAATTGAAAGCCTCTAAATTAGACTAATATAACGAGATTGAATAAAATTAACAAATATTATAGTGGTTAGAATAAAATTTGTTGTTTTTAGAGGGGTAATCACATACGCATTGCTAGCTGGAAAACTTCCATTTACAGTGGAACCGTTTCATGTTCACAGATTATGTAAAAAAATGCTACGGAACGAGATAAATCCGATGCCTTCGAATGTGTCTCACCATTGCAGGTAGCGATAATTAAACTATTTCTTATAATATTTTCACAAATTACCTACAAGAGTTCATAATAATAAATTTGTGTTTCATAAAAGCAAGTGACCAGTTGAGAAATATTTCCTTAAAAATTCTATTTTAATTACTTTAAAAATTAAAAGCTTTCCAATAGTTTTATTTAGACTTAAAACTCATTTGTATAATTCTGAAATAAAACTTTTATAATTTAAATTTTAATATTTTAAGATAAAAATTTAGTTTTAAAAAGTTAGCGATTAACAAAATACCAAATAGTTTTTAACAATAGATTACCGTTTTTTGTGATAAAAAGTAAGAACCATCAAACTTTTATACGATTCTAAAACATTTAGTTCCAGTATTTATTGTTTTATTGATACATAAGACAACTATATAAATTTTCTGTGCCTGAAATTCAAAGAAATCTGGAATACTTGAAAAGAAACATTTAAATTAAATAACCATAAAACGATTTCGCAAATAACATTTGAAAAACCTTATGTGCTTTTGGTAGACATAATACGAAATGAAACAGAATGCTTACTGAATGAAAAGCTTTAAAGTATTTCTAAAATATTTGTTTATTTTCATCATGATTGATAGGTTTTGATAGATTATTACAGCGTTTAATTGAATTTAATAAACTATTAAATAAAATTTGCACTAAACTAAACAGCTCATAAAAGACCTTGAAGTGATTTGTTTTTTGATAAGTTAAAAAGAATTACATTTATTATTCGCAACTACAATAAATAAAATATATTTAAAAAGCAATTTATTGAAAAAGTTAAAAACTAATTTGTCTTATTTAATTCTAATTACTGATCAGAGAGAAACAAAATAAAACTTTAGTTGATTATAATTTGAAACTTATCAATAAAGGTCAAATGTGAAATAAAGTAAAGAAAAAATAGAGATTTTTTTTTGATCGAGCAATGCTGGAAAAGTACTTCTTAAAAAAAAACTCACCTTAAAATAATATAAAGTAGAAAATAAAGACTTAAAGACTAAAAATATTTATTTTTTTAGAAACTTCATCCGTTCTTTATTGCAACCTTCGACTCTTAAACGACCCAATATCAATGAAGTCTTAAGAATGAATTGGTTTGAACTTTACTCCCCAGAGTTAAGAAGATATACGACGCCTTATCCTTTTATCAGGTAAACCATTGAATTGTTTACATTTTATCAAACTTGTTTTATCTTTTGCCTTCTATTTTCGCTGACTTTTAAAATGCTAATTTTTTAAAGAAATTCTGATCATTCGTCAAGAAGAAATCTGCATCAATTAGTTACGCATTCTCTTTCTCTTCCTGTATCTCCAAATCGTGTTTCATCTGAGCTTGATTTATTAGTAATAAGAAAGATGCAAGCCAACTTTAAGTATGAAGTAGCAAATATACGATATTGTGTCCAGAAAAACCGTCCTGGTCCTATACTGACCACATACCACCTACTTCTAAATCGGTTTCGACTTCTACAATCAAACAGCACCAACTCAAACTTTCCACCTTTAGGTGAAACGTCCAAACTTGCCAAGCTAACTGGAAAAAGTTTAGATGAAAAATTAGATAGTGAAATCCAGCCGAGCAAGAAAATTGATGAGCAGTTTTCAGCTGATGTCGAAGACACAAATGAAGATTCTGATGAAGTTTCAAAAAGATTTCTTTCAAATAATAAACTAAAAGCAAAAATTCAGCCTGTGAATGATACTGCAATTTATAAAGCGCCACCTTGCAATAAAAAAATACCAGCAAATAAAAACGAGCAATCTAAAGCAGTTCTTTTAACACTAGAAACTCCTGATACAGGCAACGCTACAAAGAGTATCGATTTCAGAATGAAACAAACTAGAAAAACTGATGGTGGAAGACTTGTATCAATCAATTTAAATCGAAGAAGAAATTTATCTGGTACAGATAAAAATAATAGTATGTTAGAACCACTTAAGTATTTATCGGTTCGATCTCCAGATAAAAGTCCCACTCCAAGATCAGATCCAACTCAACTTCCAAAGATCATTCTTCCTTTAAATAAATCAAAAAAAGGTGAAAAAAGAAAAGAGAAATCCATCAGCAGTCGTAACTTAAACCTACCATCCACGGTATCGAAGCAACGGATGAAAAATTCAAGTGAAAAAAGAAAGCGAAAAACGAAGAACTTTAATGGTGACTCAATAAATGAACTAAAATCAAACAAAAATAGAAGAAGTAGCCACAGTCTGTCTTTAAGCAGAAACGGGACAAGAAAGAAATCATTTGCAGAAACAATTTCAGCAACTTTATCGTTTTTAAAGTCCTCAGGAAACCGAAGTAATAAAAGAACTTGAAGTTTTCTTAAAAGAAGTCATCTATTTGGAGTATTTATGATTCAACTTGTTTGAAGGACTGCCTATTTGTATTGAAATCTGTCAAACATTTTACTAGAATAAAAATTTTGTAGATAATCTTATTTTTATTATATCTTACTTTATTTTTGTAATTTAGAATTTTTGTAAATTTAATTGAGATTTTAAATGTTTTAATCTATCATCCAATCAACTAGACGTTGGTCAACTACAGCAGATCACGCTTGCTTTAAACTTATAAATAATTCACGCAACTTGTTATTTCTGAATCTACATTTTCAAGGTTTTGAATTTTTAAATTGAACTTTTCTAACTATTCACTGATACGCTTTTCATCATTACTTTATTTCAGTATTAAAAAACTTAAATTGCCATTTTATAGTTTGTTTTTTATCTTGATACTACAATAAATTACTTTATGGAATTACTTTAGCCCTACAAGATAGACTCTTCAACAATTTTTTTTATTTTAAAGACCAGAGAGTTGAAGATAGACTTTTCTGAAATGTCTTAATTTACTGAGAGACTAAACTAAAGATGTAAGATGATTTTTACATATAGCATTGTCAAAATAAATAAACTTTTTTTAATTTATATAAAATGTACATAAATGTAAAAATTTAATCTACACTAGATAAACCTAGTTATACAATGACTGATTAAAAGTTGTCTGTTGTAACAGCTCATGAAATACAATTTGCTTTTAGCTTCTAATAGCTGTATGGACATATTGTAAAATAATAACTTACATAACCATACAATATAAAGAAAAATTTTAGACATTAATTTACTTTAAATGAACTATTGTTTCTAAATTTTATATTTGTTTTACAAAACAAAGTACTTTAATAAAGCTTAAATATAAATAGATTATTTTTCAATTAGATAAATTTATATTTAGTGTTCAATGATAAAAAATATACAATAGTTTCAATTCGGGTTTTAATTACAAAAAAAGAAAAAAATAATTTAATAGAAACTATGTTTGATACTTAACCACATTTAATTATTTAATAAATTGTAGCTTTGGAGCTAAATTTGAAAAAAAATTAAAAAGAATAGAGGGTAAAAAAATAAATTTAACTCCTAAATAGCTCTTTGTACGGTGTTTTTTTCGTTAAACAAACTTGGCTTTTACTGAAGATAATTAGATAAATGTTACATTTCAAATAAGAGGAATGGTTTGTATAAGTTGGTAACATTTCTGATAATAAAGAAGAGCGTAATAAAAAATATAAATACATATGAATATTGAGCACCTTGAATTATTGATAAGGTATGAATATCTTAGAAGTTAAAAACTCTTCTTAAAACCGCTTTTTTTGTTACCAAAAATCTTTCTAAAAATTGACCTAATAAAACTAGTATCATAATATTTGTGAAGCCATTTTTGTTAATTTTTAATTATCTAATAACTTATAAATAATTTAAACAATTTTTTTCATTTTTAGGTAATTTAATAACGGTAAATTTGATAACAAGTTCGAAAAAAAATTAAATTAATTCCAGTTTTAAAATAATTTTAAATTCAATTAAGTACCACATTATACCAAATGCAATAATATTTTTATTTTAAAATTATATTATATAACACTATTTTTTAATTGTTTGTTTTAAACTAGATCAAAAGCGTTAAATAGTCTTTAATAATCTATTTTTTTGTATAAAGTTATTTCAGTAGTTTTTAAGAAATACTGAATTTTTTTTACAATGTTTTGTAGATCACAAGTAAAAGTACTTTTTAAGTAAACAAGTTTTCAAAATTTTATTTCAATTGAAATATCTAATTAAACCATTGAATAATATAACAGTTTTTACATTATTTTAAATGCTGGTTATATTATAAGTGGCACTATACTTTTTTTGACCATTTGTTTTAGAGAAAAAAGCAAGAAAATATATTATTTATTATGATATTTAATGACAACTATAATTATCAAATTTTATCGAATATTTTTTAGCTTAGTTACTTTTGTGATGATTTTTTTGTTTCTAATATTTAGTGAAGTTATATAAACTATTTTCAGCTACTTATAAAATGCTTTTGTTTTTGATATTTTAAAGTAGTCAAAATATATTCATGAATTTGTTCAACTACAGACCAAGTGAATAAAAAGATCCTGATTCACTTATTCATCTCTTTGAAACTTACAACATAACCACTTGGCTTACCTCAACTGTTTAGTTTTATATTTCAGATACAAAGTTGATCTTTTTGATTTACAAATAACAAGGAAGATATTTCACCAAACTGTTTAAATGCTATTGAAAGATATCTTGGAAAAAATTTCGGTCTTTTTTATATTTCTTCAATTTTTTTAACTGTAACTTTTTCTTTAACTTCATAAAAGTTTATTTAAACCTTCTATAAGAAGGGTAAAAATTATTATAAAGATAACTTTTTATAAATTTATGTTTTAGATTTTTAAAACGAAACTGTTATTTTTCCCCAGATATAGACTTGATTTGCAAAATAGTGCCGAAAAAAGGATTATTTCGTCATCAGAAATCGTTGTTGTTATTTTGTTGGCTTATTTGGTCACATAGCTGCTGCCAATGGGGACATAATATCGAAATTAAGTAAAACATTTCAAGACGTTTTTTACTGTCTCTGGAGACAAATAAATTGAAGAGAGATAACCGAATGTGTTCTTGGATTTAAAAAACTGATTTCTTATTGAAGGCTGTTAAATAAAATTAAATTTGTAAAAGTGATTTTTCATAGAGTTGTTGTTAAGGATTTGAAAAATAAAAAAGTTTAGAGTTTATTCAGGAAGAATATATTTTTAATCACTACTTATATAAACATATAATAATTAGGTCACTCTAGATTTTAAACTAATTGCCCAAGATTTTATGATTTAATAAAATTGACAAAATGAAATGCTTTTGTTGTAATAATTTAAAAGGCCTTGTAAAAAAGTCAGCAAGAATTCATAAAGGTTTTATCTAAAGCAATTTAATCTTGAAAAGAAAGAATTAAATTGAATTATTTTTGTATGATTTACAGTGTGATAAAGTTTATGAGCAAACTAATTCAATAATTTTCAATATTATTATTTCAATTAAAGGAAATTTAATCTGACAAAAAATGTCTTGCTTAAAAATATGCTATTTTATTGTAGGAATACAAATTTTACATGTAGGAATACAAAAATAAGATTAAAATCATCAACGTATGTAAATGCGTCATCAAAGATAAATGAATTACCTTTACATAACTGGACAATTTACATCGATGAATAAATAAAAAAGAATGGAAAGTTTTTATGTAGACTATTGAAGTGGTAATCATCGAGATAAAAAGTATTCTGTATAAAAGTTGATAGAGTAACTGGAAAAATGTCAAAAACATTTTGAACTTTTATTGATCTATATTATTTCCAAATTTTTTTTTAAAAACGAATGAATACTCAACAGTATGATAATTTATTGATGTCATATATTTTTCAAAATTGGTATTAAAGTTCTATGGTTATGGTTTTCAATTTAACTAAAAGCTAATCAAATTAATGTTGAAAAACAAATAATAGTAAAGTTAAATGATTGTTAGTGAATATGTTTGATAAGAAATCTTCTTGTCTGTTAAATAAATAAAATAGCTAATTTCAACAAATGCTAAAAAAGATGTCACTATTATGTCAAGAAAAACAACTTTAAATTTTATTTATTTCGTAAAAGTGGACTGGCTACCATTCAGTCACTGCGCTGCATAGCTTATACCGGTGTAGTTTTATTCAGTAGATTACCAATGATAGAATCTGGTTACATGATAAACGGTTTCAAATAACGTTATTACTGCTCTTATGAAATAGAGATAACTTTGGATTATTTGTAAGCAAAAAGCACTAAAACCAAATAATGCTGAAAAAGATTCATACAACCTACTGTATACAATTCAGGATTGGAAGTAAGTTAAGAGCTAATTAATATTTGAAAACTTTATAAAAATGTAAGCTTTTTAAACTTTACATTTTCGTTAACAAGTAAAGGTTATTTATCAGTTTATTTTAAAGATTAATAAACTAAGACTCATAGTATATCATACATTTTTTTTTAAATTGAAAGGATATTTGAAACAAATTTTGAAAAAGTTAAAAACTTTGAGTTATGCCGTACTAATTTTCTAGGTAGCTGTGAAGATCTTGAAGCTCCAAGCATAAGATTTACTAGGATACTTAAAAAGATTTAAAAGAGTAGAATGGTAAATCTACTGACCCAACTTTTCTCCTAGCCTTGGTGTTTGCTGAAATACAAGCAGTCAAGGCAGACATGGTTTGGTTTGCAATTTAATTATTGTGCGTAGAAAACAGTTTTAAATTTGCTTTTGTAATTAATGTATGAAACAATTATATTGAAAATGATCAATGATAATTTAAAAATAACTAAGAAAATCATTACTCTCAGCAGCATAGTTAAAACCAATTAGGATCTTTTTTTTTATCTAAGAAAATATAACTATAAATTATTCTGTCAAACATTAAATAAATCTTCAACTAGTACTTAAAGACATCTTTAGCATCAAAAGACACTTTGATTGTAAACTTAATTTAAAATATAGTTACATTTTAAACCATTAAGTTATAAATCAGAAGATGACTCACAGTATGTCGTTATCTTCTTTGTAACATTCTATGTAATTATTGACTGTTATATTGCACGGAAAACACTGAAATGTTATATAATACATCTTTTCTTTCTATATTTTTATTGTAATTATATATAGCAGTTATTATCATATAGGATATTATTTGTGAGAATGTGTGTCAGCAAGAGATGCTTTTTTCAGGCCCCTTATTTTACATTTATCGTAATGAATAAATACATGTTGGTTAGTGATGGTGTAGAGACATTAAAAAAGCTTCAAATTGTTTGATTTGGAAGAAATATAAACTTCATGAATAATATATCTAATATTTTAGCTTTGTGCGTAATGCTTAAAGATAAGTTAAATAATTGGTAATTCTTGGTGTAATTATTTAAAGATCCAATTAGGACGAATTTATAAAAAACAAATTTTGTTTAACTGTTTTATTCGTTTGTTAATTTGATTTGAGTATTTAAAATTTAGAAGGTTTTTAGAAAAGGTTTTTCATAAAATCAAACTAGTCTTAATATCAATCAAGTCATTATAATATATCAAAAGTAAACAGCAATAAAATTAGTATTCTAACTTACAATGCATCAGAGTTAGTATGATATTTATCATAAAAATTTGAAATTTATTTTCAATTGTGAAAATAAGTTTATTTTAAAATTTACATAAGCTGTTAGTAAAGCTGAAAATTAAAGAAAAATCAATTTAACAGTGTCTTAAAAAGATTAAATGTTTTAACTAATCAAAATAAACTAGCAAATCTAATAGCATAATTTGAAAAATTAGTGTTTAAAGAATGAGTTTAAATTCAATTAACAGTTCCATCAGTTGCTGAATTGAAATGTAATTTCATCGAATCAGTTTTACACCAAGATGATTGATTCCTCCATTGCCAGTATTGTCGTCTAACTAAATGGGCCGCACTTTTTGGTTGTCGGTCACGTGTGAATAATCCTTTTCTATTACCAAAAGCTCTTCCAGATTCTTGTTTAGTAGCAAAATCAGCAAAATTCCAAATCATAGAACCAGCTAGATAAGGATTATACGAGCATCTCATTAAATCAAAGACTTTAAAGTGCTCTTCCAGAATGCTACTTTCATAATCTTCACTATACATCACAGGAGGACTTGAGTGGAATCCAGCAATTGCTCCAGCGCCATATTCAGTGAATATGATTGGCTTATTAAGTTTCTAAAAATTTGATTTTGCGATTACACAATCAATCAATCAGCTGATCAACTTACTTTGTGCCATCTGTTTAAGTAGTCGGTTACCTTGGCAACTATCAACTCACTGAATCCGTAATCATTGTACCAGGCTTCGTAATTATTAACCGCAATCACATCAACGTGTCTACTGCTTTTATCTTTGCTAGAATCGCGATTACAAACAAAAGTGGCTGGTCGTGTTGTGTCTAGTTTACGAGTGTAATCCAAAACAGTCTTCAAATAAAATAGTTTTAAGATTTTAAAGATGAAGTCAAGTGAAGATCACCTTAAAATAATTGGATGTTATTTCATCATCAGATTTTGGTTCGTTAGCAACCGACCACATAACAACCGAAGGATGGTTTTGATCCCGAGAAATCAGCTCCTTCATCACTTTCAGATGATGCTGCAAGGTCTTATTGGCAAAATTCTTGATGTTCTTCATCCCAACTGCAGGACTCTCATCTATCACCACGATCCCACGCTCATCACACATCCTCATAATCTCTTCTGAATAAGGATAATGACTTGTTCTAAACGAATTCGCTCCCAGCCATTCCAGAAGATTAAAGTCTTTAATAACTGAAGACCAATCAAAACCTTTGCCTCTGATAATCCAATCTTCATGCTTTCCGACACCCAGAAAATAAAAAGGTTTTTTGTTGATTAGAAAGCGCGTCCCAAGAACTTCAACCGTTCGAATTCCAACCCGCAAGTTGTAAGCATCTTGTCGAAATTCGTTGTTATCAGGAGTTGAAGTAGTAACTACAAGTGTATATAGGTAGCCTACACTCTTATTCATTCCTACAGGCCACCAGAAGTTCGGGTTTTCTATTTCAATACTTCCAGATCTGAGATCATTCTGTTTTGAAATAGTTTTTTCGTTCTTGTCTTTCAACTTGACATTTACAGTGACATCACTACAAGCTCCAGATAATAAGACCTCATATTGTAATGAAGCCAGATTTTCACTGATAATAGAGCTGCTTGTTTGAATTGATTCTATAAAGCAAGTTGGAGTTGTGTATATAACAACAGGTCGGTGAATACCAGCGTAGTTGAAAAAGTCAAATTGATACTTCTAGAAATAAAAAACATCTCAAGTTAATGTTAATTAATTTTATTAATTATTTTAAGAGATGCGTTCAAGCTACTATAATGTTAAGTTTGTTGCAGAATTTGTAAGCATCTCAAGACAATGAAGGAAAGGCATAAAAACCTTGGTTGTGTTGGCTGAAAATAACTGCTTTAACTTGTTATTGATTAAATATTTTTACCTCAAGTCAAATTGATTAATAGTGTTAGAAGTTCAATTGTATTAAAAATAGTAGAAATCTAATATATAAATAAATACTATCAACATTTTGTTTATTTTAAATATTTTACGACATTAGATTTAACATGATAGATTATTTGAAAAATTGATAGTTATTACAAAAAATGGAAATGAAATTAAAAGATCAAACATAAACCATAGTGAAGAAGTCTTTCGGATAAGGTTGATTATAATGCTGAACACTTCCTGGAGGTAGTGTGTTAGTCGTTAAAGTGTTATTTATTGATATTGTGAGTCTGTTGGTTGAACTGTTTTTATAAACTTGATCAGTAATGTCACTTTCGAATGGCAAGTGACCTCCTTTATGTTCCATCACCTTCAACATATATTTTTATTGTTTATCTTAAATTGAAAATAATAAAATTATTTTTATAAAGAAATCTTGATACAGAAATCAAAGTTTAGAGTTATCAGAAGATTATTGACCTCTTTACCATTAACCCAAACTTTTGAGTGATAATGGGCACTTCCAACTCGCAGCCATATTCTAGTGTCTTTATTGTTCCACGATTTATAAGTTCTAAAGTTTGTTTCATACCTATAAGGTAAGATTTAATTAAAAAAGTGTAAAATCTTGTCAACTGTAATATATTTTTAAGATTTTAAATGGTTTGCAGCAAGTAGTTTTATGCAAGCAAGTTTTTAGCATCCTAAATTATTAAACAAAATATTTGTATTTGAGTTGAAATTTTTATTATTTAATTTGAAAATTTCGATTGAATAGTTTTGGATTGTTTACAATTTTATGCATACATTGATTTTATTTTTTGTGATATGAACCACCATCATTTAAAGAACACTGTGCTATATGATCAGAATGATTTGATGACAATATAGACAAAAGTCTGCGGTGTTTGAGCTGTAAAGTATGGAACCAACTCGAATGCATTTCTTCAACCTTTGGTACAAGGTAAAAAGGACTGCCAATAAAGACGTCAGTTCCGGTCTTATTAGTGTAAGCTACTTTTGTAAAGACTATTAAAAATTCAATTAAACCATTTGAAATGTTAAAGGTCAAACTTCATGCTGAGATTAAAATCTATAAAGTTGAAAATTTTCAGAAAGAACTGATAAATAAAATCCAATCTCAGAAGTTCTCACATGCTGAACAGATTAATCAAACATTAATTAATGAAGAACAACTTAAAGGCCGGATTTTCAAACATCACTTCAACTATTTAATCCCAAACTAAAATACAAAGTAAAACTCTAAATCTTCCAAAGTATGGATCTACAACAACTCCGAGTCTACAACAGAGGGTCCAACTTTCAAAACTAGGCAAGATTTTTACAATTTCTTAAAGTCGATGAAGGACAGGAACTTCCATGACACAAGACAACGTCAAGTCGATTTATCTAGCTGATTCACAATCTTTTAATAAACGACTAATTATAGTGAAGCTGTCTTATCAAACAACCAAAAATAAACTGCTGAAATACCAATAGCATCGATTGTTCTTACCAAACCAACTATATTTAGATACAACCAGACTGAACTAAAGAGCTAGAACTTAACAGAAACCAAGGTAAATAAGAATGGTGATAAATTTGCCAATATCAATGACACGGACATCAAGCTTCAGACCTTTCGTGTTAACCTCCAGTTTTCTGGGATTTCTACTAAGATTTCTACTACTAGTACTATTAACCCATCTACCTTTGCGTAATTTGTCAATTAATTATTGTAACATCAGATCTATGAAAAAAAGATAGATCTTGATTCCAACTAAACTGTATTACTCCTAATTGATTCCTATCCATTTAGTAAAACTTCGAATCCAATGACTTGTTCACTTGGTATCATCATGTTAGCTACTTGTTTAGAACTGGTTCAATTACTTTATACCAAATTCTCAAATCTTTTAGGAATAGAAATATTAGAACGCTGTTAAAACTTTACGTCGCATATATTTGATCCAAATGAAATTTCGAATCTTATGTATGGAGTCCTCACCTTTAAAAAGATACTCTTAAGCTTAATTCAGTTCAAATATTATTTATTTGGAAAGCCTTTTTAAAATCTGGCATACCTTCTTCTTCATTGAAAGAGTGTCTCTAAAAGACCAATATTAAATTCTTGCAACACTTTTTCTTCTTTCTTAACTAGTCTCTAAAAAATTAATGGTTTCTGTTATCTTAACTTCAATTAATTCCTTAAACATCACAATCTTTTATACATCCTTAGAAATTCTTTAATTAAAATCAACCTATTCAACAACTTTTGGAGAAACATCAGTGGAATAAAAGCTTCTTCAAAGTATCTATGGCTTGAAATCTTCATCTTGATTGCATCACTTAACATTTTGTTTAAAAATATGATTTAAGTAATTTTCTTAACAAGTATCAGATAACACTTCCAGTTTCTTCATTCTTTCCACTTATTTTGTACTTTTGATTTGTATCTTTTGATTACTCAGAAGTGTTCCTATTTTTCTTTATAAATGAATCAGGTGAACTTAAGATCTTTATTTTTTCTGCAGTCTCAATTTCTTCTTTGTTCTTCATAAGAACTGTATAATTTGTCGTTTGCAGCTATGAATTAAATAAAGTAAATAAATAATTATATTATCAGAACATTTCTATAGGCCAAGGCTTCTAATAAACTGACAAATTTAGAATTTTATTAAAGTTTTATGTTAAAAATTGCATGTGAGCTTATAATCTAATAATAAGCAAATGATTATTAAAATATTAGTTAATTATCATACTTACCAAACCCAGCCAATAAAATCTCTAATCTTCTTCTCTTGTGTAATATCATTATAGCTTGCTGGTACTGGCATGTCAATGATTGTATTTGATGAATCAGCTAAGGGTTTTAGCCACCAGGAATGTTGAAAGCTTTCATTTCTGCTTGTAGAATCATCTATCGCAAATTTCCATCTACCACTTAAGTCCTTCAACTCCCTAGAAGTTGATTCTTGGGGATATAAAATTGCTTCACTGAAACTGAAAGCTATGAGTATAATCAGATAAAATATACCCATAATTGATCTGAAAAATCTAAAAATAAGATATTTTGCTTCAATTGATTTTGTTTTGAAACAAAAAATTATAATTTGGTATCCATTATAAAGTAAACTTAGTAACTCATAGTATTAAGAATAATCTAGTAATAGGTTAATAACAACAATGTGATAACAATTTAAGAATGCCTCCACTAAAATAAATACTTTCATAAAATTAGATAAAAATTGTTTAATAAATTTGTGTTGTGTTTGCTATAAGAGCTATGATTTTTTATTTGCAGCTATGTGTTATTCTATAAATAAATAACAATTGCTATCATTAAACAAAAAATAAAAAAAGAGGACAACATAATAAACTAATAGGATGCTTACTATTTAAATCTATCCTAGATACAACAAGAACAACCTTTGTTTGTGTGTAAAGATAGTTTATTTATGTTAAGGGGAAAATAAACTTATTGATAATTTTTTTTAATTTTCGTGTTTATTAATAACCGAAAAGTCCCGAAGCTGTAACTATAGTTGTAAAATTGGAAAAAATACTTCAACGCTAAATCTAGTTAAAATTAGTTTTATTACTACCATTTTTATCAAACTATCTAAAAAATCTACAGCTCTTATATACAAGTCCGAAAATATTTCATTTTAAACCTCTAATTACTTTAATGGATTGCTAGGTCTTAACATATGATTCGTTAGCACCATGAATTAGTGAATAAATTTTTCAGATTCATTTCACTCAAGTATATGAAACATTTCGAAGACTGTTTAATGACGAGATCCAGGAATATTTTCTTTAATTTTACCTCTGAAGTTCTTTAGGTTATGCTTTTTAGAGTATGAGATTGACTAACTTAATTATTCAAAGTTTATTTAAAAGAAATACAGAAGAAAAAGAGATTGGGAAGCATTAAAAGCATTTTGGAAACGACCAAGCGTGATAAAAAGAATTGAGCTAAAAGATCTGGTCCTGTCTTTCAATCAGAATAAACAATTATTTATTTACTTATTTCAATAAATGCGAAGAAGGGTGCCTGAAGAGAGCATCTCCCGCTAACACACATTCTCACAAATAATTAATTAAAACTGTTTTAATAACAAAGAATCATATGGTTGCAAAATATTTGGAAGTCTATCCCGGTAATGAAGAATGTGTGGCGATGAAAGAAGAAATAGTTGGAACAAAGATTCTTTCAGGAAACTAGCAAAAGAAGTAAAACCTCCAAAGACTTTGATATAAACAGCTTGGTCAGAACAATTTCATACCCTGGGTCATTTTAATTTGAGCTGCTGGTAGAGTTAAAAAATAATTTTCATCAATTAAATGCTTAAAGACTAAAATTAAAAAGTTAAATCATTTATGTAAAAAAAGCTATTGATAAAACTAATTTAACAAATTACTTATCATACTGTAATTATTGTCATGGAAAAATTATTAATTAAAGTTCTTTGCTAATTTCTGGTATTTGTTTACTATACATGAGACTCACAACTGTCAACAATTAAAATAATAGATAATTTTTTCATTTTAGATTTTTCAGCTTCTGTATAACTTCTGAAAATTGTTTTCTTTGGTAAATTAAAAAACAAGAAATCAAAGATAATTTTACAGAAGTTTTTAAATGTTGATTAGATATTTTTAATTAAGAAAAGTTTTTATGAAAACTCAAATTTAGGCAAATTTCTGACAATTACTCTGCTAATAAAGTTTAGTTGATCACTTATATAAAATGTTTACTTAAAAATTTTAATTTTGGGAAAGATTTTAGAAAGCTCTTAGCGATAAAAAACTTATCTTTGAAAGTTTAAAAAGGGTGAATGAGTATGAAACCTTAATTTCACAGAATCAATCAGTATTACAATATTATCTTTGTTGTACCGCGTTTGCAGCGGAACGAAATTTGCTTTAAATATACTTTTAATGTATTCGTCCGTATAAAAGCTTTTTGTCTACCAACTTGACATTTTTATAAGTTAATAAATAAATGTTTGAGAGATGTCAGGTTTTCACCAAAGATTTTAGGAGTTTAATGTCCTAGACTTTATCAAAAATATTAGAAAATATATTTAGATGCATTTTATTAAGTTTATTCATTGTCAATAAAGAAGCATTATCAATTTTCAACAATCACAAATATTGAATTGCGCAATTGCTTTCTATTGTATCTCTTATTGCCAATATTGAAATATTGTTTTCTCTGCTATGAAATTGAGAAAGATATTTTAAATAGCATCTAAATTGAAAGAAATAAATTCTAGATTTTTCAATTAAACTTTATAGGTAACTTCTTGTGCTTAAAAAATCAAGTTAACTTTTACTAAAGATAGTTAGATTTTTGAAAAAAAATTTAATAAGAAAAAGCTATTTGACTTCTTTATGCCAGGTGCTGCTATCATCTCTACATCACAGCGAAAACGACTTATACCCTGGACATAATCTAAAACAGAATCTATCAGTAAAATGGTTTCCAGATGTCATCTTCTATCACAATCGCTAAAGGAGTAGCATACGGTGAACTATCTTCAATATTTGAGTCGACTTGTTGGTGGTGCACCCCACTGACCCAGGACAAGACGATAAAATCAACTTATCTTTGTAAGACAATTGAAATATTAATCCCACACACCAAGTATCAATCGAATAGTTACAATAAAATGCTTCTGAAATTTTGAACGTGAATCGTAGGAAAGATTTGTTTACAATTTCATTAGTAGGTCAATATTTTGATAAAAATTTAGTTTAATTTTATGGTTGTAACAAAGTAAATACCTTGCCTATTTTGGTGCCTATTTTGTTGAGTTTATAGAAGGCTATGTGGAGCAACTTGATGTTTTGGATGTTTATCTGACGTTCTACCTCTGAGCCAGTAGCTTTTTAGTATTTGATCTCACCTTTAAAAGTCTTTCAATTTTTACAACAAACATAAACATACTTCCAACTTTTATTTCTAAATCTCACGTCATCACAGCTCTTCAAAGAGCTCCCAGATTGTGAAGCAGATTATTTACAAATAGATAACTGCTACAAATCCCTATTCAAGGTCAAATTCATTTTGAAATAATCTTGATGCTTATCAATAGCAGTAAACCAGTAACTTGGTTCATTTTTCACCAAAGATTAACTTTAAGAATAATCTGTCTTTGTAAGCTGTAACAGAAGACAAGATAATACCTAAAATATAATTTCTATATAAATCTAAACTCTAAATACTGAAAGATTTTTCTAATCACATAATACCACTTTTTATATTTATACATTTTTATATATTATCACTTTTTAATTATCATCAAGTTAAAATTATGTAATAGTTTATATTTTATCAGTTTTATCAAACTAATTGTAGTTTAGCAGCAAAGCAAGATATTTATAAATTAAAAGTGAGAAATTAGCTAAAATCTATCTTTTGTGATTCATATTCATTATTTAAAGTATATTTAAATTAAAAAAACTTTCTATTCTATAAATTATTTACAATTAGTTAAGGTTCGACTACTACAAAAGTGAAACTTGTTACCATATTTAGTCATTTAATTAAACTTAGTTTCTTAAAAAGTTTTTGTGTGGCAATCTGTAATCAAACAACAATCGTTATTTCAACATACATCTATATTAATTACAAAATGCTAATATTTCAGTTGAAACAGATTTATCAAGCTTTTTCGTTGACCTGACTTATTTCTGAAGTTATCTTGCGTTTATAATTAACTATTACAACATATCTTTTGTAGAGTCTAGATGAATTAAATGATAAAGTTTGGCTTTAGTTTGTCACAAGCAAAATTATGTAACAATTTAAACATCTGATTTACATCAAATTTATCTGTGGATTTAATAAAGTTTGATTGTGTTGAATTTTTATCTTGAACATTTTTGAAACATAAATTATTAAAATCAAATAAATAAAAGGGAAAAAAATTACGTGAAAATATCTTTTAATTAACTGAATAAACTGAGTACTTGAAATGGTTCGTGAGTTTACAAGAAGTTGTAAATGTGTGCACTCATCCGCGACACAACTTTAGTTTGAGGTACAAAATTTAGATTTTGACTTATAACTGTTAGATTCTATTTAAAAATTTCCAAATTTTGTATTTTGTAAATCTTTTGAGCTTAACTTAAAAACAGAAAATAATTTTCCTTTAAAATTTGAATATTTTCAAATAAAAATCACAATTTGAAAGCTTCAAAACATCTTGCTTAGTTAATAATCAACAACCATTTTCATTCAATTAAGCTAAGCTTCATGTTGTGTGACATTTGAAATCGTTTTGAATCAAGAACTAAAATAGAATTGCTTAATGAAAGCGGTTATGTTGTCAAGAAAAACTTTCTAAATTTATAATTTAAATATACCGCAGACGGATTTCATAGAAGTGATGAAATATAACAACTTTGATAATGATGATGATGATGAAATTGATGCCAAACTAGTCTACCAAAAAATCGATGTATTAAAGTCCTCAACAAAAATATTTTGTGATAAATTATTGAAAAACTTAAACGTTTTACTTTTGTTAATTGACAATAATTAGCTGAGAAAATGTAGCTGGAACTATCTCGCTACAAGATGATTGCAAATATTCTGCAATAGTTATAATTTAAAGCTTTTCTTTAATTAGAAGGTCCCTTGTGGATTTTGATGCGTAGAATATAGCTTAGTGTCTCTGTTAATGACATTAACTTCAGCTGATTAATTTTGTGACTAAATTTACAACATGACAAAAAGCTGTTCTTTCAACTTTTGTAACTTATATTAGTGACTACTTAATGAAAAATATTTTAAAACGTTTTTAAACTTTAAATGTTTGTTTGTTGTAAAAGAACTTTGATGAATTTAAGAACTAAATTTTTGATAAATATTTTTCTAGATGTGACGTAAATGAATCAGATTAATTTGTAAAAAAGAAATTAGTAAATTTTGTAACAAGTATGTCTACAAATTTTCCATTTTTTCATTCTTCTGTCTTTTTTGCATCAGTATAACAATAAAATATTCCACAATGTTGTCTTTATATTGAAAATACAAACAAATCTCAAAGAGCATAAAAATTTTCAAATCATCTTAAAAACGAGAGATAGAAAGAAAAATCAAAAAATAATAATTTTGAATAAATAAACAAAATAATATCCTTATAAGAAAATTATTTGAGCAAAGACAACAGAAACCTTTCTCATTTCAGACGTTAAAAGAGGGTCTCTACTGGAAAATCGTCTTCTGTTTTTGAAAACAATCTTTTGATACCAGCAGACACAGAAATAAATATCTTCTTTATAAATTTAATTGTTGGGAATTAATTTGTTACTTTTTTGTACTTTGTCTTTTGATAGAATACAAGTAAAAAATGAAAACAAAAACAGTCAACCTAATTGGCAATTGTTATATCAATGAGCAAGATATTACTTGTGGAAGAGCTGTAATTACCTTCTTTTTATCATTACACTATCATTTCAAAAGTAAGCTAATTTGCGATGTATTGCTTTGTACGAATTATAGATGGAGCCAAAAATATTTTGAAAGGTTTTAAAGATAAATTGTTCAAAAGTAAATTGGTCATTCAAACTCAGAATTGTCTGAACGAGCCTGAATTCTTTATTTTAATTTTCTGCATCTACAAATAGTCTGCAGAGCAACAAAATTTATTGAATTTATCTGAAATAAACAATTGTGGAGGAAAAATACAAAAGTTTTTTATGATAGAGATAGAACACAGAAAAATAAATTCCAATAAAATGAAAAATAAAACATCTTAAAATTTCTTTAAAATGGAAAGGTCAAAGGTCAAAAATATTTCAGCGAATAGAAAATCTTCTTTCATTTAAATTCATTTTGCTCACTCCAATATTCCGTAGAGGTGTAAAAGATGTGAGCAAAAATGCAGGAGGCTTTTCAGATAAATCACAAGCTGAAAATTCATAGGAAAATATTCGATTTTAATTTGTCGTCTATTAAAATGTTTTTTAAAACTTTTAGATTCTAATCAAATATGATTCAACTTTGTATATTAAAAAGATTAATCAAGTAAGAATTAAAACTTCCAAAATATCTTTAAATAACTTGAGGAGTGTAATCAGCAGACCTTTATACAAACGAGTCATCGCAGTCATTTCCTCTTCTTCTTCAAGTTCACAAGCTACATCATCTAACATATCAGCATGTTCATCACAACTTTGTTGAGCCTTGTACAGATTGATTTTTTGTCTAACATCCAGTAAACATCTAGCAAGCTCGTTGTCCTGCATTCTCATTAATATCTTCAAAAAGAGAAAAAAGAAACAAAGTCGAAAAATTCGATGAAAAATTGAAGCATTTCGAAGATCTGTGAACTCACCAACTCGTGTTGAATCTGCTGCAGCTGTTGAGTCACCTTATTGAATCTATCAGATTCTTTTTCACATGACGTCATTTCAGTCTTAATTGGTAAGATGTGAC
Organism: Pegea sp. RAD2-039; assembly: GCA_034620365.1. Lineage (NCBI taxonomy): Eukaryota > Metazoa > Chordata > Thaliacea > Salpida > Salpidae > Pegea > Pegea sp. RAD2-039. The sequence continues at coordinate 3,191,415 of JAQGEQ010000071.1, forward strand.
TTTTATTATCGGTGAATTGTTGATTGTCAAAATCTATTTTAGACTCATCAGAAGATTGATTTGATGGAGCTGAAAGCAAGATCGGAGAAGCGCTCACGTGACTTTCATTTTCCGAAACTTCATTGTCTAATTTTGAAGTATAATTTTCCAATAGAGATGAGACATCCTACCAAAACATTTAATTTAACATTTTACCTAAAAATGATTTGTGATGTTTTAAGATCAAATTCCTTGAGATCTAATTGGTTACCTCCTGGCTATCATCCGGTGAAAAGTTTTCTTTTACTGATATAAGATGATCTAAACATCGATATTTCTGTTCAATGTTGTTCTTAAGAGCTGCTCCGTATAATCCTGATAATTTTTTGTCTTCGATTGCCTAAAATTCAACAGTAAGCTAATCAGAAAATAGTAATTTTACTGAAAATAGGTTTCAATTTTGGAAATACTAGTTTAATCAATTAAAAACAAGCCTTTTTAATGTTGTTTGTCTAAACATTTATAGTTTGATTAATCTGTGTATTTTACGAAAATTTTTATGTCAAACTAGAATTACTTAGATAAGAAAAGTGATATGGGAAAATTAGGCTCATTTTATTTTTCAGTCAAATTTTAGAAGCATAAAACCATTAATTCAACGCTTCATCCAAAATCAAACAGTAAGAAATACTTTATCAAACTTATTTTAAATCAAGTATGCAACATACTATGTGAAAGAGTACTTTTTATTTAATCCTTGACTAATGTGCTTCTAAATTAAATTGTTTTTCTGAAGAGGTATATAAATTTTTTATGAGATTATTTATTGCAAAAATTTGATTAAAAGAATTGAAAAAATTGGTAATGGACTATTTTTCTGCACCAAAGAAATGAGAACAAAAAATGTTATGAATACAAACATGATGAAAAATCAAACTTTATTCATTAAAATTTACTTTCGCAGTTTTATGACAAAGTTGATTTAGTATAAATGAACTCGATTACACAAACATCATAACGAAAATGATTTTAAGAAAAAAAAAAATATCTGGAAATATTGTTCAATAACAAACATATAGAAGAAATATTTCTTCAGTTCGATTTTGAACAAATATCAATTTGATATTTTGAGGTTTATTTTAAATATTGAATTAACAAATTTCTTTGCTACTAAATTAGACAACCAACAAAATGATATTTTTACAAATACACTTTGATCTATCACAAAAAATCTATGAATATGCAATTTCCAAAAATAAATTTTCCGTTTTAAATACTTATTAACTTTTGTCGGTAAAATTTCTTTTAGGGTTTATTTACAATGCTTTAAAAATTTCAGAAAAATTATTAGGATTTAATTGAGGGTTTGGTTGTGATTGTGTTTCAAAGATGTTTAAATGTAACTCACCTGCAGAAATTTCTATTAAATATTTGTCTACCGACAAGTAATGGTTTTTTGTATTAAAAGCAAATATCTGACGCTTTACATGTAATCTTACATTAAATGTACTAATCAAACCTAAAAGGGTAATTAATTACTTTCAAAACAGCAATTAGTTTTAATGTTTCACTAGTGTTCCGAATTTTATAAAACCAAATAAGCAAAAAGTTGCTGTTATTCATAAAATTATTCCACAACATTTGTGGTTTTCATTTTTTTGGAATTTTAATGACAACCCTAACAGTCAAAACAGAGTTGTCTGTATTCTCGTGAAATTGAATTATACTTTGAAAATATTTTTCAGGTTAATTTATACATAAAAATGATGTTTAAAAAATGAAAATTACTAAGAAACTATACTGTTATGATAAAAAATATCATTTAAAAAACTCTCTTTAGCAACAAGTAATAATAAAAAGAAAATTTTAGAGAACAATTTTTTACTGTTTTACATTTAAGCTAATAAACCTTAGATCTGTAATTTTAAATCTTGCTTTTACTGAACAATATCTAAAATACAAAAATATTTATGATAAATAGTCTTATCTTTAAACTTGTGATTTGTTTTAATTTCCAGTTTGATTTTATAGTTCTATTTACAGTAAAAAAGTTATAATCGTGTAACCTTATCGCCGCCTGTTTGTAGAGTTCAAAACCAAGAACACAAACAAAATAGTTTCAAAATAACTTATTGATTGGAACTTCATAATTCAAAATGTTACAGTTTAACTTACTCATATCTATGTGACCTCATATATTGTTACTTTACCAAAGAATCAATACATTTAAATAATTAATCAACGAGCTTATGTAGATAGATTATCCTAATTATTAGATCTGATTTGTTTTTAACCATTAACTTTCTACTAGAAATACTTAAACTTCTTTTTTAGTTTCTATGTAAAAGAAATAAAAAAATTGAATTTTGCTTTCAACCTTGTCATAAAAATTTTTTGAAAAGATCACAGCAAAATAAAATGACAATCAAAAGTCCCAATTTAAATTATTGATATCTTGTTCTTCTTTAGGCTTACGTAACAAAAATTAAATATTTTAAGTTTAAAAGTTATCAGAATCGTAATCATACCATATTTAGTCTAGCTATTTATAAATAACACTTTAAGTATATTAAAGATAACTAATAACTAGTTTGTTTTAACCTGCTTCCACTGAATAACTGAAGGTCTTCTTGTAGTTAGATTAAGCTTTTGAGAGAGCTCTTTAACTTTTTGAAGATCAGCAGGAGTTTGGAAATCTTCATTATCAGAATCACTACTTAGAGAAGTCATTAGTGACTCTAAATTGTTGTCGAATTTCTGCATAGTAATAATTTATTACATTTCACCTGAATTATTTCATTTCTTTTCCAGAAACAAAAAAAATTAATCATTTTATAAAATTTATAATTTAGAATCTTCTAGACATTTATTTTATTTTTTCTTCGAACCGTATTTACTTTGCTCTCAAGAAAGGTAAGTTGTTAAAACCAATTACGAATTAAAACTAAACGAGTTTTTACAAACAATTTTATGAATGATTAATTGACTTGTGCTCTAAGCTTACAGATTACCAAACAAAGCCACTGACCTTAATACAAATTTACTAAAAATTATTTTAACACAACAAAAACTTTTTTTTTCAACCATCAAGTCTAAGCTAGTAAACAAGCTAAAATACCTGCCGTAAAATACTTAGACTTTTAAAAGATTCTTTTTACAATCAAATATTAATGCTACAAAATACCGATATCCATATGTTCAATTATTGCCCATATTCACAACTCTGTTAGGTTAGAAAAAATCTTTTTGTACAATTTTGAATAAACCCTATTTCTGGTATCTAACTTTTATACTTAAACTGTATCAACTGTCTGAATACTTGGAAAATTCTACATCACTGCATCATTCTGACTTGTAAACAGAAATTTTTAATCAAGTCTCTTGTAGACTTGAACAGATTGTAAATGTGAGTATATTTGTTTTCAATTTTGACTCTATGTCTAAGAAAACATTTTATTTAAACTTTTTGATTTAAATCATGAAACTAACTTCAGCAAAACTAAAATGTTTGAAGTCAATATTTGTTTTAAATACTTTCAAAAGAAAAATGCGAAACTGAATAAATGTAATACTTCTGCTTTTAACTACATTTAAACAATGCACGACAATTTTCAAAGAAATAATTGGACTATTTTAATGTTGATTGATTGAACATCTGCCTTTAAACAAACTATTTATCGAAATTCTTTCTCAAAATGAAATTTGATTTTATATTTGAAAATAAGTCAAATGTAAAAATTATTTATATTTAAAGGTCGTTATTTTAACTTAAATTATTATTAGGTGAACAAAAATTGCTCCAGAAATTATTTATAAGGGTATTATTAGATAATTCTAATGAACATCTAAGCATGAAATTATTGTATTTGCTGAAATTAAATAATCTTCCTTTATTAAGAGTAGAACAAAAGATCTTTGAACGTTAATTTCAATTTTTAGCTCTAATAAAGCATTTCAAAACTTATATGAAAATAGAATTATAAAACTGAAGAAATGTGAAAGATATATTTGAGATAAACTTAATCATTTTTAAGGTAATTAAAAAAATCAAATAAGAACGAATAATGGAAGTATCAATAATTTATTGCAAATAAAGTAAATTTTTATGTTTGCTTTCAGCTATGAAATCTATATAAAATTATTTCTTAAGTTAACTGTAAACAAGATGTCTGGTTGTCGGTTTTATGAGTAAACACAGAAATAAAACATTATATTCACACTTTAATAAGGAAAATAACAAAACTAGTTTGTTCTGATCATTTAATCTCTATTATTATTAATTACTTTTGTCATTAATTAATTGATGTTAAAATACTTTTCTTATTATTTTTTGCTTGAAGCAAAATAATTCTTTCATATTTGAGTAATTTGTAATAAATAAGTAATTTTTTTAGTTGTATGGTTTTTAGATGTCACAATCAATCAAACTCGTATAAATTAGAAAAAAAACTTTCAGTAAACTCATTAAGCAATGAATAATTAGCTGTGATATCAATTAGACAAAGTTTATCAAATTTCTACAGCATTTAAACGTTTTGATAAAACTCGCAAAAAATATATGAAAAAAATACAAGAAATTAAAATGATAACAATTGTTAAAAATGAAAGCTGTAAACATGAAGATGCCGAGTAATTTGTGCTATCCTGATCTCTTTTCAAACTTGTTGAATAAATATAGAAGCAGCAAAAGGCTTTGCTCTATTTCAAAGTTAAACTAATTCACTTTAAAGCAGCACAATTTGGCTCATTATATCAGTTATTAGATTGTTCATTTAAACCAATTAAATCTGTCACCACTAAAGGTGCTACTGAGTGAAAAAGATGAGCATTTTTAGTGCAACAATAAAACAAATATTTATAAAGTAATTATTGAATGATGTGTGTCCGAGTTAAAAACAATAGTAAGATAAAAAATTATTTTCTCATAAACATATTTTCTTACTTAGTTTATATTGAGAGTTTTAGTTAGTTTTACTATACTGCTTCTATTTTGTCAAAAGCTAGATAATAAATAACTAAAATCACTAAAACCGTTTACAAAAATCGAAAGTAATAAAATGCTGTACATCTGTTGATACCTTTCATATAAAACTCACAACTACTTAACACTTCTCCTGGCTTTAGCTTGAAACAAAATATCTTTTAATAAATAAACTTCAGCTATAGGAAGTTTATAATGATTAATAGTCTCCTGGCTTCAATTTCAACACTTGCAATTGAAGACTAGCAAACCAATTTATCAATTACTTCTATAAATCAATCTTAACCAACCGAGGCACGCATGTAGGCTTTACTGATGACGTCAAACAAAGTTTTTTCTATTGTCATTGAGCATGTAATTGAGGATGCTTTCAACATAAATATGAAGTGATTTAGTTGAAAAAAAGACTAGCTACTTTGTGATCCATATTAATTTGATCAATGAAAGTTAGAACTGGGAATTCCGTTTTTGCTTGTAGGGTATTTCCTTCGGATTCTAAATAAAAACGACAAATTTGTTGAAGACAACTTAAGGTAAATTTAATTGAGCTAAACTGAACAGACGCTTATTTCTAGTTATCGTTATAGCCAATTCTACTTTAAATTAAGAAAATATATTTCTTAAATGTATACAAAATGATCTTAAAATTTCAATTAAACTTGTTAAAAAACATTTTGTAAATTGAAAGAACTTTTATCTATAACTAAACTGAGAATCATTCAGTTGTAAACCTGAACTTTTTTTAATTAAATAAATAAATTTTGCGCGACTTTAAAAACAAAAAATATAATTTATAGATCAGATAAAGTTTTTATCTCTTAAAGCTGATTACCATAATTTCAAAATACAGTTAAATTAAAAGAAAATCTTATCTTGAGCAAAGTCCAAGCAAACTTGTTTACAAATATTAAACAAAGAAACAACATTTTTTTTTTTGCCAATTAAATGCACAAAAAATTTCCATATTTAAAAAAAACCTTATTATGAAACAAAATGCTGAATAAAATTATTTATTTTAACCATGCGATCAATAAACGAAGCAAAAGCAGTATTTATGAGCAAGAGCTGAATTTGTTAAGCAAATAGTATTTAAAAAAAGACAAAAATTTTTGCAAATAAAGTATTCACATAATTGATAATTTCAGAAAAGCAGTATTAATTATAATTAGATTAAAATAATTAACTTTTGATGCTTCATATTATCTCAAGTTTAAACAGTTATTTATTATCTACAACTCTTACATATGGCACAGAAAGAGTCATGAAGTCTAGGTGTTTATTGGATTAAGTAATATTTACTTACTTAGATAAAATTTCAAACTAAAAATATTCACTGATAACAATATTATCTTTATTTTAATTCTGCACAAGTATCATCTCATTTTTGTTCCTTTTTTTAATCATACTTATAAATAAAAAAAAAATTTATGAACTGAAAATTGACAAAAAAGTTTTCTTTAAGTTTTTAGTCTACCTTTAAACATTCAATGAATGTTATAAAACTGTAGTAGCCAATTTTGATCAAAATATGTTTCACTACAATAGAGTTGGATTATTTATTTAATTTGAATAAATGTTTAATAACTAAGATTTTCCATTTAATCTTCATAAAAATATTTTTAATGAATACTTTAACTTTCTTATAATAGGCTTTGAGAGGATACACAAAAATTGTATTTTAAGTAACAATAAAGTAGGTTTTTGAAGCGTTTTTTGTTCAAAAGATTACTTTAAAATAAATAATAGAATTATTGTATCATACGAAATAAGTTAAAAATAATTTGTAATCGAATTATATGTAATAAGTTAAGATTGCATCTGTATTTTTTACATTTCTTTCAATAATTTTTGGTATTCATTAAACATCAATTATAAGCTTATAAAAATAAAAATCAGAGTTTATAAGAAACATATATGTACTTTTCATATATATGTAATGAACTATTACATATTAATCCTTATATTTTGATGAAAAAATACTTCAGAAGAAGGAGATTGCCTGGACTTTAAAGGATTATTTTGCAAAGATAACTTGAAGAAAATCTTAAATTTTAATAAATGAGTGAAATATCAAAATGATCAAAAAACGTAAGCTGCAAAAAATCTGTTAGATAGATTGCAGAATGAAGCAAGAAATAAGACAAAGTGGAAATGGTTAAATATAACAAACAAAACTGGACAACGATAGAGCAGAGTGCTTAAGAGACAAAAGTTAGAGCCAAGTAGAAACAAAAATCAAAATGTAGATAATTAATTGTAAGAAAACGAAGTAACTTTAACTTTTTACGTTCTTCTGCTTTTCTGTTTCTTACGAAATTAAACAACTTATTCAGCTTTTTACTAGATTAGTGAACTAAATTTCATTCTACATCAAAATCTTTCTTTTTTTACAAATTTTTTTGTGCTTTATCTGAATGCTTGAATATTTTACTTGTCCCTTTATTTGTAGATATTTAGTAATCTAGATTTTACGATAACTAAATTCAAACATCTTAAATTTGTTTCAAATCTTCTTTGGTATTATTAATCTATGATAACTAGAAGTAATAGATTTCAAAATATCTCAGATAAAAGTATTGTGATACGTAATCAAAATTCAAATTAGCTTTAAAATATTTTTTGATTGAAATTAGATTTTAATCTTTAGATGTACGTAGGTTCGTTTTATTTTTTTCTCAGCACTCAAAGAGTCTGATTGTCAGTCAACACCCGTGTAACTGAGGCTCACAGGCTTATGCAAATACAGTAATCAAAGATGAATAAGATAGCGCGTCACAAACAGGTTAAGATGATATCAAACGGTGAAAGTTATCCACATTAGTAGAAAGATTGTCAATCAAGCATCAAAACTTTACCTAAAGTAAGCGCTGTTCCCAATATCTCGAGTTTCAGCTCCTTGATTTCTTCTTTATTGATGTTATTTCTAATTCGCCAACCACAACGGAAAGTATTCACTTTCCAGATTCATATTTATAGATTCTCGTATTTGGACTTCCTCTCAACTTTCTTCACCTTTTTCCTCACCTAGTACTGCGATGTCAATTTCTAAGCATATTTTATTTGTTTTATCTTTTGGAACACCATCCGGTCGATTGAATCTTATTCCTCGGTCTGTTTTGATACCAAAGTTCCAGAGTACTTTGTAGTTTCTATTTTTTATAACCGCTTCAGGTTGTACCATTTTTTATTTGTAGGAATACCTGTTGCTTTACAAATGTGTCAGTGAAAGTATTTGGTCACTATGTTGTTGTATTAGAAGCATTCTGTTTCTGTTATTGTTGAACATCTTGATATGATATGGTCGATGGTTTCTGGTTCACTTTTACACATTCTGTATTTGTCGTTTTGATGGTTTTTGATATTCTCGCTTGGAAGCTTGTAGTAGGTGGTGATTGATTCTGTGCCACCGCTAGAAGTCCTTCTGTTTCTGAAGCCCTGCACTGCCAAGTTACCTGTGGTTCAAGGACACATTGACCTGCTTTGTTCTTTTTATGAATTGCCCTTGAAGTGGTTTTGCCTCTAAGTGTTCTCTCAGATCTTTTTGAAAATGATTTTTTGCAAACCTTTTTCCTGTTTAGAGAGTTCTACTGATGTGTTGGTTGCTTTTTTCAACCTCTTTAGGCATTTTTGATTCTTTTTTAACTCCTCATCTTGTTTTGTGACAGAATATTTCTTCATACTTTTTTAGGCTCATAATCTTATAATAAAATTCTTCTTGCCTTTTTCAGGACTAGAAGATGGTTCAAAGTAAGTGTTGCATTTTTCTTCTTATCTTCTATTTTTATTTATTCTCTTTGCCGCTGTCAGATCTTTTTATATAGAGTCAGTCAACATCTGCTGTCACGTGGTACGTTTGGTTCATTGTTATTATTTTCTTAAGCTTTATGTCTAACTTTTTAATTTTATTAAATCTCCGGTTGATGATGTTGTAACTCTACATCACTACTGGAATCGCCAACATATTGAGGCTTGAACTTGGAGTTGTTGTGAGCATCTTTCTTGCTCTTTCTCGGACCTCTTCTTCATATTTGTTGTGCTTCGTCAGTTCCTAAATAGTTTGCTTCTTGGTCAAAATCTTTGATTGATACATCTTTGCTGAGAAGATTTTTGCTGTTTGTTCATCTCTCTTGACAGCAACTTTTGCAAATCTTTCAATGCCAAAAGTCGTTCCAATATCGTTTCTAGCATATACTTTGAAGTCATTCACATACAACAACTGATTTGTTGTAGATCTTATATCCGACTGAATCTCTGTCCAATAGTTTATATAATGGTGTTTATTGAGATGCGAAAGAGTAGCGGCGAGAACTAGTCATCTTGAAGGATTCCTCGTCGGATGTTTATTTTAAATGAAACTTCGATCTTATTGCAACTTCCCAGATGTTATATGGCATTCCAGTTTTTCATCGAATTTCTTAAATTTATTATTACTAGTGATAGTTGATACATTATCATTAGCATTATTATATTATAGCATCATGGACTAAACTTACAGATAATGATTGTCTTGGTTGAGAAAACTGTATTTAAGTTTGTCTGTTGAGAAAAATATGTAGCAGTATTATGACCTGTTAGTGTAAAACAAAAGGGTACATACTTTAGATATATACACACTAAAGATACATACTTCCTGATTCTATCACTACATCAAAATCTATCTAAAAAACACAATTCAAATTTCTTAATTTGTAACACTGCCAGTTTCCTCACTTTCTTTTTCTATTTTATCATATTAAATTTTTGATTCATAATTTACGTTTTACTTATGCCAATATAGTGTTTCTATTCTTTCTGTATTAATCTTAAATCGTGATACCTAAGACACCTTCCAATTATATCTTTGCTCCTAATATTTGGTTTTTGTTTGATATGAGAGCTGTTGAATTTATAACTCTCAGCCACGCGTTAAATGAATAAATACTGTAGATGGTATCATGAAGTCAGATGGTATCATGAAGTCACTTATTAGATTGAAATGATTTTATACAAACACTCTTCTGTAGAATTTATTGATTTTGAGATCAAATCTTTAAATCACTATGAAAAGGATCTTAGATAAAAAACATTTTGTTAACTTACTGATGTAATCAACAACCAACCTCAAAGTTTGAAGTTTATCTTTAAACTTGTTTTTTCAAATTTCTAAATAAGGTAAATATAAAATTTTATTTCATAAATTTTCTGCTTAATCTATTGATAATTATTTTCTAACCCAGGTAAAAAGTCAATACACAAAGTGATAGAAGCTACTATTTGATCTCACAATCCTTACATAGAAAGAAAGGGGGAGGGGATGAACACATATTTAGAAATCACTCAATCGATTTGACAAAGGAACTTTAAACCACTTTTTCAGAAGATTGTTCATCAATTAAGATAAGTGCTTCGTTTTAGCGAATGGTTTCTGCTACTTTTTAAATACTCTATCTTAATTTTTAAGTTTAGATTGTTGAGTCTCATCTTAATCTAATAATCACAGATAACTAAAAAATATTATTATTTCAATTTACCAACAACGATAACTGAAGAATATGTTTGAAAATTGAATAAACCTTTTGTTTTCACCTTTAAATCTCTCAGTTTTTGATCTGTGAATTCATTTGAATCCAGAAAGAGACTTGATCATAAACCATCAAAATCATTTTGGTCTCTTCTTCCATTTGCTTCTCTTTTATATTTATCAAACTTATCGATCTTTAGAGTAGACAATTTTATTTTAAATTGCTGAAGATACATAGATAGTATATTTCTATCAAGAAAAGAAATTTGAATAAAGTTTTGATAATTTGTAATCTCATCATATTAGGTTATATGAAAGAAATTTAAATTATATATATATTATTACATAATATTATATTCTTGACAAACTGCTTTTCACAAGCTGGGTTTGAACAATTTTGATTGTTTTAAAAGATTTGTAAGAATACTTTTAAAAGAATCTTTCTTTACATGAAGCTATGCACTCTATCAAAAACATCTTACATTAGGTATTTTCTAGATTGTTTAAATCGTACGAATCTTTTAAAGATTTGCTAAGACCTATTTTAGAATATAATTTTTAGAAAAATGACAAGTGAACTTTTCATGATAAAGATGCAACTAAATAAGCTTCTTTCATCAATTTCATTTGATATCCAAATTCTAAATCTATTTTTTTTAATTTTCGTTGAAGCAATTAAAACAAAGAAAAATCTTTCCGTAAAGTTAAGAAGATGGAAAAAGAAGAGGAATTTTTGACCTAAACTCAATTAACATCAAATTTTCAAACTTTTCAATTTTGAATTAATCAAGAAATTAACTCTTTTTCATTTGATGAACACAACTACAGCAGCAAGAGATCTCAGAGTATGCTAGAAAGGGTCTTAAACCGATCCTAATTCCCCCTAGAATTTACTCATTAAACGGAGACTACCCTTTTTGTTTGCAAATTTCTCCAACATATCTCAGACCTTTTATTAGTGTTGTCCTAGTACCCAAAGAAAAGATAGTGACTGATGATGATCCTATCTAGAGTCTTCTCTTTCAGAGTAGCCATCTACTGGACGGAAAGTTAAGATTTCGATTAATGTGAGAGCAAACTAGTAATGAGGACATGAAACAATTTCCTTTAAATACTTATTTAATCCTCAACATGACTCTTGAGACTTTTTTTAATCTTCTTGAAATTCAATTAGTTGATGAAGTCCTTCAAATTAAAGATTTTATTTAAAAGGTATTGGAAAAGTTAACAATTAAAGAAATGATTGCTCTAAATTAATAATTTTGATTTTTAAATCTTTTAGCTGCTTGAAAATATTAAATTTTAACTTTTAACGAGTTTTAAAGCATATAATCAACATTTGTTTGTATTTGAGGTTTTTATTCAATTTAAATTGTTATTGTATAAATTTATTATAAATTAATAATTTAAACAACTTTTAAATACCACAATCAGTTCTAGTTTTGAAACTAACAAAGTTTTCTTAACAAAATTATTTTAAAAGCTCTGAAAGCTAAATAGAAAAATAAAAATATGATTTTTCAGTTCATTATAAAAGTATAAAAAAATATCAGATGAATAGTTAGTACATGTTTTCTTTTTCTTATTTCAAATTTGAATATAAAACATCAATCTCTTATCGAACATTTGTGATTTTTGTTTAGCATTTTTCACACTTGCTATTTCTATTTACGTCAAAATTTATAATTATTTTACAATTTTTGTTTACTCAACATAAAACTAGATAAATTATCAAAAAGAAAGTATTAGTTTAAACTGATAAATAAAAAGACTTATAAAACAGGATTAAAATGTATCCATAAAAATCGGATAAACAAATTATTTATAAGGGTAACATTTTTAATTTTTCGCTAATAATTCCGTACAGAAAATGTGTTTTAATTTTTACAAATAACTAGAAAATAATTTTTCTTAAATTTAAGCTTTCCATCATCATATCTAATTTTTAGTCTGAAAACTATAGATTATTTTATTAAATTACGAATAACACATACTATACCCACAAACACCAAACTTCATGAGCTATATATATATATGGAATCTGCCACAAATCAATTAGCTTTGCGCAGTGGCGATAACGTAACCAATGAGGTTTAACCGAGGTGCGTTTATTGCTAGTTGAAAACTATACCCAATACCCCGCCCTATCGACGTGAAAAACCGTCGATTGAGGCAATTTTTGGCGGGTGCCAACTTGGCGCCCTTACTATCAAATCAAGTCTCACTTACAAAATGTGATTGCTGCAAGCGGTGGGGCTTACCAATTTTAAATAAAATTATTTTTTAATTTTAAAAACATTATTTTTAGTAATTGTTAAATCTTAACAACAAATTGGAACTTAGTAAATGTTATCTTCAAAGTTCAAGTTAGTCTAAAAATACGAAACCGGAAAATTAAAGTTTTCTTTTATTTACAGCATATAAAAAAGTTTCTACAAAAAATCGTTACACTTATGACGTCATCATTTCTTTCTCATCATCGTCGGCTGTTGCAATCGTGACGTCATTGAGGGCCTGTGAAGTAATCAGACTGATCATGGGCTGTAAATAGATTTAAACACTCACCTGGTTGATGTCGTGGACGGATGACGTAATTTCTTCGTCTTTCGATTCGGAATTCGATTCTTAGAGAGCGATGACGTTATCGCGGGGCTATTACAGCGAGACTTGGTGACGTCATCATTATTTTTCAACTTGTTGCTAGTGACGCTATTTGGTGGTGAAACAATTTTCTTCATTGATTTAGAAGGAATCTAAAATAGATCTCAGTAAAGAATCAAATCATCCAAGTTGTGTCTTCTCACCTTTGAAGGTGTCACGTGATCTTTGCTAAGTATTTGGTTACTGGGTGATGACGTCACGCGTTGAATTGGTCGAAAAGAGCGGTTAGCAACTGGAAGTCTTCGGACTGCTTTTATCTTTGTTAAACTTGCGCCGCTAGGTGGCGTGTTGTTATCCTCAGCAACTCTAAATTGAATCAAGTTAACTGTTTGCATCTCGCTTCACCAAATATTTACTTTTCTACTGATGACGTTGACGATGATGACGTAGACGATGATGACGTAGACAATGATGACGTCATTTGCGGCCCATCTATTTCTGGGCCATTACTTGCTGAAACCATATTTGGTTGGAAATCCGACACTTTTGTCTCTGATGACGTCATCGCTTCTCGAAGTTTTTTGGGGGATTTTTCATGCATTCTGGAAAGACTTCAAATAAAGATCTGAGTGATTTCTCAGAAAGTCTCACCTCAAATCTGCTCTTCCACCAAGTGAGACATCTAGTGGACGAACATTCTTCATCTTAAGACCCATTCGCGGTTGAGATGGCTTTTTGATCGAAAGATTTTTCATTTGATTTGAAATTGGAGGATTTGAGGACCTCTTAAGAGCAGCATTTAATGTATCTTCTTCCTGACACTCTTTCAAATCCAGGAAGTCGAGAAACTTGTTGAAAATCTTATTGAGAAGTTCTTCTGGTTTTTCTGTAATAAAATCCTTTCAGTTACGCTTCGCTGATTTCAGTTTCTTGTCTCACCTGCTTCTTTCAGAGTATCACTCGTCACTGTGACGTCATCACCGTTTACGTCATTGAGTTTTGAGGATAATATTTGAAGCTGCTTTTGTAACCCTTCACATTGGTTTTCTGACTGTTCTTTCAATTTCAAAAGTTGATCCATGTTTTCCTGCATCTGTAAGACTCAGATTTAATCTTTGATCACTTATTACTATATTTTACCTCTTGCATCTGTGTCTTTTGCATCTCAACGATCTTCAGCAATTTCTTCTTTTCATCTTCAACTAGTTTGATCTTCTCTATGAGTCGGGCGTAACTAGCGTGCACTAAATCAGCATTCTGCACAATTTTATCTTCAACACCAATTTTAAAGACCAAATATGGTTGCTTACACTTCTAGCCCGATTTCGAGTGACGTCATCATGTATAGAATACAGGGAATCACCGTGTTGGTTTTCCGAGCATGATGACGTCAGAAATATTTGGAAGTTATCCGTGTTGGCATGGTAACTCTGTAAAGACAACAGAACAATTGAAAAACCAATTGCTAAAATTTAACTTTTTAATACTCAATGTAAAAGTTTACTAAATTTCTAATTTTAAATTCCGATTTGAGTTAAAATTTCGATTATCCAATAGATTACTTCCTCGTCTAACGGCGACGGTGACGTCACATCCGTATGACGTGAGCTATAAATATTTCATTGAAAAAATTGATACAAAACAAAGATTTTCTCCTGCAAACTATACTCAATGACTTTGCAAAAGCTATTTTCATACTTTCTTTCTGATTTATTGATTTAGATGAAACACCCTATATGTCCACCACAAAATAATAAATTCCTAAATTCATCATCCAAGCAAGTTCAGAAGAAATATTAAAACTCAAGACAGACTTCCAACTCAAATCAAAATTGTTGATTGCAAAAGTTAAAATTTAGTTTTTAATCAAATTAGATTCTTCTTACTCTTAATGCAGAATCTGATTTCACTTTCATCTCTTCACTGGAATAAAAGAATCAGAATTAACACCAAAAAAATTAATTATTTCTGAAAAAAATCAACAGTTTTACTTAGGAACAAAAACTCTTTTAACAACTGTAACTTCAAAAGTGAATTTCTGCTTTTAGTAAAATGAATCAAATTTAAAACCATCAGCCAGCTGCTACTCTCAACTACCTTCTCCAGAGCTATTGTGAAACAGGAAGGGAATTTTTCAAGTCTCGCTTCAAATACTAAAAATCTCGATGATATGCTTCAGTAGTGTCACGTGACCGAATTTGCATATGGCTTAATTTGAGTAAAGATTTTTTTGTAAAAATGTCGATTGTTGAGAAATTGTTTGTTGTTTATTTAATTTGTAAATTTGTGGTTTTAGTAGAAACTGATATCAGATGATTAGTAGTTATAAGAAAAGAATATTTAGATTTAAAAATTAAATATTTTTCAAGTTTTTCGATGAATTTAGTTATTAGCACCTTTGGCACCAAAATTTGTCTTTTAAGAGTTTTCAAGACCTGGTCTGTCACCCGAGGCTTCCATAGGACAACGTGTCCAGCCGGATAAAGTGATTTTCTAAATTAAATATAACTTTTTACTTTCAAATGAACTTTTTAGTGAAGTTGATATTTGTTTTACATTTCACAAGAGCAGAGTTTGGACCAACTAAAGCACAGGTCTCCATGACAACCAGGTCTTTGTATATGACCTTCAAATTCTAAGCCAGCTACGTGACTAGCGTTTTAGAGACGAGAAAAGGATTTTTAAAGCTTTTTTTTCATTCGAAATATTTATTCAGAAAATCAACAGTAAGAGAAGAAGAGAGAATTGGAATTTAGATTTAATCAGATCCGAAAGTGTTTTCACCGCTATACACCAAATATAAAAACCCGTCTTCAGATTTCTTCTTATCATACAACTCACTTAAGGTGCAGCTCATACTAGGAATGACGTCATCGACGAAGAAGAACAGTCCGGTTGTTGATGATACTTTGATCTGCTTCCTGATGAACAACATCACTCGACTACAAGCAACATCTGGGCCAAAAAGATAAAAATGCTTTTTTAACGGTGGCAAATCACTTCGGACATTTCGCTGCATTACTACGGGAATTCGGCCCGGAAATCGCCGTGAAACTTTACAAAATTTTTCCTTTCTTTCTGCCAAACTGAATTTTTTACAAAAGTTTTCCATTTTTAGACAATTTTTAATTTTTTTTTTATTATTTTTCCTCTTTGAACACAAATTACATAAAAACAAGAACAAAGAAGCAACAAATAAACACTTCTCAACCTCCCACTCACGCCAATATGACGTCACTCAACATTATGACGTCACACAAGTGGTGAAAGTAAAGAGGACAGAACTTCGTATCACAGCCAATCAAAAGTGGAGAAAAAAACGAGCTGAACAGTGACGTCATCACACGTAAGAGTGATTCCGAGGTTGGGCAGTGATGATCTGATCGGTGATCTGTTGCTTGTGACGAGTGGAAAGATGATGTCCTGCAGAACCCTGTTTGATGGATTCAATCAACTTGTTGACTTGTTGCTGAGTAAAATCCAATTTTTGATTTTCATATTCTTCAACAGAAACCTTTTCGGCGAACATCGTGTCTAAAAGATGCAGATGAGTATCGCGTTGATGACGTCATCACTTCACTGACCTATCACCAGTGAAGGCGTCTCGACTTGACCTGATTCGACAAGCGCGCGTTTGCGTTCGATGAGGGACGCGAGGTCAGGGGGCAACTGGAACACGTCGTCATGGTGACTGACCAGAAGCGACACGAAGGCGTGGAAGCGCGGTAGAAGTTGCGATGGGGTGAAAGAGGTTCCCTTGATCTTGTAGTGAGTCAAATCATCGGTAGAAGGAAAAATGATGGGAAGTAGATCTTCCGTCGCCACTGTCAAGTTACTTCGCTACAAGACGCGCTGTTAGTGATGACGTCATTGATTAACGAGTAACTCACTCGTTCCGAAAGCTTGAAAGTAGAATCACGTGATAAGCAAACAAGGAAGTTGATGACGTCACGTAGTTGATCGAGACGTCGACGATCAAGCATCAAAACCAAGTAGTGAATGGCTTTGTAACTATCCTCTTTTGTCTTGTCATCTGTTGGTTGAAATTACCTAGTTATAAAGTAGTTGAGGTGGTTGTGGGACAGTTGAGGTGGTTGTAGTACAGTAGAAGTAGTTGTGGGACAGCTGAGGTGGTTGTGGGACAGTTGAGGTGGTTGTGGGATAGTTGAGGTGGTAGTGGGACAGTTGAGGTGGTTGTGGGACAGCTGAGGTGGTTGTGGGACAGTTGAGGTGGTTGCGGGACAGTTGAGGTGGTTGTGGGACAGTTGAGGTGGTTGTGGGACAGTTGAGGTGGTTGTGGGACAGCTGAGGTGGTTGTGGGACAGTTGAGGTGGTTGTGGGACAGTTGAGGTGGTTGCAGTTGAGGTGGTTGTTGAGGTGGTTGTGGGACAGTTGAGGTGGTTGTGGGACAGCTGAGGTGGTTGTGGGACAGTTGAGGTGGTTGTGGGACAGTTGAGGTGGTTGTGGGACAGTTGAGGTGGTTGTGGGACAGTTGAGGTGGTTGTGGGACAGTTGAGGTGGTTGTGGGACAGTTGAGGTGGTTGTGGGACAGTTGAAGTGGTTGTGGGACAGTTGAGGTGGTTGTGGGACAGTTGAGGTGGTCATACTCACCAAACATCAGCAAAACTTCATCAATGGCTTCTTTGAAACAAGGATAAAAAATTGCCTCAAAATTGTTCCGAAAACTTCGAATCAAATTATCGCGAACAAAATTGAAGATCTAAAAGAAGTTGATTGAAGATCACGTGAGACACGAGCGATTTCTCACCGAAAGCTTCTGTCGGGTTGATAACGAGCTGTTGGTCAGAATCGCGCTTTCATCGCTTTTCTTGAAGCAGAAGCGTTTGGCAAGACGCAAAGAGGCGTTGACAAAAGGATGGTTGCTAAAAGTCGAGATACAAATCATATGTTTGGTGGAGGTCTCAATTATTTACCTTTCTACTTCTTCTGGTAACTGGTGATCTCGATGTTTTGTCAAAGATGGTTTCACTCCTGAAAGTAGATCATTCACATGACGTCACTTTTGATGACGTCACACAACTAACCGAAAAAGGATTTGTTGTCGTGTTGTTTGGGTGAAACAACGAGACAATCAATAAATGGCAAATCAATCAACTGTAACAATTTCACGCGAATACAATGACGTCTCAAATGTAAAAGATCTGCAAGTAGTCGATCAGCTGATGACGTCATCATCGCGTCATTGTCGTCACCTGTTTCTTTCAGTTCCGTTTTCGAAGTTTCGTTTTTTGATGAAGTTTCTAGATCAAGGTTTCTGTAAAAGCGGAAGTTGAAGCGCGCGAAACCGGTAAAGCGTGAAAGGCGGAAGTCACGTGGTGTGGTGTGCAAAGCTCAAAATATCATCAACAGACTGATCAAGATCAACATCCACACAACTCTTCCTCTTCCTTCTTCCTGAGCGTCTCAGATCATTTTGATTCGATCTGAGATCCTCTGAAGGACTCCACCTCAGCATGGGAAGATTTGCTGAGATGAACAGCGAAGAAGAACTGGGTGGAGGATGATTCCTGATCAGTCTACGGACGCTCTTCATCGCTGAATCCACTTTACAGCGAGTCCAGCTTCTTCGGGTCACGTGATCGCGTTTGAAAGCTGTTGTGACGTCAGCAGAAGGTGCAGGGGTCACCTCACTTAACACAAACCGAACACTCGTCATGCTTTCGTGAACACCGCGTTTTCGTGACGTCATCTCACCTGGGTGTCTTCTTCCGAAGCGAAAAGCGACTAGGAAGATTCCTGGAAAGAGCAGTAGCGGATGCCACCGTTGTCTCTTCTTTCTTTATCTGAAAATCATCGATTTTTCGACACTAAGGTGTAATGTTACATCATCGCCGCACCTGGGCGCCATTCACTTCTTTTTTTCGTGAATTTTCAGATTCACGAAACGAGAATAATCTCCTTCGATGAGATGCAGGACTTTTCTTCACTCTCTTTGCATCAACTTCTTTATCTTCTTGAGACTTTTCTGTTTCTGCTGAAAACTTATAAAAGACGCGAGACGAGTCTTCAAATTGCTCCTTGGAGCCGATGACGTCATCAGCTCTTAAAAGGACCCCCTTGTGGGTGAAAGCTTCACACAGCTTGGTGATGTTGCGACGTGGTAAGGGGGGCGTATGGGCAAAAAACTGAGGGTTTGAGGTGACAAAACGATGCAAGACATCAATTGCATTTGAACCTAATTTGAATAAATGATTGGAAGTTATGAAGATGTATGGAGCAGAAACCTGAGAAGCAGGAGCATGTGTTCTTTTTTGAAAGTTTTCTTTGTTTGATTTCGACGTTTTGAAACAGATGTGATATGAGCTGGTTCCATTTAAGGGTTGCTCTAAATTGAGTTTCTGTAAATAAATATGTTGGTGAAACTATAATATGAATTTACATTTTGGTTGAAAAGTTAAGATGAAAAATAATTAGAAAAATAGAGAATGGAATGGAAACCTGGTTGTGATTTGTTTGAAGCAAGCATTGCAAGCAGAAAAAATAAAAATATCAAAAAATTAAATCTGGAATGAAAAATGAATGATTTTATAAAGTTGTTAATGAAATTGAAGTCATGACAAAAAGTTTTGGAAATTACATTTGAAGAAATAAAAAAAATATTCATAAGAAAAGTTTTTAGTAAAATATCAACTTATGACAAACAATTTATATAATATTTTATTTATATTATAAATGCATTATACAAACATTTATAAATTTGTATATATAACAGGTAAAAAATGAATGCAGAAGTATAGAATAAATTAATTTCAAAAAAGTTGTATAAAAATATGCAACTGTTTCTGCAATTAAAAAAATTTGTCATTATTAGAAGTATTATGAAAACTTTATAAATTAAATCTAAATAGATAGATATGAAAAACAATAATCTACCACCTATATAGATAAAAAGGTCTAAGAAGTTTTGATAATATAAAACATAGTTTTTATAATTCTAAAATAGTTCAACTTAAGTATAGAAATAACTATAAAAGTTTGAAACTGTTAAATAAATAAGCAAAATAAAGAAATATTCAATAAAACTTATTTGCAGTCTTAAAATAAGAGATTTTATTTAAGTAAATTTAATTTAATATACTGGTAAGTAAAAACTTGATAAATATTGTTTAACTAAATATATATTATAGATATTGCAATAAAATAAATAAAAAATGATAAAAAACATATCGAGCATAAAGAAAATTTAGAAAAAATAAAAGATAAAAATGCACTTTACTCTACCTGAAAACAGGTTACCTGATATTTGTTCATATAAGCCGCCGGAATATAATTGAATTTTTAACAAAATGGTTTTTTTAGGCAAAAACCCAAAACTTATTTGCTACTGATGGAATTAGTTTCATATAATCAACAATATCGTTCTTACAACAATTTAATAATGCTACAGGAGTCAGAAAAATTTGTAAATATTTACTATTTTGATAGCATTTTTGCATCAAAACGGTTTAATAAAGTATTTATTTAAAATGACATTCAGTTATATTGGTAGTAGAATAAAATTAGATTAAGACGTATATCATAATATAATTATATGCCGCTGTTATTGTAATTACCGCAAACGTAAATAAATTTTATAAAAACATATGGTTGATTTTTTAAATTGTTCGTAAGACTTTTTGTAAAACTTATCGATATTAGTATCGTTTTTATCTGCTATCTTGTAGTGTAAAAACTATCAAAAGAAGATTCTAATGAAAAATCTTTGAGCTGTAAACAATTAAAGTTGTTATATATACTTGCCTATGTTATTTTTTCATTTTTACTTTAGTATTTTTTTAAAAACAAAGCATTGTCTTATAATTAGTTGCATAATATCTACAGCAATAACCATGAATGTTCATTAATTATCCAAAATCACTTCCATTTTGATTATCAGAATCTTACAATTAATCTATCTTTATATTAAAATACTAAATTTATATAGTATAAATCCTTTTAATTACTTTTAAAACTATTCATGAAAGCATTAGCGACTTGTTTTTGAAATTTCTATTAGCTTCTGGCATAAACGGTTTCGAAAACTGACTTTGAAAAGGTCTTATTAGTTATATTTTAAAAACCAATATTTAAAATCGAACAAACTTTGGATTACTTATTGTATCTATGTTTTTAAAAACAATATTAAAAGAAGAAAGATATAATTGCAGATGAGAAATAAACCGTAAAGTAATTTTATAAAGAACTAGTCTAGACAGTTTGCTGATATTTTAGTAATTTATAAAATTAGTTTATGATGAAAACCACTGATTTTAATCATTGCATTTATTTATATACTGAAAAGATTACTCCCGCTATTTTATAAACAGTTAGCAGGAGATTTTAATGAGTTTTAATATAAAATTTTAGACTTCTGCATGAAACAGCTTGAGGCATTATGATATTCGAAAATTTAAACATATTACCGATAAGCTCCTTGATAAGCTGAAGATTAAGAAAAGAGGTTATAAGCAAATTAAATAGTTAATTTATATCTTAAGTCTTAAATCATATATTTTTAATAATAAAAATTATTATCAACTCAAAATGTTTAATAAGAAGCAATAATAATCAAATCGCTATATTTCCATTAACCTAATTTACCTGAGCGGTAACTAGCAATCAGGCTTTCTATAATTACTGCGAAAAAAAAAACCAACTAAGTAATGATAATAATTTATATGTGTTTATTTATATTTATTTATAATTTATATTTATTATGATGGAGGTTGATGAGAATCAAACAACTAAACTTTGTTTTATAAATTTACTTAAAAAAGTGAAACGAAATTACTAATAAATAATTTGAAAATTAAATTCACTTAAAGAATTTTCACCAAAAAATTTTTTTGTAAAAAAAAGCATAACTTTTGAGTATCTTAGTAAACTTTAGCCACAAGGTGGCCTTGCTACATGATAATTCCAAGTAAACTGACTTATGTGGCTCGCAACACACCTGCCGGGCTTCAGCATCGTTTCAAAGTGCGCTTGCTGTGAGTAGTACCTACAGTGAAAGGAGAAAGTCACCCTAGAAGTATCGTTAGAAAGATAGCTCTGTAAGGATCCCATAAAAGGATTCATTTATAACTGAAAAGTTTATTTTACAAAATCGTTGAGTGTTTATACCAGACGTTAGATGAATATATAAATTATTGAAGCTACTTTTAACTATTCAAATCCAAATTAATTTGAATTTAATCACTTTAATTTTAGAATAAACCGTTTAAAAAAATTAAGAATTAAGAGTTAAAGAGATAGGCTGAAGCTTTTAAGGTTTGTCATCACGCTTAAGGCTTAAAAAACGTTTAAGGGCTAGCAGTTAAATTAACTTGTGGCTATAAAAATATTTGGTTTTGAAATTTTGTATATAATAAGCTGTTTATCAGTTTTAATCTAGAAATAATACGAGCTGATTAAACATTAAATACTTGCAAAAGAGTATTCGACAAGACTCTGTTAAGATGAAAAGTATCCTTACAGATAGTTGTAAATTACAAAGCTGTATTTTGAAGTTCAAATACAATAATAATATTAACATTGCTTTGAAGTAAAAATGACATTATAGCAACATGTAATCCTTTAGTTCAAACTATTTTGTGTTTGTAGTTTTTATCTGTTGTCTTGTCTCAGGTAATATTATAAGATCAAAAGTTGTTTCAATAGTTCTTCTGTAAAGGACTTTTACTTCGTTTATCAACTAATTTATTCAAATTACAGATTACTTTCTTTCTTATATTCTTTTATCGAATGTTTGATGGAATATGGACAGGCACGTGGCGCTGTTATCTAATATAATTTTTAGACTTATTGGTTTACAAATTCCTGTGGAACAGGTTCCAACCAATTTTCTTGATTTTTATCGTGAAAACTAACCCTGATCTTTTCAGCTTTCCCTCTTAGTATCATTGATAATATCATTATTTGGAGCGTTTATATTCAAACTATTTATTTATCCATCTAAACTTTCAAGAAACGTAAAATTGTCTTCTGTTTCTTTGTTTGGAGTTTTTCTGTTTTCTTCTAACTGGGGAAGGTTCATTAAACTTTTTGCTTAAACTTTTTAATTAATTTGATTTATTTAGTGTTTACATAACCACTTCCTCAAAAATTAGAGAACTTTTATGCAATTCAAACTGTTTTTCAGCATCATATATCTTCCACTTTTTGAAGTCATACTTTCTTATCTTCTTTTCAAGCTCATTCCAATCAAAAAGTCAAGCAAGTAAGTTTTTCATCTCCATCTATTTTAAATCTTGCAATTGTGTTTCGATCTTCACATGACATTTTCACAATCTTTCCACCCTCAGCCACAAATTGTTCAGTTCCATTTGAGTAAACATCAACTCAAGTGTGACATCTTTATAACTAAACTTCGTCACAGGATTGTCTTTTTTATCGCAATGATTGGTTTGTCGCTCTGCAACTTTTATGTCGTCTACACGCGCTACAATGACGTCATATTCAAAAATACACCTGACTTCACCGGGTAAGTACTCCGAATATAGAGTCATGATTCAGTTTTAGGGAAGAGTTGATGTATTTTTTCAGCACAGTGATGGTTTTGACTCAACGTTTGACATCTTTTAGCTGCAGTCTTTATGATGGTGATTCTCAAATCTCTATTTTTTTTATCAAATCTTAATCCCTACACTTTTCCAGGAGTCGCTTGCGAAGAGGTCAAACTTTCAGAGTCTCGTAGAAGAAATAGAATCAAGTAAGAATCTCATCTCATTGAGATGTTTTATTTATGATTTCTACTTCAAAGAAAGCTGCCAACTTTTGTGGAGTATTTTTCTTACATGTTCAACTTCTTCGGGATCTTAGTTGGACCTTTGGTTTTTTATAATGACTTCATCATTGTATTTGAAGATGAAAATGCAAAAGATGAAGAGGTTTCAGCTCCCTGCTACTCTCATCACCTTGTTATCTTCTTTTTTATTTGCAGAAATCATCAAACAAAACGGTGAGAAGGTTGCTACCGAATTTATCTTTCTCACTTTAGTCGCAAACTTCAACAAATGTTTGTTCACGAGAGCTTTCTGCCAAAATCAGTCAAGCGTGACATCTCGATTCAACTTTATCAATTTTCTGGCAAATTTTCACATCTGCATTTCTATTATTAATTTTAGGCTCCTATTTGCAAAAAGTTCTTTTCGGGCATTCTGATGATCATAATTTTCGTTGTTGGAGGCAGACTGTTTCCTTTTAAAATCATTTCTGGTTTGTATTTCGTTTATTTCTACATCTTTTACAATCAGTTTATTTCTCAGATTCAGTTTTTACAAAACAACAACTTTTGCGAAAAATTTTTTACATTTATATTTCTCTTTTCGCTGTTCGAGCCAAATACTACGGAGTCTGGCTCATAGGTGAGTCTCTAAGAAGTCCTGGAAAGTTGTTACTATCACTTGAGTAGGTGATTCAATCTTCAATGCGGCCGGGATAGGATTTACTGGTTATGACCAGGATGGAAATGCCAAATGGGACGGGGCATCTAACATCAATATTCAAAAAATTGAAGTAAGAACCTCTTTCAAATACTTATCCCGAAAAATAAAACTTTTATCAATTTCTGAATCATATTTTTGGTAATGCAGTTTGCAACAGGATTCAAAGATTATATTGATAACTGGAACATCATGACAGTGAAATGGATTCGTCTGTGAGTTAAAGATCATTTGCATATTTCTGTAAAAAGTTAATCTGATGAAGATTCGAAGTTATAGGAACACAAACCCAACATTCTACTAGAATCTGAGAGAATAAACAAATATTACTAAAAACAAACTGAAAAACAAACTGAAAAACAAACTGAAAATATAGATTAAAAACTCAATCTGTTTTTTTAATATTTGATAAAAACTTTGCTGAGAAATTTCAAATATGTAAAATTCTATCTAGAGTTGCTTACGACCGCACCAAAAGAGATTACCGAACGATCATCAGTTTCTTGTTGTCCGCATTTTGGCATGGATTCTTTCCCGGATACTACGTCATGTTTGCTACTTGTCACGTGTTCCTTTTGTTACAACGAAAAGTTAGAAATAATTCGATTTAAAAACGATTGTTTGCTGAGTAATCACAATTGTTTTCTTTTCATTTATAGTTTGTACCTAATGCCTCGATCATTTGAATCTGACAGTTTTTATTTACTTTTTATAGCTTTTATTTTAAACAAATAGTAACTTAAAATCTACTTCTTTCATAAATATCAAACCTAGTATGTTTTTAAAATTAACAAGAGCAAAAAGAAAATCTTGATTTTTAATAAGGTTTTTAGTAAATCCACTCATATTTGATTTAGTTTCAAATCTATTTATCACAGTTTAGAAGAGTTTTTCGTGAACGCTTTCAAAGTACTAAGCAACATCGAATGTTATATGATACTTTTGGCTTCATTGTGACCCAATTAGCGATTTTGTATGGAGCTGTACCTTTCGTTCTGCTTGAGTTCACAGCGTCTTTCAACTTTTACAGGTAAAGAGTTGCTCTTCGAGAAACATTTCGAATAAATTCATGTATTTTTAGGTCACTTGGGTTTATTGGAAACATTTTACCTCTTTTTATCCTTTTAATGATTCCAATTAAAAAAGAGGAATATTTTGGAAAGAGAAAAGAAAAATAGTGGACCAGCAATATATCAAGCAGTTAATGAGATTACTTGCTTCAGTTTACTGTGTTACATCAATACGAAAATGTTTTTTTTCTTTTTCAGTCGACTTACACTGTACTCTTTATTTGTGTAGATACACACCCAAGCGGCCTAGACTTCTATGGAAAGTCAATTTAGATACTGAACATGTTTCCTTGTTGACATATTAGTTAAATATTAATTTATATACTATTAGATTTCATTAAATCTCATTTTCCTACCTTTTATTTATGCAATTACGTTTTACATTTGTTATTATTGATCGATTTTTACATTTTGTTTAACACTAAATTTTAGTTTTTTATTTTACATGTTTTGTTTGTATATCTTTTATTTTTATTATCCTGATACTAAATTTAATCAAAAACATTCTCTTACTTTTATAATTGTTTTTGTTTAGATTGCAATAACTTAAATGAATTTAATTTTACTTATCAATCCATTAACTTCGTTTACTTATTTACATTTTTATAAATTAATAATTTCGTTTAAGCCTAAAACAAATTTATTGACTCTGGTATAAACAATCTATTAATATTCTATTTTATATTCTAATTAGCGAATTTTGTTTTAATTTACATTTTTTCATTCTCTAAATTAGCGATAAATGCAAAAAGAAATCGTTAATCAAAACCGCTTATTTATTTTTGAGCTTTCAGATTTCGGAAGTTTATTAGTTTTTCAATAACACAAAAAGCTCTAATCTAAATTTAATAAAAACTTCTCAATGAATAATAAATTATTTTCAATAGTTACAAAATCTATGTGAGAAAATGAAAGGACTTTTTGTTTCCATTTTCCATAACTTACAAGTCAATAAATCTACAATTTTTAAAACAAAACTGTCTGATAGTCTTCAAGAATATTGAATTTACTTGTTTCCTTAATGAGCTGTATCTTTAGTAACTTGGCTGTCTTTTACGCTATCTTGCTATGAATCGGAGTAAATACTTCAACTAAATTGTGTTTTCTAAGGGCGTATAGTATGAAAAGATATAAATAATATAAGTTCTCAGATAGTTAATTGAAACAACAAAAGTTTAAAATCATTTTTATTTTTAGACATGTAGAATAACAAGTTTGAAAATTTAGTTATTTCACAAATACCCTTTGAAGTATTTAACTACAGCTGCTCGTTTCTTATCATTAATATTACAAAGAATTTTGTGGCAAAAAATTTTTTTTTCGATTTATAAAAATGAAATTTTATCTCTAAATATTTCAATTCAACTTTTGCATCATATTTAGTTGAGCAAGTAAGACTCTGTGCTTATAGATTTACATTCTTCGTAAACATTTGAGAAACATGCAAATATTTTCAAAATGATTTATCAAAATTTGATATCTTAAACTTGTATACTATCAAGTTAGAATTTTTTTATATCTATTTATATTTAAAACAAAGTTGGGCTTTAAATCGAACAACATTTTTTTCGATTAGAAATTCATTATTTTCTCAAAATGATTTTATCTTCACAAATAATTGGAATTAAACTATCGTTTGCTTCACAATTTTTCTCTTTGAAACATTTTTTAGCAAAATTCATATCATTTTAATGAGTTTGAAATTTTGTGAACAAGTCTTGTAAACATCTTCTCTGTAGGTAAGTGAAAAAGACTTTTTCGGAAGCTCTTCTCAAAGAATCTGGCTCTGCTATGTCTTACTAAGATAAAAGATTTGATAAATGTTTCAAGATCATAAGATGATGAAAAAAATGGAATTTTTCAAAACTATTTTGGATAAAAAATTGTCATAAGCCACACTTTGAGTACCAGGAACCTTTTTGTCCAAAAATGTTTATTTAAAAGGTAGAATGGTTTAAAGTTAACCAATCTTGAGTTTAAAAATTACAAATTAATGACCAAAAAGTAGAAATAGTTTTAAAAAAACGTTTTTTGAAAATTACTTTTCTAATTCAATTAACTTGATACAACTGAAATAGAAGTTTACAAAATTACGCTAAAAACCTGTTTACTAATAAACCTCAAACAATTATTCTTATTTGATAAAACAAACATGGTTTATGAAAATAGAAAAAAGCATATTAAACAAGTTAAGAAATCTAAAACAGATCAAAATATATGTGAAGATCGCTGTAAGATCAAAAGAACCTTAATTTATGAGATGTTACTTTTAAATTGAACTTTAAGTATATTTTCTATAATTTCAAAAAAATGAAAATTTTTCGGCTAATATTTATTTATATTAATAATCTAATTTTAATTAATACAAATATTATTTCTAAATTATTTTTAAAAAAACTTTTTGTTTAATATTATAATTATTAAAAGACCAGTTTAGTCGATAAGATCGTCACATCTTAAAAAGTAAATGAAAGTAAGCTGGCAGTAGTCTACGTGAAGTTTAATGTGTAGAAACTTTAAACAGTAAATTTGTTAAAAGATTAACTATTGACCTGTTCGCAAAAAGAAACAGATTTAGATGATGAAGAATTGAAGAAAGACATCACCAGGTCAGCGTTACAGGCTATTGGCGAATCTTTACCATTAACGATGAAATGTGATGCAAGTGATGTAGTTGTAACAGCCAATCAAATCAGACGTCTGATGGTGTTTGTGTCAAGAACGTATCGAAGTTGCCATACCTCTCAGTGGAGAAGAAGATTATTGTTCCATCGGTTAAGCAGTACAGATACTTTCTTGCACATCATTCCTTTCTAATAACAGGTTAAAGGTCGTTGATGTTTAAGTTAGACTAGAAAAAGAGGACCAAAATGAAGAAGAACAAAATGCTAGGTCGAAAAGACGCCATGGAGTTTTTTCGTAGAATATCGTACTATATCGACCACGAGATAAAATGTAGGACCTAAGACACTATCAAGAGCCTATTATGGACTCATAGCGATGACGGATTCAAGAATGAAATGTTAGACATTGATTTCAAGAGTTCTATTGCTTTATGGGGCAAATCTTTGAAAATTTATGTTGGACGGTCAATCTTTGGGAGATAAAGATCTTCAAACTCTTCATCAGATTTATCACTTTCATTGATCACTCTTCTGAAGATAAAAATACATCTTCTGTGAGTTCATTTTCTATATGATAGTAATAATTTTGACGAGTATGTTTTCTAATAAAACTTTATGGTGGCTAGATGAAGTTAAATCGATTAACCTGCAAGTCCATTATGCTTCGCGTGTGAGTTCGAATATAACTTCGCGGACGAAGAACTGGCATACTGCACTATATCTAGCTAACTATCGTGGAAATTATTTCTCAGACTATAGATAAATTTCCACTACCTTATAGCTGCTTCGGGAGAAGCAAGGGCTATGGGAATAAAATCTACAACCCGTTCAGCTCGATGTCACTGTTACAGGTCATTGGGCTATATCACTGAGCAGAGAAGTTAAGGAGTTGGGGGCTTCAGCTTGTTAGATTCAAAACCAATCCATTCAGGTGTGCTATCATGTCTAGATAACTGAAGGATTAATTATCAGAAGAAAATAAAAGCAGTAGGACAACCCCGTAACATCTACAAAGCAATGGTCAAGTAGAAGTGTATAGTAGAATAGTCTGAAAGGTAGTTCGGTAAAGATAAGAAAGTTGACGAATTAAGATTGGGAGAAGGGGCTATCAGAAGCATTAAGTGCTACTCGGTCTTTATTATGTACGGCAACCAAAAAGAGTAATCACTCAAAATAATTTAGCTTTTATCGAAGAACTCAACATACCGGAGTAGATTTACAAGTCAGAAAGCAACTTGAGCTTTACATATCTAACCTATTACATTGTATGTTCAGGCATGTGATTCGGACGGAAAAGACTCCATGTTTCGTTAAAGAGTCTTGCTAGATACTAAAATGTAAAAGAGCAGAACTTTTAAACTCTTTTTTTTACAAAATAGTAAAGAGGGTAATCCACGTCCTATTGAAACTGATGATGATCCAGAAGACAATTCAGTGACTTAAAAGCAAATCTGAAAAAATTTGGCAGTTGATTTTAGATAATCGTCTATTTACTTTCAGGTTCAAATACCAGAATTGATAACATCGATTTAATAAGCAGCAGGAACAACGTTGTGGAAGTTCGACGTTCCATGAGATCATCAAAAGGTGTACTTTCAAATAGGTGCCGGACAGGTTGGTGTTTTACGATGAAGAATCTTGGTTTGATTCTCTGTGAAATAATTTGATTGTGGTTTTTCATTCGTTTTGTTGAAATATCTAATTCGATTATTTGCTACTAGCTTTTTTATATTTGTTTTGTATCTTAGCCTTTACATTTAGCTCAGATTATTTACAGTTTTCTGCTCTAGTAAAGAAATTGTTTCAATAATTTGATTATTTATTTTTTACGCTTGGTGGTTTAGGGTGTTTAAGATATCTGAATTTGTATGCAGTAAAGCATCTATTTTTATGGTAGCGTCTCAAAAAAGTCTTATAAAAGTATCCTTTGTTATTTAAATATTAATTGTAATTGTTTAACATTATATTATAAAATTCAATAATGAATTTTTCTATGACTGCATTAGAAAATAGATTCAACCTTTTGTTGTGCCTACTCTAAAATCTAACATAAACAGCTCATTATTTAGAAGTGAAAATACTTGATGGTTGTTTTTTTTCAAAAATAGCTTTAAAAAGCTTTTGCAGCGCATAAAAACTATTGAACAATAACCAAAAGATATTATCAATAAATCTTAGCGCTGCATAATCTTATTAAAAGCTTAATCATTACTCTTAACTCAGAAGTTACTAGATAATTTCAAAAGTATTTATTTTTATGTAATATAGTTTTTTTAAGCTTTGTCCAAGGCTTAACTTTCATTTTATCTAATTGTATAAAATTATATAAGTTTGATCTTTTAATTTTAAATAGTCAATCTTAGTGTTTTTATCTACTTAAACTATTAAGAAAAGGTTGATAAGGCAAAAAAGTTTCTAATTTAGTTATTTGAAAAGAGCATACTAATTTATATCTTTTTAATTTTTCACTAAACGTTTTCCTAAATTGACAGATTTTCTTTTATATAAAATGAAAAAAAAACGACATAATCGTTTTTGTTTTTGAAACTTATTTTTAGTTTTTAGGTAGTAGCTCTTATTTTATAGAAAATCTGAAGTAGTTTGATATTGTGTTAATTAAAACGTGTGGTTTGTTTTTATTATTTCAATTTTTAGATTTAAATTTTGTTTGTTTCTTTAATTCTTAAGTAGGTAGAATTTTTTTATTTAATCTCAGTAATTAAATTTTGTATTATTTATTTATGACATATCCACATTAAAAGGTTATTAACAGTTTTATAGAATAATTTAATGTTTTTGTTTGTATTTTTGAATGGATAATTATGTTGTATCAATGAAGCCTTTTAATATTAAATTTGTATTTTTTTCTACTGGAAAAACGTGTGGCTGCAGATAACACATCATTTAGTCATTATAGCCAACATAGCATAATATGACTACAGAGAAATAAAAGAAAAAAGTTTCTTATACCAAAATTCAACATAATGTGAAAAAACATAGCAAAGTATAACACAGCTAAGAATACAAATAAAGAAAATGTCAGCATAATATATTTATTGTCAACAAAATTATTCAAATCATACTTTTTAAACTAACTTTTTAAAGAATTGACAAATTTTGGGTGTTGCCTTTTTCCAACATACATTGTATAAAGACTTAATGAAATCAAATGATAGTTTATCTTTTTATTTATAGACTAATTTTTACTTTGCAGTTGACTTATCTGAATAGAATAATTCATCAAATTGACTAAACAATTTGTTTATTCTATCTACTTTCTATTTTTTTGTTAAAACTTTATTTATATTCATACTGTTCATTATTGTCTGTTCTTTTTTCTATTTCACTGCTTTTAAATTAAATTATTTGTATTTAAATAAAAAAATAAGTAAAATTAATGAATAAGAAAATAAAATATTAGATGATTTAGTATTTTATAGTATTTGGATGAATTTATGCAACAACTTATCTATTTTTATATTTGTTTATACTAACATATTTATATTATTATAAAGTCTATTTGTAAGTATTTATAAATCACCTTTGACAAATACCAATGATGTCAAATAGATGAATAATTATTTTAAGAATTTTTTTACCTGACTTATTTATGTTGAAAAATTGTAATTTGCTTGTTAAGAGTTATTTAAACTGTTTGCCATGTTTATATTTGGCTTCTATTTATTTATTCTACTAGTTCAGTTATTTACATACATTTTAATTATTTAGTTTATTTAAATAACTGACAGAGAAATAAATTTTGATAAGTTTCAAAATGCTTTAGAATTTTAATAAAGTTTAAATACTATAAATAATATTTGAAGAAAAACTTTATATGATAATTGTTAAATGTTCATTAAAATTTGATCATTTTCAAAAATACTCTAATGAAGTAAATTCAAGATAATTAAAATTAGTTGAAATTATTGATTTTTTAATTGAAATTTAAAAGTATTTAAAAAATTCAACAAATTTTAAATTGAAAATTTTCTCAATTTCATCATTCAAAATTTATTTTTATACTTTTTAGATATTAATTAAATTTTTTGATATTTTTTTGCAGCTTGTTTTTATAAATCTTTCTTAAAAATCTTTTATTTAAAAATGAAAAAGTTGTTTGTACATGGATCTGGGAATGAATTTATAGGAAGATCACTGCGTGTTGGAAGGTTTCAGATAACTATCGAAAACATTATAGCTGAAGGCATGTAATTAAATTCCTTGTCTTATAATCTGATGTTGTTTATCATATAAGTGATAGTGATTAATTAGGATGACATTTTTAAGTTATAAATTTCTTTTTAGGGGGTTTTTCCATGGTATTTTTAGGTAGGATTTCAAATGGTCAAAAAGTTGCACTAAAAAGAATGTTTGTAAATGATGAAGAAGACTTGAAAGTTTGCCAAAAAGAGATTGCTATAATGGTATGCCCTTTTTTTAAATCAATAAACCTTGCACAATCTTAATGTGAACTTTTTACATATTTTATTGGGTTATTTTTATTGTAATTTTATATCACGTTTGTTTGACTTTAGCTAGTGATTGTATTTGCTGGTCAATTTGAATCACTTTTAAGTAATTGTTGTGTTTGTGGCGAACTTCTTAATCTCTATATATCTAGTTTTTCTGATCTGACAGCTTCTGGAAAGTTATTCTTTGCTAAATAATACAATAAATACTTATTTTTATTAGATGTAATTAATTCACGATAAATTTATTAGTACATAAAAGTTAGTTGTATAGAAATAGTTTAACTTTGATTTATCCCATTAAATAGTTTTAGTTTCAACATTCCTCTGTATGAAACTGTTATGGTATTCAAGTTTCTCTAAAACCTTCTTTAAAATTTGTTATTTTAATATGTTTTAACGTATATCTTGAAAGTTTACTTATTTGCACCTCTACATCTAGAGGAATAACAAACGAAGATATATTGTTGCTCATTATAACAACAAAACTTCACTTCAAATATTTACAATCTTTAATAAGTAACAGCTTCATGTGAATATAAGTTATTGAAATATGAAAAGTTAATGATTAAATGATCTTTAAATATACTGTTCTTTCTTCTAACTTACTAATTCAAACTATATATGTAAACAATTGTAAATAAACTTTGTATTTTGGTACAGAAAAAGCTTTCTGGACACAAAAACATAGTTCGATTATATGATGCTGCCATCAACAAGATCCCTAATAATCTTCACGTGTTTGAAGTTCTTGTTTTGATGGAGTTTTGTAAAGGTTAGTCCATTTCTTCAACTTTAAATCAACCCAGTTTTCGTGGTTTTTGTGTAATTTTGATGACAAAATGTTGAAATTGAATTCATAGATTATTTTGTTTATTCAACCTTTTATCACTTCTCAAATTTGCTAATTTTTCATTTAAAAATCTTTGATGTAGCCGGACATGTAGTTCAATTGATGAACAGCAAGATTTCATCTGGTTTTACTCAAACCGAAGTGATGAACATCTTCTGTGATGTTGTTGAAGCTCTTTCTACTCTGCATCAATCTTCAGTCCCAATCATTCACCGAGACTTGAAGGTCTTTTCATTTTATTAAATCTCAAGTAACTTCATTCACAACCTACTAACAGGTAGAAAACATCCTACTGAGTGATAAAGGCTCCTATGTCCTCTGTGATTTTGGAAGTGCTTCTACTTCAATACTAGAACCTAATAATCCATCACAACGGAAAAAGATTGAAGAAGAAATATCAAGGTTTGTACAAACTTCATCACAGAGGAATATTTCCATCAAACTCAATAACAATTGTGCTTTTTGTTAAAATAAATTGTTCATCAAATTTCTATTGAGAAATTCTGAAGAGATTTTTAAAACGTGTTCCTAAACATCCGGGCTGATTTCATATCTCTACAGTCCTTACATCAGTAAAATTAATTCCCAAAAAGTACTTTCTGGGTCGAAATTATAAATGTATTTTTCAAATTTTTAACATTCTCCTAACAAACCATCAATTTGTGAATTTCATCACTAAAAGTTTGAATTGATTTTTGTTTAATAGAGTAGCTTAAGCAGCTTGAAAACCATTTGTTTAAAGTACAATACACTTGAATAAAGTGCTTTTTTTCCTTTATCAACAATTTTACAATGTTAATATCTGTCCAAATCTTACTGATTGATTTCTTATCAAATTTAATGTCAATTAAATCTTTCAAAGCTAAAATAACTTTATTTCAGGAAAGTAATTGAATAAAATTTCAGCTTTATATGTCAAAATCTAAGCATACTTTTTATCCAACTGAACAGAAAATACCTTTCTTGATACAAAATAAACTGTTTTTTGTCGATTTGTTTTTGAAAGTTGTGTAAATAACTGCAAAAAAATTCAAGGAAACATAACTACTACTTGACACTGATATTTGATTAAACTATATTTAATTTCTACCAAATTAAATTTCTACCAAATTAGATTTCTGCAAAATTAGATGGTTTTATTCAATTTAAGGGCAGTTGAAACAGTTTCAAGAAATTATACGAAGAAGGAAGATTTGAACTTAAGTTGCAACTTTGTTAATGTGTTGAATTAGTGAAATTATCCACTGTTACTCAAATACAAAATAAACAGAAAATCTTCTTGATAATTGCAAATGAAAATCGATTGTAAAGATCGTTTGAATTTAGTTTAAAGCTCGACATTTAGAATTGAAATTATTCTTTCAGGTACACGACTTTATCATACAGATCACCAGAGATGGTGAACTTGTTTAATGGTAAATCGATTGGACTTCCATCTGACATTTGGGTAAGACACTACTAAAAGATGAACAGTTTTGAAGTCCTACCTCTTCGTATATAGGCACTCGGTTGTATTCTCTACAATCTGTGTTTTTTTGACTTACCTTTCGGTGAAAGTTTATTAGCTATACAAACAGGAGAGTTGACGATACCGGACAATTCACAATATGCTGACGAGCTTCATTGTTTGATTCGTAAGTTGCTAACTACATGTTCTATTAATAATCGGTTTAATTACAACTGTTAATAGGTTATATGCTAGAACCAGATGTAGAAAAACGCCCAGATATCTTTCAAGTTGCCCATTTCTCATTTCAATTGATAAATCGATCGAATCCAGTAAAGAATACTCTAGTATGTCACTGATTGATTGCTGATGTTTATCTG
This sequence comes from Pegea sp. RAD2-039, assembly GCA_034620365.1. Classification (NCBI taxonomy): domain Eukaryota; kingdom Metazoa; phylum Chordata; class Thaliacea; order Salpida; family Salpidae; genus Pegea; species Pegea sp. RAD2-039. Next base: position 3,226,763 of record JAQGEQ010000071.1, read on the forward strand.
ATGTTGTTTGTATCTGTTAGGCTAGTTCGATTCCTACTGATCTGATAAAACCCTTGACAAGATCACAAGCAGAAAAAAGAAAAGACTTGATGAAGATCAGGTTAGATGTTGATCATTTATCACCAAATCTAAATCTTTTTATCTATCACTAATACAAAGTATTCCAGAGACGCTAAAAGTCGAACTTCGGATGTAGATCAGACTAGTGTGAAAGAGACTAGTATTGCTCCTAGAAGAAGACCTCAAGGAAGAGTCTCTTTAACTCCGAACACAGCAAGACCTACTTCAGTACTACAACCATCTGTAAGTTCCAAATTTCTTGAGAATTCCCAAATTTATGAAATATTCAATTTTTTTTTCTACAAATATTATTTGTGGTTTAATTGGAATTTTTTTCAATTTTCTATTTTGAGGTTTATAAAATCATTTTTATAAAATTTATTTACTCCAAACCAAAATGAATAACTTTTTGATTTGACATTTAATTTATTTGAACTTTTATTCGCTTCTAATTATCATCAAATTGAAAATATTTTCAAATTTCATTAATTCTTGAAAATATTTTTAGGGGAAAAGCCAACTGCAATCTGGTGGACTAAATGTTGACAGTAACTACCAACAACAACTGCCTGTGTCCTCAGCACCAAATGCTGATCAACAAATCTCTAAAAATCTAATTGCTAATACTCAAGTGAAGAATGAATTGATAGAAGCAAGCTCAAAGCAACAAGCAAGCCATTATGTTGACGAGGTTTTTTAATTTCTTTATTATCAGAATCGAAATTATTGTCTCTACCTTAATTAGATAAATTGTTTTGAAATTGAAATGCGTTTTTAGGACTTGCAAGTAATTTTAAAATTCTATTCTTGTTTTCTGTATCCATTAAATTCAAATAAATATTTTTATGTTTTTAATGATTTATTTTTAAATGAAAATCTGTCAGCTGATTTTATAAATAGTTTATTAGCAGCAGTGAAAGAATTTTTTTCAGTTATTTGATAATTTATATTAAATAAACAGAAATTTGTGTTTTCAACTTTGCTAATAACTTTCAATAGAATTGAATTTCTTGTTTATTAGACTTGATTCAAGCTCTCTTGTTCACTAGATCTGAATATTTTCAAAAAGAATCTGATTAATATTCAATGATAAGCCTTCATTTTCAAAATTCTTTGCTATTCCGTTTTCAGTTGTTTTTTAGAATCAAATTCAATTGTTTAAAAAAACTCGCTGAAAAATTGTTGATAAAGAATCATTTACAGAATCAAAAGTTTGCTGGATTGAATTCTAATCTGCTTTTAAAACAAACTCAAATAGCCGAACAATCACATACAATAGCTCAATGTATATTGAATGTTCGAAACAAATTATATATCAACAAACAGAAGCAAACGGTCCTTCAACAACAGACTGTCCAGCAACCAGCTCTTTATTCATTTATTCAGGTGACCTTCTTTCGAAGTATTTTAACAAAGTTTTTTCTAATTTTCCAAATTTTTTTGAACTAATGGTGAAATGTTAGTTTATATAAGAACTTGTTCTAATATTTAAATTTTTTTTTTAATTTATTTTAATTCACTTTTTTTGGCTGAATTATCAAATTTTTCTCATTCAAAACTTCACTTGTTACTATTTAATTAACCCACTGAACATGAAACTGTTCAAACAGCCGAAATTACTTCAACTAAAGCAAGAAGAAGCTGAATTAATGAAGAATTTTCAGATGTCTACTACCAGATATCAACATCTACAGATGTTATCAGATCAAATTAAACAAGTTGGTCACATAAACCATTTATGATCAACATTTTAATTTCAATTTCATTTTAGACGCTATTAGCACATTCAAATGAACGAAATAACAACCCAATCGCCAACAATTCTCCACAAACACCACAAAACGTAAAACCAAAGTAAAAATGCTAATTTAATTCACAAAAACATTTCCTTTTCAGCAAATACATCTTTCTCATCAAGATCAGATCAATTTGGTTTCTAAATCTAATCCTCATCCACCTCTAGGTTCTAAACTTTCATCAAATGTTGTCAGGAATGTTTATCCACAAACGAAAACTCACAGGAGAGTTCAGAGCGATGTGACACGTGAGTAGCTTGTTTTTCGACAAATTTCTTCAAATCATTCCAACCTGTCATCAAAGTTTGATTGACACTTTTCTCGTTTTCAATTCTTTTTTTATTAAATATTTGTTGTTATCAAAAGGTAGAACAATCACATCAAAATCTTCATCAGTTGAAACAGAAGAAACTAGTCTACAAAAAAGTCAGTTTTCAAATGATGTCCTCATCTCTGTATAAGTATCCGCTTTTTTAGGTTCGAGCTTAGCTCCTCAACTCCAAGTCTGGAACCCTTTTCAGTCGGATACTTTTCAGCCTGCACCTTTAAATCAACCTGAAAGCAGACAACAAGATACTTCTGATCAGGAATTCGACGAGTTTCTGACACTGCGAGCCCCTCAACAAGGTACCAACTTCCTCCTGATGTAGTTTTTGGTGTTTAGATGGTTTCGTTTCTAGTTGAGGATAAAAAGGAATCTCTGGAACTCTCAACGAATGGTTTGAAGCAGAACCAGCAGCTGACATCTTCTTCTACATCTGACGGGACTCTATTTGCTGTTGTTGGATATTCTTCTTTAAACAATAAGGATCAAGGTAGATGAAGATTTTTTTTTGGGATTTTTACATCTTCTGTTTTTGCATGGTTTTTTTGTGAACTTTTTCATACAAGGCTTGAAGTTCGATGAAATGGTTTCATCCAGTTCCAGTAGTTCTTCTTCAGAAGATAGTTTTAATCAGGAAGATCAACTTGATGAACTTTTATTAAATGAATCTGATGATGATGATGATCAATTAGTAGAATCTTCAGCTCAGCACAGAGGAATTGAAGTCACTTCAGATGTATTTACAAACGCTCCCTTTATTTCTACCAACTCTGGTAACTATTTCCTATTTTTCTTTTGTTGTTTTTCTGGTTTTTGTTTTGATTTTCAGCTTTTTATTTTCACTTATTTATCCTAATCTCATTTTCAACTTAAAAATTATTTCTTATAAATAATTAAAACTGAAAAATCTTTTAATTTTTCGATCTTATCATCAATTTTTCTTTCCAGCTAAATTGTTCTCATCAATTGAAACTAAAGAGCAAGCAGCTCCTAATCCTCAGCCTGCTTCTTCTACAAATCCTTTTGATTCAGCTCCTTTTCCATCCTCTAAACCTCTTGGCAAGGACATCTTTGGTTCTTCTCCATTCCTAGTGAGTTATATTTGCAGCTTACAAATTGTTGATGGTTTATCTGATCCTCATTTTCAGCCTGTTACTCATGAATCTGCTTTTAACGATGATTTCAGTCCGGAAAATGACCATTTATACTCATCATCTTGTAAAGGTCGGCCAGGGTTCCATGTAACCCTCAAATTTAACTCTTTCATCTTAGATTCATGGATAGAAGCTAAACTTCGTGAGAAGAAACGAAGCAGTAGTGAAAGTAGTGGATACTCACAAACTAACAGGTTAGTGAGGCATCAGGGTCAAAGTCCATTTCAAACTAAATTTGTGAACACAGAAATGAAGACAATCCATTCACGAAAGACCTTTTTGGACTAACTCCATTTTCTCCATCCACATAACACCATAATGTTGATATCTACTAATTCCTCATCATGACTTCATCACCTTCATCCAGACAGTTTTATTATTTACCTTTTTATGTTTACACAATAATATAGTAGAATCTTTCCTATCTGCCTTTTCTTGTTAGTTGTTACCTTTTACGTTGTTCCTGACTTATTACTAAAACTTGCCGCTTGTCATTTAGGAAGTTTTAAACAATTAGGTCTATTGATTGATTTGTACTTGTGACCTGGTCTACTTGTATACCCCCTAACGGAATCTATTCTACATTTTCATTCATCTTATATTTCTCCCTGTTACAATCCTAAATAAAGAAATGATGACGTCACAGACGCGTGGGTCGCTTCTTATGTTTTAATATCACTTTATTTGAAGGACATATTGTCGATATTTTAAATATTTATTTCTCATAATGTTTAGTTGTACTTGATGCTTGGAATTTATAGAAAATAAATGTTGCTGTCATGTTAAATGATGTTTTCTATTCAGGTAGCTTTCTGATGGTGAAATTCTTTTCTTCTATTTACGAATCATAACTTTAGAATACACTGTTGATTTCTATCTGATCAGCGAGAAATCTTTCATTTCTTCAGCTACAAATTATTTACTTTTCTGAGTACAACTTCAAATTACAATTTTCTTCTATTGATATGAATCAACAATTTCTCTGTTTCTATAAACTTCTTGAAACTTCTTTTTATTTTTTTCTTCTTTAAACAAGACTCTTGAAATTTACTTATATACAACATCGCTATGTTTATTTTATTTCTTTTTATGTTTGAAAATACAATCAGTCAATATTGGTTTGATTTCTTGTGTTTAAATAAGAAGGTGATTTATTTGTAATGTTTTATACACGAAGATTTCAAAATGACTTTTTTAGATGTATTTTTGAAACAATTTTGTCAACAATTCTGTAGAGGTCGAAATTACTTCAATGGGTTCATTAAATGGAGAAATTTTATGAATTGATCTTCAATTTAGTGACTATAACGGAAGTAATTAAGATAACCACAGTTGAGGTTGTCAAAAAATTTGTTAGAAATTATTCAGTGTAGCTAAAAAAATTGGTTTCTGCGAGATTTTTTTCAAATAACCTTTTTTTGATAACTGGTTGATTACTTGTTTTGAAATAACACCTAATTAAATAGATAAACACAAAGTTATCAATAAAATCTTGAAAGTTTTGGAAAACTTTATTTCAGCAAAAATCTTTTTGAAACAAGAAACATTATTTGCTCCATAAAACCGATTAAATTATTCAGGATTATTTTTGGAAAGAGATATATTTGTAAAATTAAGATTTTGTGCATAAACAAATGTTATAAATATAGTGGTAGCATGGCCCGCTTCGGCCGAGAACAGTCATGCTGTATGCCAGATCCAATTGTTGCCCATGCAGTAAGATTCCACTCTCCACACTAAAAAAGTATCCAGCGGAACAGACAGAGTGATGCAGTTACGCCTAGCTGGTGTCACAGGAGCTACCAGAACGAAACTGGGTATAGTGACAAACTGCCTACGAGGCTCAAACTCCTGAATTAGTTTTGTAGTATTGTGTCTCCTAGAAACTTTGTCATAAACAGACTAACAAGGCGCTACTATCCGGGTTTCTTACGAACTTTTACTTGTTGTAAATATGTGTCCGCCTTGGCTCGAACCCGAAACAATGTATACATAATCTAAAAAAAAATGTTAAGGGTGAATTTTCAAGAGAAGAAAATTTCTATCATTAATAGTCGGAACTACTAGAAATATTATAATGAAGCTAGTTAAATTTTTAAGTTAGGTTTAATTAATAGATGACATCCATATGTGACTAGGTAGGTGGTTATGTATTACAAGAAGCTGCGATACAAAACAAGAATTATTGAAATCTTCACTTTTATCTATTTAAAAACTGTTTAAGAATAACAGCTTAGCGAAGAAAAAGCCTTATAATATTTATTCTATATAAATAATTCTATATAATTTATATATATATATATAAGAAAAACTATTTTTACTATTGAATGTAGTAATTTGTTGTACTGTTTTCTTTTATCATATATAATTTTTTATTTCCACTTTTTGATCATGCTTTGAAATTTAACTTAAAACTTTAACGATTTTCCAGGAAGTTTTTAAAAATGTTTGAACGAATATAAAATTTGAATTTGTACTTAAACTAGCTTCTTTAAATCAGAATAAAAATATCATTTTAATTTATAAATTTAATACATCTGAAATAAAAAACAAACAATATTTATTTTTACTGCTCTTGTATTTCAAATTAGTATCTGAACTGAAATTTAGCTAATTATCTAAGATTTTGCTTGCTAAATTTACAAACTTGTTAATTTTCATTAAAGACTTGGCTTAGTAAATTCTGAAGATTTTCAAAAATCTTCCGTTCAAAAATTTTATGAAAAAAAACATTTTCGGCGTATTTTTTGATTTAATTACATGCCTGAAGTTAAATTTACATTTAAACTAGTATACAGATAACCTTGATAATGTTATATGAATTTTTATTTTGAATTCTACTTGCCTTGTATCATATTTAATTATGATTTAGGTGACAGTTGAAAAGGTGAAAAATATATAATTCGAAATTATGTACCTTGGAACTATTTATTCCAATTTATACTTTGTGTAAAAAACTTATTTCTAAAAAAGCTCTTTTTAGTTTATTCTGCCATTTAAAACAATAAAAATACTTAAAATGTAAACTATTTGTAGTAGGGTAAATAGTAGGTTAAATAAATTTATTATTCTATTCTTTTTTTGATATTAAAAACCTTTTTTTTAATTTAAAATAACTAGGTTTAACAAATTAGAAAACTTGATATATAATAAATACTTTTGGAATAATACAAGCTAACTTAACCTCATCTTTTTATTTTTAAAAAGGCGGAAATCTGTATTTGCTAGAATAATTTTATATATAAATAAAGTTAAACCTATTAATGGTCATTTATGAAAGTTATAACTATTAGCCATTGGTTTTGTAATTATATAAAAATAAATTTACATTTTTAAATCAAAGTATTTATCATAATAAAAGTGCATTATCAAAAAAATATGTATCTTGGTATTAAAAAGGAACAATTTTTAATTAATTTAATCTCTAAAATTTTTTCACTTGTATATATTAAATTTAAAAGAAGTATTTTTTTTATGTTTCATTTGAACAGTTTCTTTCTGTTTGGTGATTATAAGAGCTGAAGAAAGAGATGTTATCTGTAGTAGCATTAAGATCAACATTTTTGTTAATAAATAGAAAGTTTATATGTTCAAACATGGAAGAAAGTTTTTAAGTTAGTTTTTCATTAGTATAATCAATATTTATGCTGATATTTTTTATTACAAATATTATGAAAAGATTAGAAAATCTTCAGTTTGTTGCCAGATAGAAAGAAGAAGATTTGTATTAATCTTTATACATTGCTGAAGTCAAAAGTTTAGATGTAAACTTATTTCTTTTATTAATAGGTTCAGGTATTATTAAATATAACTTTTATTGCAAGGTAGTTATGCCAAAAGCAGATCCTTGTCAAAAATACGCTTGTAAGATTCAAGATTGCCTTCAAGGTTAGTTTATTCATAAAAAATGATTTGAAGAGCTTTAAAATGTTTGTTAGTAAAATTAGCACCAACAATCAGAGTTTAAAGTAATTTACTGAAAGAGTAAATTGTAAAGTTGGTTTTCCTGAGTTATTTAAAACTAATTAAATTTTTTTTTGCTATTTTTGTTTTATAAAGTAAAACCCAATTTATCTGATTTTCTTTATCAATTATAATTATTAATATTATTTATTAATTATAATTAATTTTTAGCAAACAATTGGCAGGAGAATAAGTGCCAAACAGCAATTGAAAATTTGAGAAAGTGCTGTGAGAGGTTTCAACATTTAAATCAAGTTTGTTGTCGAGGAATTAAACTGACAACAGATAGCAACAAAGATGATTAGTTGCTATTTATCAAATCTTAGACGTCTGTCAGCTCCCCTACTACAAGCATCTTCAGCTATATTTCAAGCCAAACATACCTATGCCAAATATCCTGGTAATCCGCAGATAAAACCTTATAAGAGTATCATTCCAAAAGAACCAAGATGGAAGATTCATTGGTTAAGAGCTGTTAAAAGAAAGATGGAAATAGAAGGGGAAGAACCAAGATGTGCTCGTCGAGATAAAGGATGTTGGGATGAAGAGGCTGAAGTCAATTGCTTCAAGTCAGTAAAATAAAAGTCCCAAAATTTGAAGTAGAATTTGTTTAGAATAAAACTGTGGATATAAAAATGTTGTTGATTCTAATCACTTCTGATCTTTCATGAATTTGTAAATTCTAACCATTCAATTAGTAAATTCAAATTTTTACTAATTTTTAATACAATTTTAAATCATTCTCTGAAAGCTGCTAGTTTATTCTATAACTCTTTTTATATACTTCCTTCTACTTAGAATATAAATATCTTATTTACTATTAGATTTTTAATGAATTTATTTTTTCAAACTTTGTATTCAAATAAAGTAACTTAAATTGATTTGTACTATCAATAGATTTCAATCATATGAAATCACCAATTTAAAAATTGATCTCAAATCTTCTTCTTCTTCAGAGCTCGTCTTGGCATCACAGTTGATAACAATATCCTCGCTTCAGTCTTTACATCGGACTCTTCATCTACATTAGACTCACCATCTTCTATTCAAGAACATCAAAAACTTTCTAACGAAGGCGAAGATTTCTGTAGACGTTTTATTCATCATTACATCTCTATAAGTCTTCATTCAGCCCCAGAAGAGTGTCAAAAATCAGTATATGACTATCTCCTCGAAGAAGCAAATGTAGCAAACATCGCATCACATCTAGGATTTGATGATTTAGTGAAATCACCAGTCTACCCTCTCACTGATGACTTGTTAGTCAGCTCTTTTTATGCCAGTCTTGCAGCGATATCTCAAGCAGATGGACCTGTAGTTGCTGGTCGCTTGTTGTTAGACTTTGTGGTTCCCCAGCTAGTTGGTAAAGACATCTTACATGATATCTGGAAACCAAAAGATCCCATGAAGCTTCTAATCAAGGAGCTGTGCAAAAGATCACAGGAGCCTCCTGAAGCAAGACTTGTTCATGATGTAGGGATTAACACCGTGATGCCTTGCTTTGTAGTCGCTCTCTTTTCTGATAAAGAGTTTCTTGCTGAGTCCGGAGCTGAATCTATTATTCTAGCTGAGATTGATGCTGCGAAGATCGCGTTGAGAAAGATGTATAAGATTGAAGAGACGGGAAAGAGTCTTTTGATGGGAGTTAGAGTAGATGAAGAGTTTTTGTATGAACTCTTTACACCTTTTGTTAGTAGAGAATCTTTGAAAATTAGTTTGCAAAAGTAATTGTTGAAAGTTTTAATTTTATTTGTTGAAATATTTATAAAATAAATGAAATTTGTTTCATCTTCCATCTCTTTTTTACATCTTTGTGTTTCAGTTTGAATATTTCAAATGTTTTTCAGAAACACTAGTAACAAACTAGATTCTTACTTCTAATAAAATACTTTTTGTGACTTTTAAGAGTAATTTAAGTTTGAAATTATCACCACTCCAAGAAAATTGTAATTTCGCCTAAAAACGTAAAAATTCCAATTTCAAGTCTTTATATTGCTAATGTAATCCTGAAATTACTAATTTTTAAAAACAAAAATTTATGGCTTTTATATAGAAAACATTTTTGTAAATTCAATTACAATAATAGTCCAGATTTTTAAATAAGGAGAGAGTTGCTAAAGTTTGTGAGATAAAAAACCCAGTAAGTTGAATTAGATGTAAAATGTAGATATTGACTGATAAATACATTTAAGTCTATTTCCATCAACAATAGATAGATGCTTACATCTAATAAGTTGAAAATGAGAAACAGAACCACATCAAAATGACGGTAATACAGATAAATGCTAAGGGTTAGTCGACTTACAGTTTATATCTTTCTTTATAAAGTCTCCCTAACTCTACATCAAATAGGTGTAGTTTCATTTATGGTGGTAGAAAGTTAAGTATTTATGTGACTTAACACCTTTTATTGATACACAGAACAATCTATTTTTAATAATTTAGATTTTTTTCAAATTTTTCCAAATCTTCTTTATTAGTGAGCTACTTCAGTTCAGCTTTCTTACAAAGAATCTTTTTTTTATCTATGAGCATTTTTGAAACTTTTTGAAAGCGTTAGAGATGAATTCAATTACTTAACATGTATATAACACAAAATACATTAGATTGGATAAATTATCTAACATTTGGATTTTAGTTCTTAACCAATTTTTACAGCCATCTAATTTTATGAAAATTGTAATTTCAACTTTTAAAGATGTCTAATAAACAATTTGATATTTTCAACCATTAGATTTTATATTTAGCATTTTAAGTATACTGAAAAATTAGTAATACCATCTTTTTCAACTTTATTAAAATTACTAGTACTTTTTATTTTAATTGTCTTTCTATTTATCTAAGCTTTAATTTTGTTTTTACTCCAAATTATCTAAAACGCATTTTGTACTATATTTAGTCACTTAAGCAGTTAGAAAAAACCTCAAAAATTGTGCTTGAATATATTTAAAAAATATACATATACTATAAAATTATATTTTTAATTAGTTTAAATCTTGTCGATTAACAAGATTACAATTTAATTACAAACAAAAATAACAAAAGTTTCTTACGAGAGTTCACTTATTAGGGTAATCCCGATAACTAAAATTTATTTGAGATTAAACGGAAATATGAATGTGTGTAGCTTACATGAGTTTGGAACTAGACAAGTTTTTAACATTCTTAGAGTTTGTGCTTTATCTTTAGTTTTATTCTTTTTAAACGTATTTTGTTAAAACTTTATTTGATAATATGTTTAATTCTTTATAATTAATTCATAATTATTTTAACCTAGTTCTTAGAAAGCAAAAGTTTCAATTTGCAACATTTCTAATGCTCAACATACATCTTTATCAGTATTCTGTAAAAAAGATTTGCTTGAGTTTCTTTTAGTTTTTTAGTTCTTCAGATAATAAAACAATTAAGTTTATTATCTTATTTTATTTCTTTGTACTGATTGTTAAGATATTTAATCCAACTGTAGAAAGCTTCAAATTTTGATTTAACAAATATTTGCATACTTTTAATGATTCCTTTCTTATAGATTTCATGTAAAGGCAACATATTTATGGCATTTTCCATATATAGTTTGCGGAATACTAAGTTTCATATTGCCATAATATTTTTTGTGTGTTTTTATATCATTTTTTTGACTAGTTTCATCAAATTTCATTTTAATATTTCATCAAAAAATGCAAAAATTGAAGATCAGGTTACTATGGCATCTTCTATCATATCAGTAACTTAGTATAATTAAATGTAACTACTATTTTTTAAAGATCTTATAAACTTTTGAAAACATAATTCAAGTTTAACTTTTATATAAATTCTTTAAAATTACATCACAATTCTATTTTCATAAAAAACAAAAAAGTTTTTCTTCTTAGAAAGTAGAAGATATCTTAAAAACTTTCAATTTCACTAATTACATCTTTTCACAACGAGGAAACCCAAGTATCTTTGAACGAAACTTTTTCAATCAACGAGTTAGCGATGCTTTAAATCCATTCAGAGACTTACCTGATACAAGATGTAAAATGTGAGAATCTTTAGATCATTGAAATAGATCATGTGATGTAATTACTTTCTGCTTAGATGTCAGAAACAAACTTTTATTGTTAATGAGAAGTATGCTACAAGTATTATCATCACTTTTTTCAATGAAGCTCGCTCTACTCTATTAAGAACTGTTTTAAGGTAATTGTTGGTATTACTAAAAACTGATCTGTAACATTCTTCATAATTTTGGGTTTACCTCTAAAACCAATAAGTATATTCATGATGAGCATTTTTTAGTTTGATCAGTTTAAATTTAACTAATCTATAAAACCTTCTTAGCTTGTATCAAGCTATATTGATATCGAAAAAACTGTTCATTGCACAACTCAATATTTATCAAATTACTATTTTCTTATATTCTAGTGATCTACAAACGAAACATAAATGTCAAATTGAACATAACTTACACAGATAAATTTTTAGACTTAGACAAAGAACACATTGTTAAAATAATGTCCTTGGTAATAAAATAATTTAATAATAGTTTCAATAAGTTTATTTCCCTGAGTATTTAAACTAAATATTTATATTTCTGCAATTAAATAATTAGTATTTGTTTTCAGCGCTTATACAAGAAGCCCACCACATCTAATCAAAGAGATTATTCTAATTGATGACTTTAGTGATGATGGTTAGTTTGAAAATGTTAGATCTGTAGTAAAAAAATATCATTTAAGTAATTCTGCAAGTAATATATAATGCTTCCAGTTTCTGTATTCTTATTCATTTTTAAACTGTGATATTAAAGCTATTTTCATTATCTTTCTGCTCATATTTTATGTTTTGAGAGCTTTTTTGTTTGTATATTTTATCATCTACAGCCATGTGTTAGACAAATGAATAAATAAACATAAAAAATATATTAATCTTGACAATCAAGATTTCTACTGACTCTAACAGCGATTAGCGAAATATGTTGTTTGTGCAATAAGCTTTTCAAAGAACAACAAAATATTATTGATTAATCTATGTATATGGTTTTTAAAAAAATCGTCTAAAATACTCATATTACAAATTAAGCTCCTGAAAAAACAAACTTTTTAGCCCTTAACAAATATTATGTTAATATAAAAACTGTTTACAGAAAACGATTGTGTTTGGTTAGAAAGCCTTCCAAAAGTGTTCTGCTATAGAAACTCTAAACGTGAAGGTTGGTACCACATTCGTTTTTATTTGCAGTTCAATGTTTGAACAGGATATTGAACAAATTTAATTTTGAGCTAATTGAATTGATACAAAAAATTTAGAACAGTAAGAATGTTTTGTTATTCTGTTGGCTTCGTATTCTACAAGTTTGATTGATGCAACAAAATTTCAGGTTTAATAAGGTCTCGTGTGCTAGGAGCAGATAAAGCGAATGGATCTATTCTGACGTTTTTAGATTCACATTGTGAATGCAATGTAGGTTGGTTACCTCCTTTACTTCAACGAGTTTCAGAAGTTAGTTCAAATTGTTGAATGATTGAAATTGATTTTTGATAAATAACATTTTATGTCGTTCAGAATAGAAGAACAGTTGTAAGTCCTATAATTGATGTTATTGAAGCTGGAACTTTTAAATACACTGCTGCCTCATCAAATATCATCGGAGCTTTTGACTGGAATCTTCATTTTAAATGGAGAGTTAAAAATAAACCCGTTGAAGAAAGCGACCAGCCTTTAGAGTAACATTAAATTTTGCTATTTGAATATCTTTAAAAATCATAAATAAAAGTAATTAAACAAATCGAATACATCCAATTCATCTGCTTGATATTTAATCATCTAGAACTCCTGTGATCGCCGGAGGTTTGTTTTCAATTGATAAAAGTTGGTTTGATGAGATTGGTAGATATGACACAAAAATGAATATTTGGGGCGGAGAAAACTTCGGTGAGACACAACAAAGAGTTGAACTTTACTGTTAGCTTTCTTGCAAATTTAGTTTAATGAAATGGTTAGAATATAACAAGCTGAATTGTTCTACGAATTTATATAATTGTTATGAAATATAATAAGAATAAACTTGATGTTGACAATGTGTGTGGGATTGTGTGGGTTCTTATCATCTTAGTGAAGCAAATTTATGGTCAAAACTTTTAACAACTTTATATTTCAAGAATTTTAACTTTTTTGAATAAAACTTTAAAAATTGGAAATTTTAGAAATAAAATTTTTCTAGAAATCTCTTTTAAGACTTGGATGTGTGGAGGAAGGATGGAGATCGTTCCTTGTAGTCGTGTAGGTCATGTTTTTCGCAAAAAGCATCCTTATTCATTCCCACAAGGAAACGGGAGAACATACGCGCGGTTAGTCATCTCGAATCTGTAAATCTTTAGATCGAATTGATCTTCGAATCTTCCAGTAATTCTCGGAGAGTAGCTGAGGTTTGGATGGATAATTACAAAGAACAATTTTTCAAAGCTCGGCCTCCAGCTTTAAAAGTTCGATTTGACGAAGAAGAGCTTTTAAGGTGAAGTTTAAGTTTGTAGATCTTCAATCAAAATAAAAAAAATCTGAACTACAAATCTCACTTGCTCTTCAAATACTTCGACAAGTTTTAGTTTAAAAGCTTTCATTAATTAGTTTCAATGAATGTTTTTGTTACAATTGATTTATTTGTCGATTTGAAAATCGCAGTGTAGTTCGGTGGTTGTTTTTGAATGTGATTTTAATCGATGTTCAACAACTTCATAAGAGCAATTAATTACTACAAAGTTTTCATTGAAACATTTTGAAGTTGTTACAACTCAGTTATGATTCAATATTTTAATTTACTTTTCACAGCTTAAAGAAAAGAAAAAAATTAAGAAAGAAGTTAAATTGTCACTCGTTTCAATGGTACTTGGACCACATTTATCCACAATTGCTGTTGGTTTAGTAACTCTTCAGTTTGACTCAAAAATAATCATCTTCCTTTAAGAGTATCTGATCTGAGAAATCCAGTGGCTTATCAATTCATTTCAGAAGGTCATTGCCTCACTTATCAACGTTTGAATAGTCAAAGAAACCATCTGGTGCTGGCTTCCTGCCAACAGGGGACAGATGCAGTGAGTTACTTGTCAGACTCGATTAAAACCAATTAGGTCAAGCTTTGTTAAGAAACATAAGCCTATGATAAATAAAGTAGATTGTTAGAGCGTTGTCTAGTCGCTACGAGTAAGACAACTTAAAGTAGAGGACTGTATATAAAGGGAACAAGAATTATGTTTACTCTAATACGAAAGACATAAGTCAGAGAAACGCCGATTTTTATATTCTCTTTGTTGCCTAGAAATTTCTTTGGATTCAAAACTTGAATGGACAGCTTTGTAATGTGAAGAGCTCTTCCTGTGCATCTGCTGTTTATAGTGAAAAGAATCCTAAAGTGATGCTAGATGCAACAAATCCAAGTAACTCTTCACAAGTAGGAATCATCATTTTCTAACATATTTTATTTAATTTTTGAAACATTTTGATATTTAATCTGTGAAACCTTCTGCAGAGATGGAGATTTCGTGGCAATGTTCTACTTCATCGTCTCACTGGCTTCTGTTTGTCACTCTCAAACTCCAGTAAGTACTTGATCCTGAATGAAGTGGATAGAAATGTGTGTCTGCAGTGGAATCTGAAACCAGTTGTTTAAAGATTTAGGAATTTAGATTTAGAAATCATGAATCTGTTCAAATATTTTGATTAAATCTTTTTTATTATTTATTTATTTATTAGAATTATGTCCTTTTTATTTGTGTAGTAGTCAGTTTTATACTGCTGGCATCATATAGCTACATAGCAAATGATGTTTACAGTATAATCTTTTGAATGTTTACAGTTAAAATGTTTTTCTTTGTTTTGTTTGAATAAAATTATTTAATCTTTGAAACTTCTGATTATGAGCAGCAAATCGAAACTTTTTTGAGGATTATCTAGTATTTTGTGAAGTTAAGTTTCAAACTATTCAAATACATGGAGAAAAAATAAGACTAGCTCTTTTAGAACATGTTTAAATCTCGCAACACCTTATAGAATTGATAAAAGTATTATTAATATTTAAAATAATAAATTTTGAAGAATACACCATAGAAACATCTTCAATTATTCAAAGTTGCAAAATTAGATGCAATAAAATAGATATCCGTTTAGCAGTTTGTTGAAAGTTTTAAAAAGTTTTTTTTTTCAACGAAATGATGGTAAGTAAAAATATCGTTTCAGTTATTAGTTTAAATCAAAATCTTTTGGCTTTTAAGGTCACTACATAAAACTCTAATAATTTAAAACAATATTTGAATTTTATTTTTATAAAATCTAAAATTAGTTGATTTAAATCAAGAAGTAGTTTGAATAAATTGACAAGTTAAAAAATTTGTTAAAACTAATAGATCACCAACTAGACTAAATTTTTCTTATATCAAACAACAAATTTAAAATCTATAGTTTCATTTAATGTGGTCTCAGATTCAGATTCATAGATTACAAATAATCAAGCTCAGGATTTTTCAAATCGGGGCTTGAGGACTATACTAGGCCCTAGACGAACGGCTCAATATATTTGTTAAAATATTCATTTTCGAAATTTTTTACAAAATTCTACCGAAAAACAACTTACCTACGTTGTTTATTCCATAAGATTTTTGTATAAATTGACGGACTAAGTGATTAGTGCGAAATGATCAAAACTTGATCACAAAACTTAATTATTGTTTAGGTATCTAGCAGCATGCAGTAATTCTTAGTTCATCATGTAGGAAAAATAAATTCATTTCTTTCCAGCATACGAAAAGATTTTTATATTAATGATACTTAAATTTTATATTCCTAGTTACCAATTTGTGCTTTATTCTAAATAACCTTTTAAATAATCAATTTTTAAAGTAGAAAATTTAACTTGTTATGATGAGGCCTAAAAAACTTTAGACAAATGAGTAAAGTATGATTAGATGTTATTCTCTGTCACTATAAAATTGTAGATAAAACCTTCAGTTACATTTCCTATCAATAAATTTTCATTATTCTTATCTGAGAAATGTTGGCTTTTAAACGGAATTTGCATTTAGATGATAGATTATCATGACAGAAACATGTTTAGCTGAAATTCATATTCACTCTGTAATTAGTAATTGTGATTTACTGTATTAAAAACCAGAAGTGAAACTTAGTTTCACTGTATAGTGATTTTACTGTTACCAACATATCAAGCTTTTAAAAAATTAAAGTTTTCAGCAGAAAAATCGGGACAAAAACTAAGAGATTTTCGAATTAAGGTATATAGCAAGATGAATTGGAGTCTGTATTCTGTGGTAATAACAGTCGCTAAATCCAAAAGGAACTAATTTGTAAACTGATTTAAAACAAATGCATGGAACCATAGCAAGATGAGAAACTTTTTGGATGCTGTTAATAACGACCAAGGTGACCTAATATTGTTCACAATATTTAAATGATTCAGATATGATAAATGTTTCGAAGGATTTTGTGAACTCTTTTAAGGAAAAATAAGCTTTGCCATAATTTATAGTGACAGTATCGACTTATATTGCTTTATTTGAAAAAAAAAATTATTGAAGAAGATAGATAGAGTATATTTTTAGTGAACAGTTACAATAAAATACAGAAATTATCGCTTGCAAAAATGAAATGAAGTTCAAATTATATTATATTATAATTATTAATATTTTTTGATGACGATTTTGCTTAACAACTATCAAACAAAATCGTGTTTATTTTTCATTACAATAAAATACAAAAAAGTTTTGATTAATAGTGACGTCATAATACAAGTCTCTGAGATAAGTTTTAGTAATTACATAATTTACTTTCCAACTACAGTTTTACAGAAGTGAGAGTTTTTAAGATTTTACAAAAAATTTTCTTAAAAATGCAATCGCAACTTATTGATCTGATGAAATCTAATGAGAGGTTAGTGAAAAATCATCAAGTAGATATTCCATCCAAACTTAAGAACGAAGTTAAAAATGAAAATCCTTTTCCTGTTGAATTTGAAGGTAAGTTTGTTGAAGAAGATTATCGTTTTTCAATCACTGATAACAGTACAGATAAGTTTTTTTCAGTTGATGGAAATAGTTTAGAAATAAGTTTGAATAGCAGTCTTAATGAAAATATTAATTTAGATGATAGTTCAAACATGTTTAGTTTTACTGATCATACTTTATTTGATTCTGAACCATCTTTCAAAAGTTTACAAATAGTTAACAATTTAAATAGGAATGTTCAAACTGAACAAGATCGTAACTTTTATGGTTTTTCTGATTTGTATAAACTTTCAAGTTTTGAAACATCATTTAAAAATTTAAAAAATGACCAACAAGCAAATCTTCAAAACAAAATTAATTCAGACCAAGAAATAAATTTTAGATTAGTACCTTTTGATTATGAAAATAACTTGGAAACTTTTTTTGAAAGTTCTAATTCATTCACTACCTTATCTCAATTAGATAGCTTAAGTTTAAGCCAAGAAGTTAAAAGTGACTTTAAATGTAATAAAAAGCTTTTGAACAATTCCCAAAAAATATATATTGTGAGTCCAACCAAACAGGCTGATACTAGAATTGCAAATAATAAAAATAAAAATCTTACTCCCAAAAAATTGATATTAAATGATGCTACAAATATTCATGATGAAAACAGAGATAAAAAATGGAAGTTTAATCCACAAGGTTTCGGAAAATGTGAAAGTATTTTCGATAGCAGTCTTAGATCAGAATGTAATTTAGAAGATAATCTGACTTCTTTTGATTATAAATTTGCCAGTGATTGTGATTTAATCTATTCTGCACCATCTGTAGAAATTTCACAATTAATTGAAAACTTAAATGAAATTGTTCAAACTGAAGAAGAATCTAATTTAAATGAAGCAGCATCTTTTGAAAAATCTTCTAACACTCCAAAAACTGAACAAAAAATTAGTTTCACTTCTAAAGTTTGTGAGAATGAAGACACTTTTGAAACTTCTTTTGAAAATTCTGATTTATTGAGTCTTTTAACTCCATCAGATAGTTTAAACCTAGATCAGGAACTTAAATACAACCTTGAATGTAATCTTTTAAAAGATTATATCAATTTAACCCCAATTAAGCAGATTAATATTACTACAGTAAATAGTAATGATGAAAACCTTGTTCCAAAAAAGCTGATACTAAATGATACCACAAATATCCACCATCAAAATAGAGATATAAATTGGAAGTTTAATCCACAGAATTTAAACAAATCTAAAAGTATATTTGATAGCAGTCTTAGATCAAAATGCAGTTTAAAGAATAATCTTACTTCTTTTGATAATGAATTATCCAGTGATTGTGCTTTTATCTCTTGTAAGCCATCTGTAGAATTTGTACGATCAGTTGAAAACTTAAAAGAAGTTATTCAAACTGAAGAAAATTTTGAATTTTGTACAAACCTAGTAGGTTATAATAGAAATAAATTCTTATCTTTTCAATGTGGTGCTCAAAATATTGATACAAATTACAATGAAAATACAAAACTATCTAATGACAGTGAACAACTTGAAACAGGTGATAATGTAAAATTATCTAGACATAAAAAGCTATTTAAATATTTCAAAAACAGAATTACCAAGTTTTTATTTCATAGATAAATGTTAGTGGAAGTAAATTGAATGTTTATTACACAACTCTACTGTTCTTTATCTTTATTTTTATAATTGATTCAAGTATTTGGTTGATTCTTTGAAAGTAGAAATCTCTGTATATTTGTTTACTTTATTTTAGCATGACCTTTCTCAGTCGAAGCCGGCCATTATTATTATTTGCTTTGTTATAATATTTAATTCATTTATTAAACATTATTTGTATGTTATTATTACTTTTTATTTGTTAGCTTTTGTTCTACATTTTCATAAAATAACTTTCTGAATTAAAAAATCTGATATATATATTTTATCATATACCTTAACCTTAACATTTTTTCATTTATTAATAAATTTTAAAAATAATTTGACGAAATATTTTTTGATATAAAAATGTTATTCATTTTAATATGGAACTTTCAAAAATTTTTTTGAATTTGTTGTAAGTAAAAGTTATTCAGTTTTATCTTGTCAGAGCTGATTAAAAACTGAAATTTTGATTTCAAATATTTTAGCTTTTATTAAAAGTCGAAATAACAATGAGGACAATTTAGAAGTCCACTTTTCTTCTACGTTTGTTGGTCACCTTGCCGTGGTGTAGAAGCTTATTTGGTGATTTAGATAAAACTTGATTTTTATAAGTTACCAAAACCAAGAACCAACTTATATTGCTATTTAATGCTAATAATATTTTAGTACTGTTGGTTATTTTTAAGCAGAAAGTAAAATAGTATCTTAAACTCTAAAACAAAATATAATAAATGAGCTTTTGTGTTTGTTTTTCAATTTAGTTCAATTTAGTAAATTCAGTAAATGATAAATGTTGAATGATCAGCGCTAACAGGAACAGATCTTTCTTATACGAGTATTACTTTTCAATTTTGCCTGACTTAAATGTTATCTTTGAGTTTGCAAATGAAACAAAATAGAAAGTGAATCAAATTTTGATAGAAGATTATGAAATTGACTATTTGATGAATAAGTTACAAACTTTGCAACTATTTGTAACTTCTTATGCAGATATAAATTATCACCAACAGTATTTTACTAGAAATTTTTCTTACAAATTAGACTACTTCACAAAAATGAATTTTAAACTTGCTATCATTAATTTTCTAAAATTATATTTATCACAAGCTATTAGTTAAAGTTTATTGGTATTTACAAATGATAAAAAGTGAAAATCTTTTAAGCATTTGAAGTCAAATTTTCGAGAGCTTTATTAGCAAATACTGAGAAAGTTGGATCTGTATTTAGTTTAACACACTTTTGAAATAAAGCCATTAGAATAAAAAGTCAATACTTTAGCTTATAAAGTTGTAAACATCTAAAGTAGCGTTTGTAAACTGCATCTTGTAATATTTCGCCTGCTTTCATGTAATTGTCTGCAAACAAGATAAACGTCAAGCTTTACATTAAAACGACTTTGCTTGAACTTTATGGACTTTATTTGTATAAGTATTTGGCCACCATTAGTGATACTATACTTCTGAGACTTTTGTAATATGAGTTGTACGCATAATATCCTGAAGTAATTTTCAAATCTGCCTCAAGTTTCTAAAATGTTGAAAGTTTTTAATGAAATTAAATAATTCATTTTTAAAAAATTAGTAAAAATCTCAATCTTTTCACATCGAAAATTTGTGTCGATTTAACAAATTTCTTAAAAATTTTTTCAGTCTATTCAACATTTTTGTAAAACGAAAAGCAAATTACACAAAAAAATATTCTAGTTTTCGATTTTAATTTTTTTATGTAAAATTATTAAAAGCTTTAACTTTGAAACTCTATTCGAAAATCACATCAAGAAAAGAAGAATGAACCAAATGCCTAAATTCCACAAGAAACAGTTTTTTAATACATTTAAAGATAAAATAATTGTTTATTTTCACGTTGTCTCGTTTACTTCAGGTTTTGCTTAATTTACTTTAGCTGACTGCTGAAAATTGTCCTGATGAAAAATTCTGATGTTAATATCATTAAGAAGTTTTAAATGTTTTTAAATTGTTTGAAAAATATTAAATAAATATTTTAATTCTAATCGACAAAGTTATGTCTTTACCATTATATATGGATCAGAAAATTTAAAAACTAACTTCTGAAAGTATTAAGATGATAAAACATTTCCAAATAAAAACTTGTAAAGTGAAAAGTAATTTTCACAACCACTAGTAAGCATTTCACTAAATTTTCTAACTTTGCAAATAAAACATTTATATATCTAGTTTTAATCATATACGTTCTTCCATTTTTTTTAATCTTTTCACTTTGACTGATCTTAACCACATCTTTTTAATATGTGATTACTGGAAAAATATTATACGATTAATAGACCCCTACTTCTAAAGTAAAATACTGGTATCTAATTCTAAACAATATCTAAATAATTAAATTAATTAAAACTATTATAAAAATAAAAATTTGTTCTTATAATATATTGGTTTTGTACAGTTGAACTAAATTTGATTAAATATTAAGAAAACTCACTATAACCTTTGATATGACATTTTCAAATACCAATTGAAAAATTTACCTTACTTCAATAAAGTTTGTTTAATTCAAGTTTCGGATAAATATTTTTGTGTATTTCCTTTTAAATTTACTTGAAATAAAAGTTTATTTGTAGAAGTGTTACATTAGATGTAACAAAGAAAAGAGATGTAATCTTCATATATAGTTTGTTATGAGCACCTCCATCAAAGTGACTTTTTCATAAAGCTTTCATTTCATATTTAATAAGACGTGTTATCAGCTCCCTGCTTATTTGTTGGGTTTTCTTCTTAATACTTGTGACTTTCATAAAAAACTGTTTAATGAATCCTCAAATTCAAAAAATTAAAAGATTTTTTGATCTACATCCCGAATTATAAGAAATTTTATAGTCAGTTAAAATAAATGGTAGGTTTAGATCTCTTAAATCGATAAAACACTGACTCTACAGAAGTTTATTTGAATTCTTTCTTCTCTCGGGTTATTAAAACTTATGAAAGCAATAAGTTGTTTGTCTAAGACTACATTATAGGAGTAGAAACAAGTTGTTAATACAAAGAAAAGGAGAAATGGTCTTAATATTCATTTATAGAAAAATTACGATTCAAATACAACAAAAAGTTCTTATCAATACTTTTTGAAATATTTTGACATCATTTTTTATATTAAATATACATTAAAACAAGCTACATATATTGATTGTATATTAACTGTTTCTCAAAATAACGAGTACTTTATAAAATGTTTAATATCGCTATAAAATCATTAGCGTGTTAAAAGTTGCACAGTTTTAAAATAAACTTTTAACAGCTGATGAAATTTGATCAACAAATGAAATATTTCGCTTTTGACAGTATTTATGGTAATTAATCATTGATACTTTGAATTCTTTGCATGTTTATTCAACCCTGGTTTTGTTTGATCTTAACATTACAAAATATTAAGCATGATACAAAAGCTTCAATATTTCTTTTATTGTGATATATTAATACAAAAGGACTCAAGAGATACTTTTATGGTCAGTTTTTGTTCTTTCCTTTTATTTTTTATTTTTAAGCAGCTTTTTATATATTTATGTGTTTAAAGTAAAGTATTGATTAGCATGTGTAAAACCTATCTTATCAACTTATAGAAGCAATAGATAAGATTAAAGCTGTTCTGTATCTACATATAAATATAGCGTTTTTATTTCAATAATTATAAAATAAATATGTCAACCTTAGTCTTTGTTTTACTTCACATATTTTGAAAACTTTCTTTCTCTAATATAATTTTCATTACAAAAAAATATTGAAGAAACTGATTTACAAAGTTGGATGTAATTGAAGTGATAACATCAGTTATCTATAAAACTAATTATTGAGCTGATATATACTTAAAATAAAACTTTTTTGTTGATGTAGCTTTGCAAATATTTTCTAATAATGCTAAAAATAGTTTTTTTGTTTGGTTAGCTTTAGTCAATTAATAAATATAAATAAATTATTGGTTTGAATTGAGATTTTATTTGATTGATTACTTTTAGTAATGAACTGATTTCTAATAAAAACATTTTTTTTCCAAAAACTGAAACAGATTATGAGTGTCATTACCCTTATTATATATTAACAGTCGACTATTATAGCTGATGATTTTTTTTGCTAGAATTAAATGATTTATTAAAGCTAAGTAGGTGGAATAATTGAAATGTAATTACTTTTAGAACTTAAAAATTAAATAGATAAATTTAACATGAGTAAGATTATCTCTAAAAGATTTTATGGAAAATTCTTTTATGAAGATGTAATAAATGCCAAAATGTTCAACTTCTTTAAATCTTGAAGTCCAATAGTCTGATTTTTCCTTCACAAAACCGAACAAAAAGCTGTAAAACAACGCAGCCAGTAAAAGTCTCGTTTATTCTATAAGCAACTAGGATTAAACTATGATAAGAGTAGTTAAGAAGTAGTGCAAACGAAGGTAAGTTGCTATAAATTTATATTTGAGTTAAATAAATGTTCAGATTTTATGAACAAGAGTTTTATAGGAAGTTTAACTTATGAAAGTCTTCAATGTAAAGAACTGCTCTTCAACAAGATAAATTCTTTAACTTTTTTCTTCTTTAATATTTAAATTTTTCAGCTAGAAAATCATTTCAAATTTTTCAGTAAAAAATTATCTTATAAATTTTATATAGTTCAAGGAAAAGTTTTAAAATTTTAAGACTTTTCATTTAATATTAAGCTTTAGATGAAGAATTATTGGAAATGATTCAAACTCATTAAAATAAAGCATGTAAAGGCCGTATATGACAAAACTGTATAGCACATTAATACCAGAACAAACAGAAAATACAGTTTTCTCATCTCTATTTCTATTGAAAACAGATTTCCGTTTTCTCTTAGTCTTGCTTTAGTGGTTGATGGTTGAACCACAAGAAAGGTCTACCGAAGCAGACATGTCTTCAATTGAATGAAATACTTAAGTCAAAAGTAAATAGATCAAGCAAATAAATACTTATATTGTAAATAACCCTTACAAGAATCACTTATAGAATATTTAATTAAAATGATTAGCTGTTACAATTTGTCATTTCTGCTGGCTAGTGAGCAACCTGTACTGTTTTCAGAAGCTTAATTACATAAAAACTTACAACCACCTTGTAATTAATAAATGTTGCCTCACACTAAAGGTATGGGTAAAACAATCATACAGCTCAAACAATTTTGTTTGTTTAACGTATGAAACATGAGTAGGAAATTCTCCGAATATTTAAGTTTATTTTTTACTTTTGGTAACACTTTAAATTTACACTTTCTTTTTTTTTATTTGCTTTCTGCGTGAAACGGTTAAGACAATAAAGCTGCAATAAATTCAAAGAGTTGAATTGTTATAAAGTTCAACAGAATCAAAACTACTAACTAATTAGAGGGGTAACCTTTCAAATAAAAGCTCCTGAAAAGGGAGAAAAGAAATATGTAAAAAAACTAACTTTCAAAGTCTACATAAGTTTTCATGACGTCATTTTACTTCTAATATCTATTAGAGATTACTAAATCTGAGATTTTCTATTTACATTTTCTTTATTGCTACATCATAGAAATAACAAACTTAGTAAAGCAACATCCTCAAAATTGACTTTGATGAAAAATTCTGTTTTTAATGATCATGTGATCCAATCAAAATATATTTACATCTTAGTGAGCTCTTTTGTACAAATATTTCTTTACTGCAATTAACAGAGGAGATTTTTCTACTCTAAGGTTGAAAGCTGAATTAATTTTGTTCTTATATTAAATTTAAATAGTAATTTATTACAAAAGTATTTTAATTGCGAATACAACCATAATGTGAGATTTTTTATTTGTTTAATGTCTACAAGATATGAATCACGTGACTTGATGATTTCAATTTTACTTTAAAAGTAATTCGAAGCCAATATTACTCTTGAAAGCGAGATTAGACGAGACTTTTGGAGGTTAGGTCTATTGATCAAAACTTTCTGATCCCATTCTTTTGTCAGCCATCAACTGATGACGTCATGAAAACTTGAATCACGTAAAACACTA
Organism: Pegea sp. RAD2-039; assembly: GCA_034620365.1. Classification (NCBI taxonomy): domain Eukaryota; kingdom Metazoa; phylum Chordata; class Thaliacea; order Salpida; family Salpidae; genus Pegea; species Pegea sp. RAD2-039. The sequence goes on from JAQGEQ010000071.1 coordinate 3,251,704, forward strand.
AAAAGCTGATGACATTAAGTGATGACGCAAGAAGTGACGCGCGAGAGACTAGGAAAAAAGAGTAAAATGAGATTGTAAATGAAAATATGTAAGAAGCAAGAGTCAGGCGAAGATCAGATAGAAGTTCTTTATCATCCAAGTTAGTGAGAGTTGTTTCAGTTGATTGAAATCTTTAATACAACAAATTGAAAAGTCAACATCTGTTAAGATGTAAAAAAAAAGCTTCTGATTATCTTATTTACTTTCTAATATTTTTATTTAATCAATTGAATGTTTTATCGTTTTATTACAAGTTTTGAAGAATAAACTTCTGCTGTGAGAATTTAGTAAAAAAAAGAAGAATAAATTTTCTGCAATAGATTTGATAGTAGACGTTTCATAGTCAGATACTTCTGAATTAAAATTGCAGTAATAGCAATTAGCGATGATAATTTAACTAAAAATCGTTTACTTTATTATTTGAAGAAATACTGTAAATGGTGAATATTAAACTTAAGCATAATTTTATAGAAATAATTTCAATATTTAAACATAAACAAATCAAATAAATACTTGTAGGTAAATATTATTTCATTATTTTCGATAATTTTATTGCAAATTATTTTGACGAATATATAAATAATATTTTAGATTTAAGATTTCACTTATTGAAATAATTGTACGAAATAAATATATTTTTTACTGCTTCATTAGAACTACTATTTAACAGAGTTTTAATCAAATTTTGTTTGTTTTACTTTGATTGACATTTAGATATTATTAATCACCTGTCTCAGTAAAAATGGAACAAAAAAATTGGAAGAAATTGAACCTGTTGATTTACTTTTTTCTTTGGAGCTGTTGTTCTCTAATGACAAGTGCAACATGGTGGTGAGTATTTTAGTAACAATATCAACAATGATAATAAGATTGATTTTTGTGTTGTACAAGCAAATAAAGTTGCTAACTTTAATGAAAAGTGTTAAAATATTAAATTAAAACTATCAAGGATTTGTAATTCGTCAAGACGTTGACTGAATCATTGTATATGTCAGTTCCTCACACAAACAGATAAAATTAAAAAGCTGACAGAAGGTGAACTTTTAAAGCAGTGAAATTGTTCAATTAGTAAATTCAATAAATTGAAAAACATTTTTAGATGCATTTTGCAAGTTGAAGGAAGATCAGATAAATGTATAAACTTACTCAAACGTCTATCAAATATTGGGCAGTATCCAAAAACGATCAATTTTGAAGTTATACAGAAATATGAAGAGAGAAGGAAGACAATATTGGCTTTTAACGAAATACAATTGATTCTAATTTTGTTATTTACACAACTCCTACTACTTGAGTCTAAATAATCAATGAATTGATGTGATTAGCAGAAGGACACACTTTTTATTTTAATGATGTCAATTGTTGCTGTTTCAAGATTAGAAAACAATTTTGTGATTTTTTTTTAATTTATGAAGAAGTTAAAGATCTGTAAAAAATCAAAAGAGTAAAAGTTAAAAAGACTAAATTATCAAAATATCAATGCTGCAAAAAAAGATGACAAATACCCAGAGTCGCAACAAAGTTGTTTTAAAGAGCTTCACTTCTAATCAATAGAGGAAAAAAACTTTGGTGGAACGACTCATAACAGTCACTTGTAACAATTTTGACGTTTTGGCAAACAGAAGTTAAACGTTTGGCATGGAAATCAAATCGGAAAATATCAAATCGTTGTTTTTTGCAAATTGACAAAAAAAAGGAATTTGCTGGTTTTTTCAGAGTTTAATTTTCTGTTTCTCACACGTAAGCGATGTCACAAAATGACGATTCATTTGTCTTATTTCTATGTGAGATAGGTCGTAAAACTAACGTGGTATGATGGGTCATAAAAGTGAATAAGATTTACTGCTATATGGAGAATCCAATAATGATGACGTCACTAATTTGTAGTGGGCATGTGGTAAATATTTGATGTGGTGGCGAGTAGGGGTAAAGACGCGAATAAAGGTCATTTCTAAGCGAGAGGTGGCAATCCAAATTTTGGTTTCGTATTTTCCGACGTTCTAGACTTGCAGCTGAATAAATTTTCAACTTCTATTTGAGTGAAATCAAAAATGGCCGAAAAAACTTCTGTTTAAAAATGAAAAACAAAATTCTTGAACTTCTAAACATAAATTTTTTCCAAAAGAAATTAAATGAAATATCCGATAATTTTTGAAAATATTTTCACATTATTTTATTTTTAAATTAAATTGAAATTTTTTTCTAGGTTATTGAACGTTCCTTCCTACAGTGAGTCAAACAGCGATTACTGCCAGCGTTTTACTTACATGTCAAGAAACCAAAGAAGGTTCTGCCGGAGCCATCCAACAATAATGGAGAAAATTGGAGCTGGTGTTGTGAATGCAATCAGCTTATGTCAATTGCAATTCCGGTAAAGTTCTTTACAAAAGCTTTGTAGCTAATTAAAGTTCAGTCACCCTAGTTTATCTGGGTAAAATGTTTCAAAGAGTAACAACAAAAGAGTTAAAAATAGCTAGTTTTAAAGGTCTTTGGCCTCTACGGTCAAAGGTAGCTTTTGATTGAAATAGTTTAAGCTCTTATAATGTTACTTGAGACATTTTAGTGTTATTCTGTTACATATTGCATAATTCTAAAATTCGTTTATCGTATCACTTTTAGAGATGGTTACTAAAAGAACACTTGATCTAAATGTCTTAATGTTAGAACCAATTATTAGCTACTAAATAATTCAATATCTGAAAAATTGAAAATAAAATAGTTATTTTATTAAGTAATTCGGAAACAAAAATCTGTAGTTTTGATTCAAGAACTTCAATTTTAGATTTTTATCGGGTTTCACTTGATATAAAGAAAAGCATTTTTGTGATAACTTATATACAAACAAGATTAATCTAAAGTTGTGAAGTAAAGTTATTATAAACTTTAAAAATTCAAGAAGTTTTTTTTACAAACAATCACCATATTTGCTCAAAACTTCTTTTGAAATCTCATTAAAGTTCATGATTTAATTATTTAAGTTCTTTCTAGCCACGAGCATTGGAACTGTTCAATTTATCCAGGAAGACCAGAAGATCATTTCTTTAAGCCTATCATTAAATCGAGTAAGTCAAAGCTACACCACATTTTTCCTAATTAAAAGTTTAAATAAAAAACAATTACAAACTCTTATTTCAAAGCAGTTTATCTAAACTATCAGTTACTAATTTCTTAAAGACTTCGTTCAATAAGTTTACGTCAAAACTTTAGTGAAAAACGTTTAATGAGAGTTGTAATGGTAAACAGGTTCTGCTCCATTAACATCTTTGATTTGTTCTATTAGTTCAGGTCATGAAGAGCTTTGTCAGGCTGACAAATGGGTTTGTGCACGGCTATTTAACAACTGAGTTGTTTAATGTTAGTCCAAAATAAGAAATATGAAGACTGAGAATGTTGGTGAATAAAGATAGTTCCAACTTGTGAGTGAAAACTTATAGGGAAGGATCAAAAGAATTGACAATATTGATATAATTAAAAAATTCAAATTTCGTCTATATAATTTAACTTATCATTTGTGATGTAGAGACTAAAGTGAAATGAGTGAAAGTTTAAAGCAAGGCTTTTAAAAGCTATAATTCAAGTTTATTTAGTATTGAGATGATTCTAAGAACTTGTATATTTTGAGTTTAAGTAGCATCTATTTCAAAACACTATCACCTATTTTTATGTGATTTTTAATATTTTGCATCAACGGTTTACTTTTGCAATTTTCCAAAAATTTATTCTCAGCTGAACTTATAAACGAATTATTAAAATATTTTTAAATATAATATCAAAGCTATAATCAAGGAATTAAAAAGTTGAATAATATTATCAGCTTTATACTGATTTGGTGACCTTTGTAACCAGCCTTTTATGTTGAAAACCTAAATCAATCTTTGCTAACTTTTTGTAATAAACAAATGTCAAAATGTGATTGGAATTTGGAAAAGATTTTACAAGTACCTAGACACAATAAGACACAATACATGTTGTAGTGACGGAAGTATTTCACTTTTGTTATAAATTAACTCCATAACTGCAGTAGTTTGAGATAAAAGGCAACTTGCCGACTTCAGCTAGAGATGTCGTTAATAACACGTTTCGTCAACAGTGCTACAAAAGAAAACCACGTGACTACTGATTTGTACATGATTGGTTACTGAATCATATTTTACAACAATTTCTGAAGCTCTTTCACACAAAGTTCCCTTTTTCTTTTTATTTTGAATAGATTTTTTGTTTAATAAAACTCTGCACTCTTTTGAACCAACCGCTTGTAGTTTAGTTTGTTGCAAAAAGTCGATTATTTTCTTTGTTTTTGAATAGTTCTATTTATCAACTACCGAACAGAAACTTTATAATCACTTTTGCAGATATCATTTTGTAAAACTTTAATCAAAGATTAGATTGAAGTTTTAATTCAAACTTTTAGTATTTATTAACTGAATTATTAAATTAAACTCGATTCACAAACAGAGGGACGAGAAAAGGCTTTCATACATTCCGTGATGTCAGCAACAATAGCATATGAAGTTACAAAGTCTTGTACTAATGGGGATCTTCCAGAAGAGTGTGAATGTGCATCATTTGAAAAAAAAGATCCAGAACAGGTTTCTTATATTCATTTGTGCTTGTAAGTAGTTAGTACTTCAACATACAATTCCTATTGAAGCTTATGATGATGATATTTTAGTAAAAGTTTCAATTAATCGATTTAATTTTTAAAGATTTTCAGAACTTGGAATTATAAAAATAACTATTTAAAAAACCCTTAAAACAAAAAAATGTTATTTTGAATTTAAATTTAATATAAAATTCGAAAGAATAGATCCACTGATGAATTATGCTTATGGCTGCAACAGCATTATTGAAATGTATAATTTGAAGTAAGAATTTTTTGAAAATAATCATTAAAATGTCCTGCTTGGTGGCGAAGCGGTTACTACACCTAGCTACAAGGTACATCTAGCTAGGAAGTACCGGGTTCGACCCCAGGTGGAGACATATAAAACTCCTGAGAAAAAACTATAAAAAACTCCTGAGAATGTGTGTTAGTGAGATGTGCTCTCTTTAGGCACCCTCCTTCGCATTTATATATATAAAATAAAAATAAGATAAAATTATGTGATTTTTCATCCTTAAAGAGGAGACAAGGATGCTACGTTTGCCTTTTGATAGCTCCCCATAAAACGATCCTCTGAGATCCGCCCGTTTTCCATCCGACAGACATGTCAGACCAGCGAGCCCTTTACATACTGTACATTGTAGTCAGACCAACGCGCTTTAAGACTTTCTCGGTTGAAATAAACAAAAAATATAAATAAATATTCTAATAATAATTATTAAAAAGTAGTTTTTGTTTCAGAAAGAGTTTCAGTGGCGCGGATGTTCAGATGATATTATGTTCGGAATCGAAGTTGTAAGATCATTTATTGATGATAGCATTAGACCAAAGTCTTTGCGGCAAATGATGCAGCTTCATAATAGTATCGTCAGTCAAAAGGTAATTCACTTTACAGCTGGTTGAGTATTTCAAACAGAACTCTTACAGATGTTGATGAACGCAACCGTCAAGCAGTGTAAGTGTCACGGTCTATCTGGAACCTGTTCTCAGCATATCTGTTGGAAAGCAATGCCTTCACGCACAGAAATAGGATTTAAATTGAAGGATATGTACGAAAAATCAATTCGAGTTAAGAAAAATAGAAATGGAAAGAAATTGAAAGCAGTGGATAACTCAGATAGAAATAAAGTAGAACATTCGTTGGTGTATGAAAGTGAAAGTGTGAACTTTTGTGAGCGAAATCTTAAAAAAGGTTCTTACGGAACACATGGAAGAGTTTGTAATGCAACAGATCACACAAGTAAGTTTGGATGTAATATAATGTGCTGTAATAGAGGGTTTTATACTAGAAGTAGACTTGCAGAAAGCTCTTGTAATTGTAGTTTTACTTGGTGTTGTAAAGTTGAATGCGAAAAATGCTTATCAGGAGTAACTGAATCATTCTGTAGATGACATATACTATATTTTGAATATATCTCTGAAAATTTTGTTCAAAAAAGTTTACATAATCAGCTGAAATTGGAAAAAAGTACAAAAAAGGAACTCAACAAATGGATAATAAAAATTTGATAAAATATCAAGTGAAAATTGTATGATTAAAATCTTTGTGATGGTGATAAGTTTAGCGAAACAATAAAATCGTTTCATTTCTTTTCTGTGTTAGTTTCAATGTAATACTTTTTCATACAAACCTTCAATAGTATGAAAATACTTGGAAAAATATTGAATACAAATATAAAGCAAAATAGAAGCTTCTGTTTTAATGGAATAACTTAAGTTTTTAGAATTTACCCCAAAACATAATTAACATGAAATTTGACTTGAGCTTGTGTTATATAATAAAGAAATATATCTTTTATTTTTTTTTGTATTTCTGGTTATCAGCAGGCTTATGAAAAAAAATTGATTGAAAAATATTTTAATTTAAAATATTAATTTGAAATACAAGTTGTTTGAAATTCTTTGATGAATAAAAAGTCTATCAAAATAATTTATTAGTCTCATTACAAGCTAGATCTGTAAACGTCTACAACAAACAAAGCCTTTATATATGAAAAGTTTTCTGGTAGAAATATTTCTGTTAGTTATACATACAAAGCTTGCGCTTGGTGGTCAAATGTGCTTAGAAATCACCTGCTTCTACCAGCTCATAGCAAATAGTGGCTTTCATAGAAACAATTTTGAAATGTGAGAAGAGAAATATAAGAATTGTTATAAATAACTTTTTTTACTGATTTTCTTTTACAGGCTAACACTATTAGTTCGGTTGTTGTTAAATATTATGCAAACTTTATCTGAAAATAACTTATAATTATCAAAATAACAGCTTTTTATCAGTAATTATCCTGAGATTGCATTTGTTGAGAATGTGAGAAAGAAGGATATTTTAAATGGACTTCAAACAAACTTTATGAAGTTTTGCAAACGAAAAATGATAAGAGTCAGAATTTTTCAAATATCTTTTAAGTAAATAAAGGATAAGGTTAATTTTTGAATTGATTGTCTTATAACCACAAATATGATATATCAAAAGTGATTGACAGAATTTATTAAGAAAAACCTACAAAGGTAGGTATTAGAGTAAATGGTCGAATTTATCAAGTTTATTAGAAGAAAATCTAGTCTTCATTACTTTAAAGAAAAATTTAAGTAATAAAGGCTAATTTATAAGAGTTACCATATAGTTTACGAAATATTTTGCGAGTAAAACCATAACTGAAGTAATTACTAATGATTAGATACAAATGTTTCTTTAAAACTTCTGAAATATCCAAATAGATTAACAAATTAAAGGTTGTGATTTTTCTCCAAACTTAAAACGATTTAATCCAAACCAAAGTATAGTTAATGTAAAAGCTCTTGGAGTATCAATAAGAGAATTACATCATAGAGAAGTCTCTCTTTTAACTCTTGTCGAGTTTGTATTCATCAATTTTGTTGAAGAAAACGAAGTATCAAAATCTGTAAAAGATTTAATCAATGAAATAACAATAATGAAGTTCTTAGAAATCTTTAATTATCTTATTTTATATCAAATTAATCATCAACTTCAAAACTTATGAATGCTTGATAACGTTTTGAATATGTAATGAGTTTGGTAAGCACCTTTTTTATAATAACTACGAGTTCTCTTTGTTTGTGAGCAACAGGATAAGTAATTGGAAAATCGCTGAATCATCTTTAAAAATCTTCCATTATAGTTCTTAGTTCTTCCAACAAATATCCAAAACAACAAAACTCCTAATGAACAAAATTCATCTTTTTACTTTAAAGTAATCTTCATAAGAAACATCAATAAACTAACCCAAAAATGAATTAACAATAGTATGAAAATAAGTAAAGAACGTCCTCGCTATTTCTGATGAACTTGTAAATGAGATAAGAAGTCCCAAGAACCAAGTTGCTCCCGAACTTAAAAAGAAGGTGAAGGCGTAGAAGGCTTGGCTCGTTTCCATATTTTGTTTCTGTAGCAGTCAGAGTATTCGAATTTGTATTCGAGTTTTATTTCAACTTACCTTGTTAACATTCTTTCCACTTCTAAATAGTCGTCTGATAATGACCAGGAACATACAAAAGTTTAGTGATAAGATTATTGAAAAAACTATTGTGATATAAAACATGATTTTTGATGGATGAATCCAACAGCTGTTGAAATAAAAAGCTAAAACTGAAACAAAGTTCTTTTAGAGTCTACAAAAACAGTTTTTGGTATTTTGGAGAATAGATTTTGTTGTAAATCTGATACAGGCTACTTAAATGCTTCTTGTGCTATATCTTAGTGACATATTTCATCAAAATTGACTGCTAGAACATTTATATTTACAAAATGAAAGACTTTTGAGCGTTATTCGCTTCATTCATGTTAAAATGCTTGGTGCAGGAGTGACTTTTGCATCTGCATAAATATTCTTGAAAATATATTTTAAATCTAAATGTAATTTTTCATCTATTTTATGTCTAAGAAACTATTTAAACTTGTTGGTGAAAATCAAGTAACTTTCAAAATAAGTTGAAAATGTTATTGGAAAATGCTAACTATTTGTAGAAGACGTTACTAATGCAAGTCAGAGAAATAAACAAATAAACAAAATATTGTTTTTTGCAAACGAAGATGAGCTAATCAGTTTAATAAAAGTTAAATTTAATAAATGTCACATTAAATCGTTGACAATAAATTATAATTTTGATATGATCAAACAATACCAAAAAATTATTCAACAAACTGAAAGTTCTAACACTTAAAACTTTAAGCAATCATTTAACAAAATAAAATAACTTACACTGAATCTTTACGATTATACATTTCATTTTCAGTCATATAAGCTAGAAACACTGTGGTACCAGGAACAAACCACCCAATGATAATAGATAATGACGCAAATTTTAATTTTGTTAGTGAAAAGTTTGCTACCATTGGCTGAAATAAAAGATTTTTAAAAACAATTCAATTATTTGAACAAGCTTATAGAAGTTACTTACAAAAACAACCGATAAAAATATGTAAATTGTATCACAAGTAATCCAGGTAAAGACAGAAAACAAAGTTAAATGTAAAAGCGGTGCCAAGTATTTGCAAGCTTCTGTACTTGTGTAGATTAATTCACTGATTACAGAGAGAAGATTAAGAGCAAACATAGCGATTGTAAGATTAATAATTGAGAACGCTCTATAGAATTGCTTTCCTTTGTATAGATTTCTATAAATAAAAGTTTGAAATTTTAGTAAGTAATGTAAAGAATTATACAAATATTGTAATTTCGAAAACTATTTTGGATATAAAAGCAGCTACTTCGTTTCTTAGAAATTTTATTAATAAATTGATAAATAAGTAGAAAAAAGAATTAATTAGATTTTGTTGAACATTTTACCCTTCTATAACAGAAATAGTTAGAAGTTGACATATGATAGAACTCAAGCATCCAATCACAGTAATCCATTTCAGAGGTTTACTTTGCACCAAATCATTTTGTGGATCAGCAGAAAGAGCCTGGCAAAAATATCTCAGATAAAGTTAAAATTTTTGAACAAATTTTAAGGAATAGTAATATTAAAGTTATTTACTTTACTGTGGTTACTAGCAACAAAAGCATACTAGTTGTCTCTAAGACAAGTGCTTTCTTGGCTTCATGTTGATAGCCGAAAGATTTTACAAATTAAATAAATTCTTATATGTTTCAGTTAATTTTATACAACAAAAACAATTTTTCGTTAAAAAATTTGATTAAATTGTTTTGAAAACTTTCTTGATAACAATTTTGTTGATAAAATTTCCTTATTAATTGAAAAGTATAAAAAAATATTAAGCAAAGAACTTCTTCAGAAGATTTGTTATTTGAAACTATTTAACAGAAAATTATAAAATATTTTTATATTATCTAGTGAAAGAACTTTGGGTGTTTAGATTTCAACCTACCAGAAGAAGTAATCATTTTTTTAACCTAATTGAAATAGTAATTGAAGTTAAATAGATAGAATGTTAAAAGGTTAATAACAACTTTTGGATTTTACAAAAAAAACTGCAAAGTTTGTGAGATGATTTGAATGGCAGATAATATGAGTTTCTGATGAATTCAAAACTTTCATTCCTTCTGTTGACCAAAATCCTTCACTATTATTGTTTTTCTTCACCCAAAATGCACAAAACGCCTTGTACCCAGTCTCAACGTTTTTCTACAAATACAAAGTACTAAAAGCTAGTTCAGTAAAGTTTTTTTTAAATCTATGAATAACTAAGCATTGAGAGTCCTAGAAACTTATTTATAATAATTTAACTTTGAGTATAAGTCATTAACTAGTCCATAATCTGAATAAAATCGGTTTTCTTCAACTTAAAAAGTACTAAATAGTTTGAAGATAATTTTTGAATGCTATCGCAGATTTGTTAATATTATAATCTCTTCATTAATTGGTTTAATCTTAAGAGACAAAAGTTTTATTACAACAAATCAAATTTGTTCTTAAAAACTCATCCAATCATGTATCACACCTGAACTCATTAAATTACAAGTTATGTATTTTTTTTCACCTGATCAATAGGAAATTTCAATTTTACTTCTAAATCGGAACTTTCCATCTCATGTATTTCCAATTGGATAATTGTTTGTGATGCTGAAATGACTGTTTGAGAAGAATTTTCATCTTTTAAGATGATTTTAATTTCTTCAGGATGACCAGGCTCTTCTACATTTTTTATCACTTTGGCAACTACTCTTGGAACTTTAGCAAAATAAAATTTGTAGTCAAAGTATATACTGATATAATTAGAGACACTAAATTGTGAAATGTCAACGTTTATTTAATCTGTTTGTTTATTTAACTTCGCTCACTTACTTGCAGAGAAAGTTTTCTTTTTGTTAAAACTTAGCTGTATAGAAGCTTCAGATTTTTCTTCGTTTGTTGTTTTAGAAGAGTCAACATCTAATTTAGTATTATTTGTTGTGTCATCATTTTGAACAGTGAAAGTAAAACTGAAGTTATTTTCTAAACAAACAATAAAAAGTAAGAAAAGGAATTTTGTTTTTAAGCTTTAATCAGTATAAAGGCGTTGAAAAGAACAAGAGTTTGGCGACGAGATAGAAGAGTAGTTAAGTCAATTGGCTGCTAATATATTGTGTTTTGCACGCGTGGATTAGAACCCCATCACGTCATCAGAGACGCAAAATTCTACGCTACATAATACCAAAAAATTTACGTTCAATGTACTTTCCCAACAGGATAGAGCTTTTGGTCACTTCGGGACAAGAAAAGACTAACGGAGTCGATTTAACCTCGATGTCAATGTTCTAGATCACTGTGCCATGTCACCGAGCATCAAACCTAAGGAGTGGATTGGTTTACCTCAAAACCCCTTGCGTGGGCAGAAAGGAATTAATATGGATGTCAACTTCCTTCTATCTAGCCTACGAAACTCAGCTCAAAACATAATAGTTGAGTTTAGACCCATTTTTGTTTATAGTCTTGAGGTAATTATTTGGTAACGTATTTGGTATGTTTGATTTTGTACAAAGCTAGACTTGTTGTAAATCTGTCAGGGTACAAATCTTAAGTCTTTTAACACATTTTTATCAAATGGATATTAATAAAAGAGCATAAAATAAATCAAACTATTATGGAAATAGTTGAATAAAAAATATTCTAAGGCTATTAAGTGGTTTTAATTGTAATTAAAATGAATTTAAATTTAAATATAAATATTTTTGGCTTCATTCTATAAGCTTGATTTACATAATTAGTGTAAGAAGCTTAACTTACTCTGAGTATCTAGAAAAACCACCTTATGGACTTCCTTTGCAATAGATTTACTCTCTGTTTCAAGTTCAAAGTTAAATCGATTCATGAAAACCGTTTTAATCCTTAGAAGACTGCCGTTGAAAAGAGTTTATATTTAATTACAAAAAATCAAACTTGTTGTTTTGAGTACTTTTTCACAAAAATAGTATTAATAGACTAATCCTACTATTAAATTTTATTCAGTTTATTTTTCAACAAAAGTAGTCAGTTACTTACACTTCATTGTTTGAATCTGATAAAATATTTGAAAATGTTGTTGAAATTTTATCTATGGCCTAAAAAATATATAAACTTTAGCAGCAGGATTAGTTTTATCATTAAATTAAATTTGAATAAATTCTTAAGGAAACTTACAAAATTGTCGCAAATATATTCAATTTCTTGTAAGAGTTGATCAAAAAATAATAATTTTGAATCATCACTGATATTTGCAATAAATACTTTTACTATTCGATGATTGATCTCTTCATAATTATCACATAAAATACCCGTCAGAAAACCATTCTTATAGAAGTTCTGTTCAAACAAATTTTATAATTTAAAAAAAACAAAATGTGACAAATATTTTGTACTAACCAACATGTCTTCAGTACAGTTGGCACCGATAAGTTGTTCGTTACAATTTGTAAGAGTTTTAAACAACACTGAAAATATATTAATTTTTATTATGTTTAAATAAACTAAAGTACAGAAAGTTCCAAATCACATTTTTTAGAGTCTTACCTATTTTGTTTTGGGTTTGTTTTAAGTACAGCCTCGTGAAGTTTGGCAGAAAAAAATATTCTTTGCTTTGTGTAACCATAAAAAATTCCATTCTGTTACAGTTGCATTATATATTTTTTTTCTTTTAAATGTATAATTGCTTAATTTTCAAAGTAATTAAAAATTATTAGCATAACTAATTTAATATAACAAACCATTTAACGAATTTTCTTTAACTTAAGATAGTTAATTTTATATGTTAATTATTATTAGTTTTTTGAAATCTTTTTACTGTAACTATCCTATTTCTGGGTAAGAAATTGTTCACTTACAATATTGCATTATTCACACTATACGTATAGCTCCACCTTTTTAACATCCTGTAAACTTTGTATGGACTGAACTGTAAAAATTGATTTCCTTTATAATAAACTTGTAATAAAATGATAAAACTAACAATTAAATCATATTTAGTGCAAACATTTGAAACAGAGCTGATATAAGATTTAGTTTTTTTTTATCTTGTTTGAAAGCAGATATCAAAATTACAATTTTTACCTCAATTAAGTAAATATAAATTTTGCTATTATGTTTCTTTGAAAAAGAGCTAAGAATTTTCCATAACGATATTCAGAAAGCAAAGTTCTCATTTGATAACATAAACATAAAAATATTTGATAACTAAAATTATTATTTAGGTAGTATAAAAAGTAAACAAAAACTTTCAACAAATTACTGTAGAATTAAAGATGACTGAATTATGAGCCTTAAGAACTTTGAAAGCTGCAGTTCGAATGTAGAAATCAGTAAAGAATTGTATAGGATTGTTCTTCTTACAAACGAACAAATAGTGTATGAGCTTATTTCTTTTCAATTCATCTTGGCAGGTAGCATCTTGTGAAAAATTCTACACGATAAATTAGTCTACATAAAAATGTTGAAAAACATTTCGATTTATTTATTGTGTTTTTTATTTTAAATCTCTACATTTCAAAGAGTAATGACAAATATCATTAAATTTCATTTATCATAGTTATTTACAAACCTTAATTTCACAATGCTGGTAGCTTTTATCTTTTCTATTTTCATAATCTTCTTTACGAATGATTTCATAAAGATGATTTGTTGTATGACAGAATTCTTCTTTTGTTGCAGTTTTAAAGCACCAATCAATATATTTCAAAAATTTTATTAGTCTAAATCATCCACATATTACTCAATTAGCAATATTTTGAAAAAGTAAATTAAAGAACGAAAAAATCAACCTACTTTGTAAGCTTCATCATTTTCTCAGTCTCATCAAAACTAATACTCGACTAAAAAGTTGCAAATATCTTTTAGGTTGTATAGAAAAAGTAGGTTTTTAGTCAGAAACTAAAAAAAAATTACTTAAATATAGTAGAACTATTTGAAACGTTTAAAATTTTGTGATAAATTTGTCAAATAAAATTTGATATGCTTAACTAACCACCCCATCTGGAAATACTGATAATATCTGTGTAAGTAGTTTAAGCTTGATCAGATTGCTGTTGATGTGTTTCCATATGTATTCAAGTAAATGAGCAGCTTTTTCGTTACGATTCCATGCTTTGATATAATGAAGCAACGGAATAAAATCTTTTTGTTCAATAATTTGCTGTAAAATCAAATTGTTATTTACATGATTATAATTATTAAGTTTGCTATCAGAAAGACTTGGAAACGCCATATTAATTATTTAAAATAATTTTTACCTTTTTCATTTCTTCACACTGTACAACTGATTTAATCTTCAAATTACTTCTACTGAATTGTAAGCAAGAAAACTCTGTGGAAGGCTTCACTCCATCACACACTAAAAATCAATTACTTTTTTAATACTTTATTAATTTATTTTAGCTTTCTACTCACTTAATGATAAACTTAAGCAATAGACAAAAGTTAAGAGCTTGAAGCCCATATTTTTGCTTGGCCAACAAAGCAATTTACTATACAACGAAACTGCTTAAAATTTATTGATCTGTACAATGCAACTGAATTGCCACTAAAATTTTAAATCATTTAAAAAAATTGACTAATAATTAAATTTTATTCTGACAAATTCTAACTTTTGTCAACTTCTTTATTCATTAAATCATTTAATGAATCATTGTTAAGTTTCGCTAGCTTACCAAATGTTTTAAAACATCTGCAGAACATTCTAGAAGATGTTTACTAAAACTTTACAAAAACTTGCAAGCAAAAATTACTAAGGTACAACTGAATCTAAAACTTTTCAGTTGTTCTTTAATCTAAAAGTTTAAACAAAAAGCATAAGATAAACAAAAATGTTTTGATTACAATCAAACTGAATATATGTACATTTCATTAACATATTCAAGATTTCTCGAAACTATTAACAGATAAATTTCTTTTGTTTTATAATTTTTATTCTATTTTTATCAATTTGTCTTATTTACTTTGAAATTGTCGATAGAAAATTTGTTTTAAACTTTTTTATAAAAACGTTTTTGTGAAGTGATATAAACAAGCTTTTTGTTTAAGACAGCTATCATTAAAAATAGTGTCTGATAGATTATACAGTTTTTAATAAAGTTACATAAATAACAAAGTTTTAATACAAAGATACATCTGTAGAGATGTTTGAATTAAAAAAAAATTTTATGCTGCTAGAATCAATTTCTTAAAAGTATTTATTCAAAAACTTTAAACAAAGTGAAAATATTAATCAAAAATTTATAAAATTAAAACAAATATTTACCTTTCAACGAAGAACAAATAGTTATAATTCAAGTAACATACAATCAAATTTTAAAATAGTAACTAAAGAAACTTATCAATTCAAAATTGAAACTTACATTCTTCTTGTTTCAGTTGAAGACTTTGTTTGTATAGATGCTAAACAAAATTTTAACAATGTCATTAAAGATTGTAAATATTTTTGATCTAGACTTTTTTCTTAAGTTTGTTTATCTGAAACATATGGCTATTTAAAATGATATTGCTAAAAAACTAAACAAAATTATAATTTGATAGCACCAGAGCTTTCATGTTGACAGAATATTCTCTATCTTATTTATTTTTTATTATCGCACAAAATCTTTTGAATATTATTGGATATTATGCTTGATTAAATGAAAATCAAACCTAAAAAATCAATGATAGATTAGCCTTCAAATACTTTCAAACTTTCTAATGTAGATTGTAAAAAGCTGTAAAAAATTCCTGTGGCATATTTGAATTTTATAGCAGAAGATTATATAACCGCATACGTAAATGTCATTCTGAGGCATACTTGTTTATAGGCATTTTTTCGAAAGACCTGGACCTCAACTACTAGCCTTCAAGTCCGGGCCAGCCTCTGGTTTATCCTCATCCGATATTTGAGAGTTCATTTATCTTCTTTTGATCTTCTAAACAAAGATGTGAGTTGCCATCGAAACGCTTCCTAGTGATCTCTTATTTATAATCTTCTTCTTGCATCCGTCTCATTGAATCATCTACATCCAGTATCTCTGATAAAGATCAGATTAATCCATTAAAAGGATTTCAAGATCTTCTTCATTATTTTAAATTGATCTTGAAAGAGCTGGAAGATCTGAAGATTAATCTGCTAAAATCTCGAGCACTTATTCACTGCAGGTGATGCAAATCTTGATCTTGATCTTATAGTGCTGGATGTGGATGACTCAGGTATCTTCTGTTCTATGTTGAATTCTATGGACTGTCTGGACAGTGAAGGCGGAGTCGATGTCTACTGAAGTTGTTCACATATGGTCAAAAATAAAGTGAGTGTCCACTGACCACTGGACTAAATAATCAGTCTACTTGTCCACTGCAGAAACAATATCGTTTGTGTTATCAAATCGTTTTAGAATGAATTAAGTTCGCTGATGTGGAGTCAACATAACAAAAATCAGAAGAATCTATTGAAAAAGATTACGATGAGGATGTAAGAGTGTTTGAAGACACGATCTGACAATGCAACAGAAGAAGATGAACTGAAACTAAAGTTTGAAAATTTAATCTTCTCAAAGATAGGAGGTTCAATGCGGATAATATGGCTTTTGCAGCAAATGTCATTAAAGGTTACATCACCTGTCATGACATCACAATTGATGAAATCACGACTGATAAAATAGTTAGTTACTCCTTATGACGTAGTTATTGATAGCGTCACTGGTAATCACACGTAGCAACTTATACCAGGACATTAATTAGGGATTTTTAACGGCCGCTTTTATAATCGAGCTTTTTGGTTCATTTTGCGGCATTTTATTCTCTATTTTACTGCAGATATTCAAATTACTACCGATCTATTCAAAGAAGTATAAAACTCATAGTAAGACTCAAAAACTGACAATCTTCTACCGTTCAATCACGTGATTTGATTAAACCAATCAGAAGAGCTCACGTGATGAGTTGATTTAAATATGTAGATTGGAGGTTGTGTGCAATCTCATCTGATATCGTTTCCTTTAATCATTTGTAAACCTTCTTAAAGTCATCTGCGAGCTACAGCTAACATCAGTTGATTTTTGATTTTGAACTAATTTATTTTTCTCAACTGTTTTTTTAATAAAAAACTTCTATTAACAACTATTTGTCAGGCTCCTTTTTCACTTATCCAGAACATTTTTGTTTTGTCTAAATGTAGAAATACTTTTTTAATTTCTTGTTAGAGTATAAAAGTGAAAAAAATTCAAATTAATTACTTAACAAATTTGACTGAAATTTGATTTTTTTAAAAATTGAAAAAAATTTGGCCTATGACTAATAAAGACTTTGAAATCAATAAATAGTTTATACTTCTTCAAATAATTCATAGAAATCCTTGAGATTTATCATGATGATGATAGATATTTAGATGCTTTAAAAATACTTTCAATAAATTTGTTTTTTTGTCTTTTTTTAAACATTGTCAGCAACGTTCAAAATATTTTTTCAAAAATTTTATAAAAATCGAAAATAAGTTTGATGTATTTTATTGATAAAATATCGAACGGATAAAAACAGAAATGAATGTTTAAACAATTTCAGAAAGCTTGCTTTTGTTGAAGTTTGTGGCAAGTAATCTTTTTATATTATTTTGTTCAATATAGTGAGTCTTATTAGATATTAAATTCGGTTTAAGAACTCCACAAAAACAAAAGCGTTGTTGGAGCTAGTTATTTAGTAGAGTAGAAATTAAATGTTACAAAGCTTTTTCTAAAAACATTAATTTATTTTTAAATTATTTGTAATCCAACTAAATGATTTGTCTTTTACAAATTACATCCTGTTTTTTTATTTCTTTGATTTAAAATTTGACTTTTTTAATTGAACAATTCTTTTAGAATTAAAAACAAAACTCCGTAAATTATCAAAAATTTAATGTGAATTTCTGGAAAGATAATTTTTTATTTAGATTTTTATTATAATTTATTTTCATTTTTAAAAGCAAAACCTTTATTTAACAGCAAAAAAGTAAATAAACAAAAATTGAAATCCAAAACTTTAAAAATCAAAGCAAGATTTGATAAATTTCCTTAATAGATCGACTGTTTGAAGAAAGTATTTTCAGAGTTTATTTACAATCTACGTGATCAAACGATGACTCAGAGATCAGGAAGATAATGTAGTTTTATCAAATTGTTAATCAAATTCACACCGATGAAGTAAAAGTTGTTATTTTCATTACTTTTAATCGAAACATTTTTGGGGGCACTTATTTTTTTAAGATGAAACTTTCTTTAAATTACTGAAATAAGATTTAAAACAAAAAATATTTTTTAGATAATACATTCTACGCAGGAGCTTAGAAGAGAATTAATAAATGGCCTACTTCGGCCGAGAACCGCCCTGCTGTAAGTAAGGGTAGATATTATGATTATCCAGTTATGGCCTGTACATCAGAACTCCGCTCTCCGCGCCAACAAGCGGACGGACTGATGCGGCTTCGTCCAGCTGATGTTGCAGGAGCTGCCAGAACGACACATAAGAGTATAGTGACGAAGTGCCTACTAGGCTCCAACTCCGGCTTTAAATTCAGAGTTTTCTAGAAGTGTCTTCTCATTAACCAGATTAGCATAAAGTGAACTCATAATATTATTGCTTAAATACTATTTTGTCTATCTGTGTGATGTAGTGATTGTCACGCCCACCTACGAGGCGGATGGTTCCGGGTTTGAGTCCAGGGGAACACATATTTGCGACAATAAAAATTTGATTAAAAAAACCCGGGTAGAAGGGCCATGTGAATCTGGTTATAAGGCTCAGCCCAAAAAATAATCTTGAAAATAAGATTTCAAACCAGAGTTATTAGGTTTTATTTAGCCTAGTTCTATTTATTACTGTTTATTTGATTTAATTATGAAGATAATGTCTTTAGGTAAATTCCATATATTACTTTTTAAAACTTTTGCTTGTAAAGACTCATGAAAACTTATTGTAAAATAGAACACCTTTTCATTCTGAATTTATGTTTATTGACAAATTTTATAAACTATCAAATTATAATTACGAATCATGTTTTCAAATGTTTGCTAAAAAGCTTCATAGCTTCACTACTTTACCAGCAAATAGAATCTGTTTCATCTGATTATGAAAAATAAAAAAATGGAAAGGTTGGTCACAAATGAACACTTCTGATTCCGGTTTAATGGAAAAGTTCATAACGCTACCCTTTGTAGCTAAATCAAATTTCTTTGTCCAAGTTCCATCTTCGTCGACATTTACATTAGTTTCTTGAACTATCCCGGACACTACCATAGCTGTTGTGTACGACACTCTCGACAAATTTGCTTTGTCACCATCAAAGACCTCGTTTAGTCTCAGACCTCTTAGTACTGAAGTATAATCTCTCCCGTACTTGATACTGAACTGTGGGATAGATACGACCACATGTTTTTCAACTGCAGTTTCAATAAGGTTCAAAATTATTTCATAGTCGAAAAAATTTTGATTTAAACCATTTTCAAGTAATATTATCCACATAGATATATTCTGATCTTCATATTTTAATTCTAGAGCAGTAGCTTGTAATAACCCGGAATACTGAATCCTGAATATTCCATCAGTTTTCATCATTTGAACGAAAGCAGAAGACCCATCCATGTTAGTAAACTTACTTGTGGTAGTCAACTCTTTAAAAAATCTAATATGCCAATTAGATTCAAACCTGCTGGTGTCTGCTACAATCAACGATGGACGAGAAGTTATCTTATTCGGCTGCACAACTGAACTTTCATTTTGTAACGAATGTCTAGCAAGCCAGTTATTTATTCTAAGTCTACAGTCTTCAAAATTATCTAACAATCCAAACTTTCGCACTTTGCAGTTGTAAATATCGCTCAGTTTTTCAACGTAAAAATCCCTTATAGGTTTATTTGTATAAACTTTACTTGTAAAAACTAAACTCATATTAGGGTTTCTGTTAGATAATGCATCTTTAAACATTAAAATGTAGTCCACAACATCTTTTTCGTTTTTAAATTCAAGTAGATTTGTAATCTGCTGAAGTGTTGATCCACCTGCTCCTGAAGCTACGATTGAGAGCGCCGTGAAAATACCATGAGGTGAAAAAATGAAGTTGCACTCATCCTCCTGATGCTGGAGTTCTTTATAAACTTTGTTCGAAAACTTTAACGCTGATTCACAAGAATTAAAATTTTCCATTTCTTAAGTAAGTCTGTAAAAAAAAGAACTTTTATTGATACTTTTTTAGAGTTAAAGAATTCCGGTAAATGGTCATTTGCACCTGCCTAGAAGCAAACGTTCCTCGGGCACCAAGTGTAGCAATTGTTTAAATGACAAAACAGCAAATATAGAATTAAGGAGTAAAAATGAAGCCAACTTTATCGCCCAATAGTGCAAGAATAAGCTTATACATCGAGATTACTTAATTCATTAAAGTGTCAAAACTGTTCAGAAAATATTTTAACAAGTTGTAGTATTAACTGTATTATATAATTCATCATCAGTATATCGCAATAAATTATTTGTGATTTTACTCAAAAAGAAATGAGTATTTGTTTATCAAGTTTGATATCCAAAAAATTACATTTGAATAGATTGAAAAAATTTGAATTAATTTCTGGATCAATTTTACAAAAATAAACACTCACAATCATTTTGAATTTGCTTTTGTTAGAAAAATGCCTTTTCATAGATTAAAAGTAACAACACGAACAGAAAATACAAGCCACCAAAGTTTTCATTAAGTATCGAAAATAAGAATTAACAATTCCTAATTACAGAAAAGTTATTATTATTATAATAAAATATACAACGATAATAAAGCTAAATTAAGCTTTTAAACAAAATATAACTAACATTGTTAAATTTGACAAAATTTGTGTACAATTAATAGTAGAATTTCTGTGTGACTTCCATCATTGATTCATGCATTAGACTGTTTCCTCACTATTTAAAATCAAATTCTTTTACTGTTTTGTAACAAGAACTTTAATAATAATTATTTAAAAAATTTACGACAGCATTTTAAACTGAGTAGCAATTGATATAAAAATCAAACTCAATAAACTAAAAATTGTATCAGCTTAAAAACTTTTCAATTCTAATTTTAAACCAAGCCTACGCTTATCAATACAGCAAACAGCTATGCTAAAGTCCTTCAACTGACCAACAAATAAATGACCATCAGATAATTCTAATTACATTACTAAAGTGAAACATATCAAGCTAATGTAAAGCTTGTTTTAGGAGTTCTCGGTACTGCATATGTTAATAAGTAACTATTCATTACTAGAAATTCCATTTGTTTTCAAAAATTTATGAGGATTTAAAAATCACTTTTGAAAAATTTTTGTTTGACTGCTGGCTAATGATTATATAACGATGTTTTATGGGAAGCGCAAACAACTGATAAATATCAATAACTATCTATCAATTAGTATTAAAATATAGTTATATCACAATGTAAGGTTACAATTTTTCTACTCTAGAATACCTATTTGTCTTTAAAACAAGGTTCATTACTCTTGAAATTTTTTACTGATATTAATTGTTACACAGAACAGACGAATCATCGTTTCCTACCAGGCAAATATGAAAAAAAACATTTTCTAACAAACTAAAATTTACAAATTTTAAAATACTATCTTAAAATAATCTAATGCTTTATAGACAATACAAATGAATAAAAGTAAGATTATAAAATTAATAACACTGACTATGGTTCAGATCATTAGTCAGCATTTAGTAGTTGTAAAAAGTACAAAGTAATCGTAACGCCTAAATATCAAAATCGCATTTAATTCACTATAATTTTGCTTTTATCTGCTAGCTCATTGAATAATTTTATTTCTATTGAATAAGTTTTATTGCATGCTGAAATGTAGCTAACATTGTTTCTTTTGCTACACATCGATCATAAATGGTTTTATTATCATAATACAATAGAACTTTCATTTAACTGCTACATTATTTTTAAGTGGCTTTTTTAAACACACAATTTAAATTAAAACACATTTAGTAGTCAACCAAAACTTACCAAGCATGTTTTTTCACATATGTTGTTTTAGTTCCGCTTTTAACTCTAATTTATAGTTTGTTACTTTAATATCTTACTTAAAGTATACTATCAACACCAAGGTTTTTTATACATACAAGCCATCTGTATTCTTTGTCTGGTTTTTTATTAGGATAAAAAGTTCAACAGATCCATGTTATAAATCAGAGAAAAAAAGTAAATAAAATATTTCAATAAGTTCTTTATAATAAGACTGTATAGTTTTATGTTTTAGAGGTTTTTAAAAATATATATTTTGAAAAAGTGTACTAAGGCGGTTAATACCTAGTTTTAAAAGCATTATAAATTAATTGAAGCAAATTGAAAATATACTACTGTCGATATACTCTTATTAATATATAAATTAGTACTTGAAATTAAAAACTGTTTGACATTTTTTTCAAAGTATTTTATTTTAAAAGTAATTTTATGATTAAATTTGATTATTGGTGCGGCAATAGTTATAAACATTTAACAGATAAAAGTATTTTTTGAATAACGATCATTAGGTGTAGATGCCTTTACTAACCACTAACAATTTTTGTACAATAATACAAAGTTGTGAATTTTAAGATATCTAGCAGATTTTATTAATTTGTTCGTGAGTTTTCATTCAGTAGTCTTTCAAAAGTAATTAGTTATTTTAGAGAATATCTTAGAATTTTTTTTTATTTAAATCAATAGTTTTTATTCCATAGAAAAACTTTTTCCAATATCTTTTATTTTGTATTATGTTTTAATTTATTAACAGTTTTATTTAGATAATATTATTAAAATATTGTTTTTGGATGAATTATCCAAAATTTTATATTTTTAAGTTAAACAAGAATTAATATTTTCAAGCTAAAAAAAGCAAGTACATTTTAATTGTAGCAATATAATTTTAGATATATTTTTATTATCAAAGTCTTTATCTAAAATTTTCAGTGCATTTATTATATTCTAAATAGATGAAGTTAAGTTTTTAATTTTGTTTAATCTTTCAATTTATTTTAAAATTTATAATTTTTCATTTATCTTTCATAATTTTGATTGTGTTTTAATCATTAAAATTTCAAATTTATTTTTTATAATATTTTTTTCAATTCTATTATTTATCAATAAAATAATTTTATATAGTTTTTTTTTATAAACAATATTAATAGTTTAAAATTACTTTTATGTAACTCAAATTTGATACATTTTAAAATGGTTCTTTTTAAATTTATCTTAAATTTTAATCTAAAAATAATTTGCTTCAATTGTTTTTTACAGCATTTATATCATAAAAAATATCAAATTTTTTTGAGAATAAATTTGTTTAATTTTGTTCATCTAATAAACTAAATGGAGGCTTGTACTAATGTAAGAAATATAATTTTTTGTTTTTCTTGAAATTTAAAAAGTATTTTTATGTTTATAGTCAGTTCAATTAATTATAGTTGGTGAAGTCATTAAAGAATTTATTTATTTTATTTAATACATGACTGCCAATGACAGATTATAACAAGCACCAAACTGTATAAAATTAATGATAAAGTTTCAAGTATCTAAGTTTAAAATAATTATTGTGGAAAAATTAAGAATTGACTCCTTAGGTATAAGTAAATATAAGTTATGAATCAAAAGTACAAAATAAGTAGAGAAAATGAAGAAACTTATGGTGCTATATATCACTTGTTAAGGAAATTATTTAGATAGAATTTGTTTATTTTTATAATTGTTTCATATTTATAAAAAAATATTTTGATTTCTAACATAATAGAAATATGCTTATAGGCTGATGGCAAATCTGTCCCACTTAAAGAAACGTTGGAATTAGCTAACAAAGCAGCAAAAGAGTTCATCAACTTGTACTATAAAATGTACCAGAACTCTAGACATGTAAGTTAAAAATTAATTTAACAGAAATACTTTTTATGAATCTGAGGTTAATGTATGAAATTATTTTTTAATATAGTAACTGATATATTTAATTTATGGTTTAACTTGATTTCAAAATTTGATAGTTCAATAATAATTTTCCAATAGCTCTCAAATTTTATTTAAAATATTGATTATTTCTCTAAAATTTTATCTACTTTAGAATCAATAATAAAGTTGTGATATTTTTATAGACGTTAGACAGAATTTATCATGAAAGTGCCAACATGCTTTATCGTGGAAATCTTGTTCAAGGGTCTGAAAAAATTACCAGATTTATACAAGTCAGTTTTCAAATATTTGCAACTTATAAAATCAAATTCTAACCAAGATTTTGATTTTTCACGTTTGAGATTTACTTTTTATGGTCAAGAGAATTGTATATTCTTACATTATATTCAACAAACCAACAAATGCTTAATGACAATTTTTTTTTATAGTTTTAGTGGGTCTAGCAATTATTTTTATTCATTAGTAAAATTTACTGCAGATCATAATTATATACCAATTCCGTTAAATAATCATCATATTATCCATTTTCATGGTTTGTTGTTGTTTGGTGTCTAGCAATTTATCTTTCTATGTAGTAATCATGATTTTTTGATAATTTTCAAACTGTTTATGAATTTTCAAATAACTCAGTATCTATGTTATATGGGTCTAATTATTAGTTCAATAGTCTCTATTCAAGATATATTCCTATTGGTTTCTGATTGATGTGTTTCTGGGTAAAAGATATCCGTCCAAAAAGTCCAAACTTTTTAAACAAGTATCTACTAACAGCATATGAATCTATCTCTAAACAAATTCCCGGTTTGAATTTCACTATGTCTTTAACATCATCATCCACAGCATATGTAGCGTTCTCGGTTGAAGCACCCATTATTATTGTTAACATCTCTGATTTATCTTTTTTTAATCTCTATTTAATTCATTTTTGTTTTTGATTCTAGGATCTTCCTATTTGCCAATTCGTCATCGACACATTAGACTGTCAACCAGTGTCAAAAGACTTCACAAGTGGCAAAGAAACTTTATTGTTAAGTGTCAGTGGTACAGTGAAATATGAAAACCATCCCTTGCAAGCCTTTACTCAACACTTTATGCTTTTTAATGAAAAGCAACATTGGAAGATATTAAACGATTGTATCCGTATACATGATCCTTAAACTTGCTTCTTCAAATGAATTACAGAACTCTAATTTTTTCTAATTTTTGATGTATTACTTTGTTATCTTACTTAAAGTATACTGTCGTCAACAACGAGGTCTTTTCATATATAAAAGGCATCTGTCTTTTTGTGGTTTTTTATTAGAATTAAATGGATAGACAGATCCATGTTATAAATCATAAAAAAAAGTCAATACAAATATTACAATAGAATGTTTTAAAATCATTCTTTGCATATTCAATTTTCAAGATGAAATAATTTCTTGAAACAAATTGTTTTAATCATTAAGCTCTTGAAATCAAAAGCAAAAAGTTACTTCTTAATTTGAAAAAAATTAGAATGAAATTGCTTGTTGGAAGACTGCAGAGATATCTCATCATTGCTATAAATTATTTGTTGGTAAAAAACGGTTAAAGAAATCGTCGCCAATGAAAGATACACATTTTCCACCTTTCTCGTAATTAGGAAGTTTAGGTCTCCTTATTGACCCATGGTCATAGCCGGTCCAATTTGTTCCAGCTCAAGAAGCAGCTTTCTTTGAATTGCAAATTCTTATTTCTTCTTCATCTTAATAACAATGTCTGGATGCTCTTTATAATTTCTGGTTAGTGTCAGCAGATACTTTTCCTTGTTCTGCAAATGGAGCAGTAGATCTTCTCACACGCTGAATTATTAGATGTAACTTCCTCTTTATCCTATTCAGAACATTTGAATCATCTATTTGATCTCTGATCTCATTCTTTATACCTGAAGTATTAGCTCTTCTTCTGTTTTCTTTTTTTATATTTTCTACTTCAGCTGATTTCTTTTCCTACTCGGTTGTTTTTTTTGTAATTTAAAAATCACATGAGCGACTACCACTTCCTTTCTGTCTGCATCTAAAACATCTGTGTCAGCAGTTTCATATTTGTTTCTTTGTTACATATCTAGCGTTTGCCACTAAATCTTCTTGTGGAGCTCCTAACTCAAACACCACCTTATTATGACTTTTAAGGAAATCCCTTCTCAGCAGCATTTCTTCACAGAATTCTTCCATGACAAACAGCTTTATACTTTTGAACTGTTTTTTAACAGTTAGAAGGTCTAACAAATTTACTTATCCGATTATATTTATATCTTTTTAGCTTGCTATAAGAGATGTACGTTTTGTTATTTGCAGCCATGCATTAAATAAATGAATCATTCTATTTTTCTTATAAGAATAGTTTATTAAATTAACGTTTGTAATAATTGAAATGTGATTTGAAAGATTTTTAAGTTAATATATTTTCGCCACTGAACCTTAAGATTAGCAGTTAAAGGAACATCTAGCACACTTTTTGAGGGATTTTAGCATAACTTAAATAAAGTCAAATATACTTTTCAAAAATTAACTAATAAAAACAGAGTAATTAAATTAATCTCTTAGTTTTAAAAAATAATAAAATCTTTCATTTTACTTTTTTGATAAAAAGCTTTTTTAAACACTTTGTATTCTAACGACATCGTCTTTAATACAGCTAGATATATTTTTTTAATTTTAACTACTTCTTACAACACATAATTTGATATATCTTATATATCATTATCTAACAAAAAACTATCATTGCAATTGTGAATTTCATAAAAGCGAATTACTACTGAAAATTATGTAGCCAGCAATTCTTTTCTCAATGGTATTAAAACAATCGTTTCATGTGTCTTCTAAATGAATCTACTTTTATTCTAGATCTGACGGTGATCTTTTCAATGCATCCCGGCTAAAAGCGAAAAACAAGGTAAAGAAGATCACCATCCGTGACCTGCTTTTTGTCGATGACGCAGAAATTGATGCACATTCAGCAAAAGAAATACATATGTTATTGGACCGATTTTCTTTAGCTTGTACAGACTTTAGAAAAGACAAAATTTCTGAGTCAATGTGGTAACGTCCCACATTCAATCAATATCGATGGTGCGACGTTAAGGCTGTAGATGATTTTGTCTATCTTGAAAATAAAATAACATCATCAGCATCGATTGAATATTTTTATTTCTTATAAAAAACAGGTTTTGTATTTTTAACCAAAAGGAATTTTTAACACATAAGAAAGACTTCTGAATTCAATTAGAAAAAAATTCAAAACTTTAAAGCTTAGACAGATTGAGAAGTGTTTAAAAAGAAAACTTGGTGATGTCTATCGAAAGCAGATCCAAAGATAAAAAGATTTTCATCTGTACAAAAAAAGGTTTAAAATGGATTAATTGAAAAATTTATTAAGAAATTAACTGTATCAGACAGCTTTGTTAAAATAAACTTAGTTATAACTTTATACTTTACATAAAAACATTTAATTAAACAGCATTTAATTAAGTTTATATTTTCTCATTTCTATGTTATGGGTTAAATTGGTTTTTATCCCATGCACTAAATTTATTGTCACAAAACTACAACATCATTTTCTTAAAGATCTAAGGATATATTAAGATGTTTTGTTTTATTTGGAATAAGTAGTTTGGAATAGCTGAACTGCAATTTTAATGAGTAATTGATCTTTTTTTTCAAGTCAAATAATTTTTCTAAAATTTATAAAAACAGCTCTCTTGGTAATCTTTATATTGTAATTGTTTTCAATATTTTGCTTTCAATTGTATCTTTTAATTATTTTTAGAATCTTGATTTTAAATTAAAAAAATTATTTAATGTAGAACCTTCTTTATTTTAATAATGAAATTGTAACTCATAAAGTTAAATATGATTGGAAGAGAACTGCAAAGTGTTAACTAAGTGAGTTCAAAAAATAATTTTATCAAAATAGGAGCATCAGGTATTAGAAAATTGTTTTAAGCTCATTTTATAAAATTTCTGAATCAATCAACTTTTTGAATAAAATTTTTATAGATCAAATAAATTTACATAAATTCTATTGAATAAGTTTAGTTTCATTATTATGATCAACGATACAGTTTGAACTTATAACATAATTTCTACTACTTTAGTAACAGTTTAGATTCTATTTTAAAGCTTAAAGTGTATTATTTCATCAAAAGTAAGTCATTTTATTAACAAACATTCTTTTTAATAAGTTATGAGTCGGCTTTGAAGCTAAACTTAAAACCACTTTTAAAAGATTTTAATTAAAAATCTATTGATCTAAAATTTTTAAAGCAGCTTATTTTAAGGTCTTATTAGAATTGAAATTATAATAAATTTTACAACAAGCTGTTTTATCTAATAAAAATTTCATTCATTTTCAGTTTAAAACAACTGTTCAGAGAAGTGCTTTTAATCGGAGAAATTTTCGGAAAATACTATTTTACTTAATAAAGTTTTAAATTGTAGAATTTCTTAAATCTATAAATAAACTTTTAATTGTAATTCAGTTGCGCTTAAGGAAGATAAGCTCAAATCACAAATCATTACGGGAGCATCATATTAAATTAAAAAACAATTTTTGAGGTAAATTATATTTTTATCCACACTAAGTCTTTTAATTGTTTATCAAAACTTCTTTTGGTAGATTGAAGCCTGCTAATTAAAACCATTTTAAACTATATTATTACTTACTAATAACAAGTAAACAACAAACTGATAAGTTAATGAATATTTCACAAAGTACAAATTTTGTTTGATTAATGACAGAGTTGGCCACCTACAAAACAAATAAAGAGCAAACTGAGAGAAGAATCAGAAAAAAGTCTTTAAAACATCTGAAACTTACATTTGAAACAATAAAGAACAGTTAAAAGGTAATTCATGAAACAGGTTCAAGCTGTTAGACATTATCACAATTTTATTTTTACTGAGAATAGTATAGATAGATTAATTTATTATAATTAGTAATGACTTCAAAACAACTTAGTTGTGTAAAGCAGTAAATGAATTTGGTTTTAAAGAATAAATGTTAGCTTACAAAGCTTAGAAAATATGCTTTTAAAATAGTACAAGTTATTAAAATTCGTTTTTTCTCATAAACCTTTAGCTGTGACTTTAATTATCAAATTTATGTTGTTTGTGGAATAATGCTGGTTTTTTAGAAGGTCTTGTAAGATTTTGCTTGATGCTAAGAAAATTTTTTTACGCTAAATCAATAATTAAAATTTTTTAATTTAAAATTCTTGTAAAACGATCAATGCTTCTTCTCATAATAGACACATTTAAAATAATTATTGTTCTTATCAACTAACCAAAAAGATTTTTCTAGAGTTTACAAAAATTTCAACAATAATTTGTTTAAATTAAAAAACTACAAAATAACTTTAATACTAAACTTAAAAAATGAAGGTTCTCTACTTGATACTGCTGATAAATGTAAGTAAATTGTATTTTCAATAGCATTTAGGTTATAACCTATACAAAATATTATACTTTAAAGATGCTATATATGTAAGGTATATACTTATCACTAAATACTTAAATAGAATTAAATCATTTACAAACTTCTGTATCTGTTCCTTTATAACTCTTGAAAACTTATTTACGAGTTACTATTAATAGCTGCATAGTTATTCAAACTCAGCATTTAAATTCATATTAAGTATAAATCTAAACCGAAACACAAACTAACTGTAAAAAAATCTTTTTATTTTTTATTCAGATAGCTGTTATTTCTTCTGTGAGCTGTGAGTAAACTTATTTCTTACTGACAAATGTTTTTGAAATAATTATTTATTTTACGTAGAGAATAATCTAGTTATCATTTTTTAAGCGTACCCTATTCAACTGTTTATATATATATCGTTCGTTGAAAATAAGTTTTATAAAAAGATGGCTCATACTGTTTAACTTATGTTGAAAAAATTTCTAGCTGCTAAGAACTTCATTAATTAGATTTATTTTGTGTCTCATCATTATGTTTCTGAAACTAATTATATAAAAGTGTTAAAATTTTTATTCTATATATTGTACATATATTCAAAGCAGTGATGGTAATTCTCAAGTTTCTTGTTACTTTTAAAAAACTTTAAAAATGTTATTCTTTAAATTAATTTATTTAAAAAATTAAAATTTCGTTAAAAATATAAATTTTTTAAAACAAACTTTGAGTATTTGATTTTTGTTTATTTAAAATTAAACTAATATTAAATTCTAGCTCATAGAATGAAAAGAGATTGGGTCTACCCAACATTTATAGTCTTCGAAAATATAAATGGAGAAACATTTACACGAAAAAACCTCGGATTTGTAAGTAACTTGAAATTAATGAATCAAAAAAAAAGTTTTATTTAACTTCAAAATTTTCAAACTTGCTAACAACAAGTTAATTAAAAAATTTTTTTACTCTTGCTTTGATCAACAGGCAGTAAAACGAGAAGAAAAAGAAGTTGAAAGTTTTAAGCTAGTTGAAAAGTATGAACCCAAGGGCGTGTTTACAATTGAAACTATTAACAAGGAAGGGTTCATTTATCAAGAGAAGCCACTTGATCGAGAAAAGAAAGAATTATACGAAATGGAAGTGTGGGGGTTGGATGAAAATGGAGAACCAGTACCCCCTGCTGGTGAAATTACAATAAGAGTTAAAGATTTAAATGATAATAGCCCTGTTTTTATTGATGCTACTTTAAGAGCAACTGTCCCAGAAGACGCTAATATAGGTAAGACGCAGTTTCGATTCTGTAATACTTTCTAACCTGTAAATATATGTTATCTGATAAATTAAATTGGTTTAGCAATATATAAGTTTCTACAATTTGCTTTTTTGTAGATTACTGTTTCCACACAATAAACGCAACAGATGCTGACTCACCGGATGAGGTTATTGAGTTCACCAAATATCCTAACAGTGAAAATCCTAAAGGAAACCGTTTTGAAGTGAGGCCTAATGGTGAATTGATAGTGAAAGCTAGTCTAGAAGCTGATGTATCTGAGGAAACATTGAGTTTAGTGACATTTAAAGTAAAAGCTCAAGATGCTAATGGAAAAGGACCTGGTTAGTTTAGAAAAGATCTTTGAATTTTACAATTATTTTTGTATTTCAAAATGACTGCTATCTATTATTACAGGTTATAATCAAACTATTTGTTTTGTAGGTATCACTAATGCTACAGTGACTGTTCGTATCACTGATGCTAATGATCATGCTCCAAAGTTTTTAAAACCATCTTATGAATGTGATGTAGATGAAAATGAGTTGTTAAACCAACCTTTACAAATGTGCTCACTAGAAGCAGAAGATGAAGACTCCTTGGGAATAAATAAAGCTGTGAGGAATTTAAAAATCATATACCAAATACTTTAAATTGATTTAAGAAACGGAAAGTTACTTTACAAAGCTGTAATTATCAAAGAAGTTTATTTCTAATTTTCGTATTTAAAAAATGTTTCAAACTTTTTATTTTCAATTTGAATCTAATATTTTCAGACATATTTTAAAATTGTTGGTGGAAACGCGATGGAAAATTTTGGAATAAATTCGTTCCCAAGTGACTCTGGAGTAAGCTCAGCAAAGCTATTTGTAAAAAAGAATCTTGACTTTGAAAGTCCTCCACAACAATATGTTCTGACTGTTGTGGCTTACAACAAGCAAGCAAGCAACTCTGACATCGAGCTTTTTCAAGTGAGTAATTTGTTTAAGACTAGCAGATACACAAACTAGAGACTTGTTTTAATATTTTTAGAATCGTGTGAAACTTACTGTAAATGTCAAAGACAACAACGAAGCTCCAGTTTTTTTGGAACAGCCTTACAAAGGTACAATCGGTGAAAATGTGAATTATATTCAACAATTAAAACAGCCAGTGTCAGCAAGAGATTATGATTTTAATGGTGATAATGTCACGTGAGTTCCTATTTTCAGTCAGACAGTGAAATAAATAAATGTTTTCACGACTATTAGAGAAAAGTTTGAATTTAATCAATTATTAACTTTGTAGGTATGAAGTACTACCTCCAGGAAATAAATGGTTTGAGATCAACCATGATGGATTTATAAGTGTAAAGAAAGATTTTGATCGTGAAAATCAAGAAGTGCTGAGCAATTTAAATAATTTAGGAGTCTACAATCTTCGAATCAAAGCTTCTGATTCATGTTTGTTAAACGAAACCTGAGTTTAATGGAATTTAACTTCAATTTTTTGAATAGATGGTTTGAATTCTGTTGCTAGTTATTTTATTACTATTAATGATGACAATGATAATCCTCCAATGCCTCATGGAGACGGTTGGGATGTGGCCATATGTGATCAGATTAAAACTAATGATACTCTGTATCACGTGACCGATATAACAGCTATAGATGAAGATAGTCCTGAAAATGGACCCCCTTTCGCATTCAGTTTCGTTCGAAACTCGAAATTTCTTATTGATAGAAGTGAGTGTTATTAACTTTTGTTGTTTTATCTAAAAACAGATTAATGAAGTTTAAAAACTTCTTCTTTTACATTTTAGTTAGTCCTGACTCTGCACGTATTGATACAAGAAATAAGTATTTTGATATAAACGAAAAAAATATTTATGAGGAGGAAGTTTTGATCAAAGACACAGGAAAAAATAAAACTTCGAATTCATACACCGCTACTTTAACGATCACAATCTGCGGGTAAGACTTTACTTTCGCCAATTAAATAAAGTAGATTACTGTATAGATTTTTCATTAAAGAATTCAAATAAAATCTTCCATATCTTTAATAAATATTTCATTCATTAATACTTTCCAGAGATTAATTCTAAAGATTCAGATTTTTTCAACACCTTACTTTTGATAAGATTTTATAATCATTGACAAAATATAAAGATTTTTTTGGAAATCTTTGACTAAAAACTTATTTACAGCTGCGGTGATGACAATGTTCCAGACTGTGCAGCTGTAGTTCCAGTTGTAGGAACTGCATCATCATCAATCTTAGTAGCAGTTATTGTTGCGATTATTCTCCTCTTGCTTAGTAAGTTTTAGTCTACAAACTCCTAAAGCCATTTAAAAACTACCTTTTTTATTTAATTCTTAATAAAAACTTATAATTCTTATATAAAGTACAAAACAGTACCTTTTAATACTTTCTCATTAGTGCATAAATGCTTGACAAATATTTTATATCTGAGTACTAGAAAAAAAATGTTAAGTTATAAACTTTGTAAGAATAAGAGTGATGAAGCAAATTATGCTTAGATATTCACTTAAAATATCAAGTTTAAATTGACGTCAAATTTGTTTTAAAAGAACTAAAAACAGCTTAGAAAGTAAGAAGATTTTAAAAGCAATAATTAAATTTTTATTTTTGGTTAGTTTGATTGTCGATTGATTTGACGACGATGATTTTCATATATTTTTTGAATTTTTTTAGTTATTTTCGTGGCAATTTTTGCAATCCGACGAAAACAAGCTGGTTATGAAGCAAAAGAAAATCTTCTTATTGATGAAGATGACTACAGAAATACTTTAGGAGTTTATCATGATGAAGGTGGTGGCGAAGAAGATAATGTAAGTTTCTGGATATAAGATCTGCTTAATGATTAACGCAACCATTTGTTATAACTGAAAATATTGTTTGCTTTTTTCCTATTTTTGTCAAAGGCATATGTTTAACCAGTTGATATTAAGTTTACAATTCTCACTATAGGAAATAGAACTATAATTTTGCATTTTTTAATTTTATAATGAAATTTCTAAAACTATATTTTTTTAGAACGATAACCTTATTAAATATATAATTTTTTTCATAATTCAAAGATTTAGAAGTCAATGAATTGATATAAAATTTAATAACATAAATATGATTAGAACTTAAAATTTAAATTTGTTATAAAAGGACATTTTCGATATTGGTGTATTACAACCATTAGAACCAGGAGTACCATTAAGAATAGATGAAAAACCACTGTATGGTGCACAGCAACCTCATGTTCGATTTGCACCAGATGACATCACTGAAGAAGACATCAATGATGTGAGTTTTTGATGACAAATATTTTGTTGTTCAGTCTTCACTCAAGAAATCATCAAATATCAGATAAAAAGGTTCCCAAATTATCATTTACATCGTCTCTTCTTAACAGGCAAAGGAGCAAGTGGATGCTGATCCTTCCGCCCCACCGTTTGATTCCCTGCTTGTGTTTGATTACGAAGGGCAAGGATCAGATGCTGGATCTCTCAGTTCTATCAACTCAGGAACAACTGATGGTTCCCAGAACTACGATTATCTAAAAGATTGGGGTCCACGTTTCAGCAAGATTGCGGATGCTTATGGAGGTGATGACAGTGATTAAAAAGAGATGTCAGATCAGGAAAAGATCTTTGTCGAGTAATTGACGGCCTGAAAATAACATTTAATGGATATTTTAGTGTCAATGAAGCTTTGATAAAGTCTTTCAGAGTTTATCTGTAAAAAATTAGATGCAAAATGTGTTTTCGTAAATCAGAAATTCGTTTTAATTATTGCGCTTTAAGTAATCACTTTTTAAAAACAGTATTCAAATTTTTTCCGAAATACTTTTATATTCTTTTTGTAACAACGCACGTTTGTTTTTTACTTTACAATTTAAAAAAACTCTTATTATCACTAATTCTTACATACATGCAATTCTTAATTTTATCATAAATTTGATATCCAAGTAAAAGTTTTAGTGAAACCTTATTCAGTAAAAACCTTATAGACTTTATAGCATCTTTAAAATCAGCGTGTTTTGTTATTTAGTTATGTTTTTGATTTGTATAATTAAGTTTTTAAGAAAATCATTTAATATATATACATTTTGCATTGGAATTTGTGGTAATCATGCAATTAAAAAAACATTTTTTAAACTATCAAGTGCTTTTTTAAAACTCTATAAGAAATAGAAAAGCTGAAAGATATGATTACAATAGAATAGATACTTGTAGATATTTACAGCAGCTTGAGTACAAAAAAAAAGTTTTCAATTTAAAACAATTTTTTGCCAATAATAAAGCTTTGGGTAAACAGAAGTTTATTTAAACAGCAAATGAGAGCGTGTTGATTCAGTTTTTATTGTTTTGTATGTAACCAAATCAACGACATTACCTTATTGGATATCTTATTGACTTATTGGGTTTTCTTTTTTATTAACTCTACTCAGAATAACTTCTAAAGATTTTTTATATTCAAAAGTTTATTCTTATCTCCTAATTTATAAACAAACAAATTTAAGTAAATAAAAGCTTCCTTTTTTTCAAAATATTTCAGTGAACTTATAAATGAAGCTTTTTTGTATCTTAAGCCATCATTACATACCAGGCTAGAAACATTTTTTTTCTGAATGAATCTTATTTTAAGTTTTTTAGTTTAGATAAGGGCATTCTTGTCTTCTCATTAAAGATATTTGCAAGCACATTATGAAATCGCTCAAAATCAATACCAGCAATTGGGAGGTTATCGTATTAAGTCGTTCCTAATGACGTTTGCAACATCTACTTTGCAAACAGCTGAAGAATAGAAAAGTCAGTTTCAAAGAAAATAAAGAAACCCTAAAGGCTTTTTCTTTTGTAGTTTACTGTGTACTGCCTTATTAGTTCCTTTGTATTTTACTGTTTATTGCTTTATTTTTAATTTCATCAGTCATATTACATCCAGCATGACTGTTCTCAGCCTTATTATTATCTACAGATGAAAATTTGCAACTTTTTTATAAATGCCCAGACTATCTTGAAGTTATTCTCCAAAGATACACTTAATTCAAAAGTATTATCACGTTTAAGATACAAGTAATCATAAATTGATAAATAGATACCAATGTATACTTTTTAATATTTACTCTTTTCAAGCTTGATTTTCTCATTTGTAATTCATCATTATATTTCAAAATGTTCAATATTTAAATTTTTCGAGACAGTTTAACTTTTACAAATGTTTTGATTATTTGACCTTTGTTTATTTGTTCACATTATCTTTTAAAGTTCCGAGAAAAATTATTGAAAAAAGTACTAATCCAAAGGTTTTCTGATATTTAATTATCTATAAAAACTTTCTCAATAATGTTGTTTACTTCAAATGTTAAATCAACAATGAACATATTAGTTTTGCTTAAAATTAAGTGATGGGATACTATTTAAATAAAAATATAATTGATAACTTTTTTATTCAATTTTGGACGTCAAAAACTTGTTCAAACTTAAATTCTCTGAAACCATAAAAATACGAAAACAATATATTTTATTCATTGTAAAGTTAAGTCATAGAAGTAGGGCAATGTACAAAACATAAGTATCTTTTTTCCTGAATATTCAGACAAATATGTTTTTAAAGAAACAAAACTTTTTGCTATTAATTACTTTTAATTAAAGCTAAATAAAGTAATTACTTAAACATTCTCATCAAATATCAACTTATTTCAGTATCTTTTTTTGCTCACATTTCAACATCAAATAACAATTTTAAGATGAGTAAGACATTAAAGATTTCATGGAGGGCTCATAAAGTATGATTTTTTAAGAAATTGGTGGTTTACAAAGTAATCTTTTGTAAGGATTGACTTTTTCAAACGTATTTCATTTGCCCCAACTTTTTGACTGTATCAATAGAATAGTTACAAATGCTTTTTCAGCGAAATTGTTGTAGCTTTGAGTATATATAAGTTTTATAGCTTTAATAGATATTATTACAACTTGCTTAACACAATTTAATTGTAACCATGCATCTGAAATATGTAACAAAATACCAATATAACTATTTATAAATGATGTTTAAAATTTTTTATTTCCTTTAGATAAATTTCCTTCAAGGTTATAGCCTCGTTTACATAGAGATTACAGTTTAAAATTAAGATATATTTATTTGGCTACATATTATTTCTACGCTTATCGTTTCAAAAAATCCTCGTAATACTTTGTAGATATAATAGTAGAAGTTTGAAAAAAATTTATAAGTAGTCTATATAAAAGTACAAAAATTAGTGTTTGATCTTAAAATTTAATTATGTGTAAACTAATTTTTTTGCCTTTTACAGAAATGTTTAAAAATTGCTACAATATTGTATTTTAATTAAAAATTTCTACTTTAGGGTTTTCTTTTTGCTTTTGTTGCTAGGCTCTGTCTTATGCTACCAGTATCTTGCTGTTGGCCTAATGACTAAGGATAGCTAAATGTTTTACGGCTACAATTTTAATGTTTAGTTATTCTGTCCGTAATTTCTGTGAAAATTTTATTGTTTTATTAGTTTAGCTTTGTCACTAAAAATATACCTCATATTGTATGATCATTAATTTTCTGTGATATTTAATATTTAACATACTTAGCATTAAAAAATTGAACAAAACATGGATTCTGATATAGTGAGTTTTTGATACTTTATAAAAAATTTTTAGCTTATAAATAGTTTTATTTGAAGCATTCTAATTTATTTAGTAGTTATAAATGTAGATAAAATGTATATAGTTAAATTATAAAAGCTTATATTTTAGCTTACTATAAAGTTAATATATATCTCTATCTTTTATTTTGTGTTTTATTATATACTTAAATAAAGAATAATTATCAAATTTTATTTCTGTCAGTTGATTGAAGAATTGTTAACATCTGGACCCATGAAACGTCCTTCTGATGTTGTTGAATTATACCTGGGAAATTCCAAACTTGAAAATATAAAATCCTTAGCAAGATTTAAAAATTTACAACGTTTATGGTTAAACTCCAACAAATTGAGAAATTTAATATTGAAGGATAACAGTTACAGCTTTCTGAAAACAAATTATCAGTACGTTGCCACTATTAAAAAATGTTATTGTTTTTATTATAATTGATATAATGACTTTTATGGAATATATAATTTTTTTTATTACAATATTATTTATAATTGTCTATTATTTCAGAATTGTTGAGTTGCATTTACAAAATAATGAAATAAATACAATATCTGGTGCATTGTCTCATTTACACTGTCTGAAAGTACTTATGTTGCAATCAAATCAACTTGCAGATCTTTATGAAGTCCTAATAGAGTTGAAACAAATAACCACTCTTGAAAGAATTAGTAAGTCAACTAATTTGCTTTTAACTTATTATCAGTCATAACTTTTGTCTCTATTATTTCAATTTGTATATCTTGGAATAACTATTGATTTAAATATTTATTGAAGTGTATATAATTCCAAAAAGTTTGAAAAATTTATTATTTTGAAAGATCTATTTGGAAATCCAATATCTTTTGATGATAATTACAGATCTTTAACTGTATTTTCACTGCCAAGCATACAAGTTCTTGATAGAGAAAGTTAGTTGAATGAAGTTTTAATAGTAAATAATTTACATCTAATAACAATTAAAGTTGACTTCTATTAAGTTTTAAGATGTGTTATCATACTTCTATGACTACTTACAGCTGTCACCAAAAATGAGAGACTAAAAGCACAAAGTATTCACGATGCGAAAGTAGAATATCTTCAAGAAGGTTTATTTATCCAGAAGAAAAATGTTCAAAAGAAACAAAAAGTTAATAAGTTTGTGGAAAAAAGACAGTCTAATGGACCAATAAATAGAAAAGTTAGATTATCCTGCTATATTTTTGTTTTAATAATAATTATTATTTGTTTGTATAATGTCAGTACTATACTTACATCTCCACCAATTTATCGTCAGCTTTACTTAACAAAACAGTTTTCAAAGAAAATGCTCTAAATAAATTTCTATTAAAGATATTTGTGATTTATTTTATTTTAAATTTCAAACTCAACTTGAACTACTTTTTGATTATTTACTACTAAAGTAAACTACCATCGTTAAAACTAACCACATTAGTTTTGATTACTTGGGTGAACATATGCTAAAAATTTTCCCAATAATATTTTTTAAATTTAATTTAAAAACTTTAATTGATTTGGCTATAAATATTTCCACACGTTAAGCATGTCGTAATAATATCAAACAAATGATTCTTTTTAGTTTCTTATATTAATGTAGTTATTTCTTTAAATTTTCCTTTTTTATTTATTAAGCTGGCTGATGGCAACCTTTTCACTTTGTAGCTGTCAAAAATCATTTCTAAACGAAAAACTTCTGGCAATACAAGTTGCACTTAAAGCTAAAACAAATTTTTGAACTTAAAATAACCTTTTCATTAATTGAATAATTTTAAAAGTCTATTTTTCTATCAAATAAAATTAAATTTTTATGTTTTCAAATTTTTTATTTAATCATTAAACATTATCTACCTGTAATAAACTATTGATCTAATTATCAAAAGTAAAAAATGTTTTTGACAAATCTTCGATATTTCAATTTATATCAACTTTTCTTGAGTAATTTTATGATTACAAAATAGTTGTATGATTTTTCATATTTTATTGAAGTTCCACAAATTGTTGCAAAATAAAATGACAACTTACAGAAAGGAGTAGATGTTACAAACGCAACAGTGTTTCGATTTAAAACATTTAATTGGAAGCGCGTCAAGTTTCAAATGCCATCAATGGAGCAATCTTCTGAAGAAGAACAACCTAAAACTATTTCGATTGAATATTGATAAAAATTTTCGGCTTTTCAGTTTTGCCTATCTACAATAAAATCTGAGAATAATATTGCTACTAGTTTAAGTGCTTACATCAAAGGTTTCGAGTATTGTCTACTTTTTAAAGTTCAGAAGTCCTTCTAAGGATTAAACTGTCTTTTAATAATCAAAGGTCCTTGAATACCCACTAATCTTTAGAACTAATTTCATGGAAATAAAAAAAATATGTTATAAAAAATATAAATTGTTTATCTTTCATTTTAGAGAAGATTAAATATACATTGCTTGAAAATTTCTATTCAATAAATTTCTTTCAGCTTCTTATATATAGATAACATTTTAGCTTACGAGGTAATAGTTTGAAAAACTAAGAAAAACGTTTTTAAAATAGAAAAATTCTGCTTTTACTTATATATGTATATTACACTAATCTATAGCGATCCGCTACAAACAATAATTTCTGAACTAGCTTTACAAATTATAAATTTTTGTTCGATTGATTTTCCCGTTCCAGTTTAGCCATCGTTACTTTATAATAGACGATTTAAAACTTAAAATGATGCTTTCCTTATTGGCTTAGATAAATCTTTCTGATAATCTTATTCTTTTTCATTCAAAGATTTAAATCGTTATTATTTTTGTACAAACAATTCATCAAAACAACAATTTGCTTAAATCAATACAAAAGTTGAAGAGAAAGTTGAAAATGTACAGAAGAACAAAGATAAAATTTGTTTTAATTATAGTAACTGTAACATAACAAATATTAAATTCTTGAAACAATAAGTCAACTGTTTTACTTCTGAAAAAACTAAAAGGAAATATGATACGTGGTAAAACAAAACAAATAGTTAAATTTATATATTAGCTTGAATAGCTCCGAATGAAATTCAATTATACTGAACTTAATATATAAAGATAATTGATTTTTTTATAATCAACAATTTGATTATCTGATTCATAAACTAGCATAATATATAAAACATTTTATGTAAAACAAAGATGACTGGTTTTTCTTGCTTTTATCTTCATTTCTGCTTCACGATATGCCTAAGGCTGAATTCATTTTTTGTTATGTGAAAAGTATTTTACAAAACTTTTTTAGCAGAAAACTATAACTTGAAAGCAGATAGCTACGAAAGGTTAGTAAAAAAAGTAAAAATTTGTTTTTTAAGCGTAATAGAGGATAAAATAATAAAAAAATATTTGATTTGATCAAAAAGTTAAATTTTGATAAACTACTCTCGGTTTTAACCAAATAAAAAAGTTTCTAATTTACCATTTACTTGATTATAGAACTGATTTATTCTAGATTAAAAAGAACAATTAAAGTCTAGGATGAGGAAACGGTTGATAAAGCGGTCTTTGGAATTTATAGGAGCTATTGCAATTGTTTACATCCTGCTTGATATATTGGAATCACATACTAGTAGAAATGAATCAGTAAGCAATTAAATTTATGTTATCTTATGAACAATGTTAAGCTACTACAAATATTTCATGAGATTAGTAAGAATATATCTTTATTGTATCTATTTCATCTTAGATTAATTGTTAATGAAATTAATCAAACTTTCTATTTTTTGTAAAACTTCAGGTAACATTTCTTTGAATGATTTTTTTGCAGAATTTTGACACAAAATCATTAA
The DNA here is from genome assembly GCA_034620365.1 of Pegea sp. RAD2-039. Classification (NCBI taxonomy): domain Eukaryota; kingdom Metazoa; phylum Chordata; class Thaliacea; order Salpida; family Salpidae; genus Pegea; species Pegea sp. RAD2-039. The sequence goes on from JAQGEQ010000071.1 coordinate 3,292,840, forward strand.
AAGATAAAGATCCACTTGAGAGGCATTTACAGGAAATTCAAAAATTAAATCTCGCAGTGAGCTTTATATAATTTAACTTCATAATCATATAATATAAATTATTTTATGAATTTTCTAGTTTAATTTTTTTGGTTAATAAGATGTTAGTTTGATAAATTCTATTGGTTTTTACAAACAAATTACCAACAATTTTATTGATAAATATTATATTATTTACTCAAAGTTTTATTTTGATTATTGTTCAGGTTTTGAGTTAATATCATCTTAATAATATCTTACTTCTAAAATATTTCTTAAAGGGGCCAGTATTTGTTTTATTGCTAATAGATTTAAATGAATATGATTGAAACTTTATGAAAGATTCTCTTTAAGATCCAGAAGGTTCAGAGGGAACAAGCTCTTCAAAAATCACAAATAGCAGTTGTAAGTTCTACTTTTTTATAAATTTCCTCAATCTTAGGAGGTTGTAATATAAAATGTTGATGAAATTTATATCATACTTTTAAACTAATTAAAGTGTATCTATTGAAAAATGATACCAATCAACAAAACTTTTTCAATAAATTGATCTTTTATCCGTTAACTAAGCTCTTAAAAGCTAAAAAAAACTTCAGCAACCACCGGTGGTTCAAGCAAACCCAAGACCCGAACAAGTTCAAGTGGCAGACTCCGCTAAGGACGAGGGCGTACGTCTTAAAAATAACATACATGGTTTGTTTTGAACTTTAATAGCATAGAATATTTGTGACAGTAGTTATAAATTTCAAGCTTAAATAATTATAAATTACTACAGCTGCTCCAGCAAAGTCAGCAGAAAATGGAAAAGGTGAAGAAAATGTTAATGTTTTTTAATACCTCTTTACTTATCAATTTCTTAAAACTCTCAGATAAACCAAAGCCTACTCCAAAATCAAATGGAAAACTTCCAGGAAACACTGCAGGCAAATCTTTATCAGGTTCGAAGACTTTCAAATTGATACTTATTATGTCCAATGATATTCATCAATTGAGATAGAAACTGAAATATAGCTAAACCTCCAAAGCTTAGGTCAATGAGTACTGCTTTTTATGACTTACAGATTACCACTTAATTAACAATATAGAATTGAAAAAGTTAAAACAAAAAGTAAACGGATAGATTAAGCACCTTGGTATATGAAACCACATGAAAAAAACTAGTTTTGCATAGAAATGCTGTTTTTAGTGATTGAGAGTGCTGACTTGCCTGCTTATGCAGAGATGATAGTGTACATGCTTTCGAAATATTCTCAGAAGAATTAGTCAGAATATTGTTTTTTTTTCAAACTATTCTTAAAACTAGACTATTAAGCATTATAAATGCGTTAGTTTTGTTTTTATAGTCAGAATTGCATTTTCTAATTATCTTGAAAAGTGAAATTTGCAGAATTGCATTTTGTAATTTACGCTAACTTATCAAGCATGCAAACTCACCAAATTGTTTGAATTATTTCGTTTTTTTCTAAATTTACTTTAAATACTTTGGTTTCAACAGAAGTAAACTTTAAACGTTGGTGAGAAAAATGATTTCCAGGGTAATTACTCGTAAACCTGTTACTCTGTGACTCTTTTTGAAGAAGATTCTACTGGTATGATCCTTTCAATGGGGACTATTAGGTTACAGCTATCAGTAGTAGATATGAAAATTTTAGACAGCAAAGTTACATATTGGGGTGAAAATATACCCCCCATTCGGGGAAATTCTTTGCTGGCAAATTCAGGGTAAGATGTTAAATCAAGACGACAAACTCACCAAGCTACTTTGCTAAAAGTTAGGTAGTTTTAGTTCTGTATCCTATCAAGAACAGTGTAAGCTTTCATTTAATCGATTAAGTTTTTTTATAAAAATAAGAAAAAAGTTGGAACATTTTAGTTATTATAAACGTTTGCGTTAATCATTAAGTAAATCTGATATTCAGAAACTTATATTATCTTCTTCGCCATCACCTTGACATCATAAACTCCTAAAATATTTCTCTATTCATCTTTATCTAGAAAAGGAGTTTTTTGCTTCGTAGCCAATTTATTTTTGTATGATAATTCATAGATTAAGGTTTATTTGGTATTTTAAAGTATAATGAACACTAGTAGCGTTCTTGAAATCAATTAAATTGACTGGTGCTACAAAATAGAGATTTTATCTACTTGAGAATCTGCGATATAGTAGCAATCATGTTTCATTCGCGATTTGCTTTAATTGAATTATATAACAAAAATTGGATTAAAATATTTGAAACTACACCTTAGGCTTTAGAACTGTCTAATTCAATTGATAAACGCTTGAAATTTTACTATTTTGTGCAGCTTTTATTTATCAAAAATAGGGTTAAAATTCAATGGTAAATAAAAACCACATGAAAAAATCATGTTAGGTGCTTTAATGTTTTTTAAATTGTGATTATTTTACACAAACTTATTTATTCATTTCATTCTTTTTATGTTTTATTAGTTGCAAAATATAATCAATTCATGATAAGCATGTAATTTGAAGAACCAAAAAATGATATAAAACTTTATACAGATGCTAAAAAACCTGCTGCAAGCCAAGGTAAAGTGCGAGCCTCTCCAAACCTCGGAGTCAACACTAACTTTGACAAAATGAACTTGGTAAGCGTAACTACAGTGGTACTGATTGAATAGATTTCTAAACAAGTTTATCGAATATTTTTAAACTTATCATAAACAAATAATTTTTTCTTTAGCCTCAACCTAAATTGAAATCACAAGGTTATGTCTTACCGATGCTGTATTTTGATATGGGGCCAAATAACCTATTTCGGCTATTTCGACAAGGTGTAGTAACTGCATATGAAATGGGAAGAACCGTCACCGTTCCAGTTTTTCATAGGTACATATACATCTTGTTTTATCTTTTACTGATGTAAAAAAGCACAAAATCAGTATAAGTGAAATATTTAGAATAGTTCTATCATTTGAAATGATTTGGAGAAAAAGTAATTCAATAATATTATTCGAGAGCGAAAATGGGATAATTTATCATAAAAATAATAAAACACGACAAGCTAAAGTTTTCAACAAAGTCATTTGATTCAACTTGTAACAAACAAACAACTTTATTAAAGGCATCCTCGAATGGGTGATGATGCAGAAGACCCTTTTGTTCTCCCAATTTTCGATACAAATTACACAGTCGACTTAGTTTGGCCTCCAAGTGAAACAATCGATTTAGGAGCCTTGAGAAAGGTATGAGATATAACTGTTGTATGAAGTGTTTTGATGAGTGTGACTTGTAAAAGCTCGCTTTGATGTAATTGTTGAACTTCTGGTTGTAAAAACCCATTTCAAATCACAAAATATGTAATATAATCTAGTCGAGCTAATTTCAAGCTTTAAACTGTAAGAAATTTCAACCCTATATGAAAAACTGATTATACAAAACCATACTTTTTATAAAAAGAACTGTTTCTTAGATACTCACCACAGAAAAGTATCATATAATTAGAGATTATAAGTAACTGAAACCTCATCAGCTTCGTATATTTTTAGGCAAACTTCTTTGATAATTGATATATTCTCCTTAACAACGTATTTAGTTTATTAACTCAATAAATTAAAGTTACTTTGGAAGATGAATCTTAATCAATGTTTCCGATAAAACTTTTGTAGAACCTAAAACTTATTTTTATAAGAACATTTTAAACGTCTTAGTTCATTCAAGTCGGTCATTAAGTTTAAACTTAAGTATCTTATAAAAAGCTGGACAATTTATAAATCATTTCTTAATGATGGTTTTTATGGTTTGTTTTGTTTTAGTTTATGAGCGTCTCATCAATGAAAGACATGAAAAAAAATTGTGGAGGTAAATTAGATGTGGTAGTGAAATGTGGAACAATAGACTCGAAGAGGTACAGCGGGATTGAGCACTTTCAACGAGCTGCAGATATGAAGGTTGCTGTTAAAAAATAATTATTTTTAGATTACACAACTTAATAATCTTCAAAAATCTTCAAATCTGCTAGAGCTTAAAGTATTTCTGATTAAGGTTCTGAAGGAAATTGAAATTAGTAGCTATGAAGAGTTGGTTCCAAATGATCTTTCTGCGGGTATCATAAGTCCAGAAGAAGCTAAATGTATGGGGATTGTATATGGGAAGAAGTGCCTACCTGACCAAGACCGGTGGCTGGCCACATTTTCAAAAATTTCCAAATATTATTGGAGGTAAGAGCAATTTTTTCAAATTAAAAAAAATTGTTTATAAATGCTATAATTCGATGTTCGTTTTTTGCCATCGGCAACATAGATTACTATTTGTGTCTTTCTTGATTTTCAGCATTCTATAGCTGCCATAGAAATCTGACAAATCGGTTAAAGTATCTTGACTCGTTCAACTTGTATTTCTAAATTTTAACATTCCAATTAACTTTCTACTACAACATTCAATTATAATTTCTTTAGTTTCATGTAACAATCTTGCTTTATAACAACCAATTTGTTTAAATAAAAACTTAAAGTTTATTTTTGATGATTATTGTTATTAACATTAAAATCAAAATAAAATAATTTAACAAAAGAGTAGGTCAATAAGATAAAACTTCAAATAATATTCCAAAGATACTTTGCATCCGATTCTTACTTTTACACAGACCTCTACCAGTCCGAAAGTTTTCAATGAGCTTTATAGAGAATGTCATGGGCAACCGAAAGTTTATGGCCGTGCACTGGAGATACGAATCAGATTGGCTGGACATGTGAGCTGGAAGTAGTTTGAGAGTCTTAGAAATATATTCTTGAACTTTTCAGGTGCAAACCAAGTCGCCCTAAGGGGGCGCGAGAGAGAAATCGAGAAATTTGTCGAATCACAATGGGCCTGACATACGATGATGATGTTCGGAACTCTTTTATCCAAGCTATCAAGGACAAATTGGCCGATTACAACTTAAAAACCATTTTTTTGGCTAGTCCACCAAATGTTTGTGGCTAATAACGCTTTTGGATTTTCCACGTTTTTTAATTTTGTCAATTTTTAACAGAATATCGATTTAATTCGACTCTTTAATCAAAGTTTTCCCGGAAACTTCTTTTACTTCGATGATGTAGAAAAATACGCTAAAAAGACTGAAGGACCTGACTTTATGACAAATAACTACAAAACGTCGTTCATCGAACAGGAGATATGCTTCAGTGAGTTTATTTTGATGGACTCACTTATTATCAACGACGTTTTCAGGGTCTGCTTTGTACTTGGGAGCACCTTTATCGTCTTGGACACAAACCGTTCTTACTGATCGATTATCTCGAAATATTAAACAGCATGACAGCGTTTTAAAAGTAGTTGGTGAAGGTGAGTGAAAGTTGATAAACAAGAAAGTCGGTGTGTGTGAATGTTTACATGTCAGGTTTCATCTGAGTTTAAAGTTTTTATAAAACTTTTATTTTTAATAGGACGTCAGGGCTTTCCAGAGCTAGTCTTTCAATTTCCAGAAGGAAATTTTAACTTTGGAGGTATGGTTCCTGGCAAAAAAGTTTGAATAGTTCGTCGTTTTAAGCTTTCACAAACTTGTGGTTTTTTTTTGTCACAAAAACTTGCTTTTACTTTTAGTAAATTTTTATTTTTCATTCCTTATTATTTCCTTTTCAAATCAAACGATTAAACCTTTTTACATTAGTTTTATATTTGAATTAGTATAAAAAAAAACAAATATTTATTGCATATATTAATTATTTAACTATCCAATAAAAAATTTTCAACAAATTTTATTCTCTTTTTTCTCTCAGTATTTCATTTCTAAAAGACAAATTCAGAGTTATTTTACTGATTGCATAAAACAGATCAGAGAAAAATAAAGTTTTTTAAAACTTGTTTAGAACTTCAATATACCTTTTAGTTATCAGGTAAAGAATGTTTAAATTTGTTTTCAAAGTCAAATCAGTACTTTAAAATTATGATTTAAATGTTAGAAAGAGGAGAATTGAAACATCTCAATATATATTTTTATAGACTCTAAAAACCTTTAGATGATATGTTTATATTCCTAAGATTCTATATCGCTTTATCCGCATCTTATAACTTTTAAACACTAATGTTAAATCAATATTTTATGTTTTGATAGAATAATAAAAATGGAAGCTAATAACTAGCAATAATATTAAATAGTAAACTTAAAAATTACACAAAATTTTAATCTATTGATTTATACTTTAAGATTACGAACACTTTAATGAAATCTGTAAAGTTTAAAAATAAAAGTTTTAAATTTTAACTAGCACTTTTTAATTTTTTCAAATTTGTAGTATTTTCTATTCTAGTTTGTCTGCAAACTCTGTTCAAGTCTTCTTTCAACAATTAAGTTTTCAAAGAATGAACAAATAAGAAACTATAAATTGTGGAATATCCCTTTATTAGTCAATTTATTTGATATATGGCATATATCTATATAAATGTTTAGTTTGAAATTACAGACTATGACATATTTTTATAAGATTTTCATGTAAACTAAACAGATGTAAAAATATACAATTTAAAAACTTTGAAAGACTATTATATATTAAAAAAGCATCAAGAAGAAATTGTTCACCAAGTATATTCTTAGAAAATATAGTTTACAGCTATTTTGTAGAAACGGAAATAATCATAGCAAACAATTTTTGAAGTAAAGCTAAAGACTCTATTTTATTTTCTATAAAGTAATATGAGCTTAGGACAATTTTCATGAGTGTTTTGATATACAATTTTTTTAAACAAATCTAATACTTTCAGTTTGTGGTTGTTCTTCTGGCCTAAGGCTATAACTAATGTTTGTAAAAATAGATTGAAAACTCTCTCAGACAGAATCATGTCTCTTTCAATAAAAATTTGAAATCTTATTAATGTCAAGAACATCATTTCTTGAAATGTATTAAAATTTTAAGTTAGTTGATTTACAAGTTTGATTTAGATGTTATAAATTTACATTTTATATTAATTATTCAGTTCTTTTAAATAGATAATGACAATTTTTCTATATATCTAAGCGCTTAAAATAACAATCTTATAGTGTAATTTCAAACCTATGCTATTAACATTTAAAAATTTTTTGCAGAAAATAGCTTAATAAAATCTTATATAAATAAAACATTTACTGATTATTTCGACAACGTTTACATACCTTAAACTAAATTCTATGCAAGTATCTTAATTAGTAAACTTTGTTGTAATCTTTAAGAATATGTTTTATTTATAGCTTTTGTTGCAAATCTTTTTAAAGCGGTTATTTTGAATAACCATTATTTGTAAACTCAGCAAAGCTTTGCAGTTTTTGCTTTTTTATTGCCTATATTTTACCACATGAACTCAAATTACAAAGTGTTTAGTATAAAACTCTGTTTTCAAATCGACTGCTAAATCAATTTGTGCTTATTCAAGTGTAAAGTGATGAAATCTTAGCTTATATTTGGTACACTTACTACAGGCAACTGATATTTAAGCAAGATATTTTAAAAGCAAAATCGTTTTCCTTATTTCTGATGATAATTCAACATTATTTTATTTCAATTAAGATTAATAATGCATACATGAATTTTGTAGCTTGAAAAATTGAATAGGCTTCTATAGTTGTTAATTTTTGATGATTTTTATGTAAGATATTTCATGTAAGGCTAAAAACTACTGATCAAGTTTATCAACTCAGTAATAGTTTACATAAAAAGTCATTTTTGCGTGGGTGAATAAATCTTTTGAGGTTGAAAATTTACAATCTGTTTATGCAGTGAAAATTGTATTATAAACATTCAACTAGCTACTAAAACGAAGATTTTTTATCAATATCTTCATATTCACCGATTGCATTCAGTACATTTTCTATTGAAATTCATATTTTTAAATATTGATTATTCTGATAGAAATCAAAAACTCATTAGTAATGATGAAAATTATTTCCCATTATACAGTTATGAGCAGTATTTCCTGTTTTTAACTGATCGAATGAATAAGAACATCTGTGCAACCAAAAACACATTTTTCTCTGAGAAAGGTGATTTATTGCTTTAACTTGTAATAAAAATATTTTGTCGAAGAAAATAGAATTAATACTTTGCTTTATTCTCACTTAAATCGTTTGATTCTAATTTAGAAAAATCTTTCATTTGTCCATTTGAGATCTTATATAGTGTTGTATCTATATAACATTATTGAACAGAAAACTTTATCTAAATATCACTAAAAGTAATCTATTTATTGTGACTGCTAAAAGCTCTTGATATTATTTTAAATAACGCAATTTAAGTGATATTTCCCCTAAAATTTAATAATTATCTAAATTTAAAAAAAAAGTTTATTATTTCAGAAAAACAATCATTGATGATTTACTATATTATCAATTTATTATAAGCTATTTTCTTTAAATTAAATAAAGAATTGTGACAAAATTTCAGTCAAATAAAGCAAAAAATAAAGTTAAACTTTTTTATTCATTAACAAGTTATACCTCTACGTGACCAAAACCCGTTTACAAAGGTAATGCGCCTTAAGCCACCAACTAATGGTGCCTCGCCCAAAAAACTATCATACGATACATTGTCTACCGAAACACCACTCAGCCTTATCTTTCAAATTATGTGAGATCTTCAAGCACTTTAAACTGGCTTAATTAAACTTTTGATAATAATTTTCAGACTTTTTATCTTGATGCACTAATGACAAAAATATTCAAAGAAAATGTTGTCTTAATTATTTGTAAAAAGATAAACAAAAACACTTTTCATTTAAACTCAGCAGTAAATAAAGTTGTTCCTTATAAAAAACGATTTTAGTCAAATACTTATAACAATGCTTTGAAATAGCATATTTATTTTCTTTCAGTAAAATTTAAACAATTAAAACAATTTAGAAATTGTTAATAAACATGAGTGTTTTTTTTATTTTCATTAAACTTAATAATAATGTCAGACAAAATACTTTAACAAATTTTTACATTTTATTATTAGTATCAGAAAAATCTGTTCTGTTATATTTTTAATCACTTCCTTCAGGTGTTTTACTTTGTTGATATTTGATAAAAAATAAATAAAATTGAAACTATTAAAACAAAATGTTCAGTTATTTTTGAAGTAGTATTGACGATAAGATACCATAGCCTCAAATTAACAAGTGGTTTATGATAACCAATTGTTTTTATTAAACTTTTAGAAAAATTTTAAAGTTTGCAACATGTTTCCAGCGTTTAATGGATTGTTGTAAAAAGTCAGTCGCAGAATTTGGTATTAGAATTGTCTTCAAACACTCTAGTTTCAAACTTTTATTCAAAGTTATTTTTATGACATTTCGTGTTTTTTAAACAATAAAAAAACACCTTCATCTAAACTACTTTGTTGATAGGGTTAAAAAGTTTTTAGTTTTATCGAAGTCTAAAGTATAATTAAAAAAAGATATTATAAGATAAATAATATTGATATAAGCAATACTTTTGACTACAAAACTTAATCTAAAAATAATTTCTTAAGTTTGTTTACATAAGTTTAATTATCAAAGTTTACTTTCAAATTTCCTTTTTGAAAAAAAAAATTATTAAGTAACTAGGAATAAGTCTTGAAAATTAAATTTATTTATTTTTTAAATATATTAACAATTTTTGGGTTGAAATAAACAAAAGATTTTTGAAAGTCAAGTGTTCATGGTTTTTAAATTTCATCATAATAAAAGCCTTTTCACGTCATAAGTTACGAAGGAAACTTACCAGCTAGGCTAAAACTTATATCAAACTGTTTTTTAAGTATTTAATTTTTCGTTTAAATATGCTAAGTGAAATATATTACTAACAAATGTTCGAAAATGTTATTTAAATGAATTAAGCTAAGCAAAATTTTCTGCAAGAAAGAAGCTTATGGATGGAAAATTACCAGTGAAATTTATAGAACCATACTCTAGTGCTTTTTTTATTCTCTCGTTTTTATTGCTTCTTCCTTTTACAACGCTTTATAAGTCTTTAAATGATTCAGCTTTGCCATATACTCTACTAACATAGAAGTATAATTCTAACTCTTATACATTTATTAATGTTTATCACTTATGTAGATATTGATTAGGTAATTTAAATATATTTTTATTTTGCAATTGAAAAATAGTATAAAGAGTATTGACTGACAAAATTAATTTAGTTAAGTGAAATTTTGGTGAATGAACTTATTTATTATCAAAGTTTAATTAGCAGATAAGGACTTTAGCCATATTTTTGGAAGCAATCAGCTATAGATTAGAAAATTCATTTAACAATTTTTTTTCTTTCAGTAAAGAGTTATTTGTTTTAAAAAGGATTAAAAATGGCTCCAACCCAAACTACTGAGCAAACTGAAAGCTTTGGTAATGTACCAACCCCAAACAAAAAAATGAGAGTGAATACTGGTGAAACCCCATCTGCAAACGGAAAGCATGAAAAAGTACTCAAGTTTTTGCAAGCCGTCTTTGACATGTCTGTCGAAGAAGGCTACGTCAAGCAAGTAGACAAACTCGTTCCAGTTATAAATTTTCGGAATCCTCAAGAGCTCCAAAAGTGTTTCGAATTTGAAGTGACGGATAAACCAGTTGGTGATGATGATTTGCTGGAGATTTGTCAGAAAGTTTTTGATTTGAGTGTCAAAACAAGTAAGATTTGATTCCTTATGTATAGAAACTAGTTGATTATACTGGGCACTATTTACCTCAGATGTTTTGTATTGCATCCGTTTTATTGCAACATAGTTTTGCAATCACTAGTTTTTACATAGAAACTTCATGGAGCTATTTTCTCTAATTTTCTGATAGAAGGGGTTATGTAAAGTGTGAATGGAAAATTACAGAAAAATTATATTCATTCTGACGTAGTTATTGCATAGACTGTCTACCATTTGTTATTATACCACGTGTGCTATTTCCTTTCTCAATAATCTTTCGTGAAGTTAATCGTTTTCATTAAAAACTTTTCCATCTACAGGTCACCCCCACTTTTTTAACCAACTTTATGCTGGTATTGATGCTTATGGGTTTGCTGGAAGTATTATTACCGACGTTCTTAATTCATCAATGTGAGATCAAATTTTATTATATAAAAATGTATCAGTTTGCAACCACATTTTCTACAGCTATACCTATGAAATCACGCCGGTTTTTACCTTGATGGAACAATCTGTCATTAAGCAAGTTTGTGACATCATTGGTTATCAACAAGGAGATGGAACCTTCTCACCTGGTTAGCATTTATAAAACTCCAAAATTTCAATTAAATGATTTGCGGCTTAATAAACAGGTGGCTCATACTCAAATATGCTCGGACTAAATCTTGCTCGATATCATAAGTTTCCTACCATCAAAGAAGTCGGAATGAGATGTCTTCCACGGATGGTTGCTTTCACAAACGAACAGTGTCATTATTCAAACAAGAAAAATGCTGCCCTGTTGGGAATCGGTACTAATGACCTTATTTCGATAAAGGCCGACAAACTTGGACGTATGGACATAACTCACTTACAACAATGTATTGATGAGGCCTTGGCTGAGGTAAATTAGGTTTTGTCCTAACATAAAATATATAATTTGTTGAACTTTGTTGTTGATTCAAAAAATTATAAACACAGAAAGCTGTACCGTTCTGTGTGATCGCAACTTCGGGCACAACAGTATTAGGAGCTTATGACCCTTTAAACAAGATCGCTGATATCTGTGAAAAGCACAACATATGGATGCATGTTGATGTAAGCAACAGTTAAAAACATTCATTTAAAGTTTTAAACATTTTCTGTAAAATTCAGGGCGCTTGGGGAGGTGGTGTTCTGTTTTCAAAGAAACATAAGCACTTGTGCTATGGAATTAACCGGTAAGATTTCTCGAAGTTTCATTTAAAAGTGTCTCTGATATAAAGACTTTTGTAGATCTGATTCAGTGGCTTGGAATATGCATAAGCAACCAATGGCTCCTCTGCAATGCTGTATGTTTGTGACGAAACATCCGGTTCGTGCTTTCCGCTAAAATTATTCGACTTTTATAAAAATATTTTTAGCTTAATAAACATAAAGAACTTTTGTTTCTTAAAATACTCTTTTAGTTTATTCAAATTGTAAACGAGAGTTTTTTTTATTTATAAATGTTATTTCATTATAAATCATTTTTGAATATTCTGTATAAAATTTTTTTTTTTTAACATATTTATTTTTATCAATTTAGAATTTTAAAGTTTCTTATTATTATATTTTTTTAATTGTCTTTTTTACTTTCTGAAAACATATCTCAATAATGCTGAATTGTCTTTTATATTTTTAAAGAAAACTTTAGCTGGAGCTCATTCTCTACATGTACCCTACCTCTTCCAGCTCGATAAGACTTTGTATGATCCAATTATGGATGTTGGAAAAAAAGTGGTACAATGTGGACGAAAAGTAAGTATCCACCACATTTTTGCTGTATTCGATATAAAGTTTTTACCTTTTATTCAAAATAATTTTAAACTTATTATAAAATTGTTTTCTTGATTTTAAGGTGGATGTTTTCAAGTTTTGGTTGATGTGGAAAGCTCTTGGTAAAGTTGGAATGGAAAACAGGATAAATAAAGTATTTGATAATGCAAGACATCTTACAGAGCTTGTAAAAAATCATCCTCATTTCCACCTACTACAAGAGGTATAGACTAAAATCTCATAATTTAAACTATTATCTAAAATCATTTTATTTTTCAGCCTGAATGCACGAATGTTTGTTTCTGGTTTATCCCCAAAAGCATGCGACAAATGAAGTTCGACCTTTCCGATGAAACCTTCTGCAAAAAACTCGCTGGGATTGCTCCAAAAGTGAAAGAGCGAATGACCTTAGAAGGAAGTATGCTTGTCGGTTATCAACCTATTGGCAAGCTTCCTAACTTTTTCCGAATGGTGGTTATCAACGACAAAACCACATATGATGATATGCAGCATGTTGTTGATACAATTGAAAGATTAGGAGAAGACCTTTAAACTAGCAATCATTGATTTCTTCTTATATATACAGCAAAATCTAACAGATTTTTTTTAAACTCAGCATCATAAACCATATGATGGTGTAACATATGTGATTAAATGTTTAGTGGTTTTATAATCTTTATAGAAAATAATAAACATTACTGATAAGAGAAATAAATAAAACCTTAACTTTACACAGATATAACTTTAGTTCCACATCCAAATCTTTTCAGTCTTATCTCTATTTTTAGTAAAATATCAACTTGAATTTAAAAAAATAAGTTGTTTTATTTTATGTTGATGGGTATTTCATTGATGATGTACATTTCTAACATAATAAAATCTAAACTATCTACATTTGGAAATATTCTGTTAGAAGATAATAGTGATGAATATCTGAAGATCAACAAACTTGCATTTGAGGGTAGAATAGAATCTTATAAAAGAAAATAATCACTGTTAAACGATTTATCAGTTCTATAGATAAAAAAGTTGATTGACTTTTGATGATATTATGATTGAGTTGAAACTTTTGTTGTTTACAATATTTTTCTGTATTTTAATCACAACTAAGATTTCTTTAATTACAGTGATAGATACTTTGAAACTCACCTTAAAATAAGTCCATATAGTTGGATTCCTTAAATTATGTTTCAAGTTTTTAACAATTTTTGTTAAATAAAAACTCAGATGCTTTTTAATACCGTTTTTTATAAAAATTTTAAACTTATTCGAAGTAAATCATGAATTTTGTGAATTTTAAGTTTTAAGCGATGCTTCTGTTGACGGAAAGTGTTTTGATTGTGTACTGCAGGACATTCTCAATTACAAACGCCACTGCTGCTTTCTTAATGTTTTCAACTTTTGTAGATTAAAAAAGATATACAAATAAAGAAACATGATTTATTAAAATTTGTTTACAGTTTTGTTTTCTCAGATTAATCATATAATAATAAAAATTGCGATATGTTATTATATTATAGAGTTAATAAAGCTTTACTAAAATCTTAAAATTTGTTTAGTACTTTATATGATTAAGGTTTTTAATGCTATGCCATCAACGTACTAATGACTAAACTTCCTTCAATCTAGTTAATAAAAAAACAAGCTAATATTCTTGATAATGTTATTATAAACTCATCTATTTCATAGTCAAAACGTAGGCGTAAAATATTTTGTTTATAGTTTGAGTTTATAACTGCTTATAGTTAATTAATAAGCATTTACTTACCTTGAAAAACCCCGCTCAGTATTTTGCTTTTTGTGTGGTCATCATTTAAAAAAAGTTTTTGTTTCTTATAATTTCATGAAATGTTTCAACTACTTTCTACCTTCAATCATAATCAATAACTTTCTGATATTAAGATACTTTATCGGTAAATAGTGATTCTATCTTTTGGGTTCCTTGTGAGAAGCAAAAGCTATGATAATAAACCCAGAGATAATATCCATCAGAATATATCTGAGTTGATGTATTAAATCATTCCTAATAAGAAGCTCATTTAGCACAGAATAGGTCTGTAGTTAAATCTAGGGTCCGATGAAGTCGTTGTCCTATCTCACTCGGTCAGTCATCGAATATCAGGTCAAAGAGTGAGGGTAGTTCAGCGTAGACCGCTTTCTACTATGGTCAAAGTCATCCGTGCATGAATAAAGGAAGTATATTCGCTATTTTCCTTTCATCTTCTGTTTCAATCTATAAATCTAAAAAACTGTACTACAATCTTTTTCAATGATAACCTAAATTATTGGAACAATTTCAATTTATGTATTTTCAAATTTGGAAAGCAAAAAATAAACTACACCAATTGTTGAGTGATTAAATGTAGAAATAAACACAAGATATATCTGCCTGTTGCTGGCTATTGATATATAAAATTTGTAATTTATTTTTGTTTTCTGAGTTTCAGTTTTTTGTCACTGTATTTACTAGAAAGTAAGTACAAGCAAGGTACATTACACAAGTAACTTAATTTTATATTTCAATCAGCATATTTTCTTTAGCAAGTTCTAGTGGATGCTTCAAACTATTGTTTGTAAGCTATACGAGGCTGTCAGTTAACTCAACTCACGATTAAATAAACAGCACAGGCTGAATCTTCTGTATCAGCTCAGGGTTTTACAGTAGTTATCATAGATTAAGCTATTTATTCTCATATATCAACCTAGCATTTCTTGTTTTTGAATAGTGCTCCCCAGTCCTTATTAACAATACAATCAAAGCTTTCTATAAATTTTAATAAATATCTTTAAAATTAGTAATGATTAAGATCTTCATTAATTCGTTTTAAATTCTTTTTAATGGCATAAGTATTGTTGTTTATTGAAAGTTTCTTCTTTAATTAGTTTAACTCTTGTCACTGCTGTAAATTAGTTATTCAATTATTCATTTTGAATAAAGTTATACAATTTTTTCTCAAACACTGACTGATTTTTTTCACCGATTTTTATTCGAAACAAAGCATATAAAATATCCATAATTTCAATTTGTGTTAGATCAAATCAGTCATGCTGAACAGCTTACAGTTTAAGCAAATTAGATAAAAAACTGAAATGCGAAATGACTTTTTGCCATAAAACCATTTTTTCCTGCAACTGCGTATCACTTATTTAGCGGTTTTTCTTGATTTCAGAGATATTTACGTTTTCAAGCTCTAAAAACTATTTTGAATGACTATGAGTATGTTTTTAAGTATTCAATAGTTTACTATGAAAACAGCGCTAAGCACATACATAATTTTAATAGATTTTAATCAATAACTTTTTTTTCTTAGATTACTACTGTTTTTTATAATAATAGTCCCTATTGAAAATGGTCAGTTACATAAGTGTAAATGGTAAAGTCCCAGAGAATATAAGGCCACTAAAATGTGTTAGGATAAATGGACAGCGGTTTATCTTCTTTTTAATGTTTGTTTTAATGTTAACTTATTTAACTCATCAATATCTGTTTGTTGTGGATGATAATTTTTCAAAGAAGCAATTTTTCGGGATTATTATTGATGCAGGAAGTACAGGTTCAAGAATACATGTTTATGAATTCAAAGAAGAAAATAATGAATATATTATTCTTGATGAATTGTTTAAAGAAGTAATTTTTCAGACTATTATAAAAAAAATTAAGAATTGATCTTAAAACTTTTACAGATTTATGGGATTGTTTATAATTAAACTAATGTAGATGATATTAAACTTTTTCTCTTAAACATTTAGTTAATAAAAAAAAGGCTCTTTTACAACTATTTAAAACTTGTTTTAAATTTGATATTTGTAAAGTTCAGCTGTTGGTAATTGAATATTACTTCACTATTAGCTAGATATTCAAGTATAAAGAAATTATGAACAGTTTTAGAAAACTTTTGGAAATATTTTGTTAACACTTATTAATTGTTTGGTTCATTTAGGTGAAGCCTGGTCTGTCATCATATGATAAGAATCCTTCTGAAGCAGCAGAATCAATTTCATCTTTACTTAATATTGCTAAGAAAAGGATACCTGAAAAATTGTAAGAAAATTCAATTAAATATCATTTAAAAGATTCCTTTTTTAATATTAAACCCAACTTTTTTAATATTATATTCTGTTTTCTCGACATTTTCAAGGACAAATTAATAAGCAAAGTTGCTGAAAGCTAAAGTTTTTATACAAATTTTCAAAAAAATAACTTTTGATATTTATTTGATAATAAAAAATAGTTAATATTTGTAATTCTTCTGATAAATTGATTGGTTTATTCTCAGATGGTCTTCTACTCCATTATCCTTAAAAGCCACAGCTGGGCTAAGGATGTTGCCAGAAGATGCCACCAATGATATTCTTTCAGCAGTATCTGCTGAGATGAGAAGTTTTGAATTTAAAATGATTGATGATGCAGTTTCTATCATGAGTGGAGCAGATGAGGGAGTATTTGGCTGGATGACAATTAATCTTCTTCTTAATCATATTAGCTCCACTAGAAATGATCATAAGACTGTTGGAGTTATTGATCTTGGAGGTAAATTTTTCATTTTTTATTTTTATTCCATAAAATTTGAAGTTAAAATGAAAAATTTGAAAATTTTTTACAGGTGGCTCTATGCAAGTTTGTTTCATTCCTAAAAACAAATTAAATCTGGAGTTTGGCAGCAAATTTCATCATCAAATAAACTTTTTTAAAGATCAGTTAGATCTTTATGTTCATAGCTATCTAGGATTTGGATTAATGTCTGCAAAAGAAGCTGTTTTACAAATGTCTGTCAAATCAGAAGGTGCTTTGACGACAAAGAAATCCATTTCATCTTGCTTTCCATTTGGGTTTAGTACCACGTGGTCGAATCGTGAAAACATGTGAGTCACTTGATGTTTCGAAATTATATTTGATTTTTACCTCTGCAGTATTCTTATTGTTTCTATGCAAATCACACTAAACTGTGATACTTAAGACCTTATTGTTATCTCTCTACTTATATTTATTTTTTGTTTGCTTTAGAGCTGATTATTAAATTTTTCATTGTTCGAAAAACAATTACTTACAATAGTTACAATTTCTATTTTCAGATATGAAATATCCAGTTCAAATGGTAAAGATGTTACTAATTGGTTCAGTTATTGTTATTCAAATACTAGAAACGCAGTTGTAGACAATATTAAGTCATTACCATCAGAAGAAAGCAATAATGGTGTTTTTTATGTCTTTTCTTATTTCTTTGATATCGCTTTAAAAGCGAAACTTATTGATGAAAATGGAGGGACACTTACACCTCGATCTTATTTGGATGCTGCTGAAAAGGCTTGTCAAGTCTCAAACTTTGATTCTGATGAACCTTTTTTGTGTGTAGATTTGTGTTTATTATCTTCATTTTTAATAGATGGTTATGGTTTTGTTGAAGATACTAAATTACATGCTGTGAAAAAAATAGATGGTCGAGAAACCAGTTGGACTCTTGGTGCTATTTACTCCAATTTGAATTGATTCTAAGAAATGATATTCATTCGAAGAAAAGAGAAAATATTTATAATTTTTATACAGGCAATAATATTTTCATATAAATTGCTTATTTTTATACTTTTATAGAAGCCATAGAAATATATCTTTATTATACTTTCATAATTCTTCCAACTTTTTTTGTATCAAAATTTTCCCATTTTTGCAACTCTTATATTCTAATTGCAAAAATCTTCATCTATTTTGAAGTCAAACAAAAAAGTGTCTTTGTCACTTAATGAGATTACTTTTACAATAACCTCTTACTATTATCTCTAGATCTTCTCTAGCATTTATCTAAGTATGCCTCTGATATTATTTGGGCAAATTTCTTGTATTCAACTATATTTTTTGTGTAACAATTTATTGTGGTGGTTAATTACTTCTTGAGTCAGCAGCTTATCTCATTTATCTTTCGATTAACTTCTTATTTATTACATTTTCAATAATTTAACTTGTATTTTTATTATCTTTATCCTATTGTTATTATTTTATACTTTATTGTTTTGTACACTTATCTATCATTATGTCAGAATTTGGTTCAATAACGAGACGGCTATCTACTAATTAAGTTTGCACAAAAAGTATTAAGAATAAATGTTGGTTAGTTTTCTGCCTTCCATAAAACTCTTTACCAACCAAACCAAGAAAACGTCATCTCACAGACCAATCTTCTGTTTCCTACCAGAGAGTTTGTCAAGTCTCCTGACCTTTCTTTCTGGTGGCAAACACAACTCTCAAAAGTATCTTAAATTTTGATTCAAATTTGTTAAATTTTAGGCACTCCTGTTGTAGTTATCATTATTAGAAGAGTTTATATTGCAGCATTTTAAATATTAATTGTTGTTACTGTAACTACAGCATTTTGTAAATATTTTTTTGAACTATATTTCATTACTTTTTTGTATTTTTGTATCACTAGATCTTCGTATTTATCTTACTTAATTACATAAATATTATTTATCAGATTTAAATGATTAATTTATGAGCAGTGAATCTTACAAAAGATAAATTTTGTGAATTATATTCAAACAAGAAACCAGAAAGTTAAGTAAACATTTTTGATGATTGCCATGAACAAATGAGAAATAAAAGAAATAATTTCACAAAAGTTAAATGTTAAACTTTTAATGCTGATAATAAATGAGGTTTTTAGACATAAAAGCAAAAAAATTCTTTGTAAATTCAGTGAAGCAATAAAACGAACAAAATCTAGTTATAGTCAAAATGATTTTTGTTCCAATACAATTGCATTTCACATATTTTATTAACTAAGCAAATGATAACTAAATAATTTCAAGATAATAAAGACTGCTGATAATCTCGTCTGGGAAGATCTCTTTAAACCAAATACTGCAACTTGAAGCTGTTAAAAACAGATCTCTGAAAGAAGTGTTTCAGATAGAATAGTAAAAACAAAAGACTGTAATTACAAGATGTTTCAAACTATTAAAAATTTGATTTATGAATAAAATCGGACGGCATAAAAACGAATTGAATTTCATGAAAATACTGTTAAAAGTGTACCACAATGTGAAACTAGAAAAAGAATCATCAAACACTTAAGTTGCCTCAAATATTGATAAAAGCAAATGATGAAATAGAAAATAAAAACTAAATTGGTGTTAATAAAAACTCAAAAAACCAAGTAACTAAAAAGTGTAATCAGAAGCATCATCAACTCGATTGAGATTAAAGCTCTTGCTTTTTCATTTCTTCAGCTTTTTCATACATCAATACAGAAGTCTCCGTGTCACTGTAATGATTATTTTGTCCTAAAAAAAATCATGAATAAATTTAGAAAACCAATAATAAAATATATCATAAATAAATTAGATATAAACTTGCTAATATATCTTTTATATTAAGCTAAATAAAGTAAACTTTTTCATCAAATGAAATTCTTATTTGAAAAACAAATTTGTAAAACCTTGAATATATTACCAGTATAATGTGTTGGATATATCACTAAAGGATCAATAGAAAATCCTATAAGATTACGAACAGGGAATTTATCCGAATAACTGCTTCTGCAAAGCATCAACCCATTACAAGCTTATAAAAGTACTTAGAGAAAAAAAAACTAACTTGGGGTGTTTATTATACATAATAGGCAAGTATTCATCAACTGGAACCATTTTCGTCAGAGGTTTGCCTTCTAATAACTTTTTGGCGCCATTTAAGGACAGTAAGTAGCCAACTGTCCAATAGGAGTAATCAGCCCACACTAGATTAGTTGTCCCATGGACCCGATCTTCAGGTATTGAAACATTTAATCTTTTACGACCTAAATATCTAAAATAAACAATAATAGTAGATGAAAGATTAATTTGAGAAGAGTTACATCAAATCCCATTCTAGTTTATTGGTTTGTAATTCGTGCATTGCGAGGTTTAATCCATAAAAAAAGTTCCTTTCAAATCGAACATCATCTTCAAATACAACTACTTGTTGATAGCCTTTTTCTACCACCTAAATCGTAAAATAGAAAATTAAATTATTGAAACTTTTCGAGGTTAGTTAATATATCTCAATAAAATTTCATTTTTAATTCTTTTTTATTCTTATAAATCCTAAAAATATTTGAAATCAAATATATTGCTTTTCACTATTTTTATTTTCACAAATAAGTAAACGATAAAAATTAAGAATTAATATTTAATAAATGAAACAGAAACTCGAATTATTTTCTGATAATCAACAATAAATCTGAATTTTATCGTTTGGAAACACTGCAGTTAATTGTTGGACTTAAACCACCAGAAAACTTACATCTTTCCAAATGAAATAATGTGAAAGAAAACATCCAATTTCTCCGTACGTAAGAGGACGATCTTTATAAGGATCAGAATAACCTTCTAACATTTGAACGCCCAGATTTTTCAAGTAGGTGTTGTTTAGATATCTGTCAAATTAAATTCGAAATTTGTGAAGTTAATCTAACTGAAATGAAATAATCAAAAAAATAAAAGAAATTAAAATCAACTTTATCGATTACTTGCTATCTACGGCTTTAAAATGTTCATATTCGATCCCTAAAAGTTTTAATTGTGTGTCCATTCTAACATAACGATCAGGTCTTCTAACTAAATTGATCATGTACACCTACAAAGAAGTAGATGTTGAAAGCAACAAATATTTGTTTGATTTGTGATTTAAGCAAACATTAAAATACTTTGATGGAAACATCTTTAAAGTTTTTATAAAATAAAAAGCAAATAGAAAAATGATTGACTTTATCAAACCCGATATCGGTGTTTGTAGTTAGTAAGTCAGTTCCAAGATCTGGAAGTCGTTGAGGTATGATCCCAATCCCAACAGGAGGATCAGCTTTAGAGTAAATAATCAAATTAACAAATTGTTGAAGTGATGATTTAGATTTTAGATCACAAACTGAATTTCTATAAAGATTTGATTGAAAACTGACTCATTAGCTCGCTGAGAAGATGAACAAAATTAGTGATTTCTTCTTTGTGTTCATATGAATTGTGAACAGGTAAAGCCATGTAACCATATACTTCAGAATTGTCAATAAAAACAGGAATATCTGCTCCGTGTTAAAAAAATTAATTATTTAAAAAATTACAAAATTTTTTTTCTTTATGTACTTTTCAACCATCTTATACAAACAGCTAGAATTAATTTCGTATATTTGATATTTTAATGCTTAAGTTAATTGTAAGATGATAACTGAGAAGTTATTTAGCTGGATCAACATTAAAGATTTGTTTTGAACCTGCAGCTCTTGTGTTGTGGATAAAAACGATGAAGTCATCGACGGTGTATGGGTAGTTAGGCAACGGGGGCCAAAACTGTAACTTTCGGTTAGACACTCGAGTCAAATCAACAAGGACCGCTGAATGTATTAAAACCACTTGAAAGGCTCCTAACTTTTTGCGATCTCTAATTGGTAGATACTCATCTGATCTCATGTAGAATCCCTGTAAATATCTCAATTAGACTTCTAACAGTGAAATGATGAAAAATAAAAATCAATTTCAGAATTTACGATTAATCAATAAAAGTTTGAACGTTTTAGATAAATATATTTACAAAAAGAAAACTAAAATCGATCATAATAATAAGATTTGAAATTAATAAGTAGACTACAACTTGAAAATTCTTACAGTTTTTTCATTTTGTGCACACCAAAAGTTGGAATATGCACTGATAGTATCCAACATTGGGGCAATAACACCAACATCTTTTGCAATTAGATGCCATAAAGAACAAGGATTCATCAACATAGTGTCTGCATCTATAAACTACAAAATTAAAAAGATTAATTTGTAAAAGAAACAGAAATTATAAAGATGTTAAAACTCTCAAATGGGGTATCAGAAAGGACATATTAAGATTAAAGTGAAGAAGTTTAAAAATAATTCGACTAAAATCAGATAAGAAACAAATTAAATTGATGTTTGATAATCATTTACATAAATGAAAGCTAAATCCACAAAGTAATATCTGTCAAGGAGAAAAGGTTTGCTGAAATGTACATAGAAACATTAATATACAGATTTGTAGATTATGATGAGAAGTTGGTAATGAAGAAATGTTTTGATCAATTTGTTGAGGCTAATCTTTACTTACAAATGCAAAATCTGCCCAAAGATCAAAGGCCTGTTCAAGATTCTTTTGTTTTAGTTTCATTAAGTGAATATACCTTTCATCAGTCCAATCTAAATCACCTAACTGGTTTTTGTATGCTCTAAAAATTAAATGATTCAAGTTTGATATAAATAGATGTTTAAACAAATACTTTTCTAGTTATGATTATTCAAAATTTCTAATTCAATAAAAAAATATATAAATTCATAATAACTAGCAACATTTTATAGTTTTAAAACTTTAAATATATAAAATCAATTTATATCTGAACATTAATAAAAGCAAGATTTTGTGTATTCCAATCAAAAGTTGAATTTAATTTTCAAAAATATTTTAATAAATTATCAATATAAAGCTATCATTTTTTTATAAAATTGAAATTTAATAATCAAATTAATCAATATTAGCTATAAACAAACAACTAAAACTACTTGATTGCTGCTGAACTAATAATCGATATTATTTGATAAAACATAATTAGTTAATAATCATTAATTACATTTCTGTATCTTCTACTTCAAAATGGGTACTATGATAACTATATCTATAAAGTTGTAACCATTTGTTGATAACTTCCACAGACTTATCATGGTTGTGATCAGCTACAAACCTATAAGTAATAAAACTAGTTGTGATTCTAAGCAAAAGACATTTGTTTCATACTTACCACAAAGATATTCTATCTTTTGGATAATCTAAATCAAACAAGCACTTCAGAAAAAATGGTAAAGCATATTCTTTGTTTCTAACAAAAATAGACACTAAAATTGTTGGAGGTAATGTACCATGATTTTGATAAACTTCTTTATTTTCACATCTATCCCCAAATAAATTGTCAGATATTTGTTTATTTCTTTCTATTTTGTATGTTTCATAATCGTTTCCAAAACAGATGCTACTGGAGAAAAAGATAAAAAATATAATTTTGATCAGCCAATCCATTCCTTTGACTTGTATAAACACAGCAGCATTAACCGTTGCTTATAAGTATTACCAAAATGCTGTAAAATGCAAAAAATGTTCTGCAAAATTGAAAATTATGTCCATTAAGCTTTTTGTCATTAAAATAAAGTTTACTACTTCATAAATTATCAATGAGCAATGAATACAGTTTCAAATTTTAACAAAGTTTGAAATCTTACTAAGGTTGATAACAAGAATCTAGTGAAGTTTAATTCAAAGATGTACACGTACGCATGTTTAAAGAACTAGGAATATTTTTCTGCAACTTAAAAATTAATTTGGTAATTAATGAAGCAAAACAATGTTACAAAATGGCTTATAAATGAGTTGTACGTATATGTTAATCTTTAGTAAATAGAAAATAAAATGATATATTAGTTTTTATAAATTATTACAAGCATAATTTAGAAAAAGAATGATTAGTTTATTTTCATACAATGTTTGTAGATGTATCTTGATAGATGGTATGTGAAACAACGGAAAATTACAAAATTAATTTTTGCAGACGCAATAATACTTGATTCCATAATATTTTATGATAGATTAGTCAGTTTGATTGAAACTTTTTTCAGAGGTGTGATCTCAAGTCCTTGTACTTTATCTTCCACTATTCTATATTCAGTGATAAATAAGTTGTGTAGGTCACGAATTAACAGTTTAAGACTTTAAACTTTAATCTGACCAAAGAGAAATCATTTTTCATCTTTTATTCAATCTTAATAAGAATTATATCAAATATAAAAAATATACTCCATCTGGTTGTTAGATTCTATAAAATCCAAATTGTAATAATTTTTATAATAATTATAATGATTCAGTGAAATCTTTTTGAATTGTGTTAAATGTTCATCTAATAAAAGTCCTTTAAATATGAAAAGTTGCTCAGTTAGAAATCTAAGGCTATGACTTATTTACATTTCCCAATAACCAGAGCTGTTCAAGTAAAGAAATTAGTAAATTAGAATATTATTAGCCACTTTCTTTTAATAGAAATCTAAAAATTTTCTAGTCTTTAAGCAGGCCTTGAATGAAAGTGGCTTTTTTCAAAGTAATAAATCTTTTTCAACAAAATATTTTTTTTTCTAAAATTATTTATCTTATAGTCTGCAGGTACACTGATACTAGAATTACTAAAGGAACCATTAAAAAACCAATTTCATCACAAGATATCTCTTTACTGGATTGGAAGAGTCGTTTGAGTAGCACTCATCAATCTTCACCGGCCTGTACAACCGGTGACTTGAAGAAATTTACAAAAAGTCTTTAAATTACCAAACAATCTTTGTCCCCACTGGAGACATAATTCTTTATTCTATTTATCTCTTTAGGAGTCGATTAAATGTTTGATATAATTCATTACTTGATACTTCTTACATTATTATGACTCCTAAAACTGATTTATTGCCAACAAAATAGGCTGGTGCAGCACTACAAAGTTCGGTGGAGCTTGATCACCCACCTGAAGTTTTGGGAAAACTCTCTGATACCCTACAGTCCGAACTATTTTATCAAAACGTTTTGTCTTAACTTAGTGTGATTGTGTACCATGAATATACCTCTGAATAACATTCCTAAATCTCTAAATAAATCATTTACTTTATCATTTAAAATATCGAAGGCATAAAAATAATTTTAATAAATCAACGTGCTACAAAAGAAACAGATTTAACAGCAAATTGTTGAAAATTATTTCAACTGTTAAACGAGATAAAATCCAGAAGAAAGTCTATTTTAAAATTAACCAATTTTATGAAGGACAAAAATTAGGGAAATAAGTGTTTTTAAAAATTACTGACAAGTTAGACATTATTATATATTTATATATAATAAAAGAATTCGAAATAAATAAACAAGAAAACAGTAAACAGATATTAAAGAATTTCATTTATATGTCCATTAAAATTACACCAAGCTGATGAAAACAACTTCGGCTTGATCTTCTTACAATTGAGTTGTGGAGGAACCATTTCGATCTTTAAAGTTTAATGATTTGGTGAGGAAGGTAGTTGTAAAGTTGTGTAATTCATTTGCAAGCCAGTTTGCTTTATTTCGAAGAGCTTTTGCACGTTTCTGAGTTTTTTGGATTTCTTCAGTCTGCCTAGATAACTCATTTGCTTCAATTTCTAGCTCCTCGCGAACTTTACCAACATCCAAACAAAGTCTTTTGAAAGTCCCTGAGAGCTCTTGTTGAACCTTAATAAAAAAAAAGAATAAAAAAGTGAAACAAACATAAGAAGAAGTTGAACAAACTTGATGAGAGCAATTTGTGCTCGTAAAGCTGATGATTAAATTCAACTTATCCGTTGCATGCTCAACAAATTGTCTCTTCAACGCTCGTTCTTTTGCACGCGATGTCCATGTGAGGCGTTCATACAAGTACAAGCTACAATAAGCAGCACCGGTGAAGGCCAACACTTTCCAACCGACTGACCTCCAGAATATGTAAGGAACCATTCCTAAATGCAGTAGGAAGTTGGTGGTTGATGGTGAGGAAGCAAACAAGTACAAACCCATTGAAGCAATAAAAGCAGTAGAATGGGCTTCCGTCAACTTGACGTAACCATGTGCAAGTGACCAGGCGATATCTTTGGGTTCCATCGGTTGTGCAACTGAATGTACACCTTCATGATTGAGTGGAATTGCGGGATGAGCTGAAAGAAGAAAAGTTTAAATCAAATCACAATCAGATGATGAAGATAACTTACAAACAGAAGGTGGGTTAAGATGGTTGTTCACAACCAACCCACCAAGTCGCATGCGTCTACTTTCTTTAGGACCAACCAATCTGCAAACCATCAACAATTATTCAGTTTTGAGGAAGTTTCAATCAAGTAACTGACCGTTCAATAATCTGGAAGATACCTAAAGAGAATTTGAACTCGATGTCTTCTTGGAAATCAGCACAGAGGCTTGCACATTCGATGTCGTATGTGATATCAAGTAGAGGTTTGCTGGTTTCATTTGCTTCATCAACTGAATCATGAGATGAAATGGTTTCAGCTGGTCACTAACCAGTAGTGGACACTTACCTGGGGCAGGAGCAGTACACAGCTGCTTGGTGAGTAATATAGATGGATCCACGTCATCAGTGACGTTAAGAAGGGGGCATACTCCTTCTATCATGTCTTGTTTATGACGATTTATTTGAGTTTGTAGATTAGCGCTGCATCTAGCAGTCAAGTTGCGTCCAAGTCCTGAAATATCCTGACATCAGCTTTAAATTGGACACGACCTGACCACTTCTAACCTTCTTGGACATGACCGTAAAGTCGAGACTTGTACAGATGAAGGACCATCGGGTTTGGATGGAAAGGTTCTTCAAACTCATCAACAAGAAAAGGAAGTTGACGGATTTCATCGCTCATGGCAGCGCGCACCTGCTTCTCGGCTTCACCAGCTACTTTCAAGATCCCATCCGAAGTCTTTTGCTCAACAATCTTCATCTGCTCATCTGTAGATGAAGATCACAAGTTTAAAGATGATCTAGATACTTCTTCATCTACTCACTGATCATTTCCAATCTTCTCATTAACTCTTCCTGCCTCTCTTCCGACTCTTTGATCATCTCAGTAGCTGAGGACTGAAAAGAAGTTGAAGCAAATGATGAAGATGAGGATCAACTCACGTGAAGCCACTCGGCGTGTTTGAACATCACTTGAATCACTTTCTTTGCTCTTTGTGTGTGATGACTAAATTTGGTTTTGATCGCATGTTGGGAGATACACTCTTCAAACTCTCGTTCAAACTGAGAGAATTCGAGAAGACGAGCTTGGAATCCCTCCTTCATGAAATCAGCTATCGGACTTTCTGTCAATTAATTGAAGAGATGAAGAAACACAACAAGTTGGAATTGAAGATTGTACCTGGAACCGTCTTCTTCACCCTTGTGTGAAGTACTTCTTTAGCAGAGACGAAAAAGACGCGATTTCTCGCCTGTTCCTTATTCACCACTTTCAACTCGTCTGCAAGAAACGCGATTCCGCGATCCATATGTTGTTGTCGGACCTACAAGCAGCTCACATCAGCACATTGATGATGAAACGGCAAGTGCTCACTTGTTCCATGGTTTCTGGTTCCGAAGCCGAAGCATCCCATCGATTGTTCAATATGAAGATGTTAGGTTTGGAGAGCTTGCCGTTGACTCGATGAAAGAAGTTCTTTTCAGCTTGCATCAAAGTTGATTCAGCATTTGCGACCAAGATGAAGACATCAGCATCCAGACAATAGCTGAGCGGAAAATTTTGATTGTTAATATTTCATCAGATTTATCAGAATAAGCAGTTAGTGATTTAAACAAATTAGTAGGATGTAAAACCCAAATTGTTGAAGTGATCTCAACTTACTTGTCAATCCAATCATCTAGATGAGTGCTAACATCAATTCCAGGACTATCTAGTAGAACAACATCATCTTTTAGGAGCGCACATTTCTTCTTGGGCCAGAAAATCTTAAATAAAAAGCAAAGAATGAGGAGCTATTGACATTGAAGTGAATTACATCTACCTGAATCAACTTGTCGCAAGCCATACTCTCTTGACTTAATGCAGAACTTAACTGCATCACATTTTCAATTCCCATACGTTCTTTGGAGTCATTACACGTGATGTAACCTGATTCATTATCTTCATCACAACCTTCAATTGAAAGGAAGCAGCTGGTGGTATGACCGATTCCACTCGGTAAGATTCGATCCCATAACATAGAGTTGATTACAGTGCTTTTACCATTACTAGTTCTTCCAAAGAATACGACCTGATCAATTTACAAGCAAAATAAAGTTTAGAATCAAAATGTTTAATTGCAGTGAACAAGAAAGAATTTTACATCAGCCCAATCACTACTAGCAGCTGTTGTGATATGAAAATGAGTATTTTGCTCAGGGAATAAGCGAGAAAATATTCGAAATATTTGAATTCAGGTTTGGACCACAAAAGCAGCTGGTCAACAAAACTTTGAAAATCATTTACTTGAAGTGATTCAAAAAATGTTTTAAAGAAATCCAAGTTATAAAAAAAGTTCTAAAATTAATTCATCTTTTGATAGTAAAACAAGAAAAAAATGTTTAGAGTAAAACTAATTAAGTTTGAAAACTTGAGCTCATGTAGTAAAAAGTTTAAATTTAAATGTAGAAAAGAGCATCAAAAGTAATATTGTCAAATACAACTTGTAGTTTCAATTAATCATCTATTTAGTAAAGTGAAAAACCATTTCTAATCAAATCTTTAAAAAAATAGTTTAAATATAAATAAGTTTAACTACTGGACAACTATAACTTGCAAACAACATATGAACTTACTTTCTTGTCTAAATCTAGCAATAATGAAGACATCAATTTCATTTAAACTAAAATCTACAAACTTGTAAAAAATACAACTAAGATATGTGAACAACAAGAAGTTTAATTTGATTTTAAGTGAACTAAATCAGTAAAATATTTACATGAATTTTACAACAGAATTTTGAAAAACTTATGATCTGTTTTTGACAAACCTTCATATGATCACGTATAAGCATATCTTTGATTCCACAAATTTGTTCAAGAGATTGACAGACCTCTTCTTTCAATCTCTATTAAAAGACAACAAATAATTAATAAAAAATTGATGCTAAACATTAAAGTTCACAAAAGAAACTACTATTGCCAACTTACACAAAATATATTAAACAAAAAGAGATGAAAATATTTCTTAAAACTTAATTAAAGAACTTTAGAACATTTTATTCTATAAAAATATTATAATAAATTCACTAAAATCTTACTTACTGTATCTAATGTAATACTAGAATCAGAACTTTCCATGGCATTTAAAAACAAATTAAACTCTTTGACATAGTCACCAATTTGTGAAAAAATAGAATTAATTCTTTTTTTAGCATTGGTGAAGTGTTTTAATGGAGATGAAGTATCTCCTGAAGGTCCTACTGCATGACCCATCATTTTATTGCTTATTCTAATCAAATTTTCATACTACAAATGATAAAAAGTAAATTTGGTCAGATTAACCTTTTTATTAATAAATCTGTTTTAAATATAAAAAAATCAGCTATGATTTTGGTAGAATAAAAAAACTTGAATATAACTTAACTACTTTATTTATTGAATATGCATATTACTTTTTAATATTATATTTCTGACTTTTAAAAAATAAATGAACTGAACTTAAATGTCAAGCTTTAAGTAGCATTATTTTATTATCAGCATCAAATAAGTTGTAATTTCTAAAACTAATCATAAATGATTTAACAAAAAATAATGAAGTCATCACTTACACAAAAAAAATAACCTTAAAAAATGTAAATTACTAAACATCTCAACAATAATTTGATATTATATATTATATGTAGTTCTTATTAAAAGCTATAATTTAATTGTTCATAATATTTAAAAAAATATATTTTCTCTATAACAACTTACATTAAATTAAAGATTTACAGAAATTTATTTGAAGAGTATATAATAGTATGCCTTATCTCTTCAAAGCAATCTTTTATTATATCATAAAATAATTATTACAACTAATTTAAAGATTCAAAGAAAACCATTAATTTTATACTTGAAAGCTTTTGTTATACAAAAGTTACATTTTTAAAATCACCTAATATAAACTTATCCATATTTGTAATGAAATTTCTATGTTCTTAGTATAAATTTAGACAAAGCTAGTAGTAGTAGTATTAAACAACAAAATAAATGTAATTATAAAGAAATAGTTATCCAAAATGTAAAAGATGTTATCAAAAACTATCAGTTTTAAAAGTGTACAAATAGCTGTTAGATAAACTCATAAATTTAATACTATGAGACCAACTTCTATAAATATTCCAACTCATCTATTTCACATCAATTTTGTCATAAGCAATTTACATAAATCATCAAACTTTATTCAAGTGAATTTTATACAATAGTAATTGATTGAAAATTAATAAAAAAAAAAGATATTTGTACACCTACTCTATTAAAGAGTATATTCTAGCTATATAGAATAAAAAATAATTTATTTTGAACATAGAATAAGAAAGTAAGAAATAAAAAAGGTTGCAGGACATCTTTTAAAGAAATAAAATAGTTAAACTCAAAAATACTGAGTTTAGGGCCTAATTTGCAGAAAAATAAAAAATCACTACAAACAGAAATTGAAGAATCAAAAGTAATTTCAGAGATAAAAGAATAATATAGATACAACCTCCTCAAGCAGTTCACCTTGATCAGACTTTGCGTTAAACATAAACACGTTTAATTAATATTTGCACAAATCATTCTTAGTAAATCTTTTTAATGGCAAATATTTATATAACAAACTATCTTTTACTAGACATGAAATAAATATCATAGCAATTTTAATAGAAGTGTCATTGCAGAACCTAACATAAGCAAGTATTAACCATGTTACGATATGATATAGAGTAAAGAAAGTTTTGAATTCAATAAATTTAAATACGTTGAATAATGAGCTTCGAAATAAATTTTTAAAAACTAAGTTACGCAATAAATCAGAAGTTTTTCTAATTTAAATTCAGTGTCAAGTAGGTATTATTAAAAAACAGAAATAACATTTTTGAAAGACATAAATTTCTATAAGCTCTTTAAAATGTTTTAAACTTAAAAAGTTTTTTTTGTTATGGCAGAAACACTTTTATTAGCTATAAATTTTAAAGTATGGTTAAAATATAAATAATATTTTTAGTTATAAAAATTTACACCCTTCTTTAAATCATACAGTACCTTCGTAGAATAGTTTGAATATACTATTGTAAAATTGAAATATCAAATAGTTTCATGCAAAAATTAAAGCTAAATGACTAAAATAGTTAGTATTATATCTTTTAGACAAAATGCAATTTAGTTTATGACCCTTATATCATCTGAATGCTCGACAAAAATCCTTTATTTTGATGATCAGATATATTCTTCTCATGAAAACGTATTTGCTTCCTCCAATAACATGATAAATTCTTTGATTTGTCACACTAGCAACACTGGTTTCGGTTTTACAAAAAGAAAAAAATAGTTAAAAGTTGGTCAGTAGATTCAGTAGCTGATATTTGAAAAAACTTTCTGACCAACGAGACCAAAATCAAAAAACTTTTTCTACAGATAATAATTACGTTTATTAATAGTCTGTATCACGAGTCGCTAAGCAAAATACAATTATTATAATCTGTATGCTTCTTAATACACTAAAGTTCTGAAAATGCCTTGTTTTGTAAGCATCATTTTTCTTATTTTCTATTTTATGGACTTTACATGGCTTACTTTCATAAGAAATGAGTTACTTTTCAAAAGTATGTTTATTAGAAACTAAAAGTTTATTTAAAAATCATTTTCTGTTTGATATTCAAGTGTCTATTCGATTAACTAAATTACCTTAAACTAATTTATATTTTACTGCTAAATTTTTGAATTAACCTTAAAAATGTCAAAAATATTTCTAATTTTTTAAATTTTTTTTTTAAGAACAGTGACAAATTGCTTACGAGGCTCCAACTCTGGCCTTAAATTCGGAGTTTAGCGTTTCCTAGAAGTGTTGTCATTAACCAGACTCGCAGGGCCTTTCTACCCGGGTTTTAATGGACCTTCCTTTGTCACCAATATGTGTCCACTTAGGCTCGAGCCCGAAATCTACCGTTTGGTGGATAATAATATAATAATATGATAACTGCTACACCACACAAATGGACGAAAAATAACATTGCCGTATCTGACCAAGCAAACATCCTTGTGAAAATGAACTTTAGAACCGACTTTATTTTTTACAAATAAAATGCTGTAATACAAATTTATAACTTACAAACGATCTGTATTTTATTTTAAAACATTTGTAGAATAATTTTAAAGAAAACTTTATCAAAAAATATAACAAGCTTTGCTAAAACAATTTATTAACAAATTTAGGGGTAAACTTAAGTGACATTTTAAATATACTATAATGGATTTTTTTTGTCGTCTGAATGCAGTAGAGAGTTGAACAATAATTTGACCGTTGTTTGACATTTATTCAATTTCACTGTTCATTGATAAAAAAAACTGCAATAAATTTATTTAAGAAAAAAACTCTGTTTGAAAAAATTAATAAAGCGCAACATAAAATAGGCTTGTCGTAGGTGGCACTTATCATTAAGTTAGTCTTCTTATTTATTTGAATAAAGCTCTATATAAAAAACTATAAAAAGACATCACCCTATAAGTATGCACATCAATTAATAAACCAACTATAGTAAAAATACACTAACCAGGGTATTTATAATCAAAAATTAATAACATAATATTGCAAAATGAACTAGAATTAAGTGTTTATCTTATTATGCTTTGTTGTAAGTTCATCTATTTGCAACTTGATCATACTTTTTTGCAACTTTTTGAAGCAATTGTGAATAATTCAAAGTTGGATATTCAGCCTTTATTTGTTTTAAATGCTGAGCTTTGAAAGATTGATATGAAATATAAGTACGCTCTTTAACGTTACTATTAGATAAAATTGAAATGGCATCATCTATAGATCTTGCAGTTAGAGTTTCCATTGATACTTGTTCTAATATATTTGGATTTTCATGAAGAAAATGTTGATGTTGTAGATTACTCTTATTTACTGAATTTAGTTCTTCTTTTTCAAACTCAATTTGTAAATCTTTATATATATGTTTCTCATTACTGTTTATAATTTCTAATTGTTTTTCTTCTTCTTCCAACAATTTTTTAGTTTCTCTTTTCCGCTTTAAAGCTTGTTCTTGTCTCAGTTGTTTTTCAGCTTTTCTTTGTTGTTTTCTAACAACTTTTTTGTCTTCTTCCTCCCATATTTTATCTTGAATCGTTTTTTCATTTTGTTGATGAGCAAGCAGATCTTTTTTACTTTTCCTTGCTAGTGCTTTACCAGCAGCAGAAGTTTTACTTTTAACGCCTTTTGGCATTTTTTATTGATTAACAATAATAATAAGTCATAAAAGAATCTAATAAGAAAAAAAAATTTTTAATTTAAACTTGATGAAAAAAAAAATAAATAAATCATATTTTGTACTAAATAAGTACTTCCTATTAATAAATTCTGTGAAGTTTAATTTCGATCTTTATAGAAACTTCAGATCAGACAAACACACAAATAACTTTTATTTCCATTAATTTTCATAGTTTAAATTAATAATAAATTAATTTTGGAAAAAGCCTTGTAACAAAAAAATTTCTTTCATATCAGGAAAGTATATTTTATATATATAATGGATTTATATGTAAAATATGCAAATGGTCTTTAAAATAAATAGGTTGTAATAAAAAAAAGGAATGTTTACGAATGATAGAAAAATGTTTAGTTTAGGATAGATTAAATATATTAAGCTTTCCATAGTTGATTATACACTAAAAACATAGAGAAGTAAAAGTAAAGAATGAATATTAACAGAATTATCAAAATATATTTCATAAACCTTACATAAGGTGGTCAAATTTTTTATACAAAATATTTAAAACTTTGGCAGCAAAACTTAAAAAAAAATTTAATTACATTTAAATTTATTTACAGTAAGGTTAATGAGCAATTGAAAATATTAATTAGCTACCTATAAAACTGTTGAATAAATTACATTGAAAGCAAAGATAACTAATTTTAAATAAGTAGTAGGTTCGAAGTTAAGCAGTTGATTTTAATTAGAATTTAAAAGTTACCTTTTAAATCGTAATTAAAAAGAGATACATAATAATGAAAAAAACTTTAAACGATCCAAAATCATTATTACCTAACTTAACTAACAATATGTAGTTACATAATAAGTTTTTTATTGCTAATTATCCAAATCATATAGTAATATTCCTATAAGAAAATGTGAATTAGTACATGTGTTTGATATTAAGTTCACGATCGCAAGCACTAAAATGGTGTTTGAAAACTCATGTAAAATAATAGAACCCAGTGGTAAAAGTTCACTAAATTAATAAAAAAAACTGTAAAAGCTAGTTGATCTAAGCAATTAAATAAAAGAATCAGCAAAATTAAAGTTGTAATAAAATAAAATCTAGTTATCATGATTTACGAAGTTGAACAAACAGCTTACTATAAATTATTTAAATGATAAATCTGTTTGATTTACAAGTAACACATGATGACTAAATTTACATTTAGTAATTAGCTAAAAAAATATATAAGGAGATATATAAATCGTCTGAAAGTCAACTATATTATTGAATAATCTAGATAATATGATAATAGGATGAATATTTACATATACCGAAATATAAAAAATTGAGATTATAAATTAAAAACCTTTTTAATTTTTAATTGTTAGATCACTTTGACAAATAAAGGTTAGAATTTAAGGTGATTTTTATTTTACTGTAAATTCCTCTTAAACCTTAAAAAGTTCACCCAAATAATGAAGATGAAGAAACCTTTGAATTCAAATACTTATCCTTAAATGGTGTAGAAGTAAATAACAAAAAACAAATGCATCAGTTTTCCCATTTTGCAGTACTTTTAAAACTCTAGTATAAATTACCAGCGAAGATATTTCGAACTCCATGTGAAACAAATTGTTATAAAACACTTGGATGGATTCGCTACCCATGAGATTCGTCAATCAACAAAACCAAGAGGTATTTTGTGCTTGTTTATCAGTAATAATTAAAAATCAAGTTTGTCTAAAAGATAAATGTCTAAAGTTATATATTATAAATTCCACTATTTTTATTCCAGGTAAACTTATATCAGTTAAACATTTTAAAATTAGTTGAAACTTTAAATGTCCCTGTTTTTTACAATCATACTTAAAAAATTACTTTAAATTACTAATTTGAATGAATATTCCATTTTGTTGTGTCTTGTTAAAATTATAAATGTAAAATATTATTGGTTTAAACAATGTTTATTATTTACTTTTTTAACACGATCTGAAAGACCATTTTAGTCTCTCAATATTATGGATTCTGTTTTGATTACTTCTCAAATGTTTTGCTTTAAATTGAGTCAGCAGATTTAAACTGATATTTATTGATAATGGCTTTCATATTGAATTTATAAATTTTTGCTTGTTAATACAATATATAATGATGAAATAAATATAATTAATCGTTTAATCTAACTATAAGTAAAATGGTAAAATTTTGATGAGCTTTTATAATTAACATAAAATGATTTAAGAATAAACAAATTTGTAAGGTTTCAAAGTCAAAATTATTAGTTTGCATGTTAAAAGTGAAATTGGTTTGTAGTGAATAACATTTTTATATAATCAATTTATTATCAATAAAAATTAAGTTTAACTTTTATAATCATTTTTTTATTTAGTGCTCTTAATTAAATATTATATTTAATATATCGCAAAATGATATAACAATGTTAGCACTAACTAATAACTATTATTTAAATCGTTAGTATTTTTAATATTGCAGATGTATAAGATATTTATTAACTTTGTATAGATGTTTTGTGCATAAAGTCTTATATTTTAAATAATTCTAAATACAATTTGAATTGATGTTTTTATTGATTGTCTTTGTATTTTATCTATTTATTCTAAACTTTTGCTTAAATCATGCTCAACTGTTAGTAAAATCTTTATTTTTAATCTGGTAAATAGCTGTATAGATATGATGCAGTTTACTTAAAAATTGATGTTAAGAAACTGATTATGACTTTTAGTTTAGTAGAAATATTACTAATGTTTATTGTTGCTTATCATAATGATGTAACTTTTTTCGTTTTGATTTACATTTATCCATTAATCTTGAAATCATTATGTGCAGACAACTTTGAATAGTTTTCAACTTTTAAAAACTGACTTTAATGCTTAAAATGTTATAAAAATTAATGATTTTTTGTTAGTTGAACTCTTGTCAGTTTGTAAGACTTCAAAGGTTTTTCAGTTTAACTTTATTCACTAAGGTCTAAAATCTTTAATAAATGATAATTGTGAAATATCAGCATTTAGATTTTATCTTATTTGTCAATAATTTTAATATTTTCTGTTTAAAAGTTAGACAATTTTTTTTTAATTTTTGTTGCACTAATTTGTAAATATCTTTTTATTTGATTTAAAATTAAAGTTTAAGCTGCTAAATATCAAAGTATTAATTTTTAGGATATTTCTATTAATTATTTGTAAACATTTATAATGAGTGAATGCTGGATTATTAGTGTACCTAGTAACAATGCTCCACAAAAAGCATGGGAGAAGCTAGAAGGGCCAACCAAGAAAGCTAATCTGAGTGAAAATTTCAAATTTAATATACCTGATTTGAAAGTTGGAACATTAGATGCTCTAATAGGTCTATCAGATGATCTTGGAAAGATTGATAGTTTTGCTGAAGGGTATTTATAACTTTGTGTTTTTGAGTGTCTTATGGAAGAAGCTATATTGTTTATGGTTTTTAGACTTAAAAATATATTTTATTTTTTTAACTCTAAATAAATTCTAAAGCAAACTAATTTTGAATTATCTGCAAAAAATTATCTAAAAATTATCTAGTAATTAATTTTTTTCAAATTATAAAATGTTAATAATAATTTATTGATAGTTAGTGTTCTATTTTATGTATTTGAAATAACTAAATATTACTTTTAGTGTTTGTCACAAACTTGTGAGCTATATGGGCGAAGTTTTAGAAGAACATAAGGATAAAGTTGAAGCAAATCTAAAAGTTGGTGATTGTAAGTAAAAGCTCATAGATATACTAACAGTTTGTATTCAATAAAAATCTAATTTTTTGTAATTTTGATAATAAAAATGTTCATCACTAATTATAGAAGCAAATTTGAATCAATTTTGTAAACATATTTTTAATCAATTGTGGAGAATAATTTGAATAAACTTTGCTTTGTACAACTTATTAGCTTTTAACTGAACAGTTTAGTAACTTATATCATGTTAGTTGAACAATTAACTAAAAGTTTCAACTAAAAATCTTCTAGAAGTTTTTGCAAAACTTATATGAAGGAATTAAGATTCTAATGTTTCAAATTTCTCTGAAATATTCATTTTTTTCGATCAGTGCCATATGCAGCATATGTTCGTCAATTTAGTTGGAATATGGCAAAGTATCCAACCAAGCAACCATTACGAACGATTGCTGAAACTATTTCTAAGATGGTTTCTCATGCTGATATTGAATTAAGGTCGAAATCACAAGCTTATAACAATTTGAAAACTAATTTACAAAACATGGAAAGAAAAACGAAGTTTGTTCAATTCAGTTTTTCTTTTTCTTTAATTTTCAATTTTTCTAAAAACTTTTTTCAGTGGAAGTCTTTTAATGAGAAATCTGAATCAGATTGTGAAAAAAGATGATGTAATTCAGGATTCTGAGTATCTTGAAACGTTGATGGTTGCTGTTCCAGCGTAATTACTTCGTTATTTACTCATTTTAGTCTAGTGATTTGAATAAACAAGTTTTTATTATTTTGTTTTGACAGTAACTTGGAAAATGAATGGAAAAATAATTATGAAACTTTAACTGATTATGTGGTTCCAAAATCTGCCAGGTTTTTATTTGTTTAAAAATAAAACTTTCAATATCAAATTAGTTTTCATCACTAAAACTCTTTTCAAATTAATTCTGAAATAAATTAAAACATTTTAAGATTTTTCTCAAACTTTTTTTCTACTTTCACTTTCCTATAATGAACTTTGATTTCATTTTGAAAGTACAAAACCGTTTCTCTGCTTTCTTACTAAACCATCAAGACATTCAACTGATAAATCTGCTTGTTTGTCAGCGCGATAAGAACTTCTTTTGTAAATACTAGTGATCCTGATTCAAAACTCTCATAAGACACAAAAAGTCCCTCTTTTCGACCCGCCCCATAAAATTCTTCGCTCAAAAACAAACTTAGTCAAAGAAATTTGTCTTGATGACAAGTGCTTCTGTTGATGGTCGAAATACTTTCACGATAGCGTATCCAACAATATCAACTGCTGTAAAAAGATTACGGTTAAAGTTCTTTGTTAATTAGATTGATTGAAAATGATGATGAATATGGTTTATGGGGAGTGACCTTGTTCAAGAAAGTTATTGAGGAGTTTAAGTACCAATGTACTAGACACAAGTTAGTTACTGATATCTGAAAACCAAACTTTTTTCTGATATTCATTTTTTTTAGGTTTTTTGTTCGTGATTTTAGATATAACGAACAAAGTTTAAGTGCTGACCAAACCCTGTATGATAAACTGTTCAATGATAAGAAGAAAATGATTGTGAGTTCTTATTCATCAAATGTTGTTATGAAGTTGATGTTTTTTACATCAAAAACTCGCTTTTGTTGATAATTGTGGTAGAAATGATTAGATAAAACTAAACAAAAGCGAAAAGTTGCCCACATACATGCATTTTGTGCTGATGTAATAGATCAGTTTTCTAGTATCACCTGACGTCATCAGATTTCAAACTGCTGATGATCACTTTCAAAAGTTGTTCAGTTTCTTACATCGATTAATTACTCGCAAGTCAATTTGTTGCTCATATTTAAGCGGAAATGACCACAAAAGTCAACAAGTGATAAAAAAGTTATCTTATGATCACAGGGACCTTTGTTGCGTTGGTTGAAAGTCAACTTTAGTGAGGTTTTTATGGCTTGGATCCACATCAAAGCTCTTCGAGTTTTTGTTGAATCAGTTTTAAGGTAATTAATTTATTTCCGCTAGATGGTGCTCTACATCTATTTTCAACAGATATGGTTTGCCAGCCAATTTTCAAGCCGCTGTTATTGAACCTCGTAAAAAACAAAGTGGAAAATTACGAGATGTTCTCAACAACTTGTACAAGGGCTTAGATGGTAATGGTCTATCCAATAATCTTGAGGTTAGTCTCTCCAACCCCTCATCACTTCTTTAAATAACTCCTTAATCTTCCAGGATGACTCCATGCCAGCTCTTTCTCTTGGACTCCAAGAATATTATCCTTATGTGTCCTACAAACTCTCACTTGACTTTTCTAATTAATCTTAATTACTCTTTCATCTCGTGCAATACTTTCCTCTCCCTAACACTGGTATCGTGTTTTTTCTTCTTTTTAAATCTTTAAGATGATTGCATGAGGGATTTAAAGACACAAAAAGTTGTAATCAATTTCTTTCTTTATGTATCAATGTTTGAATGATTAATTTCTGAGTTAAAAAGTTATTTTTCTTGTTTATCGGATTATTTAAATGAAAAATAAAACTGCTTAATCACTAAAGAATTTATTATTTTTATAAAAAACTGAAATTTATAAATTTGTTAAAATTAAAAATAATAATAATTATTCAAAAATAACTTCTTACAGATATTTGAAGATACAATTGAGTCTGTATATAAATCTCTAACAATGTACCTTCTGTTAAAGTTTTTTTTAAAGAATTCATCTGAAAAATATTTTAGTAAATAAGTCAGAAATTTGTCTGAGAACTTTATGTTAATTATTAAAGAATATTTACTCGAAAACTTTATGTCATGACTTATTTTCTATAAGATCAGAAATTTGTCTGAGAACTTTATGTTAATTATTAAAGAATATTTACTCGAAAACTTTATGTCATGACTTATTTTCTATAAGATTTTTTTCAATATTTTAAGTCAAATGGTTCAGT
Organism: Pegea sp. RAD2-039; assembly: GCA_034620365.1. Lineage (NCBI taxonomy): Eukaryota > Metazoa > Chordata > Thaliacea > Salpida > Salpidae > Pegea > Pegea sp. RAD2-039. The sequence goes on from JAQGEQ010000071.1 coordinate 3,332,836, forward strand.
AAAATATGAAAATGAAATTTTGTGTCAATAAGATGAACGATAAAATTAAAAGACAAATATTTAAATTGAAGAAATAATTCTTTGTTGATAACAAATCTTTGAGAATAAATATAGAAAATATTCTTTTGATTTTTCATCAATTCTACATAAAAAAACAGTTTGTTAAAATTTTCAGTAGAAGACTTATTTTTTATTCTAAATGTTAAACAATAAGATACTTCATTTGATGAACATCAATATTTATGAAGTCTTTTGAATATTTTCCAGAATAAAATACTTTATTTTATAGAAAGGTTTTGTTTAAATTTTTTCAACTTTTTTATTTGTGCTTATTTTATTTATCTATTAATAATCTATGCTTTTATAAAACCTATTTATAAAAAATTCGTATTTCTAAATTAAAAAGAAAAACTTTCAAAGTGACCATAGCATTATTCATTATCTGTAAGTAAAAGAAAATGAATAATCTTTATGAATAATAATCAGATCTTCTAAGAAGTAAATTTAAAATATTATACTTAATCTTAACAATTCCTTTCTAAGAAAACTTCTATTGCATTCCAGCAAATTTGAAGTTTATTTTACTGAGTCTATTTTTTTAAAAGTTTTTTCTAAGAATAATTTTTGAGGTTTATATTTGTTCCAAAATGTATACAACAAATCTTATATCCTTGACCTTTAACACAAAAGTTGACAAAGCAAACAATTTAAAATAGATTTATTATTTGAATAATTTCTTTATTAATTAATTCATCAATCATAAGCCAAAAGATAAAACGCCAGAAAAGTCAACCTTTTGGTTAAATCATTTTTTGTAAAAAAGGTTGACCAATCTGATTTAGATAGATAACAACAGGATCTATCAAAACCTTTTCTCATTCTTTTTATCTCGCTCTGAAGTCATAATCGGAGCAGAATGAATACGACATGATGACGTCATCGAGAGATGAGTAATGTAATCGCGAACTTTACTGTGAATCACTGCAGTCTCAGCGCGATTTCTTTCAATCTTTACCAAGTTTGGATGACGCAGCGGTTTCATCATTGCGTTTAAATGACGACGACGTTGATATGTGGTAAGTATCAGACGGTCAGATGATGACGTCACTGAGTTATGACGTAATGATTCATTGTTGGAAAAATCTGAAATAAAAAATGGTAATTCATGAGTTTTGGAGGTTCCAACAAACCTGGTAATTCTGTTTTCATACTTTCTTTTATATCGCTGTAAAATATAAACTTTCGGTAGATTTTGACACAATAATAGATTTTGGACAATTATTTAACGATTATTCAAATATAGATATAAAATATCAGCTTTTTCAAAAGCTGACAAGTTTTTCGTTTGGACTTTTTAAAATAAACTTTTATAATGTAAATGTTTTTTGTATATTTTCTTTCAAGTTTAAATCAAACTTTACAGTCTACAAGTTACACTTTTTATCAACAATTGGTAAAAAATAAATATTTAGAACAAAGTTTAAAAACTGATTTCTAACAAAGTCCATAGAATTAAACCAACATGTGACCGAAATGATAAAGAAAGCTCTTAAAGGATCAGTTATGCACTTTGAAATAGGAATTCCATTCTCACTTGTATGAGTTAAAAAGTAAACAGAAAACTCAAAGATAAAAGCATAAAATAGTTAACAGTCAAAAATTTTGTCAGGTCTTTACATCGAAAAAATAAAACTGTTTAATAATCTAAATAAAAACCTGATGAAAAATAAATTACTATTTGCTATTTAATATTTCAAATATTACTAAGATGATTGTTATTAACTTTAAATTATTTAGACTTTTGATATTTTGGTTTTTTAGACTGTTGTTTTAAATTTATTTCTACTTACTTTGAGTCTAATGAAGATGAAGAAGAAAGTTGATCTTCTTGTGTTGTCTGCAATAAACATAAAAATATTTACTTAAAATGAAAATTTAAAAAAAGAAACAAAACGCTGATAATTTTGTTTATTAGTATTTTTTCAAGTCTTTGACACAAAACTGTATATTTGTGGGATTTTACAGAAATGAAACCGTTCTTTTAAATTATTTCAGCATTTGACACTTATTTATTTCATTCATACATTTTTCGGTTTTTCTTAACTTTAGATTTATAGAAAACAAGAAACCATAACCGTCTCAACTATAAATAGACAAAAACCAAAAACAAACTTTTAAACCAACACAATGAAACCTTTCGTCTCATTTAGCAATTATTAACTCTAAACTAACACTTCAGTTTATTTATTTTATATTTAATGTTTATCAAACAACCACTATTGGTATTTAAAGTTAAAGTTTTTCCATAAAATCAACTTTTGGGCATAATAAATTTTTAATAAATAATAAAATAGCCAAAAAAGTAAATGTTTACAGTTGAAAGGATGTGATTTCCTGTTGACTTGCGTATATCACCTTTCCATAATCTTATTTCTGTGATATCGTCTTTGATATTTTGAACTCTTCTGATATGTTGTTGTTTCAGATAATTAATTTCAAGTGAAAGTTTTCGATATTCGTGAAAATTCAAATGAAATGCTTTCTGGTATTTATTTGAGTTGTTACTTTTTATCATTTTAATAAAATTTATTCTAATTGAAAATATAAAATCAAATTATTAACTGTTTATTATTCCAATTAAAGTTTTCTATGTTTAATAATAGTTATAAATCTTTAAAATAAAGTCATCAAAACTCTTTAATTGTCAAAACTTTCTAACCAACTATTTCGAGACAACTGAAATAGTTTAATACAACATTTATTAACTACTTCAATTAATCTTTAATAACGTTGTTTTAATAAATAAAAATAATCCTTTTTTTTGCAGAAAACTTTTATATCACTTAATTCAAAATATTTTTCTCAAATCATTAATCACTCTGTAAGAGACGTGCTTATATAGCTGTGACTTGAAACGTTCCTTCTTTTTCACTTTCCATTTTGGCTTCTGTTGTTATGTTTGTTTAAGTCACGCTTCAGTTGTTATAACGTAAAAAGATGCCTGTCACTATGATGCCATATTGACGTGTGAGTTATCTCATCTAGTTTAACTTTCCTTTAATTTCGCTCTTCAATTTTTACTTTTTAGATACAGTGGTAAAATTCAAATATTTTAATAAATGTGCATTTTGCTTTTTTAAAGTTTAAATTATCATTCTAATTTTAACTGCAAAAAATTATCTTCTGCTAATTCTTCAAAACTGTTCCAGAATTGATTATTGGATTTTGTGGACCATACAATCAATGACACTTTATTTTGAGATTTTTATGTATATTTTCTAGCAGCTACTTGTAACATTTCATAAATACATCGTTTAAATTATTTATAAATTTAGTAAAGTTATCAAAAGTTAAGTAAATGCTTGTAAAAGATTTTATAAAATATAAAACTTAAACATTTCTTTTAAAAGAAATTAAACTATAAACAACTTTTGTTGACGAATTATTGTCATAAGTTATAGATATAGTCGTAAACAATTAGAAAGTGAAGAGAGAAAACAACAGTAAACTTTTTCAAATAATTGTCGTGTTCTAAACAACTTTGTAAAGCTTTAAATTTCTTAACTTTTAAGCCTTGTATTTGCCTAAATTATCTTACAAATGCAACAAACTTAAGTTATAAAATGTTGCAGTTTTCGCTTTTCAGGTAATTACTGAAAGTTTCGACTTTCAAAATTGGCATTTTAGCAAATTTATCTCATAAAAGAAATACAAATAAATTTGTTATTTTGTTTTTACTTTTGTTCGAATTGTTTTTTGTTGTAATTTTTTAGCTAATAAAAAATTTACTTTGTCAAAGTGATAGTGAAACAAACAAATTACAATTTTACTTCAAATACCTTTCTGTTAAAGTTATTACCTAAAACTTGGTTATTTAAAAGAAGTTAAACTCGTAAAATTTATGTTGAAAATTCTTCAAAATAGAGTAGAAAGTAATTTATTCAAAGTTTTAGTGAGAAACAATCAAAGGAAAAAAAATTAAAATTATTTTGAAAATGTTTAATAGATACTATATTGCTCTGTTCAAAATCTTTAACATTCCAACAAACACTTGATCACAAAAACTACTTTTCATCAATATCTAGCATCAATTTCACCAAATTAATCTTCAAATCAAACCTCATTAAAGTTGAAATAAATTATGAAAAAAATAATTGTCAAAAATTAAAGTTTATATTTCAAACAATAACTTTGAGAAATTTTTATTTTAAATCTAAATTTGAGCAAATTTTTCTACAAAATCAATTTTTAGGCAACTATTTTCCAGATTGTAACCTGGTTCAAATTGAGATGACACAAAAAAGTGGATCTATGCTACAAAAGATGTGAAGATTAAAATGTGATTTAAGAAATAATTCAGTTTTATTTGTCAGAGACAATGTGAAAGTAATATATGGATGAAATCGAAGATGAACCATCTAACATTAGTCTTTTAGGCAAATGTTTCACAAATAACAAATTATTGGAAAGTTTATAAAGTGACCAGTGAAAGTCTTTAAAATAAAGAAGTGAATAAATAAATAATTGATATTAGAGTATAGGCTTGACTACAGAAGATGTGGAAAAGAAAGTTTTTACAAATTAAAAGAATAAAATTTTATTTTCACAACTTTATGATTCAAAAATTTCTTCATACTTCTATCAAAGCTAAATATATATTGTTTTAAATCACTAACACTAGCAAATCAACAAAATAGTCGTTTGGTTTGTTGAATATTTCCACCATTTAATGATCAACAGCTTGCTAGTCGAAAGGGTTTGCATAAAAAGCATTTTCTTTTTCAGTGATAAAAAATTTGAGCGATTAAAGAAAAAAAATTGAAAGTTAAGACTGATTGAGACTCGGTATGTGTAGTTGTTTAATACGCAAATCAAAGGCCTCGGAAGAAAAACCTCAGAAAACATTTCTTTTATCATCTTGAATAGCTGAAGAAAAAGCAGAAAGAACATTTCGTTTAGTTATTAAAGCACAAATTAAACTCGAAGAGAAGTGAAAATAAAAACGAATCTGACAAGAAGTCATCTTCGAACCTTCTTTAATGACATAATTACAAATAGTCACCCGACTTATAGGGAACCTGGTCAGGGGCTGATCGGTCACGAGTCCATTCTAGGGTCTACAGCAATCTACAATCCATTCAACAACTCGGTAAGATCGGCTTCTAAATTATTCAACTTTCGTCTGTTGCGAGGGTTGGTTGGTTTCTTTTGTGGTTGCTTTGGTGCTTCATTCTTGGTTGCTTCTTCCATCGACTGGTACACAACTCGCTTCTGTCCAGCTTCTTTAGCTACTGGAGCAGCTTGGACAGGTGAAGCGTCCGTGACCACTAGTGAAGAGGCTGGATTGCTGCTGGGCTCGTTGTTGCTATCAAATGGGACTTCAACAGACATGGCAGCTAAGGACATGGGCGAAAGTAGATTCCTTCGAGACCTCTGCCGGTTCACCATCCGCCTCTCACCCGAATCTGTGAGTTGAGTGATTTGATTGGACGAGAAGTAAAGACGAAGATGACGTCACTACGCGCGAAAGCAGGCGATGATATAAGTGGTGGTTGTAGTTTGGCGTTTTCACTGATGCGTGTCGATTGCTGATTGGTCGGAATTGATTTTGGTGACATCAAAGAAGCAAAAGAGAAAAGTGAAGACTGAGTATGACGTCATAAGCTTCGATCGGCAAGACGACGTCATTGCTGACGTGATTTGGAAAGGACAGTCGAAAAGAAGAGCTTCCGATTAAAAAATGGATATAAAAGATCGGAAGAAGAAGAACAGGATCAAGATCAGGGCAAAGAAGGTAAATCAAACGCGCGAAGTTTGCGGATGTTCACTCCACTAGCATCCTTCTGTTGACGGTGCTGCTGACGATTTCGTTGCGTCTCGACACCAGCGGCGTTGATGACGTCATTAACCATGACGTCATAGTCGTTCGATTTAGTGACAGTTTCTGTGAAGGACTTTTTAGATGCTCCACGAGATCGATTGCGGTTGATGAGATCTGCGTGAGAGGTGGGAGGGAAAGAAGAAAGAAGATTTGAGAAGATTTTCACTTCAAATCAGAAATAAAAAAAAAACTGAAAAGAGAAGAAGATGAGACATGCATCTAGCACATGCGAGCGACCTTTAGTGGTCGTCGGAGGAGAAACAAAAAGAAATCAAATGAGGACCGCCACCAAATCGACAATAAGTGGACACATACCTCACTACGACCCTCAACTCATTTCACAAACAGTCACCTACATGTAAATGACGTCAGTATGAAGTGGTTGCTGAGGAAGTCATGCAAATCAATCATCGCGGGTGATGACGTCATTGGAGTAATTAGCAAATCAGAAAGAAATGGTGATCGAATTTTGACAACCAAAAGATGAAACAATTCGCGCGTTTATGACGTCACTTATATGCTTGACCTCTTTACAGTGGTGTGTTTTGAAATAAGGTACAGCTAACAGTGATCGTGCGATTTGGGTAACTTACTTTTATCATTTCTCGGGGTTCGTTTTCGTTTCTTGTTAAACACTTCACCAGTTGAGATGACATCAAGCAGATTGTCTAATACGCCTTCGCCATCTTTGTCTGCAAACATCGGTGTCAATATAAGACATTGACCGGCCATTAAAAGACAATTTCCCGCTGATAAAGATTATATGAGCTGATGTTGTTACCTGCGTTTATATCGCCGATTTCAATCGCGTTTTTCCTTCGTTTCCTTTCTTCCTTTTCGCGTTCCGCTTTCTCTTTCGCCAACTTCGCTTTTCGCTGCTTTTCTTCGAGCTCTTTACGACGTTGGTTCTCTTTAACAGCGTTCTAATGATGATGTTAGTGAGTATGTGAATATTCAAAAGGAATGAGGCTACCAAATAATCGGAACGGAACTCGTTGAGATCAGTGAAGAACTCTTCCATGTTCTTCTTCTTGGTGTTGATGTTGTAAAGTTGAGCAACATCCTTGTAAGCCTTCTGCATGTTGTCGTGCATGTCAGAGATCAGTGAGAACTTCTCTGTTGATTTGCTGATGAAGTCGTAATGAAGAAATTAAGGATTTATAAAGATTTAAGAGGTAGAGAAAGACACAAAATATAAATTTAAAAGGATATTTTCACAACTTCTGCAAATTTATCATCTTTATCTTTGATCTTGGCGAAGACATCGACATCTTTTTCCAACTTCTTCAGTTGTGTCTTGATATGAGCAATATTTTTGGCTAGTTGATCTTCAGATACTAAGAGGAGATTTGATTGAAGTGTAGAAGTAGAATAGATAAATACCTCGATGAGCTTTTGGAATGTGTTTGAGGTCTTCAATGAATCCGTAAACATCAGCACATCGCTTATCTTTGTTCTCTTCGATGTAAGTTACCAGAAAGTTGAGCATCGTTCCGTTGTTCTCGTTGTTTTTTGTATCTTTTAACTAGAAGATTATTAAAATCAGATCTTCAACACGAAGAGGATGAATCTCGAACTTTTTTCAAGAAATTTAGATCAAAACCGATCGATTTTGCGTTCCTAGAACCCGAGTTTTGATAATTTCCGATGAATAGCAACAAATAAATGAAATTTTGCAATCTAAGAAAGAAAAGAGACGATAAAAAGAAAATAGAGAAACGAGGGTGAAGCAAACAAACCTTTTGCCAGATAATAAGTCTTGACATGCGGCAGTGACAGATACAATTTCTGGTTTAATATCTGTTAACAACTCGTTGTATTGACGCATGAATTTGATATGAGATAAACGAACATTCAACCTTTTCACGTCACTCAACTGCAAATGGTAACCACGTGACAAATGAAAGAGGGTGCAAACGGACTAACCGTGCATAGAAACCGTTCGGCTTCTGTTAGGTCGTCATATTGTTTTTTGTATTCTTTTAGTGAAGTGACAATATCACTTTCAGGTAATTGTTTTATTAAATTGTTAACAAGAGCTTCATCCAATTCATTGGAAACTTCTAAAATCATTGTTTTCAGTTGTGAGTAGCTGATTTTGAGGGTACCCAAGAATATGGCTGTAAAAAGAAATAGTCAGAAAATTATCAACCAAAGTAGATGGTTGCAAACAGGGAGATGGTTGCAAACGAGATGGTTGCAAACAGGGAGATGGTTGCAAACGAGATGGTTGCAAACAGGGAGATAGTTGCAAACAGGCAGATGGTTGCACACAGGCAGATGGTTGCAAACGAGATGGTTGCAAACAGGGAGATAGTTGCAAACAGGCAGATGGTTGCACACAGGCAGATGGTTGCAAACGAGGAGATGGTTGCAAACAGGAAGATGGTTGCAAACAGGGAGATGGTTGCAAACAGGAAGATGGTTGCACACAGGCAGATGGTTGCAAACGAGATGGTTGCAAACAGGGAGATGGTTGCAAACGAGATGGTTGCAAACAGGGAGATAGTTGCAAACAGGCAGATGGTTGCACACAGGCAGATGGTTGCAAACGAGATGGTTGCAAACAGGGAGATAGTTGCAAACAGGCAGATGGTTGCACACAGGCAGATGGTTGCAAACGAGATGGTTGCAAACAGGGAGATAGTTGCAAACAGGCAGATGGTTGCACACAGGCAGATGGTTGCAAACGAGGAGATGGTTGCAAACAGGAAGATGGTTGCAAACAGGGAGATGGTTGCAAACAATCAGATGGTTGCAAACAGGGAGATGTTTGCAAGCGATGGTTGCAAACAGGCAGATGGTTGCAAACAGGCAGATGGTTGCACACAGGCAGATGGTTGCAAACGAGGAGATGGTTGCAAACAGGAAGATGGTTGCAAACAGGCAGATGGTTGAAAACAGGGAGATGGTTGCAAACAGGCAGATGGTTGCAAACAGGCAGATGGTTGCAAACAGGAAGATGGTTGCAAACAGGGAGATGTTTGCAAGCGATGGTTGCAAACAGGCAGATGGTTGCAAACAGGAAGATGGTTGCAAACAGGAAGATGGTTGCAAGCGAGATGGTTGCAAACGAGATAAACTTACACAAATTTTGAGCAGCTTTTCCATCTAGTACACGAAGTTCTTTTTGTTTTTTTTGTGGCTTTTCTTGGACTACTGTTTTTTTAATATTTTTCTTTTGACCGAAAGTAGCTCCGAGTCGAGTTATAAGATCCACATTTTCATATTGATCCTCATTAAAATGATTCCAGATACTTTTATCATTCAAATCATTTGCTTTTAACTGTCCCCAATTTAATTTCTTCATTACAATATCCGGTTTATATTCTTTCCTCTTTGGACCTTTATTTAACAATCCTCCTAAAAATCCTCTTCCACCAGCAGCAGGTGGAGGAGGAGGGACTCCAAAAGCTGGAGGAGGAGGAGGAATCCCTCCAACTGGAGGGGGAGGTGGGATCCCTCCAACTGGAGGGGGAGGTGGAATCCCTCCAACTGGAGGGGGAGGTGGAATCCCTCCTATAGGAGGCGGTGGTGGGATTCCTCCAATTGGGGGAGGAGGAGGGATCCCTCCGATTGGAGGGGGAGGTGGGATCCCTCCTATAGGAGGCGGTGGAGGGATTCCAATAACTGGAGGTGGAGGAGGGATCCCAGGGATTGAAGGAGGTGGAGGGATTCCTCCGATAGGTGGTGGAGGAGGAATTGATGCAGGAGATTCTGATGTGATTTGCATTCCTGATTTGATCTAAATGTGAAAATTAATTAGAAAAATCTCGATTTGATTATCAATTGAATCTCACCTTCTCTTCTAAGTCATCTTTGATCTTTTCCAGATCTTCCATCTTTTTCTTCATTTCATCAAATTCATTTGTCTTGTTCTTCAATTTCATATCCGCCTCTTGCCTTAAGATCAGCTCTTCATCATACTAGCATCCAACAAGATTAGAAAATGATCACAACAGATCATGAAACCACTCACTTGCTTCTGAAAGTCACTCATCTTCTTCTCACTTTCTTCTAGCTTCGACTTATCGATCATGTGATCAATCAAAGGATCAACTTCAATCTCAAAGCGACGTCGATATCTAAACAACATCTTATGATCCTCATCTTGATCGCGAGATCATGACGTCAACTCACCCAAAGTCGGGATCCATCCCGCTCTTGTGTAAGATGATTTGTGAGACACACTCTTCAATTAACTTGTAGTATTGTGGTCTGTAAAGATCGGATGTTGATGACCTGAACGCAGAGAAGGAGCAAATCACCTGGCCCATTCATCATCACGGATGTTTAGAAGATGCTGGAGGATTGAAAGGAAGAAAGGTTCACTGGGGGTCCCGGAGATGGAACATCTGATGAATTCAAAGATGTCTGCTGGATCCGTAGAAAAAATCAGTTAAGGGAAAAACAGATTAGAAGCAAATAGCGAGGCTTTTAACAAGGTGCAATTAGACAAGGATATTCAAATTCTTGTTTGACGTCACAATAGCGCCCGACCAGTTCATCAAAATCGATGTCACGATGATCTTCAAATACTGCCAATTGTATCTTTAACTCCTCGTTTTGGCTTTTCTTCAAATCCTGTTCGAAATCATTGGAGCGTGACGACAAAGTGTGTGTGTATCAGTGTGCAACGAACCGTGAAGTTGTGAATAAGTCCGGCCCTCATTATTTCATTTCTTAAATGCATTCGGAAGTCGACTTCATCGGGAGTGCAAATGAGTGCGTTGACCAGTTGTAAACAAGCCACTCGTAGCTGCGTGTACTTCTCGCCGCTTCTTAGTCCTTCAATAATCGCGTCAAAACGCGAAGACCCAACTGGTAGGACAGCGTTCTTTTTCTGGTCGTCAGTGAATAGAGGCAGTTGCTGTAGCAACGTGGTTTCATGACACACCGTCAGCGCTTCAAGGACTCGCTCGTGTCTGTAATCAAGTTACAGTTGAGTAGTCATGGTTAAAAGCGATGGACAATACACGAACCCATTGCCAAGGAGACACACAGCCGCGACCAACTTGACTGTATCTGTCATCATTGCTTTGTTGCTAGGATCAATCGCACGACACAATGTCACGATTCCATATTCTCGTTCAAACATATCTGTGATTCCATACTGAAAAGTGAAAGTGATTAATGATGAATGACAGGTGAGAAGTTGTAGCAACGAACTGTGTTGTTCATGAAAGCTTTTAAACATCGAATGATCTCGTGTTTCATCTTGTTCTCGACGTCACTATTCTTGCCATGATCGTAACAATTGTTTAATATTCTCAGCAGAATATCGAGTCCTTCTCGACCAAAGTTTTGTACCCAACTGTAGTTAGATAATAAAGATGAAAATGTAGAAAGATGAAGATCAAGTCCCACCTTAGAGGATTACTAGTCAATGAGACTTTTAGAGATGATAACATTGCTAGAAGATCTCTGCTTGCTTCACCTCTTATCGCTTCTTCTTTTCTCAGTAGAGTTTGTAGATCAAGGATGAACTGTTGGGGAGTTTTTGCTTGCTCGCCCTTCATATAGTTCATGTTGGTTACAAATTAACAGATTGATCAGATTGAACAAACCTTTACAATCGAAGTTTTATTCAACCACTGAATAACCATTCCTCGTTTAGTATCAATATCTTTGCTTCTGATTGGTCCTTTTTTCTCTTCAATCAGATTCATATCATCCTAAGAAATACTTGTAAAGCATCTAAGATTATATTTGAGTTTTGTTAAGTACCAGCATTTTTTCTAATAACATCAGAATTTCATGTTCAGAGAGTTTTGCTGCCATATGATGAGGCATGGTCGCCTCACCATGTGATACATCTGATACAGAAGGGATTTTGGAAGATTTCACTTTTTTAGTCTTCCCAAAGCGATCAAATATCTGAAAGAATATTTTGGTTATGAATAAATATTAAATTTAAAACGTAAAATCAAGTGAATAAGACTTTTTAGGAAAATTATAATTTATTGGTTTGAAAAAAGATTTGTTTCTTAAAATATAAACTTTACTAAAAGTAAAATGTCTGAAGAAAGAAATATTACAAAACTTTTATGAAATTTAAGTTTTATGATTTAGTCATTTAAGAAAGTTTGAACTTTTAAGCTGACCATTCTACAGGATAATGATCAAGATATAATTAATTATTTATACAAAATGATAGATTTGTTATTTGAAAGAACTAGTAAAAGTTGAAATTCATTTAAGTGATTAATTTCAAATGTAAACATTATAAAAGATTAATAATTAACAATTGAATAAAGAATAAGTTATCTACTTAAACACAGAAGAATAAAAAAATTAATTACATGAAAAAAGAAATGTAGAAAATACTAAAAATTCTCACCATAGATTTCTTTTTAGAAGAATCAGACATTTTAGTCCAACATTAGTAGCAATTAAATAAATTAAAAAAGATAACTGACAATTTTGTAAAAAAATTTAAACCTTTAATATTAATAGAAAACTGTTATTCATAAATATTTTTTAATCAGAGATTATTTAATCAAAAAAAGTTTAAATTAGATAAAAATATTTTGTAGATGGAAAAATTTTTTATGATTATCATATATTTATGCAAAGTATGCTATTAATAGATTATTTATATTATTTTTAAATTAGAAACTATTTTAAGTTAGGCTTTAGTTGCCTGCTATGTTTTAAACATAAACTAGATCATTTTTATCAACAATTTTCAACTATTTATAGTCAAAAATATCAGTAAAATTTTTGTTAAGTATAATAAAAAAAAAGTTACATCTTTTATTAAATAACTTAAAACAAGTAATATTCATAAGCAACATTTTAGGCTTTTAAAAATACTTTAAATATATCTTACTACTAAACCTCAAAAAATAAAACTAATTAGATACACATAAAGTATTATTTACAATTTAAAATCATTTATCAAAAAACTTTTGATAAAAAATAACCATGATTTATTTCTGAGTAAAATTCATAAAAATTATCTTCTAATATCACTATAACTTAAAAAATAGTTATAAACAAATAAAATATTATTTATAACTTAAATCATCAATAAAAAAGTTATAATAAATATAAAATAAACAATGTCTATCACTTAGTATCATAAAAGTTATAAAAAAAATTATTTAAAAATTTATACATACTAATTTCATAGGCTTATAAAAGACTTTTAGAAAACTATTAATATTATACAAATGTATTTGTTAATGCAGTTATATAGTTTCACCATTTTAGTTAAGTTTGTTTACTATTTCTTTACTTATAAATTTATACTATACATAATTACCTAAAATTAATAAAAAAACATAATATTTTCTTTTAATTATCAGAATTTTAGTAACAATTTTCTAGTTACATTTTCAGATTTTAAGGAAAACAGATAATTAGTATTATTTTAAGGTTTTATGTGAATAAAACTTAATAGTCAAAAAATAAGATAATATGTTATATATTAAAATACAATAAACATATTTTATCTAATTCATTTATTTATAAAATATATAAATTCCCAACCAAATTATATTTTTTGAATAATTAAATGAATTGAATATCTAAGAAATTATTGTTAAAATTACAATTAGAAAAACTAAAATTAAAGATAATTAAAAGTTGAGGTCCCAAATGGACTTTCAAAAAAAGGAACTTTAAAACAGTAATCAATAAAAAATTTTAAAATGTCAAAATAATGATGAAAAATTTTATTTCATTAAAATTACTAAAAATATTTAATTTACTAAAAATTTTTATCACATTGACCTTATTATATTTATATACTTGAAACTATTAATTAAAAAAATGTTTTAGAAAAAGTAAGAAGTAGTAGAAAGAACTAATTATGCCAAAAAGGCTAAATAAAAACAAGAATAAAAAATTCCTTAAAAAACACTCGAATTAAAATCACCAAATAAATTTACGAAATAATTCTTATCAATAAAATGTTTTAAAAATAACTCTTGCTATAAAAAAGCCTTAAATGGAAGTTTAAACAACTGTTCTATAGAAAAACACTAATTTACCATAAAACTAAAATCAAGTTCATTTCTTTGTTGAAACGTCAATAAATAGAACATTTTTTTAAAAACAAACCCGCACCCCAAATTCACATCTTTGCTATAATGTTCCGCCTTAGGGCATTTACTCCGCCTATTCGTATTCTGGCTTTTATTTCTAATGGCTAACATAATTCATAAAACTAATAGAATAGTTAAGCTTTTAGGTATTAAAACAAAACAAATTTAATTATAATCTAATAGTTGTTGCTAAAAATAGGTTTTTTACAGAAGTTTTATGAAGACTATTTTGTTTCTAAATGCTCAAGTAGTTGTTAAAAATTCTAACGATGTATCTATTAATAGAAATAAATCAGAAAAGGTTAACGACGGAAAATTTTGATATCAATATAATATATAAGCAAATGAATTAACCTTTTCAATAAACTACAATAAAGTAAAATAGAGTAAAATAAAAGTTTCAAAAAAAAGTTTAAAACCATAAATTTAAACATTAAAATTAGTTAAACAGTTAGTTTCTGTATTATTGAAGTAGTGACAATTAATTAGTCAATTGGTTTCAAATGAAGTTTCAATAATTGAGATACCATAGAATATCATATTTCTATACTAGTTTTTCTAGGTGTCCAAAAATTTTACAACGGGCATCAGCTAGTTTATCTATAAAAACTACATAAAAAAGAATATTTATTAATAGTTTCATAAATTTTAATCTTATTAGATTAAACAGATTTGATAATTTAAATGAAGATAAAATATTCTTAATTAAATTATTTCAGCCATATTATATTTTTAATCATTTCTCATAGCAGTAAAAGTTGTTGATAAAAAATGTGCTCACAAACGTAAAATTTTTGATTATTATTGTTTCAACACTTGTTTATTAAATGAAATGCCAGCAATTTTAACGCGCATAAACAGAAAAATCGTATTATTCACATAAATTTCATATCATTAGACGAAAATGAACTTCGTGAATTATACAAAGACCTTGCAATTTGAATAAAAATGGTTAAAGTTTACTTTTAACCAAATAATTAAAATAATGTAAAACCATATAATTTGAAAGATACTAACTTGAAAAAAGAAAAAAGAAATAAACTGCTGAATAAACGCTTTTCAAAGTATACATTTTTTAGTGTGAAATCTTTAAAATGGTAAAAGAAGATGAAATTACACATGCATTAAAGAATTTACTATATACCATTATGATAAACTTTTTGGTATTTAGTTAAAAAAACAGCTTTTTCAAACTCTAAGACTATATACAAAATACAGTTTGAGGCAAATTTCTTTTGATCATGTATAATTTAATGTTTAATTTTTAAGATAGTATTTGTGAGAATGTGTTTTAGTGGGAGGTGATCTCTTCAGGCATCCTCCTTCGCATTTATTGAAATAAACAATATAACTGGTTTTAATTACATACTGCAATATATATGTAATTAGCTAGGTTTGAATTACAAGGTAACTTTTGAACATCGGACAAAAATATTCAATTTCTTTCCTTAAGTGTGAATAAAGTATTTAAAGTTTAAATTAGATTAGTTTAAAGAAGATGTATCAGAAATATCTTTAAATTTGTATATGCTATAAAGATTGTATTTTAACATTTTTTCTTTAAATTACATTTGATTTCAAATTGCTTAAGTTACTAGTCTGAGTTTTTACATTACTTTTTATGCGTTTCAGTGATAAGCAAAATTAATTTTTCTTATACTATCCAGCCCTATTTTCAACAGTTTTCCTTACAAATAGTCTTTGTAAACCTTGTATTTGTTGAAATACTTCACATACTCAAACAGGAAACCACTTTTTCAAATACCTAATGCTCGATACTATTTTCAAACTAAAAGTGATTTAGAAACTTATTTCTTAAAATGTTCAGTTAATAATAATCGCTTTAATATTTTATTGGATTATTTACAGTTTGTTCATAATAAAAAGTTAATTCATTTAAATTATAAAAGCTTCACCTGCATAAATTTGACCTGAAATAATTTGCAAGCATAAAACTTATAATTAAATAGAAAACTATTTACAATGAATAAAAATCATGAAGTTAAAAACCATTTAGAAACGAATCTATCATTAGCTGCTTAATAGTCTACTGATACATATTCAGAATAAACTTGGTGATTAGACTACCTTGTCAAAGAACTTAACGTAAAATAGCTTAATAATAACGTAAAAAAACTAATGTAAAATGTAGATTATTTAACCAGCTAAAAGAGTTTACATTTTTTATTTTGATTAATTATAGAAATCTATCATGATATAATTTTGAATATATAAAAGTTATTTTCAAAATATTTTAAAAACAGTTACAAACTTTGATAAGAAACTTCAAACATAAAAACGTTGAGCTTTTCATTTTTGAGAGTTTTGATTATTTTCAGCTTGTATGAAAACAAAGGTGACAAAAAAAGAAAAGAACAAAAAAGTACCATGAAACTACAATGGTTGTTAAAAACTTCATAGAGAAACAATGGTTGTCAAAAAACAATGATAATGGTTGTTTCATTTACTGTTGAAATCTAAAAAAAGCTACAATTTATAGAAAAAACATCATAGTTTTCAAATCTAAAGTTAACATGAAAGCTGGAAAACTGAAACAGCTTTTAATTTGACTATAGTCAGCTTAGCATACCCGATGTTTATACAGTAAGCTATTTACAAACCTATGCTATGAGTATTATATGTAATTATAATATTAAGACAAGTTTCGGGGAAACATTTATTGTTGATGGAAAGAAATCATTTGCAAATTCACAAGAATATTGTGAGAAATTATCAGCTGATTTAATTACATTGACGAGTAGAGAAGCAATTGATGAGTTGTCTGAAAGCTTATTTGCATGTAAAGAAGTAAGTCACCATGGAATAGCTTTAAACCACATATTACCACGTGATAAATACTGGTGGAGAGTTGGACTGCAGGTGTTTAATGGGTCTGGTAGTTGGTTGAATTCTGAAGTCTTTGATTTCAACAAATCAAAAAGTCTCTTATATGAGTTAGATGGTCAACTAGTAGGAACAAAATGTGCTGTACTTGAGCCAGAGTCAAGAAAGCTGCTAATGGCTAGCTGCATAGAACCATATCGTTCTATCTGTGTCAGTAATTCAGAATATACTGACACATTATCAGTAGTGATTACTCTGATGCTTCTCCTTGTGTTAGTCGTTTGTATAGCATTTGGAAAAAGAAGATTTAAAGACTATTTTTCAAAACAAAGACAGAAAAAAAGTGAAAATATCAACAAGTGTCCTTCTATAGTAGTTGAAGAGATTTCTGATTCACAGAGTCCGTCTCCACAACCAAATTATAGCACCGATGGTCTTATGAATCCAAACATAAGGTGCAAGTAAAAGTAGAAAGAAGTAAAGCAGGAAAAACAAAGTTTAAGGTCTTTTATTGGTTCAAGAAAACTTTGATCTTAGTATTTTATGGCAGATTAAAACTTTGTAAGTAAACAAACCATAAAATCTGGACATCAATTAATCTTGTATTATTTACACACGTATAAATTTTTATCTCTTGTAGTATAACTATCTTCTTTAAATTGTAATTAAAAAAAGTTATTTTACATCAAATCGAGTCAAATAATTCTTATAGACAGCAAAATTGTATTTACTTATTTGTAATCAACAAATTTTTAACATTTATTAACCAGCGATCTATTCACAGCATTTTTTTTATATAATTCATTCAAATTTTACAAATAGTTTGCTATAGTTTGTTTACTTACTAACTTGAGTTAACGGTAAATATTTTTTGAAGTATTTTATTTACTAAGGCGCTTTTTATGTTCAATATTTACAGTAGCAATAGCTGTTTTATAACCAAGAGCTTTCACATTAAAACTATCGCAAGCTTATGTATTCAAAGTTATGATAGTTTTGCTATGGCAACTAAAAGATACAGTTGAGTTTGGTTTTGAAATGGTGCAAGAGATATGTTTGGAGATTGTACACATTACGATTAAACAGTCTTGCATGCATTGTTTACAGTTTAATTTATAAGCAATTTCAACCATCAAACAGAAGAGTCAGTTGAGAAGACATTTTTATAAACTTGCCTTTCCTGGAGTTTTATAAGTTTTGGTAAAAAATCAAAATCTTTTCTTTTGTATTTTATAGCTTATTAAATAGTCTAAAGGTTTATAGTTAAAGCTAAAACAATAGAATAAACTTAGAAAAAATCTTATACCAGGAAACGAAAGATATTTTCAAACTGTGAAATTTTTGCTGATAGATATTTTCTGATTATTAATTTTCCAAAGTAAGCAGTTACAAATAAAGAAGATCAACAGATTTAGATGTACTTAATGAAATTGTGTTTAATGTCATTGCCAATGATGTAACGTAAATATTTTGAAAATACAAAGTAATGCTGAAAATATTTTAAATAAGAATGTTTTTAAAAACAAAATATGGTGTTTTTTTCATTTAAAAAAACGAAGATGAACCCTTGGTAAATTAATCAAAATAATCTAATTAGTGGATTTATATAGATAAAAGTAGTGGCAATTAGAAAAGAACTTGAATTACTTGAAAATTTCAGTGATTAATTAAAGCATACGAGCAAAAGCTTTAATTTGTAAGACTTATAACATTTAATCTACAAGTATTTAATTTAAGAAATATTTAGAGTTAGAGATTACTTTTAAAAGTAAAAAAAAAACATTAAAGGAAAACGAGTGTGATTGGATAAAATGAAAAATTCTCATAAATCATCTTTTAAATGTTATTTATTATTTTCATCTAATAAGTATAAAGTACAAAAACATGTTTTAATAACCTTTTCCATTTATAGCTAGCTTCCTGGCCAATATAAAAATTAACTTTTGTAAAAATTGTTTTTTTTTCTGTTTTTCAGCTTGTGGAATCGATTAATAAACAAATATAAGTTTTTATTTCAAGAACTTTAAGCGCACTAAAATAACTGTTTTGATTGACTCAATCAATTTTATTATTTTTCATCTTACCTTATAAGCTTTAATTTAATCACAAATTATATATATATATTCATCATCTTGAAGATATGCATTTTCTTATTCGATTAAAGAAATAAATAGTTTATTCAAAAGAGAGAAAGTGAAATAATTCATGGTTTTACAGGCAGAAGTTTTAAATGTAGTTTTAAAATGTCTTTTTTAACTAATTACAGAACTGTACTTAATCGACAAATTTATAATTTTTTGTTAAAGTTCCGAACATACTTTTTTATGGTAATGGCATTTTTTTTGCTTTTGGGTAAGCACAATTGTAAAAAACAAATAACAAATTGGTTTTAATAAGCTCCATTTTGAACTAATATGTAATGTAGAATGTTGAAAAATTTATTGCAGACTTTATTTCCTAATAAGTAAGTTTAGGAAAAAATAATTAAATTTAAACAGGTAGTTAACTATTTGTTCAAATTATTTGTTAAGTGGGTCTTTAACTTCAACACATAAATTTACAATTGTACTTTTATGATAAATTTTCAATCAAATTTTAGAAAACTGAAGAGACTTAAAACTTGTTATTTAAAAGTAATTCAGAACGTTCACCCAAAATAGAACAATCTTTACTTTTTATTCTTTTACCTTAAACTTGGATTATTTGACAGTTATTTGCACTATATATAGTCAAAATTGATCATTTAAAAGTACATTTATGCAAACAAGAGTGTATTAACCCTAACCAATTCTTTTGTTGAAATAATCACTGCATTAAAAGGCATTTTTAATGCTTTCAGACATGTACAGAGCAACACAAAATGTTGTTTTTAAGTTTTAAAAGTTAATATTTTCACTTTTATTGCTAGACAAAAAAACTTCAAGTTGACCTTGATATTTTTTGATTTTTAAATCTTCTCTTGAAGTTATAAAAGCTGATAAAAGTTAAAAAAACAAAATTTGAATCTAAATGCACAACGCATGAATTATGACTTTTAATAAAAGTTCTTTAAAAATTAAAAAATTTCTCATATCACATGATTAGAAGCTTTAGAAAAACATCTCCAATTACTTTAAATACCAGACTCTTTAGATACTAATTTTAACACATTTAAAAGTTTTTATCATTAAACGCAAAAAATCTAATTTCCAGTTTACTTCGCACTAATGATTTTATTCTAACTTTTTTTTATCAAGAATTAAAAAAAAATATTTTGAATGATTTAATATCTTTTAATCATCTAGGTCTTTTACTCATTAGTGTATGTAAGTTTTATATCATACTTTAATTCTGTGCCCTTTAAAATTTAAATATTTTTATGAAGCATTTCAAATAATAACTTGATTTGGAAGAAATATCATCGTTTTGTTATTCTACTGTTATTTGTACTGTTATTTACCTACCTGTTACTTTTTGTTTATTGAAGTTGTTTAATCGTTTTTGTTGCAAAACTTTCAAAAAAGCTTAATTGATGCAAAGAATTAGTAGTTGGAAAATTATTTTAAACAATTTTTTTTGCTTTTAAATAACATTTAGATTAAATTAAAGCAGCTTTAAAATGTAACAAAATAAAGAAAGTTTAAAGAAATTTGTAAAAAAATAAAGAAATGTTATAATATTTGCCACTCAAATATTTAATTAATAAATACTTTTGGTTAAGGTATAAACATTCAACTATAATCTTTGATTCTTTTTTAAAATATACTTATGTAAATTTTTTAGAAGAAAGTAATCGTTGAATATTTAGTTCGATATAATTTTAATTGTTATGAAGTATTGGTGTTTTATTAGTTACTTTCTTCTATTACAACGTTCTTTTTTGTTTTATATTAAATCTTATAAGAAATATTTAAGGGACATACTCTTCTTCTTGAATTAAATGAGAAAATACTTGACAATTAAAAATACATAAATTTATTCTTTAAACAAGTAATTTAATGTCTGAAGAGAATTTTTTTGTTTTTTATTAATATTACCAAGGCTATATTTCGCTCAAAGAATTTATCAAACTAGAATTAAAATTGTTTGTATCATCTGTAATAAAGTGTAGTGTCTATTTGACAGGAGAAGGTTACTGTTTTTAGCTTGTAAGAAATTTAGCATGTGAAAAAGATTAGCTTTATTTAGTTATGAAAAAATCCAATTGAAATTATAATGTTCAAACACTACCTGAATAAGTTATTTTTTACAGAATTCCTTTTCACAAACATTCTCAACAAATGGATTAGGGTTTTGGGTTAATTATTAAGGTTTTATATTAAGTAGTTTCTACATTAAAATATGCTTTTTGGTATTCAATCATAATTCTTATTAAGTATTTGAATTTAAGTTGCAACTTAATTTTTATTCATGTCTACATATAAATTGTAAAATTAAACTTTAAGGTGAATATCAGAAGATGGGCAACTAATGATGATGGGCTGTTAACATTTTTAGATATGAGAATCAATTTCTATCTGCTTTTGGAATAAAAATCTAGCAACTAATGTATTTAAAATAAAAGTGTTATTCCAATATTTTAAAAATAAATGTGTCTTTACTACTATGATAATTTTATTTAAATTTTCTACTTACAAACTCATATCTTTCAACATTTCTTCAGACTATTCATTATTTATGAGTGATTCAAGTCGAAGTCAAAGTTTGAATGTTGAAACTAGCTATAAATAATTTTCGAGACATCTTTGTCGCGCACCGAAAAAAGGACGAGAGAACGGTTGCTAGTCAGTAAGCGTGTAGTATTATCAGCAAGCATAGGCTAAAGTCAGAGTAACATTTACTGCTGTAAACTCTATTTTAAACTTCAGTGAAAATTGTCTGTGGGTAAAACGCATGTGTTATCGTTTATTCTAAAATAGTTTTCAGATATTTCTTGTATATTTCAGATAATTACCATTTATTTAAGTTTAGAATTTTACAAATTAGTTTAACAATTAAATTAATGGATATTGTTTTTATTTAGGATTTATTTGAGACAATTTTGTTGAGAGTAATAACATTTTTTGAAGCGAAAGGTTATATGGGTTATATATATAGAGGTTATATGAAAATTAATAAAAAATAACTCAGAATGTCAAACTTTTGTAATATGCTGAGCACACTGTTGAAAAAGGGTATTTTCTCTCTGGCTACAGATGACGTAGTAGACCTTCTTTCATGAAAATAAGTCGTACTTTAATGATATAGAAACCTGTGTAAAACTGCACAAACTTTTAGCTTTTATTTCAAGAGTTTAGAAAAAAAGAAGAAAAAAATTTGATTAACAAAAAGCCCTTAAATAAAATAACGGAAGTAATTGCTGACAGGGGGCGTTGATTGGTCATTTTAGTTGTAGTTGTATCCAAATGCATAGTTTGCAAACTCAGAAGTGAATATAGTTTGTTACGAGAAGCTACGAAGTTACTATATTTCAAATGTTTTGATGTTTACCCAAGAATTAAATCTTAAAGATTTGATGCATCTGAAATTATAAACATTTTTTTGTATAGTGTATGATCTAAAAATAAAGTTTTTGTAAAGATATTTTGAGAACATTTGTATCTTTTAAAAATATTTTATCTTCATTTAGAACATCTTTAACAAAAATCTTCTTCCAATTATGGTGATCTATAGTAATAAAAACTAAAAAAAATTTTTGTTGAAATGGATTAAAACAGATTTTAACTTGAAATATACACATATCACATTTGTTTATATTAAACTAAAGCTTAAATTTAACTTATTTACATTTTTTTATAATATTGTTATACAGAAATATATATTTCTAAAACTTTTTATTTAAAGAAAAGTTAGAAAAAAGTAAATTCTAATATCTAGAATATAAAATTAATTTTTTTTTTGATTTTGGAGAGATTTTCCCTTAAAAGTTATGTAAACAAAAAAATCTTTTATAGAAATGTTTGTATACATGTTGGTTTTATTGACAAGATATCAAAGCATCAGGAAGTTGTAGAAATTTTTATCAAAACTGATTTTAAAAAAGACATTTTTTGACAAGATTTGAATAGTGAATTTCCTGTCAGTTTCTTTTCATGTCTCTCATGTTTCAATTATACTTGAACTTAACTCTAGAATTAAAAAAAATGCTTTTTCAAGTTTTATAAGTTTAAAAAGTTATATAAATTATAATATAGATTTATTTTATAGTTCTAATGGCAAATTTTAATCTATATTATCATTGTATTTTTCTGGTAAAACTTTTATTGTGGTGGTTATATCTTAGAGGTCTTAGAAGAAAATTTATATTTTAATAAACTACAGAAAACCCTGTTAAAATATTAAAACTAAAATCTGTACAGTAAAGCTAAAATATCAAAAGTTAATTAGATTTCCAATTCTACAACCTTATAATTTATTCATGAATAGAATTACTTTTGCTTTATCAATTATGCATTTATTTAATTATGATTACTAAAGACTATGTGAATTACAAAATTTAAATTTTGTTTTTATTAGTTTTTCTATATTAATCAAAGTCTAAAATGAACTAAAATAAACTTAGCTGTAACAACCATCACTATTTTGATTAACATATTTACTACTTTTCAAGTGACTGCAGTTAGAGATGACTGTCTAGTAATTTATCTTTGAAACTTAGATAACTTAACGTATTTGTGTTTATTTTAAGCAATATTCCTAAAAAAGACTTTGAAATTCTTTATACTTTCAAAGATTGCTAATTTATTAATCGTTGAAATTATGACATGGAGGAGTTAATAAGAATTTCCTTTTATTAGTTTAGTTCAGACAAATACTTGATAATAAAAGAATCGATATTTCAGCTAGAGCATATCAATAAATTAGTTTTATCGGCTGCTAGTTTCTTGAAAGATAGAATGATTGGCAAAGATTGTAATTTGCAATTTGTCATGAAATGACGTATTGAAGCAATTGAACAAGAACTTACCATGATGAGAAGAACTTTCTTGAAGTACTTCGACTTGTCAAAAACGTTTTTAATAAAGTCAAAATTCTTTAACATCTTATATCATAAAGAAAAAAATAATGTAACAGTAATACTGTAGCTCCTTTTTTGATTAGATAGTATCAAATAAAACCAAAGGTTTTTTTATACAAATATTTACCAAAAAAAATGCATAAATAGATTTAGTGAATTGATATAGAATACTAAATATAAAAGTTATGAAATATCATGTTACAGTAAACAGACTAAACCACAATCTTAAAGTTCAAAAAACGACTTTTTAAATTTATCATTGGGTACCGTCTAGTAACGATTATAATTTGTTTATAAACTAGATAAGATCTTTATAAAATTAAAATAACTTTTTGGGTCCAGTAAGAAACTTTTTATCTTAAGATTACTTAACGATAAAATTTCTATTTAACAAATATTATACTTTGGCTATAATATAGCAATGAGATATAAGTATTCAATATTTTAATTATAATTTAACGAACAGTTCAATTGTATTTTTCAGAATTTTTTTACAGTTTTTAATAGATTTTAAGTATCTGCTTTTATGCTAACTATTTACTTCCTGAGACGCCAAAGATGAAAAGTTAATTGACCGGTAAGTTTAAGTGTTTGCTAGAAACCTTTAAATCTGATGTTAGAAAAAAAAAAGTTTGAAATTAATCATTAAAACCTGATTACTTTTAATTCGATCAACTCTGCATCACTCAAAAGAAAAGTTAGAAAATTCAAATTAAACGATATCTATTTTATGAAGTGATTATTTTAAGAAAACTTTGCTTTTGGTGAAACTTAGACAAAGCTGAATGAAATGCCTGGTTCTGTAGACTTCAACTTTTATCTCAGATTATCATGTAACTTTATCAACTAAAGTTTCTTTAGAGTTTCGATGGTTAAACTGTTTGAAGCGTTGTTTACTTTAGTTACACGCCATGAAAAAGCGCTAGCTGAACTAAACTATCGACTTTAATCTTTTCATTTCAACTTTTTTTGTGAATTATACAAGATACTCAACTTGTGATAACAAAAATCTTTTAAAACACAAAAAATCTCGTTCACTTTGTATTTATAGATAACATGACATCATCTTTTCCGTCTACAATGTCTCAGAAGCAAGTAATCAAATCTTTCATCAATCAAGAAAGTAATGAAATAGTAGAAGAAGATCGTTCTCGGATTATTATACCACCAACAGTTCCCGAAGGAACCTTTACACCTAGTTATGCACATCCTATCCATCACCCAAACACTTTAAAGCGTCAAAAACATCCTCTTCAGCAGCAGTGTCAGGAAGATTACAATAAGAAGCAGATGAAAGAGCATCAAGAACAAACGATAAAACAACAAGAGTATGAAAGACAGAAACAATTTCGTATCAAACAAATTGAAAAACAACAAGAAATGGAAAAGCAAGCAAAGCAGCGACAAGAAGAATATGCACGTCACAAGAACGTTGAAGAAGAAATTCAAAGGAGGTGTAAGGAAGAAAGAGAAAAGATGAAACAGATGGAAGAGGAGCGAAAAGAGAAGATGCAAAAAATGTACCTGGAAAACTCAAAGAAGTTGAACGAAATAAAGTAAGTTTACAACTTTTTAGTTTTAGCTTTTTTCTACTGCATAATGCAAAAGAAGTTTCAGATATTTGAGACGACTGAGTGAAATGTGTAAATGAAAGAGAAGAATTTTCTAATCGTTGTAATTAACTGAAAGCAAGTTTGCGTAATTGCCACAGGCAGACAAAGTTTGAATGAACTTTACAGTTTAAGTATTGAAAAATGATTTACTTTTGTTGTTATCTTTTCTCATAACTGAAAATTATCGTAAACGTCACAACGCATGTTACTTCATACGCAAGAGTTAGAGTAAAACTAAAAGAACATCTACTCAAAAGTCAATCATAGTAAAATAAATAATTAAAGTTTGACTTTCGTTTTCATTAACTTTAATCTATAAAATTTATTTATATAATTATACAAATTCAAGTCATAATTCATTTACAAATTTCGACCAAATGATTTATGTAAAATATTAAAAAAATCTTTTTTAGCATTATCAAATAGTTTGTTTTTAACAAATATAATTAAAGAAATTAATTATTAATATTATTTGAATAAGAGACAAGTTAGTTTTTAAAGTATCAATCGACAACTACTTCAAGTAGTAACATAACTCTGTAACAGCAATAAACAAAATTATTTTCACCAATAAATAAGTTGAAACTGAAAAAAATAGTTTAAATTTTACATACAAAACTTTTTAAAACTTTATAAGAGCTTTTTTGAATAGAAAACTTTTAGATAAATGATAGCTTCAAAAATCAATGTAAAAATGTGAGGAAACTACAGTGAAAGCTTTATTTGCTATTCATGTTCAATTTGAGTTCTTGCAAACTGAAAGTAATAATATAATCGATCACTGATAAATTTTATCAATATTTTTGTTATTCCATGTCAATAAACTATTTATCTACAAAGCAAGAGAAATTAAATAAATCTTTGACTATTGTGGGTATAACGCTGACATCTAAAATTTTGTTTTTTAAAGTAAAACGCTTAATACAAATAAAACTAAAAAATTAAGTTTAAAAAAGTTTTACTCTTGAACAAATAAGGTTACTAACAGTGTCTACTGAAAAATTTTGAATAAATATCTTACTAATAAATTGTTCCTTTAAAAATAAAACGTTTAAAATTGATTGGGGGTATGTGAAAGCAGTTTTGGTATTATTGGTTGAATAATCTAGAAGTAATAGTTATGAAAAGATATTTTCTTTTTCATATTTGATATCAGTCCAAAAAACGAAACAAATCAATAAGATTACATTTCCCTTTAACTTGACTTACTCTACGGTCCGATTTTGTTCAAATTTATTTAACAGGTGGGTTATTTTAGATTAAGAATAATGAGGTAATCGATTAAATGTAAAAAGTTACTCATCTGTTTCTTTTATAAACTGAACCTAAACCCAAATTTTTGTGACTCAAACTGTAGCTGATAGATCAAAGCTGATTTTATTAAATATTTTTTACTGGCTTGATGCCAGCATAATAAAATCGATTAAAACTTTATTTTTGTTGGATAAACTGAAGAGTTTTTTCATCTTTTAGAATTAAAGCAAATTTATGTTATAAAACAAAACCACGTTACCAATGTTGGCAAAACGTTTTGGTGAGCAAGATACGAACCAGTTGTGTTTAGAATAACTAGATGCTCTTGACATTAAATAATTTACTTAAGCAGCTATGTCTTCAACTTGTGTTTCTTTTCAGCGCTTATGCTCAAATACCATCAGTTAAAGATCACCTTAATAAAAGCTCCTATCAAAAACTTGATGATAGAAGAAATGAAAAGTTGGAAAGTAAGCATCTTCCAAGTAACCAGGAAAAAACACGAATCGGAGAAAGTAGCAATTACAGTTTAAGTACTGATTGGAAGTTAACACCACCTGAAGAATTCAATGTTCAAAACGCTGTTGACTTGCAAAGTCAACTAGATGAGCTGGACCATTACATTGCACAACTTTCGCAATCACTTGATACGAAAGGTAAACTATTTTACAAATTGGTCCTTAATTATTTTTAATAATATGTCAATTATAGAAAAAGTTATTTTTAGCCTTACTCCATAGCTATTTAAAACCAAACCAAACAGTTATTTTTAATTGCTGTGACAAAGCAAACACACCCTTATGCTAAAGTCACTTTAATGCTTGTTTAGTAAACCTTTTATCATTTTTACTGGGCTGAAGCCACTGATATTTGATTTTTTTATTTTTGCAATCACATTAAAAGTAGCTTTGGTTTAAT
Source organism: Pegea sp. RAD2-039 (assembly GCA_034620365.1). Taxonomy (NCBI): domain Eukaryota; kingdom Metazoa; phylum Chordata; class Thaliacea; order Salpida; family Salpidae; genus Pegea; species Pegea sp. RAD2-039. The sequence continues at coordinate 3,360,394 of JAQGEQ010000071.1, forward strand.
TCAATACCACAAATGAATATCAATCTTTAAATTTAATAAAAATAGCTCGTTGGCTAATAAGGTAAGAAAGGTAATTCTGTGTTAAGTATTAAAGTAAATATGGCTTGTGGCCAAGAAGAATGAACTGCTATAAACATCTAATTCACTTGACCTATTGTATTGTTTTTAAATTTAATTTTCAAAGATTGCTTCTATTTTCTCCTCGTCTTATTCAATTAATACTCGATGATATCGTGTGAAAATTTACTTTACAATTGAAACATTTTATCAAGACTGTTATCAAAATACGAGTCAGCAACATTTTCCAATTTCAGTCTAGCCCTCCCTATAAAAGGTTCTGCAACTAATCCGTAATGCATAAAGCGCGAGAAATGTAAATATCAATTAAGCCATTTGCTTCTTTTGTTGCAGTTAATGATGATGTTGAAGACATCAAACCAATAAAGACTTCTTCTATAGGATCAGAAGGAACAAAAAATTCGTTGGGAACTCGTTCGCTTTCTACAGACCATTTTTTTAGGTAAGTTTATAAATTTTAAGAAACGATGAAAAATTTTTTTCAAAATCTATAAAAGTCATTTCATTTATCTAACTTCGTTTAATGATTAATTACATTTTTGACAGTAAATAAGTTCAGACAGTAACCAAATAAGGTCAACTAATGACAGCAAAAACAAAATTTTAACACAGATTGCTCAAATTGATCACGGTTCTTATGAAACGTTTTTGTGACTAGTTTTATTTAACAAAACATTTTACCTAAAAGTAATTTTAGTTTTTTAATCAGTTTGTTTCAAACAAGGTTAAATTGTTTTGCTATCAGCTGATTTAAAATACAAAATTATATTTACTAAAAACCAATTTTTTAATGAATCAAAATTGAGGCGTTATCAGCATCTCGATCAGATTTTCTCCTTAGTGCCTCGGTTGCATTTAACTAATGATAGTAAAAAATGAAAACTAGCAGTAAAGTGATAGTTTGGATATTTAAAAACAGCTTTTAGTTATAATAGTAGATGTCAATTGGAAAGTGTTCATTGTGGTCCTAATTAGTAGTACATCAGTTATTTTAAGTCAATGTAATATGTTTACCTTCTCTGTTTAATATGTGGGATGCAAAGATTTGTATTTGTAATATTTACTTGAGTAATTCCCGATGACTATGAGACCAAAAACTTGTTTCATCATTTGCTTGACTTACTAATGTCTAGACTAACCTTGAAAGGTGAGGAGAAACCACAAGAAAAAGTGGGAAACTTGTAAAGCTAAAATAAAGATTTATTTTTTTGTTTTTTCTACTAATTATATTAAAATTTAATAAAAAAAAAACATAGAAACATATTAATATATAAATGAGCTTATTATTTTCTATTTGATGAGAAAAGAAATTTGGCTGAAAACAAAAACAAATGATCATTGTAATTCTAATCTTCATCAATGATTTTATAGTTTTTTTCGATAACTTTTGTATAGTAGCACTTCAAGCAGTAGTGGAATTTCAATGATGCAATGCACACTTCCTAATCCTCCAACAAGATCAAGCAGTAGCTACGATTCTGTTTCAAGACATTTATCTCATGGAAATGACATCAACAAGATCAATTGCAATAAGTCATCATCTTATCATGGTTTGTTGACTTGTTTAGTTTTTGTACCATATAAGTGAATTAAATTGAGAAATAATGCAGCAACTTAATTGACTTTTAATTGAAGTCTTTTTGGTAATATAGAGATCTGTTCTTTACAAGAAAATACAATTCAATTGATTACATGTTGCTTGAAAATAACAACTCTTTGATATAAAGCTGCACTTTTATTTCATACATACTAAACTTAGCTCTATTACTGAAATTTAAAATATAAACTTAAAGCAATTATTTCAGAGAATGTTGTTTTAAAAAGCAATAAGCAAAATTAAACTTTGAACAATTAAGTAGAAGTTTTAGTGCAATATAATGTTTGCAAACACTTATCAACATTCAAAATCTTTCATATTGCATGTTTGCTTCAATTAATAAGATTTAGAATATTATATTTCGATTAGTATAGGGTAATAAGACTATAAAACAAATTGATATTATTAAAGAATAGATGAAATTTAATTAAGTTTAATATTTGAACAACATTTTACAGGCTCTATTAGTGATGTTGGCGATAAAGAAATAGAACTTGACGACCATGTATTTGAAAGGTCAGTTTTAAGTTCTAAAGGTTTACCACAAATACTTAAAAAGGATAAAAGTTTTTAAAGATCATTTTCCTACTATTTCAATAAAGTAAAAAATATCTACAGTTGAATAAGAAAGTTTTTTAGCAAGTCAGAACTGATATATAAAACCAATTGCTTGGCTATTTAATGTTTTGGTGAAATTGAAATTTTTTGAAGCATCCTTTAATGTGGTTGAGTTTTTATATTTCTATCTCTACACATAATACGATGATTTAACTGACTTGTAATCCTAGTTGAAAGCACCTTATTTTATGGGATGCGTATAAAGCACTACACACTCTTTAAGCATCTATAAGAACGTTGTCATTACAAGTCAAGTTATTTTTATAAAATGTATTCAAGCGCATATCAGTGCAATATAATCACAGATTTTATGATCTTTTCAAAGATCTGAAAAGCCAAATAAGAAAACAGATATGACAAAAGTTTTGCTGCTGTATACCACTGTGATAATAATGCAAAGGACGATATTCTTATTTATCTTTAGGATATAAAAATGATAAAAAGTTTGATCAGGTTGAGAGTCTTCTTCTAGGTTTTTGATTGGTAGATTTAAAATTTATTTTATCAACCTTATCACTAAAATGGTCTTTTTAATAATTTTTTTTAAACTGCTTATAAAACTGACTAACTAGAAAGTGATTACTGCTTACAGATGTTTAAACAAATTAGCAAAAATTATTGCAAAATAGTTTATTTGAATTTAAAAATCAAATAAAAGAAAAGTGCATTAAGTTTATTACTGTCAATAATAGTGATTAATTTGCTTCTACGTGATTACTGCACGGAATTTAAAGTTTAGAGATATTCTTGATTAGATTACAATCAAATAATTGTTCCCATTGTATAGTATAAATTCGAATCATTGTCGACTCAGTGATTTGCTGTGTAAGTGACAGCTGGATTGTTTGAAAGTTTAAAACCTTCTGCAAAGTGAAATTTTTTTATATATTGATTGAATACGACATTTTAATCTCATCATACAATTTATACTTTACTATATAATTAAATCTATATTTACAATTCATTTATTGTTTATCAAATTACTCTTAAATCTTTAGAATATTCTTCTTCAATTGCTCACCACTTTGCCGTCTTTAAACACAGCATAAGTTAACTACTAAATGGTACACTTAAGCCTCGATGCAGACGGCCAGTTGTTATTTGAGCCATATGGACTACATGTCGATAATTTGAAAATAACTTTAAAAAAACCAAAAGTACAAAAATCAATAACTTTTTGAATCAGAGGTTTCAGCTGTAATTCCTGAAAGTATGAAGACTATTTAGATTTTTGCTTTAATTAGCATGAACAAATATTTATAATCTTTTTACAAGATTACTTCCATTAAGATAACTAAGGACGTTTTTTGTCTACTTAAACAATTAAGAACTGTGTAATAATTTTGTTTTGCTGATGAGTTACAAATGCAGCTGACATTTGTATTTTTATGCTAATGCTACAAATTAGTTTTTTTTTATTGTAAACACTTCGTCGGGTTTTTTGTCCTTTTTCTTTAACAGTTTATGCAAAGAAAGCTTACTCATTATAAAAATGATAAATCGATATTTGAAAATCTTAAGCCGACAAAAACAAAGCTTCTTTAAGAAAAAAAAAAACTTTTTCTTCTGAATGATTCATTTTTATGAATATTTATCATACTAGAATCAGTTATTGTAATAATTTCTTTTTAAAATACTTTATAAACATTTTTCTATTAAAAAATATCTTAAAATTTCGAAATATTTTTCAAGAAATATTTTTTATTTTCATGCCTGAATTTTGATAAATAAACAATTTTTTAACTAATAAGAAGCAAGAGTTCATTCTTTAAATATTCTATTTATTAATTTTTTTGTCCAATTTATCCAAAAGGAATTTTAGAATAATTAGTTATTTTCCTCTTTTTTAAGTCGTTTCTCATCAACCAAGAAAGTTTCAAAACAGTTTGTAAATAGGAAACCAATTTGATAAAAGCGTATGAAAACAGAGAACAGTTTTCATTATGTTTATCTAAGTTGAAAGGCTTTTAATGAAAGCTCAAATGCTTGTCAAGTGCAAACTAAACACTGATTGCAATTGTTGTTTGTTTAATAATACAATGAAATTGTATTGCTAGGTCTGAAATTAAAAAATTTTTACGCAAGTATAAAAAATTGCCTATCAATTCGTTTATAAAATTTTTCCCAGTTTAATTAAATCTCACTTAATCTTAATGAATTTAAATATATGTAGAAAATTGGGTTAGTGAAATATTGACCGGGTAAGGTTCATAAAATGTAACCCTATTCACAATGATGCTGTGAACTGACTGCTTTTTAAAATAGTATCTTTTAAGATATCTACGAAAATATTCAATTGAGTTAAAGAATATTCACTTAAGACTCTTTAAGGTTAAATGAACTCAATGAAGAAATTTTGTAAAATATAAAATGACTAAAAATAATAAAATTTGATGATCTTTTTAAGCTAAAGTGTTTACGTAAACATAAAACTTTGAATCATTCTTTATATAAAAATGTGATTAATCTAACAAATAGGAAACAAACATCTTGGAGCCTATTTTTTATATAAAACTTATAGAGTTTTAAGCTTTGTTAAAAGATAAACTGAAACAAAATTGTATTTCATCTCATCTATAATTCAATAACCTCATATAATATATTATCAATAATTATTATTAATTTTCATATTTTGTTTAACTATTATTACTTTTTAAAGAGTACTATGATTATGGAAAGTTAATATTTTAATATCATATCTTTAAACTTGCTAGTTCATTTTTAAACCAAAGACTTGATTCAAATTGTTATCCTTTTTTTTGAATAGTCAAAGCAAAATATTTAATTATAGAATAATAATTTACAAAACAACAAAGCTTCATTCTTAAAAACGCTTTTGATTTTATTTTGAATTATTCTTTTACTTCTTAGCAGTTTGAAATTATTTTCTTTTGATAGATTAGAAAGGTGCTTGACTTATGTCAAATTGATCTAAATACAAAATAAGCTGAAGAAAATTGAAAGAGTGTTTATCATAAATAAATAATTTTTTATAATAAAGAAGATTAATATAAATAAAATTGTTTAGTCGTTTTGATTTATTATCTAAGCTTTTGTCAACTATAACTGATAAGATTTGCTAATAAAACTTAAAAATAATTGCCACGTTTACTTTAAGTTGATTAATTATTTCATTATGATTGGCTCAACCTTTATTTCAATATTTTTAAAACTTTCTTTTTTTAAATATAGATAACAGAAAATTTTAATTATTACAAGGGTTGTTATAAAACAAGCCGATTTAATTAATATGTCTCTTTTGATATAAATTTATGTTTTTCAAGCATTTGTGTAATTGATCTTGTTCACTATTAAATCTCTTTATTGTTTCCATAATTTTTTTTATCAGATTAATGGTACTTAAAAATCTTTTATGAAATTATCGTTGTTATTTTTTTCATGTGACAAAAACTACTATCAGACAAACGTACTTGATAATCACATTAAAAATGTAAACATTGCCTATCGAAAAAACAAAAAATTATTTTATCTTACTCACACAGTATATCATAAAAATTTCAGTTTAGATTTGACATTTTTTATCAATAAAAGAAAAAATCCTGATAAAATTAAAAGAAAATTTGTTAAATAATTAATCAGTTCTAGCAAAAAACTCAATAAAGTGTTGAGAAGTTTCAAGAGAAAATTTCAAGTATTAAAAAGTGTTTTAAAGTCTTAAAAATATGAATTATCAATTGAAAAATGCACAATGAGTTTTTATGCAAGTGAACTTGTTGCTTATAGCTACATTGGTTTTGCAAGGTGTCTACTTTTGCAGAACCTTTGAAACTGTCGCCTGCAGCATATTCTAATACAACCATAAACTTAAACTACAATTCCATCATAAGCAGATATGAACAAGTGATATTCAAACCTTTTAAACATCTTTTTAATCCGGGAAAAGAGTCTCTCAATGTCGAAATTTATGGCGAGAATAATAATTAAATGTTTTTTGATCAATTGTCCTTTGCTGATAGAAATAAAAAGCTTAAAATAATGATCTTTATAATTTTCAATATTTTGTTGTTGGTAAAAACTATCTGTGTTATCTGCAAGTAACTTATAACATTGAAGTTCAAGTTTTTAACCATCACAGATGGAATACAAATTTTGAAAATAAATCTGCTTCCCTAAGCAATTAAAAAATATCCAAGTATATATCACTTCTATCACAGCATCTTATATTAAGTCTCTAACGTTTTCTAATTATATTTGCTTTAGATATTTGACTTAAAAGCTCATTAGATCTAAATGCATGATGTATAAAATAACACTGCTAATAAAAAAAATATAAGTCGTATTCAGTTACATAATTGCAGATGAAATTATCAAACAGAATACTTAGTGCTTAACATTTCAACTTGAAATAAAAATAAAGAGCTTTATACATAAGTAATCAATGAGATAAACACTCTGTCCATCTATAAATAGAAATGAGTGAATTTGTAAGTAGTATTTTTATACATTGATACTATCAAATATCCTTTTGTCTGTAACGGGTTTAAATAGATGCAGTGAATTCTAAAAGGTTAGTTTTAGTAACAATACATAAAGTAACATCATAAAGTTGCAAATTTCGATTATTTAACTCACAATATTTTTAGAAATATGTTAGAAAAACGACACAGAATATTTTATGTCTTTTGTTCGATTATATTATATTTAGGGTCCATAAGATATAGAGAACCTTACTATGAAAGTAAGATACTTTTGGACCGCAGTGTATTTCTAAAAGAATGAATAACAACATACTCAAAACTTCTATAAACCTTGTATATAAGTTTCTTATTGTCTATTTTTCTGTATCGTATTTTAATTATTGCCATACTACTTGCTAATAACTGAGCAGTATATTTCGGTGACGTATATATTAGAGTCCCAGCATTTACAATTAATTCTTATTAACTTATTTAATTGCATCTTATCTAATGCTTCAGTCATTAACTAAATCAAAAACAAACACTTATACACGTTATCCGTCCATTACAGCATGTTCTTTACCATTTCACTTAAACTTTAATCACCAGCAACATACATTTTTCTGCAATGTGAGTAGAATTTTCTGCTTGCACATTGATCTTTAAGTCAGCTGTCTGCTCGAACACTAGCTGTTTAAACATCGTTTAAGTCTTGCTTCAATTGCTTCAACCTCACAAAACTTTAAGATAAATAAAATTTAGTTTCAACAATCGAAAAGTTTCAATTAATTATAAGCATAAATTAATTAAGCTGTAAATTTTAGACATATTCTTTTGATATGTTTTATGTCACAAACATATTTAATAACTTTGGTTGTTTTTTATGGTTTCTAATAGATTGTTATTTTAATTATGATTAACTTTACAGTTTAATCACATTTAAAAATGAAATTATAAGCTTGAAGAAAATCAATGTTTTTTTCAAATACAAATTTAAATTCTAAATTCTAGAAAGTAGTTTATTTGAGATAAAAATTATGAAACTTTTAAATTTAATACCAAAGACCAAAAAATTCAAATAGGTCAATTATATCAACACTAGTAACAACCTTTGAACACTTTTAAATAACTAAATTTATGTATCTTATGCATGCAATCGATAAAAGCTTGATTTGAACTTAAATTTTAATTTGTTAGTAGCAATCAACAAAATTCTCCAATTGTGTCTTCGCATCATCTTCAACAACGCATCACTTCGGCTCAAAACCAACCTACCACTGACGTTACAATTGAACGCGAAGAGAAAGAAAGGCTGAAAACCCGTTTCCATGGACGTTTACATTCTGATGTTATCGATATGATCGCTGTAAATCCTGGAGGGAGGCCTAATAAGGTATTTGTTGAAAGGAAATTTTATGATTGATTTTTTTAGAAAAAAATATTATTATGATGTTTAGTAAAAGTATTTAAACTTTGTTCTCACTATATTTGGAATTACCCGATTCAGTTTTATAAATATTTGTTGTCTACAATTTCTAATTTAGATAAACACACAGAGGTAGTATTTAGTATTTTAGTTTTTTCCTATTATTATTAAAACTAGGAAATTAAACCAGAGAAAATTAAAGGTAATTATTATGATTAGAATTTTATAGGTTGTTTACTTATAACGTTTTTAATGTTTTACAAAAACTTGTTTTTTGGAGAAAATAACCTTTGTTCATTTGACTTCTTAGTAGCAAAATAGGAAAATTCCCGTTTAGTCAGAATAACGTAAAAAAGCCAAAATAAACCATTGTACAGTCAGCATCACTTGACCTCATACTATTTGCTTTTTCCATCAGTTTTCTTCAAGATTTCAATCTTAATAAGAGTTTTTTTTTGATTTTCTTAAAACTGATTTTTTGATGTTATTTTAGCTGAGTTTTGTAATATATTTCTTACATTTTTTAAACTTTAAGTTTTATTTTTTATCCATCACTTATCCTTAAATAAAATATCAAGTTTCAACTATGCAGTTAAACTGTCTGACTATCAGTAATTTAAAATAATTTTATGCAATTTATGATAGCTACAAGCTTTTTAAGAAATTTATTTCTTAATTAATTCTTTCAGAGTTACTTTTATAAATACCAGATTAGAAGGAAATAAATGTAAGCTTTTGTTTATTGTACTCATTACTCACATCTAGCGGATATTATGTAATCTATATTGTATTGTTTAAAGAAAGCTAAATGAATCCAGATTTTCATTTTAAATCTTATCACCTATAACTGATGTTAATGTTGATACATTCATTTTAGGATTTGTTAAATATTTGTTCTTATTACCAGCCACAGACTAATGACCCAGTAACTACTTCAGAAAGAGTCAAATACAACAAAGTATAGAAACAACAATTTTTAAATTAGTGTGTCCTAATTGGTCCAAGTAGTTTCAGGATTTAGTAGTGCTTATTAAGACCGGATATCACTCAATGGTGGTTTGTAATGTTTTACGTTAAAATCTGTATTTGAACGTGCAAGAACGCAATAAGGTGTTTGTTTTTAAGGTTAATGTTTAACCTATTGATAGCTACAATGATTGGTTGAGGAACATCCTTTTTTCACTTTTTTGAGCAATTCATTTGTATTTTATTAATTTCTATAGCTTTTTTACCGAACAAATTCTTTTGTACTTATCTTCTAGCTTTTGTTATAGCGTAAGTTTTGTTAAGTCAAAAATAACATGATTGATTAATCAGTAGATCTAGTAAGGAACTTGTTTTTCACATATGTAATTTATCAACTAGTATTTATTACAAATATAAAACTTTTCGTGAAAATAGTTTTCATTTTTACACGCGTTAAAATATTAGATCTTTCAATGTTCTGTTTGATAACTTTCATTTTCAATCAACATATATTTGGTAACCACTTGGCAAAAGGTTATATGCAAACAATGCTTGAAGAAGGTCTTAGAATTTTTTAAAATGATGAATTTTTCTATGATGTTTAACAATTTGTCCTTTGATCTTAATAATAACAATTTCTTTTACTAAAAAAAGGTCATTTAACTGAAAGTTATTATTCTGTAAAAAGTTAATCTTTCTAGAATTATTCTTTTGTCTACGTCAAGTTTATTATTTTTGTTTTAATTTCAACACGAAGTCTGCAATCGATTCTTTACGCTCTAATGTTTCAATCACTCACTAAAATATCAAATTGTTAAATATTTTATAAGTCTCATAAAAGCTTTGAGAGAAAATTTTTTCAGAGTGAAAAGTTGCAGCCAATTTAATGAACAATTTCAACTCTAAAATTTTTCACAGCAGTTTTAACAACACAACGAAAATATCATCACTTTAACCCTTTCAAGTTTGACTCATTTTATTATCTACATGCGTCACAAGCAAAACTCTGGATTAAATCCCTCAACGCTTAGTTCATCACAGTTAGAAAAAAACAGATTTTTCTAGTAGCACTGTAAAATAAAGGACACAAAAGTGATATCTTCAAACAAACACAAAAGCAAATTTAGTAATAAACAGATCAGACTAAGTGAGGAATAACATTGACCAACAATTAGGAAAGATTCAACTTTGAAAGTTTGAAGCTTTATACAAGATTCTAGTCGAACATTTTACCTGTCATTGGCACGCTTGAGTGGTCACAACAGAATCTTGCATTTATCCAAATAGTCCATTTATTTTTAGATTTTTCACAGGCTAAGCAGCTCATGAAGCTGTTGGTACTTTTTATAGGTCACTTTTTGTCACTAATATAAAATGAAAGAAATGTAAATATAAAGTACATTTGAATACAAGAGATTTATGATGGTAAATCTCGTAGCTTTTTTCTTTTCATTCTTAATATGGGAAGTTTCCTTTTATTCGTGTGTGAGTTAAAGATTTGACAGAGGATTTAAGGGTCTTAAACAAAGACTTTGTAGATTTCTGATTGAAAGGATTAGAAGAGTTTCAGAGTAGAAAAAGACTTAGAATTTTTCAAACATTACTATCCATTACGAATAAAATAAATGAAAATTTTAAGTGTTGATTTTCAAAATAATGTTGAATTTTTATCGAAATATTTAAATTTTTGATTTGTGAATTTTATTTTGTGAATTTTTTCTATTTTTCACTAAAAACTTTTCATATTTTTCAGGATATCAAAAAGTACAAAGAAAATAATTTTGAGCAGGGTTTCATCACCAAAAGTAAGAAATTTTTTAACTTTCATTGTCTGGAAACATTAAACAGAATCTTAATTTCCAAAAAGTCTAAACTTACATTTTGAATTCATTATTTTATCTACTCTGAAAAGATCATTTGAATTTTGCTGCCGGATGCTCTTAAGATTAATCACAAGACTAAAATAATCAAATTTATAAAACTGAATTTAAAATATGTAAAAGCAATTAACAAGATTTATCTACAAAATGTCGTCACGATACCATACTACGTAGATACTAAGGTACCAGTGGGTCTTACTGCTACCCCCTTATCTGCCTTGAAATTGTCGCCATCGGCAGCAATTAGTAGTTTATCAACAAACGAGAAAGGTAACAGCAAAATAAAAAGCATCTCCGGCTGGCACTGCTTGCATGTGTTAACTCAAGCACTTATGTAAGCTATGTTCTTACAAAAAGCAATTTTATATCACCAAATGCCGATAGGATTTGGAAATGATGTATATTTGTAGTTTGAAAATAACAGATGAAAGTAATGGGTGAATTATGATGGAAATTTTTTAGTAATATTTTGCAAGCAGCTAATATTAAGCAAAGATCTTCTTTATAAATTGAGGATACCTTTTCATCAACTGAAGATTATTTACTCTTTCGTGAGAAAATATAACAAAGTTAGATTGTGTGACTATTTTTAAAAAGAGTTTAAATTACTTCTATTATACAACAAATGACTTTTAAGCAAATAGCACAGAAAACTAAATAGGTTAGATTAGGCAAGATGCCGTAAAGACTCTTTTTATTTTGATGAATGAACGTTTTGTGGCATCCAAATTCTTTTCATTGTGTCTTTGTGTTTTGATTTCAATAAGTTTTAATTCAATGGTTAAGTTAATTGCACGCTTTTTAAAGTGTATTATTGTCGAAAAAGCTTTTTACTTTTCGCTTAACCTGCCTGTCGTCTTGGTGGCTTCAAAAATTCTCTAATTTTTATGCTTATCTAAATTTTTTCGCTATTATAAATGACGAGAAGAAAATAGAAGAAGTTTATAGATCTCTGTTCTCTTCCTCGTCTTTCACATCAGTATTTATCTGCTTGGCCTCTGGCTTTTCCTCTGTCATACTTGACTGCACATCATACCATGCATGACGAACCTAAAAGCAAATTCTTGCTAGTGAGTAATTCTGTGAAAAAAGGCAACCTATAGAGGTTCTTTGCAGTTTTTATCTCCAAATTGTCGGTCTTCTACTATTGTAAGAAGCAGGTCTTTAGAAAATAGGTGTTTGTTTGACACCATGTCGTTTTATTCGTAGTAGTGTTGAGTGGAGGTCTTTTTAGTGGCTACATTCATTTACATTCTTTGGTGAGATCAATAGTTGGGTTTAAAGAAACGTTGATAAATCTCTTTAATGTTTCCGACAGCTAAAGAATTTTCTGTTATTTGTCTTCATTAGTTCAAGCATACTCACTATTTAAAAACTTACTTTTAATCAAACAGTTTATTTTGTAGTTAAGTCGAATACGTAGTAGATGATTGTACATCTAGAAAATATTCAAAGTTATTTTTAAACCTTTGATTATTAATTTATGATAAAAACGAATTTATTTTACAAAAAGTTTTCAAACAGTTTAAAAATTTGTTCTAGAAAATAAAGAATTATATTTGAACTTTTTTTCTTTCAACGAAATGTTGTTTTGAATGCAAAGACTTAATGATCTTATAAATTGTTTAATTGACATTTTTTCTTTGTTTGAATAGTTGGAAGACCTTAAAAGAATTTAATGGCATAAATATTATGTTATTTGTTATATAATCAAATAAATGTTTACTATTTTGCAAGTTTGAATTAATTTCTTCCTTAATATAAAATGTTTGTTTGAAAATTAACATTTACGATTTAGTTGTTATTGGAAATATGAAGAATTAAAAGTTCAAATAGTTGTTTCATGGTTACTGATTTTAAAGAAGACCATTCACTCGTGGAATATCACTTTTACATTTTTAGTGATAAAATTGTTAACTTGTATTAAATCAAATTATCGCAATTTATTAAAGCAAATTAGTATATTCTAACCTGGAGCAATTCTGTGCTATTAAGTTGAAAATATTTTCTATTTCGAATTTTCGTAAGCTTATACAAATTCGATCTCTTAAATAACTTTCATTTTCAGTTATCTAATTGGTAAATAACTGAAATTGTTTGTTTGATTCTTTCTTAAATCTTATATCTGATCAATTTGATGTTACAATATTCATGATTGTACTACTGTTAGGCTTTCATATCAAAGCTCTCAGATAATTTCGTTTGATGTCTGAGTTTTACCAATGAATGATATAATAAACTTATAAAGATATAAGATTCGATAATGATATTTTGGTAAAGTAAAATTCAAACAGCTCTGAGTATGACAAAAATTGGAATTGTTTGAGATATGCAACAGTATTCATTTTCTATTCAGTAAACATCAAACTTTATCACACTATCTAATCTTTCAAAAAAATCACTCAACTTAAAACACTATTCCTGGTTCATTGAAATATGTTATCACCTATTGATAGCATCTAGCGAAATCGAGCAGTTTTTAAAGGCTTATAAACTTTTATTTCAACTCGTTTATTATTTAATCGCTTTTTACATACTTTCATGACCTGTATAGTACATGGTTATTTACATAATATGATTTAAACAAATTGACTTTAAATAAACTTAATAAAAGTATAATACTTATTATTTTTTTACTAATATGAATGCATTTTTCTGCATGCTATGAAATGAATCCACAATTTTTTATTTTTTCCTTTTTTTTTGATATCAAAACGTTTGTTTTGATGCATAGAAGATGACAGAGAAAATGGAGACACTTACACAAATGCATGAAACTTCTTTTGTGTCGCAGACTATTTAGTTACTTTTATTTCAGTTTGTAAACTTTTCTATAAAGATTTCTGTTTTTCACCGACAAAAAATGAAACCGAAGAGATGACGTCATTGATGAAGCAATTTGATCACATCACAGTGACCGATGGAAGCGATGACGTAATCGAAAAAAAATCGGGCGAGAGCAATAACAATAGACATTCCACAAAATCTTCAAATAACAGAAGCTCTTACTCTTCTTTCTCGTTAGTCTATCTCAACCTGTAATCTGAATCATTTGTTAATTTCAAATTAATTTCAGAACAAATCATTTGCTGAATGAACAAGCAAAGTTACAAGAATCATTGATGGCTCATATTCACAACGAAGTTATTTCGAATTTTTTGATTATTGAACTAGACACTGACCTTGTGCTGTTGTAGGAAAATGTTTTGGATAATCAAGTGATGTGTGGCGTTGATGACGCTTTCTTATCAAGCTGTACTCTATCTTCAACAAACGGGATGACATCCTCATCAAGGGAATGCCAAAATCCGGACTCGATTAGCAGTCTTCAGAGCTCATCAACAGGTGAGGATTAGTTTGATTTTTGATCGATATCAAACAACTTAAACTTCTTTTCTTTGACGTTGAAATCGTGCTTTAATCGTAGAAATCATCAATTCCATTCTTGTTGACATTTTCAACAGCTTCAGGCTGATATCAGCAAAATGTGAAAGATTATCTTCTTCACAGCTCGCGTTGCTTATGTAACACGCTTTCATACAACTTTAGAAAGTTGTTTTAAGACTTGAAATCCAGGGTAGGTGTTAAAAAAGTTGAAAGTTCTACAAGTTCAATCGATCTTAAACAGTGAGGCTTGGCTCAATAACCTCTTTTTCACGTGTACCTAGTCGACAAGCACAATTATTCAAGTGTAAAAAGCAGTTCTCACGTTTCTTACTGAACAAGTGGAAATATGAGAATGTTGTTGATGTATAAAAACGTTGTTGTTTAGCTTCAAGAGTTTTTTTATCAGTTTTTAGGGTAAACTTTAATTGATTAGTAGAGAATAATGATGCCACAAAGGCTTTACCGCTGTGTTTGATTTTAAATTATGTTATAACTCACTTAGTCTTAATGTTTTATTGATTTATAGGAGATGGTCATCACAATATAATTTCTTCTGGAGATATCAGCGGGATGAGTACATCTACATCTGGAAGAACAAGCTCCTCATCAGTATCAGGTGAAATCAAAAACATATTTGTCAATTCACAAAAAGATCTAAACTCTTTCATCGACTTTTACCTTTGAACAAAATAACAGAAGTTAATGAATGAAAAAACATAAAAGCCCCTAAAATCACCAACCTCAAGCCAATGGAATGTTTTACCAAACACAACCTCAGCACAGATCTTATGATTTATTTGCTCTTTCACTAACGGCTACTGCTTAAAAATCACATTTTAGTTCAATTAAGTGACATCCACTGAATAAGCTTTTGTGTTTGGTTTTATTTCGTTCTGAATCAATAAAGTAAATAATAAAGACAGTCAACCTCGGCCACGAACTCATGAATGGAAGGAAATTGTTTACTCGACTCAGTAGTGGGTGCGCCATCTTTATCTGACAGTTGTACTTGGCTCTAGAAGCTTAACATTTGAAACCACTAAATATAGCTTTCAACTATTTGTAGCATCCATTTTTTACTTTTGTATTTATATCGTGCAAACGACTACGAACTTCGGTGTTCAAATGATGTGTTTGCTCGTTTAGACAATTTTTATAATGAATCAATTTTTTGATGTTTTCTTAACTCATTTTAGATGTTGATAAATTAACGCGTGATTTGTCACGTGACTCCACTCATCTTGGAGGGTTTCATGCACCAAAGTTCATCAAAGATACCAGCAATTATTGGTACAAACCTGACATCACAAGAAAACAAGTAAGTACAGTGACAAATGTGTACTCGGGTTAATTAGCTTTTACACTCCAGTGCGAGTTAAGTTATTATCAAACGAAGTAAAAAACAACTTTTGTAATTTCTCCTTCAACTGAAGCTATTTACAATCGATTAAAAGGTTAATTATGTTTTAAATCTTTCAAATGACATTCCCACCCTCGACCAACAAGCCATGTTACAAAGTCATCATTTACAAAACTGATAGTTGGTTACATATACAAACACAAATCAACTTTATCATTTTAGGCACTTTTAATGCTACGTGATAAGGCTCCAGGAAGTTTTGTGGTCAGAGATAGTAGGTTTTTCCCAGGAGCCTTTGGACTTGCTCTGAAAGTTCATCAAGTACCTCCAGCAGTACTAGCAACAGCGGAACCAGGAAGTAAGTCGGTAGTTAGTTTTAACTTGCTTCACTAGTACCTCAACTTAAGTTAGTCTAATATAATTATAATTTAATAAAATGATTTTACTTCTTTAATTGCTCAATATATCTTTTTATCTTTTCTTTTCTATCTAATAAATTTTTCAGTAAAATCGACTTGAAATATCGACCACTTTTTATATGTTGGTTAAATGCAAATTATTTTGATAATATTTTGAAAGTTTATCGGTAATAAACTCAAATATTTGAATGCAACAAAAGATATTTAGAAAAATATTTAGCTATTTCATGTGAGTTATTTGATTAAACCATAGATATCATCTTAACTTTGAAATGTAGTAATTAAAATCTGATTTTATACCATAAAGCATGTTTTTCGGTAAACAAAGTCTTTCAACAAGAAAAGTTTATACTTTCTTGCCCACGATAATAAATCTAATTTAAAATAAAAATTTTGGTAACATTATTTGAATTGTATTTAATCTTATCAAAATAATCTATTATGAATAAACTCAATCACAATCTCACATCATTTTACTGAGAACTTCTCACAAGACTTTTTTTTCTTAATTGTTTAATTTAATCATTTAACTTTTAGTTAAACTGTTTTGAAATAAATTAGAAAAAATTTGAAAAATTTTCTGAAACATTTCTGAAATCTTCTCTTGTTAATCATTCAACGTTTCAACTGTAACCATACAACTATATGCAGTTGTAAATTCAAACAGTTGTTACAACAAAAATACTTCAAATATTTCATATTTTCAAACACTTCCTAGTAATCATTTTAATTTTATTTCAGCTGATATGAATGATGAGTTAATTCGACATTATTTGATTGAACCAAGTACTAGAGGGGTTAAAATCAAAGGATGTTTAGAAGAACCTTCATTTGGAAGCTTGTCAGCTTTGATATATCAGCATTCTATCACTAACATCGCTTTGCCTTGCAAACTCATCATACCAACATCGAGTAAATTTACTTTTTTGTTTCATGTGATTTTGGAAGAATATGGTTATGGTTTCGTTTTAGCTTAAGCAATTTACGGGTTCCACTTTTGATATCCATGTAATTTGATAAGACAAAGATTTAAGAGTTTTAGTTTAAGGTTTTTAATTTATAAGATCAACAAGATAAATCTAAAAAAATACAAGACAATAAATTCTTTAAGTATTGTTGCAAAAAAAGTTGTGGATTTACGTTGCTTAGTGAAACTTCTAAAGGTCAAAAGAAGTTGTTTAAATGCTGCTAAGCAAGGCTTAAGATTAAGTAGTCATTTGAATTAGTACTAATAAAAAGAGTTCATACAAAGTACTTTGGACAATTTATTAAGTTCTTTTTGTACAGTAACTTATAAAGCTATGAAGTATGAGACAAAAGAAACGTTTTGAGTTTTAAGCTTTGTACAAACTGTTCTTATCATATTAATATGTTTTCTTTTTCAACTATCTTATAAAGTTAGATAAAACAGTTTAATTAGATTTTTTTTTCAAGTTTAACTTTACTTTGTTTTTCTATTCAGATTACTAAAAGAAAAATTTTTATGTCAATCTTTAGATATATAACAGATCTTAAAACTTCTTGTTGTTTATTTAAGATTTTCTTACAAATTTCGATATTTTCGTTGAAAATTATCAAAAAATCATAAGCGAGTAGAATAATTGACCTTTATTTGAAAAAAATCAATCATGATTTTATAGATCGAAATAAGTAAAGGTTGAAAAACATTTAGAAATTACATGATGAAAAACGTCATACTTTTATATAAAAGGTCTTTGATATAAAATCGATAAAAAGTAATCCATCGAATATAGTTTCAAACAGTTCATTATCAGTTTTTCGTTTTGCTTTCATATGAAATAAATCTTTTAATCTCAGATTTTGTTAAAATTGGAAATTTCAAGTAGCAAAACCTAAAATAAATCTTTTATTTATTTAAGAATTTATTCATAAAATGATTGACAACACAAAGAATAAATGTTTTCACAATTTACTTCAATTTTATAAGAGTTCTTAGAAATAAAATCAGCCCAAAATTGTTTTTTTTTTCATTTTAGAGACTTCATAGTTAGATGTTTTAGTCAAACAAGCTCAATGAGTAATAAATCTCCCATAAATTACAAAATAATTGGATTTAAAAAACGTCATTTGATTTTGATGTAGTACTTGAATTATTAACTTGTTCATGACCTTGTAACTTACATTTTTGTAAAATAAATTTTATTCAAAAGTTGCTGATTATAAAATAACTTATAGATATGGAAGTGATTCAAGTTGTTGAACCTGGACCTGCAACTCCAGTTGAAGTTCCAACATCAGCTGCAGATCTGTTAGAACAAGGTGCTGCTTGTAATGTCCTTTTTCTTGGCTCAGCAGATACTGAGTCGTTGACTGGTCCTGAGGTAAATGTCAATATTTAAATTGATTTGTTAAAAAACAATTTACTTTAAATTAAAAAAGTTGAAAAACTCAAATCGTTTTTGGCTTTTTATATTTTCAGATACTAATTAGCTAAAAACAATCAACAACTATTGTGTTTTTTTTTGTATCAAAGGCTTTTATTACTCTCATTAGAAACAAAAGTTTGATTATTTTATCTTCTTATACTATTCAGGCGATAGAAAGAGCGATGAGAGAATGCACAGAAAATAGCGGACAAGCAATAAAGACGTCGGTTGTACAGTTCAAGGTATCAGCTCAGGGAATAACGCTTACTGATAACGCTCGAAAGTAAGCTTACAGCTTTACTAAGCAATCATTATGTTGCTGGCATGTAATCTAAATTTTATAAATTTTTTGAAACTTTAATTAACTTTTTTTTCAGCAGAAGCAAATTTTTTTAATTTTTTTATTAATTTATTTACTCTTCTGTTTCGGCCTTTAACATTTGTTGATATTTTCTCCCATATATATTCGAAAATTTTTAAAGTTACATCTTTTGAATTATTGTTACAAAAATTGTCTAAAATTGAATCTATAAAATATAATTAGTTAGTTAAAACCAAAATTGGTATACTTTTACTTGATTGATAGATTTCAAATTTACTAATAAGATTATAAATGATTTTTAATTTTAGAAAGGATAATAAAGAGGTCTAAATAAATAGTTCAAAATTAATTCATTTAAAAACATGTTGGTACTTTAAAATCGATATTTACTCAACAATCAAATGCAAATTGAAGGACTTAGAATAATAAATTATTCATTTGTGGTTCTAGGAGTTTCACTTATGTATCAATAAAAAAAATGAGAGTAAACTTCAAATAAATTGAATCTCATTTTAAGAAAACATTTTCGTATTTGTTAAACATGAGAAACATTTCTTTTGAAAGTTGAAAGTTTTATGGTTGAGCCTTTATTTATCTACTAAAGGCGGTAAGAAACACAAAAAAGTAGATTAAATGAAACCAAGTAAACCCAAAGATTTGTTATCATCAAACAAACATTGCTCTATAAGCTTTACTTCCTTTTTAACTTTCCTGAGCTTCGAAACAACATAATCACTTTTTGTGATCAAATAAATAATTTGAAGAAGTCTTTTTACAAACTGTTTGTTTGATGATCACAACAAACCTTTAACCCAGTAAATTGATTGGTTATTGTTGACCAACATCAGCTGATCATAAACAGTTTGAACTTTATTCACTTTATTCAAAGGCGTTTTGTTCCAACAACAAACAAAGTCACAAAAATGATTTTAACACTCAACTTTTTCGACAGAATTTTTTTCCGAAGACATTATCCGGTCTCTTCATTGACTTTCTGTGGAATGGATCCGAGTGCCCGCGAGCCCCACAACCGGAGGTGGAACGCAACTCAATATAATGGACCTCGAGAAGCAAGGTGGTCGAGAAAGTTGATAAAATATCGAAGTTAAAATTAACATTGTTGTACTCTCAGAGTTTTTGGATTCGTAGCAAAGAGACAGGGAAGTAATGTACAAAATGGATGCCATCTTTTCGCAGAACTGGACACTGACCAACCAGCAACAGCAATTGTCAACTTTGTGTCCAAGGTCTTGATAGGCAGTCAACGAACCTGAACCTTCTGAAAGTCATTACCATGAAGATTTCTATTTCTTTTCACTCGTTTTGTCGTTGTTAATGGGTGGTTTCTTCTTTACAATGCCTCAACCAATTCCGTCCACTTAAAACATAAGTTACCTTTTGTACTGATCACCACATGACCATCCTTCAATTTTAAGATGATAACCTAATGTTAAGAAACAGCTTTAAATATTTATAAACTTGTCAGAGCTCTAACCTTCCATCCAACTATCTAACCATCCACTTAAACCTTTTCCGATATAAAAACTATCTCAGCTACATTTAAACTCTGCTTGTTTATCCGTCAGTAGCATCACTTCTATCCGATTCTTGCCGCCAGACCTTCTCTATATTTCCATCTTTTCTTTCGTAACTGTTTTGTCATTAATGGGAACCGAAAAGCTCCAATTTATTGTCATCATTTGTCAGCAGAAGTTTTTATTTAATTCAAATCAAAAATTTAAAAGAATATTCAGTCTGCCAAGTTATATCTCAAATAAAAACTATATTTTAGATTGAAATTACTAATTTCTGTAAAAATCATTTATTTATGAATTCTTTTTTACATCGAAGCCACTTTCGATGTTTTGATGGAAATATCAAATTCAGCAAGGCTTCTTTTGCTGCCTTTCTATTCCTCAAAATGCCCCCATCTTGTTTTGATAATGACGTCATCAGATGAGCTTCTGCTGCATATTTAAGCTGTTTATTTTATACATTATGTTTGTAGCATTGATGTTAAACTGCTTTAAAAGTATAAACGGAAAATATAGGCCTGGTGAGATAGTTTGTATGCTTAAAGTTTTTCTCAAAATAAATGTATTATTTTCGTTTAATGAAGAAACCAAACTAAAAGTTTTTCATTTAGAATTTCTTTATCACGTGACGTCAATACTAGTTTATTTTGATTACAACTTTTTCCCAAGTCTAAGTATTCATTGTTTTTCCAGTCTCAATTTGATTACGTTTTTATTACCTTCCCGTTTTGTCGAAATGATTTAATTTTTCGTTCCTTTTAACAGGTGTTTTTGTATTTTGAGCTCATATTTCTATTGTTATGTTATTTCTATAATTATAAATAAAGCCAGTGTAAATCTATTTGATGTATCTAAAAAGTTGTCAACAAAATACTTTGAAGAAATCGAATTTTAAACAAACTTTAAAAGCAAAATTAGATCATTATACCAAGTTTGTGTGGCATTTGAATATAATATAGATTTATTTTAATAAGTTTTAAAATAAAGCTAAGAATGTAGTAACTGTTGTTTGTAAATATGTAAAACTTGATAAATAATTTAATATTATTAAAATCTATCCATAATAAAATTTCAGTATAAAATTTTGACTTATTTTATTAATTAATTTTAATTCTGTATCTACTTTAAAATATTAGGAAAGTCATTAACTTAAAAAATAGTTTTAAAACTGATGTATACATAACATTATAATCGACAAAAGGTTAATAAACTATTTACTTTTTTTAATTTCTAATCATTCAAATACCTCTGAAGTCCAGTTTCCAAATGTGTCGTTTGCTTCTATGAATATATTCTAATTTTTGTTGATAATTACATAGAAAAAATAAAACATTTAAAATAAATTTGATTTGTACAATTTTTCTGACACAGGTTTGGTATTTTTAAATTATATCTACTTTAAATGTTCAAGATGATTTTTATAATTTAATTTGGTAATTTTGTATAATTTTCTTGAAATTTAAAGCATAATTGTATTTTAATCTTTGTAAATGTTTGTGAAAATTGTAGTCTTAACAAAAATAAATGTAACATTAGCCCAACTACAATTAAATAAAGATAAAACAAAATATTTCGAAATTCAATTTTTTATGACATTTTTAATGACATGTAGTATCAAAATTCTACTTTTGCTGAAATGAAGTTGTTACAACAAAAATTAGATTAAGCAGATATCAGTACTTATGACAATTTTCAAGCTTATTTTTATCTGATATTTTATACATTTCTTTACTTATTTATATCAAAAGCTTGTTTGAATTTTCAAAAATATGTATTATTGAAAAGTACTTTATATTACTCAGTTTTGTAAAGTCTTGCTCACTATAGACTATTTTAGTGATTTCTAAATTTAGGAGTGTGTTCCGAAGGCAGCTGTGATACTAGTAAGTCTAAATCTCACTACACTGCTTGTTAAATGTAAAAGATTTATTTGCTATTTTTATCATTAATTTCGATTCTTATTTAATTACTGAATTTTACACCTCCAATGAGTCCTACAGAACATCCAGAAAAATAATGATTTTAATCTTAATTGCATCAAACATAAAAAACCTTTTTTTTACTTACAAATCCTCATGTTGAGAGTATACAACAAGGCACCTTTTGCGATAAAAAGGTAGATGCTTTTCCAAAAAGTATTTTCATTTTATAATTATTAGGACTTTAAAGAAAGATTATTAAAATATAAAACACTTTTCTTTATGTGTTCATTTGAGGTATATAATTTGTTCACTATATATTCCAAATTACTTTAGATTATCTATTTGATAGACAAATAACATCTAAAACTATTTAATTAATCATTGGCATTTTACTGTTTATAGAATTAAACCGCATAAACCTCTTTGTATAAGTAGTTTCTGTAAAAATTTGATATATAATAGAAGAATAGTTATGTATAAATTAAAGGTAAGCTGAATAGGTACTTAACTAAAGAATATTCTATTCTTACTCAGTATATGCTACTCAGTGATATTATGTAACTTAAACTCTTGTTGGAAACTTTAATTAAAAAAAACTTAGAAAATTTTTACCGCTATATGTCCTGAAGAGTTTCAATCAGTTGCATTTCGATGAACAAATATTTTATAGTTAGTTGCTTGATGAAGAAAGATTACCATCTAATATCTGTCCTCATTGTCAAAAACAGTTTAAAGGTCACATTAGTAGAAGAATCCACTAAAGTTTGACGCATAAAGCTGATCTCAATTAATGAACACAAGAACTAGGAGAGGCTAATAAAAAGAAGAACACCTTACTCACACTAAGTAGCCTACTCTGGTACTAACTTGTTTAGACATACCGTCTTTCCAAACCAAGATCTGACTTTGACTCAGAGGATGAGTAGCAGCAACTCTTCTGGTTAAGAGAAACACCGAATAGATCAAAATGAACTTCAGAATAGTTCAAACATTTTAGTCAAATACCCAAATGCAGAAAGGTATTCAAAACATCACTTATCATTTATTCCAAAGTTTCAAGATATTAACTGTTGTCAGTTAGATCTGTTATCAGAAGATTTTTCAATGGTTTTCGAGAAAAGGGTTTCAAACTATGAAAAGTAGTTTGCTCCTAGCTATGGTGGACTAAATAATTTAATCGCAAGAAACATTGTTCAACAAATACATGGATATTAAGAAAGCTTTTGTGTCCCATCACGCCCTCAAAAAGTGATATGTGTTGAAGTGGGTCTGCTGAAAATAAACATAAATCGTTTTTCATTTCGCTTATCAGATCTTTAGTGAAGTTGTATTTGCTATTATGTGGTTTTTTGGTTATATAAAGTTATAGATCAATACTTTTTGATTAATGAATATGAAAAATGAATCAAATGATGAAACTAATGTAATCATCTATCATAATATTCAATTATCTTATGATGTTGTTTATTATTACTTCAATCATCAAATTTTTTTTTTAAATCTGTGATGTCATCAGTTATTAAAACTCAAATCATCGTTATAAAAGCTTTAAAGAAATATTTTATGGCTTTAGTAAATTATGCTTCTTTTTTTAATTTGTTTTTAATATTTAAAAATTTTTGGAATTATTTTAAGTTTGTAAAAACAATCTATAAAAACTACCAATGTTAAAAACTATTTTCGGGAAAAAACATATGAAGTTATTTTTATCAATCTATCTTTTCAAGTTTAAGTAAATTTATTTCAATTACATCACATTACAGTTGATAGATTTGTTTATTTGCATAAGCATTTTATAGTTAGACGTTTTGGTAACTAACTTATAACAATGGCATGAATTTCTCACTCATAAAAAATATTAAAATTTTCATAACCAATTCTATTGATGTACAACCTATGCTTAAACGATATTTAAAATCTTCTTTTAACCAACAAAAGTACATTATTGTATTTATACTTGGTCAAAAGTCAGTTATAAAAATTTGAACAGAACCGACACTGCAGATAAAAGAAGACAGTTCAAAGAAGATAACATTTTCATGATCGCTAGTCAATTTTAATTATATCATTTTAATAATACTGTCGACTGTGTCCTTTGCACATTGACTTATTTAGTTACAAACTTGATTGTCAAAATGAAAATAAATTGTGATTCCATCCTTATAACGTCTTTCTGTCGCTTTTTTTGGAGTGTATTTTATATGTTGTCATCTATACACTAAACCTCAGGGCAATTTCAATAATAAAAATTCAAGCAACCAGATGATAATTGATAAACTGTATTAATAATTGAGTAGTTAACAACAAATAAATTATTTATTGTATAATATTTGAATAAAATTATAGATAAAATTAAACTATTTGTTATTACAAGTTTTTTCTTTTATTTTGTGACGTAAATAGAAGCGCTTAGGCCTAATAGAAAATCCTTATAATTGTTGGGATGCCTATAAAAGGAACCCTGCAGATTCATGAGTAGATGTAAGTTATAAATTAAAAGTAATGGGAAAGAATAAAGAAGCTGAAAGTATTATGTCATTGTTAAGGAAATTACTTAAATTATAATTTTTTGCGACATTTTTTTAAGATGTAACAGATTTTGATGTAGTGATAGAGGTTTTAATTTTTTTTTATATCCTACTTTCTATCGTTGAGACAAGGAAAAGATCATTAAAACCCGGGTAGAAAGGTCTTGTGAGTCTGGTTGATGACAACACTTCTAGGAGACGCAAAACTCCGAATTTATTGTCGGAATTGGAGCCTCGTAGGTAGTTTGTCGCTGTACTCAGTAAGTATCTGTACTAGTGTTTCTCTGGTAGCTCTTGCGACGCCAGTCGGGCGTAGCTGCATCAGTTCGTCTGTTCCCTGTATAACCTGGCTCTGACGTGGAGGGTAGAATTCTGCTCCATTGGCAACGACTGGGTCTTCATAGCTTCTTCTCTAGCATATAATTATGAATAACCGTTATCGGCCGAATCAGATCAAAAAAATTGTATATTGATTCTGGAATTTCCTTGTAAGCATAAAACAATTGAATAAATTTAAAAAATGTTCTATAACAAATGATTAAGCAAAGTAACTTTGTTTGCAGAACAAACTTTTCCTTTTAAATAGATAGCTCAATAAACAGATAAACTTTTTAATGTTAGAAAAATAATAATGATTAAACTGTTGTTTTCTAGTTTGATTAGCAAACATAAAGTTTCATATTAAGCTGTTTGAAAAGACAAAAATCGATACTTATCTGTATGCTGACTATCATGGCTGAATATGAAGGTTAATTAAGACTAATCAGATGAACAGATTTTGGATTTTATGATTTTAAAAGCCAAATATTTTTACGTAATTACATTTAGATTATTTCTACATTGGTTTAACATTTTCTAACATTAAAAAACTTTTAACTTTTGAAACGATTATGATTAGTTAACAGTCAAACCCTAAACTCCATTTATTAATCATTTTTAGTTTTTTTAACAATGATTATTTTTAAACTTCTAATAAAGATTTTTATAACTAAATGTTTAATCTTATAAGTTTTATAAATTCTATATTGTGATTCTTCTTTTAAAACTTTTTTTACTATAAATTATATTGTGGTTAAAGTTTAGTTCTTAATTACTTTCTAACTTAAAATAACCTCTAATATTTTCTTTGGTTTGTATTCTTAGTTTTAAAAACTATTTTACTTCAATTCAAAGTTTACTCTTTGTATTTCAGCCTTGTATAAATTTTTCATCTCTATTTAAAAATAAAATTTCAATGTAAAATCGATTCAAAAAAAAACTTTACAATAAACTGAGAGAATTTTTCTTTAAAAAGTTTATTCACTATATTCAAAACGTGAAACAACAAATTTAACCTTGAAACTAATTTACGAAGGCTCAAATAATATAAAATAAAAAAATTATGCTGAAAATTTGAAGCAGAGAGATATTAGCAAAAGGAAATTTTTATGAAGTTATAAATATTTTATACAAAATTTATACATTGAATTAAATAAGCTGAGCTTATACCAAAGTGAAGTATACTGTTTATCGATTTATTTATTTGATTGTTGAAACTTTAAGAATGAATTGAACTTTCAATCTATTTGATTTACAAAGCATAAGTTCCTTTGGTTAGAATAAACTCAATAAAATTGTATCTATTGTAAAGATTCGAAATTGAATCATTACAGCTTATTGATTAGATAGTTGAAAAATTATAAATTTATTTTTTTTTAAGGAAAGCTTATTGACATTTCAAAGCTTAAAATCCTCAACTTTTAAACTCATCGAACTTTTACTTGCTTCTTGATTTTAAAAACTCAAATTTGAAAAATGTTTGAAAGTTTTATATTCTTAATTTGATATAATCTCTTTTCTAGCAGAGTAAGTTTTTGATAATGTTATCTATATCCAATTATTTATCATTCTTTCTCTTCTATACTAGTTTTGATTTAAATTGACTTTTCTTAGTTATTAAACAGACTAAACAACTAAAATAACAAATTTTACTTTTAATAAATTTATCTATTAAATAAAAACAAAACTACAAAAGAAAACTTGAAAGGTCACAGCCTAAAATAATTCCGTTTTTTTCACGAGTATTTTACAGTACCTAAAATTTGCTAAAGTAGTCTAATGGATGATAAAAATCGAAAAAAAAACATTTACAAATGATTTAAGAAGTTTGAGGGAACAACTGATAGTTCAATTTTTACTTGCTGTCCATTAGTAAAGAAAATTGTAGCATTTTACTTGTAGGCTTTGGGTATTACAAACCTCTGAGCTATTAGTCTATAGAGACTTTTGCTAGCAAACCAAAAGCTTTTACTGATAGTTTTATACAATGTTGAATTTAATTCTACAAAATGAAGGAATGTAGAACTATAAGATTAATTTCTAAAAATTTTCGAAAAAACTGATTTAAACTTTGAAGTAAAAACTTAAACATCCGAAGAAAATACATAACTGATTAAATAGTTAACATTTATTTGCTGATTACAATCACAGTGAAAAAGAAGATAAATTACTTCTTAAAATATTTTTCTATTTTCGTAAATCAATTGATTTAGTTGATATCAAAAAAGATTCATGAAAAAATAAAAAAAGTCAGAAATTAAGGAAATCATATTCTCTGCTCATACGAAGAGTAATCCTTAATTCTTCTTTAGAAGAGTCCCACTCTGCCTTTCCTTGTTTTGGATCAACAGGATGAGGAAGAGGAAGATTGAGATGACTTAAAATAGATGATTATAAAGATTATTTATATAAAAAAGGTTAAATTTAAGAAGATTTAGGGATCAATAGTTAAAGAGAAAAATATTGATAAGGAAGAAAAAAATGCTTTTATTGGATGACATCAATGATCAGAAAATGATAAATGAAAAGATTTTTTGCTTGACACAGTTTTAAAGAACAATATTTTTGCCACTAAATCAAAAGGAAACAAGTTATGAGCAAATTTTCAACTTTATTGTTTCATCCAAAAAAGCTTTTTTGACGAAAAAAATCTTTCACAAAAATTGCTATTTTTAGCTCAGAAAGAAAAGTGACATTTAATGGCAAACGCGGAAAGCAGTTTTGATGTCAGTATTAGTTATGAGTCGTTTTAAAGACGAAATAAATTGATTTTTATTATTTATTTTGGTGGTTAAATTATTTAGTATAAAATGATGAAAATAAAAAAAACAATAAGTTAGAATATAAACAACAATAGATAGTTAAATCATGAGAAAATGGAACATAAAACAATGCAGGAAGTAGTTTGTATTTTGATTCTTAATCAAAATGCAAAGTTGTTCAGTAATGGCAGCTCATTAAACATTATAAATTATTGATTAAACAATTGTTAAGTTGACTATAATCGATTGTTATTTAAAAGCTAGATCATTCTTAAGACTTGTAGGAAAAAATAGATAAAATCAGTTAGGTTGTAAAGCGTATGACAAGGACTTAAGAGCAAATTGATTTTTAGTAAATTTTAAATGTAGTTTTAATCACAGCTACTATTTGCTACAGAGAAATCATTAAATGGATTTAGTGTTAAATACATTAACTGAAGCTAATCACATCAAGATCTATTCCTGAAATTTCGCTTACAAGAAGAAGAAATTTTTTAAGTTATCTACATCAGCCTAATTCGTAATTACTTTACCTAACAATTGGATTTTTAGTAAACTCTTTAGTATGTAGCTAAAGCTTGAATAAATTAGTTTATCAATTATTTTTTAAAATTGAAAAAAACCTTTGAAAAATAAATTGATTTATGAAATTTATACAGATTAAATTTCAGCTTATAGCAATTATAAGATATAAAATTTTAAACAAAACAAAAAATCAAAACAAATTTTAAATGAAAAGATTTCAAGATTTGTTGCATCCATTCCAAGCAGGAATTTTATTGAATTTACTTCGAATAGTTTAAAGACAAGCAACAAAGTTTTGGCTCAAAGTATTCAAATATTAGTAATAAAAAAAAGTTGAACATTTTGATCAGATTTGAATATTAAGTTGCAAAAAGCCATAAAAGTTGGGATAGTTTACTTAAACAGCAAACAACAAATACAGCAAGTTTGAATTAAAGAAACAAAAAGTTAAAATAAAATATCTGACCAAAAAGATAAGAACAAAAAGACATCAAAGAAAATAAAAGATGAATAATTAAAGAAAACAATTTATAATTTACGACAAATATCAGCAAGAAAGTCATATTTCTATATTTTATGATAAATTTGTTTTGAAAATGATAAGAGTGACTTTTCAAAGAGTTTTGAAGAGAGATAATATAAAATAAATTATGAAGTTTTAGAAGCAAATTTTTAATTGATAAATTATAAAAATAATTGCGATTAAAATTTTATAAAAATAACTTAAACTTGAAACTTTTTGTCGCATAAAGCAAGATTAATTCGAAATTAATTTCATGAGCTTAAAAAGGTTTAAATAATTTAAAATAAATTAGAGCTTTATCGTTAAATGGTTAGAAAGATTACAAGAAATTTATTCAAATATAAAAGCTAATTAAAATGAAGATACTTACTAAACTGAATGTGTCATAATGATATCATTCTTGTTTATTTGTAGATCTATATCTTTGAAAGCAGCATCAGGAAGTTTAATAGAGATCAGAAGATCTTCACAACATGAGCTTGCTGGTGATTTTCCGTTTATACCAAGAAATAAATCACCGCTTGTGACTTTCTGCTTGTATTTGATGTCATATCTGAGCAATAAACCATTTTTGTTACTTGTTGAAAGATAAAACATAATAAACATTTTGAATTTTAGGAAATAATATCACTTTTTGGAAAATAAAAGTTCTAAAGTATAATAAAAGAGAATTTAGTAATTTTGCAAACAGTAGAGACAATGAAAATGCTGGACAAAGGTTGACAGGAAATCACGTCACACAAAAAATAGATTGTAAATTTATTGAATATGAATCAATCATGAGCTAAGACAGCAAGCTTATTATAAGTTCACATTGAAATGTAATTAAACCTAAAACTTTGAAATTAATGACATCTAAGATGAAAAGTAATGATCTCAGTTGAAGGTTCCTTCCATCAAACAGAAATAATTTCTCAAAAAGTTTTTACAATCGATATCTTTTCTTAAAGTTCATTTTTTTTTTTCTTTTTTGCTTACAGTACTTATAAAGTTTAAAATACTGATGAAATAAGTTGAAAAAAACTAAACAAAAAGTTAATAAGATGTTACAGAAGTTAAATTAGATAAAAAGAAAGGCTTACTGATAAAAGGTGAATATATTGAATAATTATCTTATCATTTCCTTATTAAGTAATCAATTAAAGTTCAAGGAACAAACCCGACTTCATTTTGTGACCTAGTGTTTATGTAAACATTTGAAATTATTTCGAAAATATTGTTTAATGGTGCATAATAAAAAAAACCAACAAAAGTTTGGTGTGGTGCGAAATATCTCTAAAATCACAAACTCATAATTTACAATTTTATAAAAACAAATATATTAAAAAGAGATGTTGTCTGAGCTAGAGAAAAAAAAATTACAAAAAAATCTAAAAATATTTGACAAAAAACTGAATAAAAATATTACATCGGGATTTTTTCTAAAAGCTAAAAAGGAAATTATAAAATGCAGCAGAGATGATAGATGATTTGGGGTTAGGATTTCTCTAAATTTAAAGAAACATTTTAAGTTAAATTGTAATATTACATTACAATCCGATTTAATTGAAGTTTAAAACTATTACAAGTTGATAGATCAATTTCTCAATTCCGGTTTAAGTTTTTACTTGAATAGAAAAGAAATCAGTTAACTTATTCCTACCATTTATTGATTATTTTAAAGATTTTTGACCTTGAAATGTTTCAACAAAATGGTTAGAAATGTCCAAACTAACTAAAAAACTATTCAAAAACTCGAATTTTCTACCTTTATTTGTAGCAAATGAGGTAAAGTTGTGAAAGTACAAATACTAGAAAAGGAAGTGCTATCAAGTTATCAAAAGTTGTGTTCAGATTTCTGACAAAGTTTTCAATTGAAACTAAAAGCATTGCTACGTAATGAAAGAATTGGTTTATCTCTATACTGAAGTGAGATAAATATGATGAAGACAGCAACAACCTTTCACCTAAATACAGCTTTTATAAGCTCAGTAAATATATATTAAGTTACTTATTAAAGATATAATTGATTTCTCATACTCAGGTGTTATCTTATCATCATCTTTATCGTCATAACTTTGTGCAATCTCATGCGATGACCAAATACTCTTTCCGTTTTCATTACCCAATTTATCTGAAGATAAAAAATTGAGATGAAATTTAGTTGTTGAAATTGTGATTGGTAATCACCATATGGAGATGGCTTAACTTTGCCAGATTTATTCTTTTTTTGGCTCCCAATCACTCCCGGTGTATAAGATGATGCAATCCCGGTATCTAACTACAAAACTTGTTGATTATTCATAAAGGTGAAAATGATAAATATTATATTAAACTTGTTATAAATATTATAAAAATATTATTTATTAAATTATCAAAAAGAATCTCACTTCGTCATCATCACTAGTTTCATTAGATGGATTTAGTAAATTATTTAAACTAAGTAAATCACTAGCCTTTCCAAACTCACACATTTTCCTAATTGATAGCGCTGAAAATTAAATTTATAAACAAATAATTACTACATAAATCTAACCACATTCTGAATTAAAAAAATCATAACTCCATTTTTATTTTAAGGAGTGAATCAATTAGCAGTCTTGTTTATTTTGGTAGAAAGAACATCATATAAAGTATACCGCATTTTACATTAAACAGAATAATGTGCAAAGTTTATGAGAGTTCTGTACATGAAAATGATTAACTTTCATTTTAAAAGTAAAGTTGAATATAAAAAAGTTTGAACTTGGAAATTACAAAATCAACTATAAGCTTAATAGTGGTTTGTCATGTATGTTATACATAAAAGATAAACTTAAAAGGCAAATCTGAATATTAATAAATTTTACACATTTATACTTTTATAAACATTTGTTCGAAAAGTAGAAAGTTTTTATATATAAAACAGTTTATATACAAGGCAAGCATAGTTTTATTGCAGAAAACATCACTTTGCAATATAATTGGTACTCTCAAACCAATTTCAAAAGTGTTATGCAATCTCAATCAGATAAAGTATAACATATTTAACAGGTGATTTTATAACATCAATTCAAATCCTAATATATAAACGAGTCTTATTTTTGTTGTCAAGAAAACTTTAAAGATACAATATCCAGCTGTTTCATATGAAGAAAAGAATTACAAAAATTTTAACTCATAATAAAACTTTAAAAAAACTTGTATATAAAATTCAATATTCAGAATGATATGTTTAATTTAGTAAAAAATATAACAAGAAATCATACTTATAAATGGTAGTATTATAATTATTTATACATATAAAAAATTTGGAGATTAAATTGTTTACCTAAAATCGTTATATTCAAAAGATAAAGCCTTATAGATATTCTATGAGGCACTATTACAAGAGCTTTTAAGTTGAAACAATAAAACGCTTATAAAAATCATAGACTCAAACAAAATATAAAAAGTTAACCAAATAATATTTGAAATATTAAACATTAAAGTAATATTAGCCAGATAAACAACATAATGATGGTAATTTATTAATAAGATTTGCAACCATAATATATCATAATCTCAACATAGGCACATTGGAAATATATGCAAAAGAGGAATTTGTAATGGAGACACATTTTCTAAGGCTTAGATTCCTTATAAATTACCTTATGTGTCATCAAATCTAAGTTAAAATAAAATTTCAAAATTATCCTGTTTTATTAAGTATGAAATTATTGTAAACTTTTGAAAAAAATTATCTTTGTTGAATCCAATTTGATACTTGCAGCCATATGAAAAAAACTATTCAAACCCAGAAAATTGTTTAACAATCCCAATTTTAAAACTTTATCCATCAAATTCCCATATTTTGTGAGGTACAAGAGAGTAACTGAACAATAGAAGGATCACTCTTAGCTCCTTCTATGAACTCTTGCAAAGAAATCTTGCCATCAAGATCTTTATCCATCTGTCTGAATATTTTATCAGTTCTTTGTTCAGGTGTTGCCTCATCTTCAGGCATTTTCATTGTTGAACCGATCATTGTATAAATTGCTCCAACGATATCTAACATCTCTTCTCTAGAAATGGTTCCATTTCCATCTCTATCATACATAGAAAACGCCCATTTGAGCTTGGCATCTAAATTACCTCGTGAAGTGATACTCAGAGCAACAATAAATTCACGAAAGTCAATAGAGTTATCATTATTTTTGTCAAAAGTTCTAAAAACATGAGCAGCAAACTTGGAAGCATCACCCTGAGGGAAAAAGTTTGAATAAATTTTTTGAAACTCTTCCAAACTCAAAATCCCACTGGGACAGTCCTTGATGAACCCTTTATACCATCCTTGGAGCTCATATTCATTAAATTCAGTTGCTGCAGTCAAATCACGAATGTCTTCGGGCCTCAGTCTACCAACTTTGTTGCCCATTTTTAACAATTCGGAAAATTTAACGGCGTTCACCATTTAGATCTAAAAAAATATTCATAAAATTAACAACAATTTATATTTAGTCAATTTAATTATTCATTCATTAAACTTTTCAATGAAAGGAAATGTATTTATGAGAAAGTTTTCTAATTAAACTTATATTACTTTCAAAAGAATACACTGGAAACAAATTCATTATTTAAAAATCAGATTTTAAAAAAAGATTTAATTACCAATTAGCTCATAAAATAATTTAATAAAGAAAGAAACAATATTTCAAAATATTCATTATTTGCTGTTAATAATACAATAATCAAAATTTTTAGCTATTAGAATAGAAATAAATCAAAAAATAAAATATAGTAAAACATTTTTTAGAAAGATTATTAGTATAAAATATTCATTGTATTATTAACATTTTGAAAATTTTATTTTAGTTAGTTGTTATAAACCATATAATATAATAATATATTTTTCCACAGAAAATATTTTCTATTAAAAAGAGTTTTAATCTAAGACATCTTTTGAAATTGATGATAAAAACTAAAACATGATAAAAAAATTATCATAATAGTTTTGTAAGTATGATATAAATAGGTTGTAGACAGATAACAAAATATAAAACAAAGCAAAACCAAAACTAAATAATTTTCAAAATTTTATTATAATAAATATTCCAACTTATGAGAAATTTATACTTCAATTCAGTTAGATTTTTCATTTACAGATAATAATTTAAAATAGAAAGTTGAGAAATAAATTATTTATCCTATTGGTTTGATCTTTCTTCCTTTTATACTTTCTTAATTAAGATTTTATATATACTTATCAATACTAGTTGCTAATTGTTAAAAAAAAAAATTTAACTAATAACTTTTATAGTCGACTTTAATCAACGATTAAATAATATTTATTCTTTCTTACAACCATCAAAATCGTTGCTAGGGTAATTATTTACGTATTTATATACAACAAAAAATGACTTTAGAAATATCTGCAACTGCAAGCCAAATTAAAAATATATTAGAAATGCTTGTTGCCAACACAACATTGTTTTGAATTAACGAAGTTTTAAAACTAAAACTCGAATGCACCAAACAGTGATCAAGTTTTATTAAATAAAAACAGCTTTCTACATCATCTGGTGGTTAGGTTTGAAGCACTTAGCATACTTTTCTAATTGCTGATTAAAATGATAAGATTTTTTTTAATGAATTTAGTTAAGGTGATTATTGGCTTTCCAAATATATAAACTATTTAATATTTTGTCGAATAGTTTTATCTATTTTGTTTTTTACATTATTTTTCATTCAAATACAATTATACTTTACATCAGGTGTTCTTTTTGAGTAATAGCCAAAACTTTAAAAAGGTTAAAATTCATTAAGCTTGATAAATGCAGATTAAATTAAGATTTGAAGATTTATGATATTATTTTCCAAAAAGTTAAACAAAACAGTTATCAATATTTATCATTAAATACAGTCTATTGTTGTAACTTTGGTTAAGTTAAAGTTATTCCAACAACATATAATAAACAGTCGGTTTATTTCTTGGAAAAAGGGAGCTTAGTAGCCAGTCTCATCCAGGTAACCACACTTACAGGCCCACGTCTATATAGTGATTCAAAAGCGCGTCATGAACAGTTATTATAAACCAAGAAAGGTAAGAGATGAATAATATTTCATGGCAGTAAAGGTTTGGTTAGGGTGCGATGCAGAGGTTATGGGAAGTAGTAGACAGTAAAAGTTAGCCTCAATAGTAGAAAGAAAATCAGAAAAAGTTCCCAATTTAGTTAAGTATCAAAACTTTACGTAAACTGTGTTTCCAAAAGCGATATTTTGGGATTTCAGTTCCTAGACTTTTTCCCGGTATTTTTTCAAAAAACTTTTCGAGTTTCTATGACTATTCCTAACTGAAAGTATTTTAGTATTTACTTCCCACATTCTTCGGATTTTTACTTCTAGATCCTTGTTTTTGGATTTCTCGAACTATTTGATATTTACGTTTTTGTCGCTTAGTACTGCGACGTTTACTAGTAAACATATTTTGTTGCTTTTATATTTTATAACAATATCTAATCTGTTGGCTCTAATTTCTCAATCTATATCAATCTATAAATAAATAGAAAATTTGTCCTGCTTGGTGGCGAAGCGGTTACTACACCTAGCTACAAGGTACATCTAGCTAGGAAGTACCGGGTTCGACCCCAGGTGGAGACATATAAAACTCCTGAGAAAAACCATAAAAAACTCCTGAGAATGTGTGTT
This sequence comes from Pegea sp. RAD2-039, assembly GCA_034620365.1. Lineage (NCBI taxonomy): Eukaryota > Metazoa > Chordata > Thaliacea > Salpida > Salpidae > Pegea > Pegea sp. RAD2-039. The sequence goes on from JAQGEQ010000071.1 coordinate 3,396,010, forward strand.
AGTGAGATGTGTTCTCTTTAGGCACTCTCCTTCGCATTTATATATATAAAAAAAAATAAATCAAAATTAACCCCAAATTCTTAGAGTATTGTGTAATTTTGTTTCCATAAATGTTAAAGAAATGTGATTGCACCACTTTTTATTTGTAGGAATGTCTGTTGCTATTCGAATATGCCAGTAAAAGTATTTGGCTACTTTGTTATTGCACTGAAAGTATTCTATTCTTGCTATTATCGAGCACCCTGACATGATATGGTCGATTGTTTTTCCTTTAGTTTTACACATTCTGCATTTGTCGTTTTGAGTGGCTTTTGATATTTTTGTTTAGAAGTTTTTGATAGTATGTATAATAGTAGTATTATTAGGTATATTTCTTGGTTTTAAGGGAACCGTTACTACTTACATTGTAAAAAGTGATAAAGTAATCTGAATTTATCAGAACTATCTTTTTTAATGAAAACTATTTTTATAGAATTAAAGTTAGTTTTTGTGTTGGATAAAAAATTGTAGAAAATTGTAATTTAAATACACTATATCAGTTTGCAAGCCTGAGACTAACTAACATTTTTAATAGCTCATAAGCTCGGCAAGTTTAGTGGAAGAGTAATCTGAGCTTTTAAAAGCTCTTAGGTCATTATTTTAAGAGCAGGGGCTCTCCAAATTTCTCAAAGAGAATTTTAAAGATACAAAAGTGATCACTTTTCGAAAATTTTTTAGATGTTTTTGTTAAAGAAAAAGTTTAAAGTCACTGCTTACTCTTTCCGTAATTATCATATTAGCGCAAAATAGTGGTTATAAAAGTTAGGGTAGAAATGGGTAACAATTAACATAAAGTTACTTATAGAACTCAACATTTATTAGTAGTTTAGAATAAATACATGATTTTGAACACAACAAGATTCGTTTAATGAATAATTTTGTAAATGTAGCTGGTTTGCTGCTATTTTGGGTTGAAGTGTTAAGAACGAGCAATTTGTTAAATTAAAATTGTAAGTTGCTATTTTGAGTCAATTAGATTAGGACAAATTGATATCATCTTAGCTTCAAATTCTTTCACCTGTAGTTAATGCCAACTATAGTAATGTTTACAAAGTGTGATGAGTTAGTCGAGCTAAACGTTTTAAATTAGTTTATGATGTAATTGTGAAAATGTAATTATTTCACAAGGAGAATAATACTATTTCTGAGTCAATAAAAAAGATTTCACATTTATGGTCGTTAACGAAGTCATGATTATTCATTTTCAACTGTAAATATCTTCTTACAAGTTATATAGTGCAGTATTTTCTTTCATTTAAAAACTTAACAAAACATAGCTTGCTGATAAAATGTACTTTCCAGCTTTATTAAACAATCAAACCTCTAAAGACATACGAAGATCTTATAAGCAACTTTGTTGACGAGTTGAATCCTCCCATGAATTCTTTTTTCATGAAATGGATTTACGGAGGGTATATTCAACTCGAATTACAAGATCTGAAATTGAACATCCGGTGGGTGTTTGGAATAGTTGTGAAAAATCACCACAAGTTGATAGTAAATGTCTTCCCATTATCTTCAACCATATATACTCAATGTATATTATTTTTTAGGAAAGTGATTGGACCAATTTATCAGCCAGTTATCAAACGAACATCTTAAATAATTTCCTTCAACTCCAGAATTGCACCCCACTTTTATATAATCGAGTTTTAAAAGCTTACATAAGATTAACTATAAGATCTAATCAATCGAAAGTCTAATTCAGCTTCTTTAATAACTCTCATCAAATGATCACTATTTAGGGATCGATCAATACTTTATTGTTGACTCGAATGAGCTTGACTAAAACAGCAGCAAGTACTATTCTAAAAGCTTAATCGAAGAGCCCGAATCCCATATCATCATCAGATTCCTCTTCTTCTTCTGGCTCAGCTGCTGCAGCTTGTTCAGCAGGAGCATCAGCAGAAGATGCTGCAGGAGCAGCGGAGGCAAATGCAGATGGATCAGCCAAATAGGCCTTCATCTGAGAACAAGTTGAAGTTAGACAACTGACGGGCGGTGATTGGATGAGAACAAACCTGTTCTGCTTCAGGGAAAGTAATTTCAGTTTGAGCAGCAATTGCAAGAACGTTCTTGAATCCATTGATGATGGAATGAGGAGCAGATGCAACAGTTGGGTATCCAATTTGTAAGGAAACTGAAGCGATGTTACGAACTCCTTCAAGAAGTCGGGCTCGTAAATCATCTTCAGTGATGTCGAGGATTGCGGGGCTGAAGCAAGTTCCGTTGTCGTAAACTGTAGAATAAATAAATGAATAGAAGACAAGAGGTAGAAGGAAGATGAGGTTTACCTTGATTAACCTCAAGACCATAAGTGAATGGAGAAATCTTCAACATATTCAAAAGAGTGGCATCAGAAGCACCAACTTTGTCACCTGGTTTTAACAAGTGAACATTGCTCTACAAAACAACGAAGTTTAGAAGTAATTGATGAAGTAGAGTCAGATGCTTACAGTAATTTCAATTGTTCCTCTTGAAATTTTGGTTGGTATAGCAAGAGCCTGGAAGAAAGAGGTCTTCTCAGGTCCTAAACCAGTGTTTTGAGCTGGAACAATGACATCATTTGGGGCGATGGCATTAGCTCTTGCTGGCGCTGCAACCTTTACAAAGATTTAAATATTAGAAGAATGATGTAGAAGAAAACAAGTTTAGACCTTGTTGGAAAGAATCAAGTCACGAATCTCGACAAGATCTTCATTAGTGAGGACTAATCCCACGTTCCCTCTGATGTGTGGAAGAAGACTAAAAAGATTTAAATTGATGAAATAAGAAGTGAACGAGAAAGATGGAAGCTACCGTTCCAAATCAGGATTGCTTTCCAAATGGCCAGTAATGGCTCTTCGCATCATTGTGTTCTTGCCCATCAGTACAACAGCTTTATTTCTCATTGAAATACGAATCTGTTGCATCTGATTGGAACTGACATTATCAACGCCAACAACAAAGCAACGTGTGTGATCATCCAAATTTTTCTGAGAAATTTAGTAAGTAGTTAGATGGAATAAAATTGAGATCTTTTGTACTTACAATGACTTTGGAGAAGTAATTTTGCTTCCATTGTTTCTTGTCTTCCCTAGGCATTTCGGTGAATGTAAGGATTTTCTTTTAAAGACTTTAATCTGAAAGACAAATAATTCAATAAAAGTTAGTTTAAGTAACAAATTCATTAAAACAAAAATTTTTAATTTATAAAAACAGAGAATTTATATTTAGCAACTTATTTTAAAATATAAGATATCAAAAAACTTTTAAACTTTAGTTTTTAGCCAAATTTTATCAACATTCATTTATTTTTACTTAAAATAGCCACAAAAAAAGAATTATTTTTAGGCAAAATAAATATATTAATTCATAAATAAATTTAATAAAAGTAAAAACAATTTAGTTAAACTTCTGGAAAGAATTATTGATATTGTATATAGAATTTTGTATACATTGTATTTGCATATATTTATATATTTAAAGGTCACAATCAATAAAGCACCATACTGGTGACATATAATAACAAAAAATGATTATTTATTAAAATAATGAAATAAAAAATAATACCAAGTATACAACTGTTTTAGCTAAATTATTAAGTAAATTATATTTATAATATACACATAGAATTTAATAAAATACCACCAAGAGTACACATAGAATTAATAGCAACAAAAACAGTTTTGAAAAACTATTAATATAAAATTATAGAAACAAAAAATTTTACACAGCTAAAAAAAGTGAACAAAATTATAATTAAAGACAAATTTTACTAAATTTATTGAAAGTTTCCCAAAAAAAACCTTTAAAAATAATGACAAATAAGAAAATGTTTAATTAAAAGCCTGATAAAAACATTGAAAACAAATACAACAATATATACTTAAAACTAATTTTACATTTATAAGAAAAAGTAAAAGGCCAACTCACCAGAAATAAGAAGCTTAATAGAGGCACTACATAGTCAGTGATTTTAGTACTTTAAAACTACTTGAGCGCCAAATTAATTTTTCATTTATAGTTAGTAGTTATTAGTAAAAATACTAAACATAATAAACGATCTATTTAACGATTTTTTATACATTATAGTAAAAATAATATATTTTAATTTTATTTTATTAGTCCATGGTTGTTTTTAAAACTTGTTACAATTATTTACTACCTATATCTTTTAAATTACTGTTATGATTATACCTAACAACCTAAAAGAAACCACGATATTTTAGCTAATTAGCATTCAATTTAGCAGCTTATAGAAATAATCATATAAATATTTCAGCAAAAAACCTTTTAAAAGGATCTTTTGATTATTTCAACTTTACAAATTGCACGGTACATTAAGGAATGGTACAAAATTAAGAAGTTTAAGATACAGAAAAAATAACTGAAGTTTTATGGAAGGGACACAAAATTTAATATAAAATTGTTCAATCATTTTTATTGTATTTTAATTCATATATCTTATTTTGATTCCTATATCGAAATTGTGAAAGTTTGTGCAGCTACATAAAAATAGTTAGAATAATATCTAATTGTTATTAGCTATTTGAAAAGCTGTATAGAATTAAGTAAGATGTCTGTGACAGCTTGGTTGTTGCAAATTATTATAGCTAGCCACAACTTTGCACCAATTTTTTAAGCTTCAGCTTTCAACAATTTTTCTGACTTAGTCCAGCATACACAAAATATGTTTGATTGTCAGAACCTTATTATCAGTACTTTTCCTCTCAAGCCTATTGTTTTAAAGTATCCTAGTTTGGATTTTAGCCTGAAAATCTGTTATGGATATCACGAGAATACCAACTCTACGATAACTTCAATTTCAGTAAATTTATTTAAGATTCGTTTTTAGGTCGATTCATTTTATAGTAAATTTGAACCAAAATAAGAACAAAAAACTATTTACTTTAGCAAGTTGTCATCTTTCGAAAGTTTTTATAGGCTGAAAGAAGTTTAAAACAATTTTTTCCATTGAAAGGTTTTTTGTTGTTATAAAAAAGTTAGTTGATTATTTTCTTAAATTTTAATAGCTTCAATAAATTTTAAAGCTATTATGGATGATGGTAACATTTTGTGAATAATTTGACTAATATTTATTTAGCTATATAGAAAAACGTAAAGAAAAGTTCAGGATAACTATTTTCAATCTGTGGTTTCTTCTCGATCTTTTAAAGTTCAACAGCGCTACTTTCTACTTAAAATATATTTTTGTAAAATAAATCTTTTTAATTTTCATGTATTATTTGTAAGAAGTTATAAATATGATAGAAATGTTATTTTTATTTCCATAGTACAAATATCAAATATCAAACTTCTGGTTCTTACTATGATAATTGTTATACAAAGAATTATTAGTTGTTTAGCAAAAAGTTATGTTTGAACCAACAGCTCATGCTCTTTTGAAGTATTTCGCCTCAATCGATAATACAAGCAAGTTATAATAACTATAAATGCAATGACGACGACGACAAATAATGAGCCCGCGATAAAGTATTCACTCACTGATGACCGTAAAGAAAGGAAAGGAATATCTGTAATTAAAAAATTCATTTATAAACATCTATCTATATAACTTATGAGCTTTGTACACACAATCTAAAAACCATGTTTTTAAATATTGCTGAACTTGTTCTAATTTACATTATACTCATCTACATATCTAAATTTGTTACTTCACTTTTTTTAACTTTTAAGTGTTCAAACTCCTATTAGTATTTACAAACAAATGTTTTACTTATACAAGTTTTTTCGTCATCAAGAAGTCTTCTTCCCTTCCAGCAATAGCATAGTTCTTTACTCGTTTTTATATATTTGATGCACTTGTCACTACAACTATGGTTCTATGAAGCATGTTAAGCAATTAAATCAAGTGATGATAAGCTTCTATGAGTAGAATTTAGTAATAATGTTACTTTAGAATAATTAAAGTTTAAAACTAACCGTGGTGCATTGAGTTATGCCATCAGGATGTTTTATCACTAAGGAACCAGAATTAACAACAACTGGTGCAGAATCTGTTACTTTTTTTACAGACCGCTTTTCTTTTTTTCCATTATCACACTGAAAGTAACTAGTGATTTGAATCAATGCTTTCAAGAAGTAGTAATTAATATTTTGATTGTTATGTATTAAAAATAACAAATTTATAAATAAATTTCACTTCAACGGAGCAATTGTTTTGATCTTGATTGCATTGAGTTGCAGAACAGCTGATAGACATTTGCTGCACTTCTTGAAGTGAAAGATTCCTCCATTCAAATGATGTGAATTCAAAACTGGAAGTTGTAGAGTTTCCATTAGATATGATGTTAACTGCATCAGTATCTCCATTATGCTCTGGACATCTTAATAAGTAAAACAACTGAATATATGAAAAAATATGCTAGAATAATATACCCATCTTTAATTAGGATATATATTTTCCCATTACCATCAGGATACTGAAAAGCCTGACAATCGTTCAGCTGCAATCAAAAGACAAATTTTTTTGAGCTCAAACAAAACTTGTAGTTAAGACTCAAAAGCATGAAAAAGCTCTCTGTATCAGGGTTGCAATTTATGAACTTACTACAACTACAGAGCTTGTGTCATTGACTTCATCAAGTAAACGGACATCCACATGAACTCTAGTGCCTGCCAAAATATTTCCTTCCTCAACGTTTGTACCATCAGATGAAGAAACCATCATCCGCATAGTAGGCTGACTTTGTTGTGGAGCAATCGGATTCTGGGAAGGTCTATTATTGATTTAAAAAAACAGTTTGTTCATTTATTTTCTTGTCGAAATTATTTTAGCAAAACTTTAATTTTGGTTAATATGAAACAAAGACAACTTAGTTTGAATTATTTACAATTACTTCTAACTTAATTAGGTTGATTATCTAATAAGCTGATGTTTTAAAGTTTAACTTTCGATTCAAAATCTAAAAAAAACTAACGGTTGCATTCCTACAGAAATTGATGAAATGGCCTGTTGAGGAAAATAGCATTCGATTTGGTTTCGAGCCAGTCTTCTGACTTGACCGTTTGTATCATAATCATTTCTTATGATATACTTGTAATATGTTCCGTCATTGGTATTCTGCAATATACTCACTATGCAAAAATCAAAGATTTATTTAAAAACACGTTTACTTGTTTGACGTCTTATTAAGAATATTTATAATATATTAAAGTATAAATTTTTTGTAGACATTAAATTGTCAAGTTGTCAAAATAATTCAACAAATGAAAACATGTTAATGAAGAAATAATAACCTCAATTTCTTGGTCGCACTGAGAATAATTAAATTTGAAACTAATCATTCTTGATGTTTGATTTTGTGGGAGACATTCAGAAGGAGGATTAAGTTTGTATGACTTGCTAATATATATATGATCATTCTCTGGATTGTCGATCTCAAAATCATCAAATAATTTTGAGGATATACTAAAATGTTACTAAAGTAAGAAACTTGTTATGCTATTTATAGATTTTTCTCATGTGACATAACACATAAATGTTTAGCATTACAGAAATAAAATAATAATAAAATTTAATAAAAAAACATTTATTAGATTAAATTAGATAAGTTTTTGATTTCCTAAAAATTATATATTATGTTTTATTATCAAGTTTGAACAAATCTATATTTAAATTAATGAAAGCAAATCAAAAAATGTAATTTTATCATAAAAAATTCATTCACTAACTATACTTCAATTCCTGAGGGAAGACAGCTCAAAAACGCAGATTTATCTGAAAAGTTAGATATAGTTTATACTACAGCTTACTTTACTTCTAATGAAGAACTGTAAAAATCCTTTAGTTTACCTTCTAACTCGACTTCTAACTGTCCATTGAGCAAATATTCACACTTTACTCTAAACACTTGTGGAACATCAGTTAAAATGACTCCTGTTTTATCATATTCATTCCATATTGTATAAGTGAAAACAAGCTTTTCTTCAGTTTCCTAAAAAAGTTTTTATTTTCTTCGAAATATTCAAACGTTTAGTTATTACACAGAAAAGTAGCCAAATTAGTTTTTACAACTTGCTATAAAAAATTAGTAATCAAATATCGATTAATTTTCAATCTAATAGTTATAATTTAAATAAACCTGAGACAAATTACAAAAATATATTTGATGAGCTTACTGTTTCAACAGGATCACATTCAGAATAGTTAAAACTAAAGCTAATAAATGATACATTTCTTGATGTTGGCAAACAGTTTGAACTTGGGGTTGTTCGGTTTGTATTAACATATAAAGTATCAGTTTGTAAGTCTTTTATTGTTAATGGTGGGCTTGCAACATCTATACTGTACAAATTTGTATTTTTAGTAGTTATTTTCACTTATAAATATATAAGATATTTTTGAAAAGAGTAAAGACTTACTTAATCGATATAATGTTCCCACAAATGTAAGAGCTTTCAGCCCTGGTGTCTATGAATCAAAACAAGCTGATTAGTATTTACTAAGATAAACTCGGAAGAAAGAGATTATAAATATTACAAAAATGTTTATTTCTCAGTAACATATAAACAAACTTAATAACTGCCAAGTTATTTTAGTAATAGCTAATAATATTTATCTTTATAAGGAAAAAAACTGTATAAAATATGAGAATTAATTATAGCTAACATTGTATGCACATTAGTGAGATTGATCCAAAGAGCAGAAATAGGTTCATAGTTTCTCATGTACGACTGAAAAAGTCACAAAATTCAAAAATATCTTTAAAAAGTTCAAATTAAAACTTTCACTGCAACTTTTTATGTCGAAAATAATCTAATTAAATTAGCTATCTTTTAAATATTTAAAAAAGTATTTCGATCAACACAAGAATAGTGAAAATTTCATTTTAATTACGTTTAGATACAAAATATAGTTATAAAGACTTTATGCTTCTATAGCTACTTTTTGTTAAATAAAAAAATGTTATTGTTTCTATAAGCCGGATATCAAAATGTGAATCATTTTTCTTTCTTTGCCTAAAATTACTCGACCTACAAGGTACAATGATTTATTTTATATTTGATACTTGCTGTCTATTATTAAAAAAAGCTGGATATATCTGTTAATTGTAACATTGTTTAAAACTTTGATAAATTCATTAAAAAAGATTTTCATTCTTTTATTAAAAGTTTATAAGCAATGTAACTTGTATATAAAAAACTATTTTATTAGTTGTACATTAAACGAATGGTAAAAAGTAACAAACACTTTTGTTTTACGATCTCTAAACAAGTAAAGTAAATCGTTGCTTATAGGTTTTAATTAAAAATATGATAACAAGTAAATAAGCATCACAAAATATTCAATTTTTTATGGGACATATTCCTTAGGAGCATTTTCATTAAGTTGTTAATAAAGATAGTTGATCTAGTATCATTATGCCTTAGAATAAAAAGGTTTGTTTTGTGTAACTGTATTGATGAGTCTAAGACACTCTTAAGTAGTATCTTTTAATTGTTTATGGAGACTAGTAGACTGAAATATTAAGTTCGAAAAAACATTTCTTTAAATCATGTTTTCAAACAAACTTGCTTAAACGTCAGTTTCATCTTTTGTATTAATCATCAAAAGAAAATCCTATTTATGAAATAATCTGTCTAATATCTGGTATCGTTTTCAGTAGTAATATTGTTGTCTACTTTCAGTAGATTAAGAACAAGAAATAAGTTAAAGTTGACCTTTTTACATTTTATTCGATATTTTATGTGGTATTTTTTTAAACTTTTTATAAACTTGTTTATCAAAGTCTTTCTCAAAGTCGATTAGCTTCAAAGTAATTCTGAAAATAATTGTTTTAAAGGATGCAAGAAATCAGAATTATCGGTAGATACCAGCTTGTTTTGAAATTACTCTTTGTAGAGAAGTGTAACCACAAACGACCCAGTCCTTGCAAAATGCAGAAGTAATTAGCAAAATTGTTATAAAAGCTGGAGATAAAGTCAGATGTCTAGCTCATATACAAGATGTGAGTTCTGAAGTTTATGAAGTAGGGAGTTATTCAAAGATTTCAAACTTTGGAATGATTCTTCCAATAAAAATGTCTCGTTTCTTTTATACTTGGAAAAAGTGGTTACAAGTACCATGGTGTAATACGCTATTTTTTCAATTTTGAAGATGCTAGTTAGTTTCGTTATTAGATATATATTCCTTATCATTACTAAACTTATCTGTTTTTAATTAAGTTGAATTTTTTGCTGCAACATTCTTCCAACTCGCTTGATAAATACACCGCTTGAATATGTTTGGTAAGTAGATGACACACTTTGTAAGATGTTTTAGTGATTTTTCTTGATTCTAGTTTGTTGACTGCGTGCTAACTTGAGTCCCTCCAACTTTTTTGTTCCTGTAAGTCTTCTCAAGTGATCATATTCAACAGAATAAGGTTTAGTACCTCTCAACCCTAAACGAGTTCATTTTTTTATTACTATCGAATGCAGGTTAAGCTGAAAACTAAAAAACACTAAAAGCAAGTAAACATGTTTCTGTGATATCATCGCAAATTCTGACTGACAGCTAAATATTTTATACAAAATACTTCAGATCTATTGATAAAATAGAAGAGATTATATTCTAAACTTGAAAACATTCGTTGAGAAGCTGCCGATGAGTTCTGCGGCAGTGAATCCAGCAATGAAAGAATCTAGTCAGCATTTCTTAATCTATACGATGAAGAACTTCTTTCTAGTTTGATGAAATAGTTTATGCTTCTTTCAACTAACTGACAATTTACTATAACAGAATGGAAATATTTGATTTTTGGATTATTTCAACATCGGAGTAATTCAGATTATACAAGATACTGTGCAGACGATTGTTAGTTGAAAATAACAAATGAGCAAAAATATTTTGTAAATCTTTCATTTTATTAAACTAATAACAGAAAGAAACGTTCGATTCTGTAAGCGAACATGATTTAGCACCAGCTACTAAATGTACACCAAATAGCATATAGTGATCTAAAGTTGCCACCACTAGATAGCGCTGAAGTCTACTCTTTCGGTGTCTTCTGCTTCTTTTTCTTCTTTTTAATCTTTAAAAAATAATTTGAAATTTAATGAGTTATTCTCACCATAATCATCAGATACTTACAACATCTGATGAAGCATCTGCAACAGTCTCGGTAGCCTGTCAATCATTTACAATTGTATTTAGAAAGAGATGAGAATGATTTAAAAACGCAAATATTTAAATGATCTTGTGATGAAGATTGGAAACAAAATCAACTTATCAATATATGATTACCTTTCTCTTCTTTTTCTTCTTCTATAAAAATAAAACAAAGATTAGGAAGATCCTCTTAAGAATCAAACAATTTTATTTTTATCTTTAAGATTATGAAAGTATTGATATAAATGAGTTTACCTCAGTGGAAGGTGCGCAAGTTTCAGCATCATCCGCTCCCTGAACATAAAAACAAAATGAGACATCTGCTGATAAACAAATCAAACTTACCTCAGCAGCCTTCTTCTTCTTCTTTTTCTTCTGTTGGACATAAAATCATTAGAAGATCAGAAACTGCTACTGAAAGGTTAAATAAAACTTACTTTTGGAGTTTCTTCCGTAACTTCTTCCTAAAAAACAGAAATATTTGATTAAAACAAATCAGTTCAACTTCTGGATGTTACTTGAATAGATTTGATTTACAAATGATTTACACAGAAGAAAGAATCCTTAAATTAGGAAAATCTTAAAATCAATCTTTACCTCATCGTCTTTCTTTGATTTCTTTTTTTTCTAAAATAAACAAAGAAATTGTTAAAAAATATTTTTATAATCAAATTAGATGAAAAATAGAAAAGATATTACCTTAGTAACAGTTGAACTTTCATCTTGCATGTTGCCATCAGTAACTACCAACGAATCTTCTTCTACAAGAATATATTTCAAATTTATTGTTAAGTTCAACAAAAATCTTCAAACATCAATTAGTTGACATACGTTTTACTTTCTTCACTTTAACCACAGCTCCAGGCATAGTAGAATCACTGGGGTCCTCAGAAATCAACACCTTTAAAAAATTTGTTTGACAATTTTGTTCCAAACACAAGATGCAGCAGTTAGTGTAAAAGCGATTTACTTGACTCTGATTCGTATATTTATCTTTCTTGTTTGGAGTGTTTGCTGATCCAGTGGGTCTTATACCATCAATTCGGTTTTTGTGAGATCTAAGTTTCTCGAGACCAAGCATTGAAACAGCAACATTCGAGTCCTCACCCAAAGCATCATATCTGGTTGCAAGTGCAGCTTTTGCAGCTAACATTCTTGACATCTTACCCTGCAAGTTAAATAGTTGGGATTAATCAACTGATCTTCCAGTGATCGTCTGTAAAAGTTCTCAAACCTTGTCCTTAGCAGAGCATTGACTGACTAGAGAAGCGTGGTAGATCAAACCATATTTTGGGGTACTTTTTCTGGTCTTTATAGCACGAAACAAGGCTTTTTCTGCTCCAAGAATTTGTACAGTAGAAGATGGATGTTTGGCTAAATTGACAAGTGAACCTAGAAGAAGAAAAACTGACAACTGAAACTGATTGAAGTTGTTAGTTACCTGCGTGTGAAATTAATCGAGCACCAACTAGTTCACCAACAATATTTGATAAGTTTGGAGCAATAGCATTCATTCTACCATGTAAATACTCATTCAATTGTGCTCTGTAGTCACTGATTTGAATGATCTGAAAGTAAGATTTTGTTGAATATCAAAGTTCAATCAAGTCTCATATAAAGTACCTGCTCCGAAAGAAGAGTGATGTTGCTGATATCTTCCGGTGAGATTTCAGTTCCCATAGAAACTTCCGCTAATTTTTTCACCTTGAAAATATATTTAGAAATAAATTCAAATAGAAAAGAAATCCAGTTCAAGTCATTAAATCAATTCTTACTTCATCTTCAGTTTCTTCATCTAAGACATCAGACAAATCCATTTCTTTATAGTTGACTCTGAATCCAACCAACTTCACCAATCTTGCATATGATACAGCATCCGGTACAACTCGAGCAAGTTCCGGAAAATGCCAACCATACCACTCTTTACATCTCATCACATAATTGTTGAGCTCTTTATCAATTTCATCAAGTAAAGCTGAAAATATTTCTACACTCACATCTCAAGTACTTGGAAAATCAATTAGTTATGTTTGTAATACTCACAAATGGCATGAACAATCATCAAGTCAACCTTGTCAGCAGAGAACTTCAACTTATATCGAGAAAAACTATGTGCTAACCCTAGCTCAAGAGCTGTCATATCAGACTCACTAACATCTGTAATAAGCAAGTTTTCATATTTCATGAGATAGACAATTCAGAGACAAAAGATATTTACCTTCCAAAAGAGAAGAAAGATAAGTATTGACTCCTCTCAAAATTTCATTGACGATTTTACCATGAACGCAGGGAATGTTTACTTTCAGATCTTTGTTATCCTATTAAAAGAATTTAGAAAGTTTTATTTCAATCTTCTTAACTTTACATGAAAGTTTTTGATTTGGAAGAAGTGAATTTGAAACAAACTTTTTAGAGCAAACTTAAAATTATATAATTGAATCACACCAAAATTATTTGCAGAAAAATAAAGAAAAATATATTTGATAATTTGAATTATTATTTAATATAAACCTTAATCGATGAAGCAATGTCTTTTTCTACAACTAATTTGTCTTTCATATCTTTTGTGTAGACTGAATTTAAAGTTTCTTTCAGTAATTTTGGAAGCTTGCCCTTAAGAGATTTGGTCTGTTCTGAAATCATATAAAAATTTAAAAAAAAATTATTTAAATTTGTTATAAATACTTGATCTAAAAACTACATCAAATGTAAGCAACAATAAAAAATTAAACTGAAATAATATATTATTAAATATATTATTTAATTAAAGATCTTTATTACCTGAAAGAGCATTTTTGGTGCTCTCAAACTTGGTGAACTTAAGAAGTTTGAATCTAAAAATTAAAACAATTAGTTTGAAATCTAATATATTATAGAACAAATTAGAAAGCAATTTAGTTTGAACTCACGTTCTTGTTGGGTCTATATCTTTTCTAAAGAAATCTTCAACAGCTTCAGCAGTCTCAAATTTGTTTTCTTTCAGAACCTTAAAACAATTTTTTCATTTAATGACTTTTTAGAGATTATATCTTCAAAAAATTCTGATAAAAAGCATCAAAATATGGTTTCATTGTTATTGTACACAGTTAAAACAAAAATTTATGTACAAAACATAATCACAAACCTTAAAAACTGCATAACCAGCTGCACTACGACTTAAAATCAGCATATTGATAACTTACCAGTCAAAATCAACTATTTTTGTATTCCACTAAAATATAATAAGTTAAAAAAATTTGAATAAATAAAATAGAGATAAGAAAGTTCAGAGAAATTTAAAAACACAAATGAATTAAAATAAAATCATAAAATAACATAATTATGTATATTAAATAATCCATCTCATAAAGTAGAACATTTAATTAATATTATGAGGTTATTATGCTAGATAAAAAGTCACATAAGGTTGTAAAATATAAACCATGGTTAACAAAGAACTTTAAAGTCCAATTAATAAAAGTAAAAAATAAAATATTTGAGAGGTTTATGAAATATGATTGAAAATTATTCCTTAAGATAATAAAATTTATTTTTCCGCGAATAAACTTTTAAGTTGCTTATATACAAATTTGATTTTTAATGGTTTTTAATACAGATAGAATATTGGCGGCCTATGATTGTAAAAAATTTATAGATAACAATAAAACTTTGAAAATCAGTTGAGCAGTGATAAAAAGGTAAAAAATTTATAAGGAAACTCAAACACAAAAAGTTAACTCAATAATATAAGCTTACTAAAAAAGAGCATTTACACAAAATTAACTAGGTTCTAAAGATTGAGCCATGTGTTGGAGCCCAGAAATTAAAAGCCATGAAAAGTGTTTACAGACAAAAAATATATACTTTGTTAAAATTATTTAATTGAAAACTTTTAATATAAAAATTATTAGTTTTATATTTCATTCACAAGAAATTAATATTTTATAAATTTTACTCCAGTTCTTACATCGTAATTTTAATATCGGAAAAAAATATTTTCAAATTTCTCATCCACTGACTTTGCTAAGAAAAACAATAAAAAGGATATTACGAGAATAATTAATTTCAATCTTTTGAAAGAACTGTATGAATCTTGAAGTTCTTATTAACCTTTCTACTGACAAAGCTCGTTGAGAAACCGGTATCAATGAGTGCCCTAAATTCCATATCCTTAGTAGAGACATCTACCATCACGTGGTTCAATTTCCTGAAAAATCAAGTAAATTCCAGTACGTTATACCTTTGGATTGTCACTGTAGTAATCTCATTCCTTATTTTTTCTTAGATTTCTTGGAAGAGCTTTTCTGAAGATGACAGGTCCGACTAAAACGCCCCTTTTTCCACATTTAAAACACATACTTGATCCAGCCTGGCATTTTTTCAATCATGAGGTTTGCTACATCCCTATTGAAAACGAATTCCCTTCATGATCGCTAATGTTGTCCCTACTTGGTACTTATCCTTAAGTTCTTTTAAATTTACTTCTTCTTCTGCAGTATCGACCGATATTCCAGCACCGAAGTATTGGCTGTTCCGGCGTCCTCAAGTATGACCGCTCGGTGAAAGGCTCTTCTAATCTTAAAATCTTATGATCAAATAACTGTTGCCTTATCTCTGATGAGGATAATCCATCTATAAATAGATCCCTGATCACACTATTTGTGTTTTCTATTGAAAAATATTACTTATAAATTTCTCTTACTTATAGCCGGGCCTGTCATTTTCAGAAGAGGTCTCCCAAAAAACAGCTCTATCGTCGTTTATTTAGTCGTTAATCGCCGCTATTATTAGCCAGATTTTTCAATTGAATAAATTGTAATCAAAATAACTCTTGAAAAAAGCTTTTTCAATACACTTACTTAAGTAGTCTAAAGTCAGAATTGTTTGTCTTGTCTTAAATCTTAAACAATATGAAAATGAAATAATCACATTAAAATGTTTATTAAATAGGTCTTAAAATAACTTCAATCTTTTGTGTAAAATATCATAATAAAGTACGTTTGAAAGCGTTTAATAAATTTCAATAGAAGGGTTACAAAAAACATACTTTAAAAAGTCTTGTCAACCCGGACCATATAATCTGACGTTATAAATTATTAAAATAAGAATAAACTTCATCTAAGGTTGGAGCAGAGATTAACAGAAAATAGCCTATAATTCTAAAATTTTTCATTTAACAATCTTTATTTTGATAAAAAAATAAGTCTTGTAAGAAGATGCTTTTTCATTTATTTATTTGATATGTTGCTGAGAGTTACAAATAGCACAGTTCTTATAGTGAACAAAAACCAAATACTAAAAGCAAATATAATTGAAAGGTGTTAGGTATCAAGTTTTAAAAACATTTCTACAGGTAACTTCTCGCTCAAGATTGAATCAATTTATCCCATATTATTGTAGATTACTTTTAACCTTATTTTACTTTTAATTTTCATTAATATTCATTTTATAATACCTTAATGTAGTATAGGTTATTTATATAAGTAGGATAAATTTGTTCTACACTGTAACCGTTTTTTATTTGACTTCAACAAAACTTTGATACTTAATAGATACTTTATCATCTCTTCCAATTGGTTACGAAGAAATAAAACGTTTACAATTAAAACTACAAATAAAAATTACAATGTTTTCAAACTACCGTCTGCTAGTAATCTTTACTTAGAGTTTACTTGATCAATATGCTTAACAAGATTAGAAATAATCATTTAATTGTCATTTATTTATGTTTTAGTTAAATATGAGTTTTGGTGGTCAGTTTCAACCAGCTATTTTAGTTCCTATACTATTAGATAATTAGTTTCTTTAATTTTCAATTGGAGTTGGAGTAATGGTACTACTTTTCAATTTGATCTCTTGAACCCCCCTTGTTATAGTTTGTTTTTTCTGTTTTAATATGAGTTTATGATGTTTTATTCAAAATTTACAAAATCTAGATTATGTATACTATTCATAATTTCATGGGTTAACAAAATGATAAAACAGTCGTAAACAATTGTGTTAAAAATCTTACAGAACATCAAAACTTGTGGTGAGATTCTCATAGATGTAAGATACAAATTATTTGAGATAGTAATAGCTTATAGCTTTACTTTAAATAAAAAATATAAGATTTAAACCTCTAATACATCTGACTAAAACTTGTGTCAATGTAACATGGCAAAAGTATTTGGTAATACTTAAAGCTACAGCTCCTAATGAAAAATACATATATTTGTGTCATAATAGAATTATATGATTTCAACTGTTCAAATTTCTGAATTGTACTGCTTACAACTCAGTCATTGTCTATTTAAAAAGTTATCTTTAGAAAAATAGATGGAATAAAGCAATTTGAGCAACTTTAAATTTCGCCACTTTAGTTGAAATGGTTGAATTTTTTATCAGTATTCAAATTAAAGATAAGTTCATATTTTTATTTATCTAAAATGCTCTTATTAAACGATGAATACAATTAGTTTCTGTTTATTCTAAACTAATTACAAACTTTCCTTTTTCCTTTGCTAAATTTTTCAAAAAATCTTTTTAGTAACAATTTATTTGTAGTAATATTAGCTAACAGTATTCTTTTAGTTTGTCATTAAACTTTTAAATGTATATCATAAAATAAAAGTTTCAGAGAATTTTATAAAATTACTGAAGATTAAAGTAATTGAATTTTATGTTGAACAATTTTTTAACTGTAAATTTATCATTTTTTAAAAAGTTTTTTTAATTTGGTTAACTTATTTATTCAGCAATATAACTATTTTTTACATTATTTATACTAAATTTTTTAATCTATTTAGTTTCAATTATTTGATTTAATCAGAGTTTATACAAAGTTAATTACTTAAAATATTTTCTTTGTTGGTGAGTTATTGGTTTATGATATATCCACATTCCTTGAGTTTGATGTTTATGTGAAACTAAATCATACAATATTAATCTAATATATTTTAAGGAAAGAAATTTATCAATTCAGTTTTGATTAACTTTAAAATATGGGAGAAAATTCTGCCCAAGACCTAGGTTATGTTGTTTCTCATGATATTTCAACTTTGATAAAATTAAAAGCTTTGAAAGAAATTGGGCTACAAGCTGTATGGTCAGTTTCTACTTGTAAACCTGGTAAGTTTTGTTACTTAAAAATATAATTTATAAAATATTATACATCTGTAAAGCTTCTTGTCCAACAAAACCAAACTTTTATTAAAGAAAACCTTTATCATAAGAACCTTTGTAAAGTTTTTATATTACTTATGTTGACCTGTAGTACTTGAGACCTTTTCCTTATTTCTCTGCAATCATGTTCTGTTATGTTCACTTTAAGAGCTGTATATTTTGTCATCTGTAGCCATGTGTTAGATAAATAAATGGATATCTGTTTTATAGACATTTTTTCTGGATTTGTTCAAGTTTCTATGACTTGCTTAATTCTAGTAACAAACTACCCTGACTGGTAGTGAATAGCTTTTACTTTTTTACATTCATACATACATGCTTTCCTTTTTACATTTTTTTGAGTTGTAATAGATATAGAAGCTAAATATGGTTTTATTAATTTGATAAAATTACTGTTTTCTTTTTCATTTGAGTTTACAATAATTTGACAAAATTATCTAAGTTTTTTTCAAATTGCTTCTATAATATATCCTATAGATAGAATTAAAAGTCCTAGTTTAAGATTTTCTAGTCTAATTATTGTTTTTCCTTTCTTGTAGGTTATGGTGTTAGCATGCTGAGAGACAGTAAATCTGATACTTATTGGCAATCAGATGGTTATCAACCTCATATGGTTAACATTCAATTTAGGTGTTTATTTCTTCATTAATTTATTTAAATAATTCAGATTTGATGAGTTAAGGCTTTTAGTTTATTGCTACAAACTTGTAATTCAATTCCTGAATATCTAGTAATTTCATTTAAATAATTTTATTTTTTTAAGGAAAAAGACTACAGTCCACAGTATTGCAATCAATGTTGATTATAAATCAGATGAGAGTTACACTCCTAGTAAAATATCTATTAGAATTGGAAGTGACTTTAATGATTTAAAAGAAATTGAAGTATTCTTGTATTGTTTTTCTCACAAAATTATCCTTAAATATATTTTTTTCTGTAGAAGTTTCCACTAAATGAACCTTCTGGTTGGATTTGGTTTCGGATTAAAGATAGGCCACAGGCAAAACCAGTTCGAACTTTTATGATTCAAATTGCAATTTTGCAGGTAAATAATTAAATCGTTTTATTATTCTAAAACTAATTTCTTATTTTTGATTATTTTAGAATCACCAAAATGGTCGTGACACACATCTGCGCCAGATAAAGATCTTTTCAGCCGAGAAGGAAGAATCACATTGGAATAATATCTTAGCTGGACAGAAATTTCCTATTTTTAAAAGCGTTGAATTATCACAATACTGTTCTATTCGTTAAATGATATTTTTCTTTCTAACTGTAACCTTGGTTTTGTATTTCGCAGGTTTTTAAATAATTAATCATCCCCTTCCTTTAACACTTTTCAAATGAATTTTATTTATTCATGTCTGTTAGTTATACTTGCACAAAGTTTTGTTACCAAACTCATTGTAGCTAGTGATGTATCTGGTGCTGAAATTAAACCTGCTGATAGCAATCATTTGATGATCTATAGAAATTTATTTAAAGTAAAAAGAAAGGAACATTTGGCGGCAGTCCAAAAACTCTTACTTAATCCAGACATTGCTAAGAAGTCGGCTCTTATAAAGATCATGTTGACAGCAATCATCAAAGTAAATGTGCAAAATTGAATTCAATTTCTTGACAAGAAATCTTTCAGACCATCAAAAGTACATTTGATAAATTAGAAGATTTGAGTTTAAACTATGAAGAAGATTTTCCTTCTGATATGACTGCTAAAGATGGTAACTTCATTTACTTCAACTCTTTCTTCTCTCATCAAAACCATTTTCAGTATTTTCCCAAATATTGGAGAACACTGCCCTGTTTACTGACATCATTATTCGCTTTCCGCATATTTCTCGACCTATTTATCAAAAGAGCAAGAAGTCTTGGAAGCCTGTGATGCGACAAGCGATAGAATTTTGTAATCAAAGTCCAGTCTTTGACGGTGACTATCAAGTGCTTCTTCACAATGTGAGTCTTTGTCGAGTAATCTTTTTATATCAAATTGTTGACAAAGATTCAATGAGAGATTTCGAAAATTTCTTTTTTGTAGCTTCGACAAGAGCTAGAAATCGGAGTTCCTGATGTAGCGTATCAGAATCCATTCGAAGAGCAAGATGGACGCGAAGAAGTTCGAAATTATTCAAAGATTTCACAATTTTTTAACTATGATTGAAAATTTTTAGGAGTTATCTTCTGAAGAACGAAAACTTTTATATAAAGAAGCAAAACGAAAGAAAAAAGTTAAAGATTCGACCAAAAAGAGATCTGCTCCCAAAGTATCTTCTCGAGTAGAACTGTGACTGCTTGTATTAGAACTTTCTATTTATTTTGTGTCTGCTTATAAGTGTGTTTCTATGTGATCAATACAACCTGATATGATTGTTAATTTGGATATATTTATTGGTTTGGTGAAAAATTATAAATATTCGAAAGCAAAGTAAATACACAAGATATTATTCAGTTAGATTATTGTCTTCTACAGGACGGAAACTTTAAATTGAAAACCGAAGAGTTATTAATGAAATATTTGAAAGACAGACACACATTTAGCGCGGAGTGAAACTTCTACGATACAACTACATTAAATAGCGTGATAAAATATTACAACTAAGCAAATAAGTAGAATATGACAAAAAGCTTGCTACAATGCTTTAGGGACCTAAGTCCTATTTAACTTATTAAACAACAGACATTAGATTTTGAGAAAAATATGAAGGAATTATACTTCAATGGAATACGACATCAATAAAACAGCGTATACTTAGCAAGTAGCGAAATTAAAGGTCAAATCTATACACAAATACATATTAAACGGAATGTGCTCATCTGAAAACCCAATCAAATTAAACACTATGCATCAGGAAACTAAATCAATTGAAAGAGAGATAAGAAGATATTATCTAAATTTGTACAATCTTGACATTTTATATAGATTGGATTTGCTTCTAACAACATGCATAACTTTGCAGATATTAGTAAGTTTCAGGAGCAAAGTCAGACATGTTTCAAGGTTCAGCACCATTCTTTTCTAACCAAGACGGTCGGTTTGAAGCAGCCTGGTTGTTGATACTGAATTGTTTGAGAGTAGCTGCCAGTTGCTGTTGATTACCAGCAAAGTAAGCTGTTATTGCATTGTGAAAAAGTAGTAGTTGTTTTTGCATCACTTTCACCTGTAAATCAGATCAGCTGTATTTGATTGAAAGTAGTGGGATTATCAAAGATAAAAGATGATTTAATTATTGATAATTATAAATTATAATTGTGAAAAGTTTTAACAGAAATACTGAATCTCAACTAACTCTGTTTTCATCAAGAAATTGAAGTTTAACACCAACATCTGACCGTAATCTTTCATATATCTGTTTATGTTTGCTGAAATTTAGTTGAGCTTGTGCTTGTCTATTTAAGTTCGATTCTGTACGTGGTGCCAACTTCAAACTATCTAGTTCAACGCGGTAAGCATCATATTCAACTCTGTAGAAACATAAAAACTCCCGTTACTAATCAATCAAACTCTTCAAGCAATCAGTGAGAAGTGGGGTACACACCGCGCGTTCTCATAGCGTTTGATGGTCGTCAAAGTATCATCCATCGTCTTACTGCACAAAGTATTCATCCCGCTGACGAAGAAATTGACAGCAGCTAACAAGTTCTCGCCATTCTTCGATAACACAAATTGTGTTTCACCGTTAAACTGAAATTCTTCCTGAGAATTTAAACAAGTGAAGATTAGATTGATGTAAGGATTTTAACATTCCAATCTCAATTGAGATTTGATGCAAGTTGTAAAGGTATATTTATTCTATTTTGTTGTCAGGTCTTTTTACAAATATTTCTTTTTTATACTTTTTACAAAAGCAGTTTATGAGGAAGTTTAAGAAACAAACGACGCGAAGAATACATTTATCAAAACACCAGATGATTTTTAAGGGTTTTAATGAAGCTTATTAGATAAAATACGAGTTTGAATATAAAATAATCTCTTATTCACAAAAAAATTAATAATTTTAAGAAGAATTTTGAACAACTGAAATGATGATTACTAAAAGATATCATCTGAATGAAAAACTGATATCTAATCGAACAATAAAAAGATTTGAAACATGAAACAGAACAAAAGCTAACTTGAAGGTCTTGTGATTTGCCAGCAAGCTCTCCAAACGCTTCTCCAAGGACTTTTTGAGTCTGACACATCATCGAAAAATGTTCAGCAAATACTTTCATCAAAGCAACTATATTCTCATATCTATAAATGTAATAAAGTCTGAAGTCTAGAGACGATCTTTAGATAACTCTACATCAGTTTTCACAGTTTAATTAAAAGTCATTCACACTCACTTCTGCTTTGTGTCTCTCAAGACCTCAACTCTTGCTTCTAATTCCAAATCAACCGTTCTAGTCCCTCTCCCCATTTTTTCAGAGATCAGTTGCCGAGTGCACTGAAATGAAATCATCAAATAAGTTGAAGACCGACTCAGTAGAGGTAGTGGGTTTACTCTATAAGCTTTTACACTCCAAAGTTTAAAGTTTTCTGCCTTGACAGCTGCTACTTGCTGTACTTCTTGTAAAGTCATTTTAGTGGGAGCAGGTTTTGGTACTGTGTTTCCGAAGCCTAAAAGAAATAATGTTTAGAAGATGAAGGCTGAATTTGGTGGCAATTCACTGCAATTTTCTAATTGAAAATATAAACAAACACATGCTAGTTGACATAAAGTCAATAGACAAGAAAATCTTTCGTTAAATCATCAATCAAACGCATTTCGAAATAAAAATCAGTGAAAATGATCTTATGGCTGCAAAAATCTTCTTTTATTTCAGTAATTAACCAAAGAACTAAGAAGTTATAAAACTTGTCTATCTGCTCATGCCTTAAACAGTTTTAGATACGAACTTGGTAGTAGAGATTGACTTGAATCTAGTTCCGTTTCTAAACAATATTGACAAAAACAGTTGAAGTCTTTTACAGAGATAAGAAAAGGAATAATTTAGATGGAAAAATCAATCAAATCATTTTTGAATGGAAATTTTATCAGAAAATTCTTCATTTTAAATATAATTACTCTTCTAACCATGTTGCTACAGAAATATTCTTGTAAAATTTATTCAAGATATTATCTTTAATTATTCATAAATTTTTAAAATTTATATACTTTTGATAGATAAGATTTTAAAGTAAATGATAAAACTATTTTTATCGAAAAAGTTCAGACTACAAATTAGAATAAACAAATATTAGCTGAGTTTTAAAACCGAAATTATTAATGTGAAAGCGAGAGGAAATAAACGAATGAATGTAAAGGATGTTGTTGCAGTTCGCTTTAAACAAAATCAGCTTTTTTAGTAATAACTAACAAGATGATATTTTGTCCAAATCAAAGTAGTTTATTAAAATCCTTAAAAAAAGTTTCTAAAGATTTTAATTGAAATAAATTGAGATTTTTTCGTTAAAAAATACCAAAATTATCTCAGAAAAAGTCACTGAGATGTTTTTTATTTGAATCTGTAACAATGATGCTTTGTGTAAAATATAAACATTTGTCTCAAAGTAAACTAAACGAAGCTTAAAGTATTCATTTGAAATTGAATTAGTCATTTATTGAAGGATAAAGACCAAACAAAACAAAAGTTAAGAGTTTCTACAATAATATGAAATATTCTCGACTTTTATCAACAAATATTCTATGATGCCAGCTACAAGCAGTTCTAAATAAAACCTGTAGGAGTTGCTGATCTTTTATAAAATGAGGAATACTCCGCAGAGTTTCTCGAGTCTGAGAACATATTATCAGCCACAAGTTTCAAGAAAAACAAAAATGATTTCTTTAAAAAGTAGTTTTAATAAATCTAATCAATAATTAGTCGAAGAACCAATTTTCTACACAAAATTTATTTTAAACAAATAAACAGAAAAGTAAGAACAGATGGTTGAGATGATGATGAAGGTATTAAAGTAACTTAACAACAGTTAAACCAACTTTGAGAACAGGTGTTAAATAAAACCACTAACCCATTGTTGATTTCATTGAAGATGACCTTGAAAGACCAGGGTCAGCGGGTTCAACTGGTCTTGAGCTGCTCAATCGTGCACCAGTCCCGTCACCAGCAAGCCTACTACCGATTGAATCATCACCAGCTAGCCGACTACCAACTGAAGAGCTGTTCCCACTGAAGTAGCTTTGATTGCCTGCTCGAAAGTAAACCAGTTTAGAAAACGGATCAGTAAATATCTCCAACCTTTTTCTGATATCAAACTATCTCAAAATTCATTTAAAGTAGAAAATGCTGAACAAATGCTCACTTACAATTTACTTGCTTATTATCAAGAAACCCAGAAGAAATCTTAACCATAATTCAATAGGAGTTTTTAAACTTCCGAAAAAATAAAACCTCTAACTTAATCAATCACTAGAAACTAGATGCAATGCAAAAATAGTAAATAATAAACTAAATACTGGCAGAAATAAATGATTTAAGCTCACAACAGAGTCATTTAGCTGACTTTAATTGTATTTACTCAGTCAAAACGTTTCCTTCCTGTGTGTGATATATACCACGGTTAAAAACTATCTACTAATTTTCAAAAAGACTTAATTAAAAATCTGATAATACTTTTGAAGTAATTTTAAGGTAGTAATTGAAAAAAGAGGCATAACAATGAATTATTGTTTAATTAATTTCAAAAAAGTTTACAAATAAAATTTATCTTCATTGAATACTTTTTGTTTTTTTGTAAGTTTATAATAATATCATTAAACATTTAATATAGAATATCACTTCTTAATCATCAATTTAAATCAATATGCTTCACAGTTTTAACAGCAAAAAAATACTTTTTACTTCAAAGCTTATTCTTATAACAGACACTAAGATAATATTTTTTCAGTGAAATAAAATTTAGATCAAAATTTGGCACATTAAAAAAACAGTAAAAATTATAAAAAAACTATGGTCAATGAAAGTTATAGGGTTTAAAATCACAAAAACTATTTCACCTTCTCACCTAAAGCTCTTGATATATGATTCAAATCCATTCTTGTATTCATTATTTACGATCAATAATTTTTTTAAACAAGTGCAGAATTGGCAACAAAAAATACATAAGCTAAGCTAACCTATATTAAATCAAACTTTTTTGATAAAACTTCAAGTTTTGGTCTCATTTGTAAATAACTTATATTTATCTTAAAGTTTTATGAAGTTTTTAAACAAATTTTGATTAACTACAACTACGAATTCAAAGTAAGTTTTGATGGTTAACAAAAATAGTCTCAACTCTAACAAAAGTACAAGCAACAAAATAAGTTAAAACATGGGTGGGTTGAATATTATCTCAACTTCAAAATTCATTTATGATAGCTAAACAACAAGCATCTAACATCAACTTATTGTTTTTTGAAAGCTCTTACACATAAGTGGATGAAATCAATGAGTATTTTGATGCTTTGTATAAAACTGCTAATTATTTTTAAACATTTTATTCTGAAACGCAGTAGAAGTACATAAATCAACTTATTGCAGTAGATTTTTATCTTTACATATAGAAGCTTTAGAGAAGGTAGTAAAAACTGTAAGAAAAAATGTTATCAGCAGAAAAGTAAAACTATAAGAAATGTTGCAACAATAAAAATAGAAAAGATATTGATTTTTAAGTGCAACTACAGATTATAATTAGCCTATCTCTAGCAAATTAGTTTTTAGTCTATTTTTGTAAAATATTTTAAATTTTATTGTTTAAAAGACTAATTTAATAGAAGTTATTTTACTTATCTAAAAAATGACAGTTTATCTATTTCAACCATAAACCTAGAATAATTGTATAATGAAAAGGACTGAATATTGAATTAAAACTACTCATTTGTAAATATCAATAATTTTATAATAGTTATGTTACTAATCAAGGCTTATTAGTGGTACTAAAGATGGATAAAACTTGTCCTACTCATCTAGTTAATAAAATATGATAAGTATAAAGTATTGATTAACAGTTTTCAAATATAAAAAATAATAAAGCAGAAAAAATTATTAAAAAATTATCATAGAAATCTAAATATACTAAGTTTATAAATAAATTTATTTTTAAAAGTATCATAACATCAATATGTTTTATATGAGTAAATATATAGATTCAAAAATAAAAAGAATTAACAAAATCCTAAGCAGTCAGACTATTAAACTAATGTAAGAGTATTTTATACAATGTTCTGATTTATAACTGTTTGAAAATCATCAGTATCACTACCATTCCTCTTTTAACTACTTTCAAATGTGACTTTATAGCTAAGTCAGGGTTTAAAAAATAAATTAAATTTTAATCAAAATGAGTTTTATTGTTTATAAAAGAAAAACTTTGAACAAATATAATTTTTATTAAGCTGATTATTTAATTATTTATATTTTTTCTGAATAAGAGAATAAATACGTTTCAGCTCTAGGCTACTATTGTATTTAAAAAAGTTTTTCAGATGAAAATCATGTTTAACAATAATTATAAGTAGACTTACCAGTTGAAGATGCATGTCCTAAAACTTCTTTTGCAGTCTAGAAAAATTAATTTTTTAGTAAAAAATGTAAAGTTTAAGTATGAAATAAAATTTTAAATTAAATAAACTTACATGAATTAAATTTAAATAAAAAATTATTTTTATAGAACTATTTTTTTATCAAACTTTTTTTTTTTAGATTATGACTCATTTCTTAAGAATTTTATTATTAAGACTTTTTAAAAAGATTGAGCAATAAGCTACTTGAACTAGGCTGCTCTTAAAGTTTTTAGTTTTATAAATAATCAATTTATTAAGTTTTTACTAAAATCAAAGCTAAATTCAGTTTTCATCAAATAATAGCATATTATAACTAAAGTTTTAGAAAAACATGAAACATTAGATATGTTTTACAACAAATACTAAAACTTCAATCAGTTTACATTTAAAGTAAAAGTTTAATTGTTGAAACCATTTAGTTTTAATTAAAGTTTATGAATGAAAATCTTAACTTTAAAATAAAGGGTTTAAAAATAATGGTTAGATATATAATACTAATAAGAACAAACATTTGAAATTGTAAAAATCTAAAATTGATATCAAAGACATAATTAAGTTTAGACTTACATCTCTTGTTGATTCAGACATTTCTAAAGGAATTTCTGTTGTTGCCGGAGGGATTTCAGCCATTTGTTTAGCTTATTCAAAACAAACTATAAATTAAACAAACTAATTTTTACAATAAAATCAATTTAATCCTATTATTTAAGAAATTTTAATAACTTTTCAAACAATTTCTTTAAAGTATACTTTACATAAATATCAATGACTAAAAATTAGAGAAATTTTACAGTATAAATCTGTAACTAAATGCGTAGGCTTTTAATTATTATTACTCAACACAAGTTTTAAGGATATCAATATAAAGGAAAAAATTACTAAAAAATACAATACTACAGATAAAAAATAAATGCTAATGTATATGTTGAGTAAAAGTACATTTATGCCAGGTATCAATAAATTAAAAATTCTATAATAAAACAAGTAAAAAACTATTTTGTAAAGAGTTTCAAACAAAACATTGAAATTTGTATATATAATTTAATAACAAAAATTTGGAACAACACTTTAAAGAAATTTCGTTTATAACAAGTTTATATTTAAACTAAAACAACGAAAGTGTCTAGAATTGTTTTTAAATCTTTAGTAAATAGTAGTAAAATATTTACTGAATTTATTGTATAACGATAAATTAAAAACACTATTTGTCGAAATCATACAAGCTTGAATAGCTAAAATTGAAGAAGTTTAAATTATGTTTACTTTAAGAGAACTAAAACTTGAAACAAAATTGTAAGCTTTTGAAGTTTAGGGAGAATATGTCTACTTAATAATTATATTTCCATTATTCATTTATTATATTGTTCATTTCTTATAAGAGTTAAGTGTACGAAAGACAGCAAAATTTTAAAAACATGTAAGAAAATGTAAATTACTGAAATTAAGTAAATACACAATACTGATTTCGTATTTCTAAAATCACCTTTTGGGAGCATTTTTTTGATCGTATTTTCTGCTATCAAAGGGGAAGAACTTAAAAAGAAATTCATAGTTATTCTCAGTTATGAAATTAGAACAATTTACAAGACCACTATAATCTTATTTCTGTTGGCTATTGAGATTTATTTATAGATATGTCAATTTGTGTTTTATAGCTGTTATTAAATTTTTGTTGTATAGGTGAAAATCGAGTCAACTGTCCCAGTGCTATAGGCCAATTTAAACAAAGTTAAATATTAAAAATATAAAAGAGACTTTTAAGATAAACCAATGCTAAAAAATCAAGTTAGATCACTATCAATAAAAGCTTTGTAACAAATTTTACTCAAACTATGTTTATGACTTTTTGGTAATCTTAACTGCAATACTCTTTAGTAACTTAAGAATCTTGGCAAACTCTAATCTGGCAACAAAAACATTTCAAAAAGGTGCAAGTAGAATCCTCTTCAAAAAATTAGATGCACAACGCTCTCCATAGACTTTCAGCAGATTGTGCAGAATGGAAAAAGCTATCAATGGTTCATCTACAAACTTTGTGAATCAAGTTAGAGTCTACGGTGCAAATAAAAAACAGTGATAGAAAGACGGTCACAAAACAATCTCTGTAAAAAATGCAGCCAAGTGTGCCTTTCAAGAAGTGGCTTAATTAGTGACGTACATGCCTACCAAAAAGAAAAGTGTGATTCCATCTTTATATCACGCATTTTTGTTGTGTTAGCTTATAATTCCTTTTCTGACATGTCATATGCTCTATTTTCGTCTCCAAACTTTCCTTTGGTGTATGAACAGTCAACTAAATATTTCTGATATGTTGGTTGAGACATTATTAATTAGTAAGTAAAGTTACCGAAATGTTTTCACTAAAGAAGAGTTATGATGATAACCTAATGTTCAAATTTTTTTTTTTGAGATTTTAGATTTCTAAAGTTGTTTAATGTTAGACAATAAAGTTCTAAGTATAAAACTAACAGTGCTTATAAAATTCTGGATAATATAAACTTAAAGAGAACAAATGGTAAAAGACTTGCAAAAATTATTTAGGTAATAAGACTATAAAAATAACTTGCAACGTAGAACTAATACAAGATTTTTGTAGTTTTGTTACAAGTATAGGAGCTTTTGGTAATGATAGCCTTATTACAAATACCGTCAACACATTACATTTTTTTCATTACATTTCAAATCTAATTAGTACTGAATTAAAAGCTTTTAATCTTAAACAATTAGCATCATAAAATTTGCTGATTAAATCAAGAAGCATTACAATGAGAACCAAAAAGCTTCAACTTTTCTTACTTTCAATCAGTTTTACTAAGATGGCAAATGTAGTTTTACAGATGTAATGATACTGCTTTGTAAAATTTATGAACTTTTCAAATATTTGATATAATTGGTTTGAAACAACTTTTTTAGATACTTGTAGAAATAATTGTAAGCGATATATGTTCTTTATTTTATTATACTTATATAAAAAATTCACAAAAATTTACTTGGCTGTTAAAAAAACAAAAAATAATTTCAAATTCTCTTTAAATGGACACCGGAGTCTCAGAACCTTAAAAAATAAAAGTTATAAATAATACAATAAAATTATTTGTTGATTTTGTTGTTCCTTTAAAAATGTCTTACTTCTTTCAAAGCCAACATCTTCCAGTGATGCATTGTAGATAACTTTACTATTAGTAGTTTTACGATCTAAATTAGGTAAAGCGTAATCCAGCATTTCAAAAAACTTCTGCTGAGTCATCCCTTCTTTGAATTTGATGTTCCGGACGGCCTGAAAAAAATTCTATCTCAGAAACCATATCAAAACATTTTTTTGGGGTTTTCTATTATATCTACTAACAAAAGTTAAAGTTGGAGACAGTCATATTCTATTTGAGAGTTTGTAGTTTAATAAATAAATTACCTTAACAGCCTTTTGCAAATCATTTTTAAATTTAATATTCTTGCTAGAATAAAGAGCTTGCTTCGCACCATCACAGCAGATGAAAATTATCTTAGTTTTATTTTTCAACATATTCTCCAGTGCCTGATGAAACATATTTGTAAAAGACCAAAACGGTTGATACAGCAATCATGTTTAGTAATGAAAATAACTCTTATTAACGTTTAATTCCATTAAAAAAGCAGCTAATAACGACGGTTTGCAACAACTGAACAAGCGACTACAGACTAAACTAGTATTGCGGAAGGCGCCATAATAACTAGACAACACATTTACATGTGCGGTAAAATAATTTTCTGATATACATTTCAAACATATCACAGTTATTCTAAAACATTCTTTTTAAAGATGAAACCATTTATATAGACTAATTCATATAAAAACTATTTATTTAGATGAAAATAATTGATAAACTTGCTTGAGAAGTTTCAAATCTTGCTTTTGCTTCTTTCACATATTCTGTTGTTAGAAGAACTATCATCCGATGTGAACGTTCGAGATTTCTGATGAATGTTTCCACCCAAGCTACACAATCATATAAACAAAGTTTTCAGAAATATAAACAAGCAGCTATAATAGAATTAAATGAAGATACAAAAAGCACTTTAAGAGAAGTTCCATTAATTAGATACTAAGTTAAACCAGTTCAAAATCAATTTTAGAGACTTATTTAAACTTAAGACTTCTTTGTTGGTAAAATATAAATGTTGAACGACTAAAAATCAAACTACTAACGTCCTAACTCCATGTGTTGATGTTCATCATAATAAGAATATTGTTTCTTATCAAGCAAACATTTTATCCATTTAACTACTTTAGCAGTTGTTTGAAACGACTTTTGATGAGTTGGAACAACATACGATATCATTGCTACATATTCTTTGTTATCTGAAATAATAGATGACATTAAACAGTTTTATTATGTGAATTTAAAATCAAACTTGTTAAATAACATTTCTTGTCAAGATAGAATCAACAACTATTTTGATGTAAACAGAAAGGTACAAGTTAAATTGATTCATTACTTATCAATCTATAAATACTCAATAAAACTGACCATCATCATATTTTCCCATATGTCTTCGAATAAATAATTTAATTTGGATGTGAAATTGCCAATAAACTAAAACTAAGGTAACTCCAAGTAAAATAAAACTCAAACAAACAGACAAAGCAATAGCTAGAATAGCTAGCTCATAACTGTGATTGTATTCAAGTAAAATGGTTTGAACAGTTGAAGATTTTCCGTAGTGATGTAGTTGAACATAGATTACACCAGCATCACTTTTGTGCAAATTTCTGTGAATAATCAGCCGATGAATATTTATAAGAACAGTTTATAGAGTCTTACTTTAGAGAAAGGATAATTTCTGGTGTCAGAAAGGGTGATTGCTCTTCAAGCTCTGCCACTGACGGTACATGATAAAAACAAACTTTTGGAATACTTTTAGATCTTTTCCTGATTACAAAATAATGTTTTAAACTTATTGTTATCTTTCGTTTTTAATTATCTTGAAGAGTAAAGAAAATTTGTTATTTTTTTCCACAAAAAAATAATCATTGACATTTTAAAAGTTCAGAAAATGTTTTAAAATACAAGATGTACAAAGAAAATATTCTCACATTCTACATCTCACATCCTCATCTTTTGCAAATAAAACTGTTGATTGGTGATTTTTACAAAGAGTTTCATTGCTATCATCATTCAAATTTTTCTGCATTCAATTTAATTACTTTTTTACAAATTATTTTATGTAAAATTCATGAAAAATTTCTAACTTTTGAATTAAGTATTTTAAAATACAAATGAAACTAAAAGATGATAATAAGTTTAAAAATTAAATAGTTTTTGTTCATAACCTTTCAATAAGATTTAAACTAACTTTGAACCAGGTAACATTGATTTGATTTTCATTAATTAAAGAGCTGTCTATTTGAGCCGTACAAGCAATATTGATATTAGATCCAGCGCTAAAAGTGATATTTTTGTTGCATATTATTGTAGGTTTAATTCGATCTGAAGATTCTGTAAATTGTAAGCAAAATTATAACACTAAAATCCAACTAATAAAAGTTAATTAAAATTAAAAAAATTCTAATTAAAAAAAATTATAATTGCTAAATAACAAATTTTGAAGAGTATTATACCTTAAGTAATATTAAACATTTTGTTATGGTAAATGTATTAAACTATTAAAATAATATTATATAATTTCTTTTTAGTACTGAAAATACACGTTTCCGTAGTGTAGCGGTTATCACGTTCGCCTAACACGCGAAAGGTCCCCGGTTCGAGCCCGGGCGGAAACAATTTTTTTCTAAAAGTCTTCTAGCAAAGGCGAACAAGATACAAAAGAAATAGGTCCTTGCTTTTTGCCGTTTACGCAGCAATTGTTGCACATTCAGCAAAAAGACTACAGATGTTGTTGGACGGATTTTCTTTAGCTTATAGGGATTTTGGAATTAAAATCAGTCAAAAAAGATAAAAGCTCTTAGCCAAGGTGTTAACGTCCTATCAACATCGATGGCTGTGACGCTAGGGCTGTAGATAACTTTGTCTATTTCGACCCAAGAATAACATCATCAGTATCAATAGAAGCCGAGATCAACAACCGCATCGGTAAAGCATCTGGTACATTTGCACGGCTTACCTCCAGAGTCTGAGATTATCCAAAGAAATTTGTCGAAGGTTAACGAAAGTAAATTCATGACTTTCATTCCCGTTGTCTTTGTCGTATATTATGTTTAAGATGGCAGCAAAAGGCCTCAAACAAGAAAGTCTTGAAACGCACTGACCTAACAACAATGTACAGCTAAGCAAGCAAATTGATGACGGACTAATCTCAAAGGATCTGTTGTTTGGAGATCTATCTAAAGGTAAACTTAACATCAGCCCTCCCTGTTTCTATTTTTAAGATAATTACAAACGCGATAGGAAATCGCTTAACATCAATGCCAGCAATTGAGAAGATATCAAAGCAGATCGCTCCAAATGGTGCTCTCTACTCCACAAACAACTGAAGAAGAGAAGAAAAACCAGCTTTAAATAAAAGGAAGAAATCCTAAAAAATTGTCTTCTGTAAATTACTGTGTCTTGCTTTGTTTTTAACAACACTTGTAGAGCACAAACCGGTTCTTGAGTCCGCTTCTTGACCGAAGCAGACCATTCTTGTTATCATTAAAATATTAATCTTTCGAATATCAATCTTTAAGACGGCAAATAACTCAACATGATATGTTGTAATTGTTCGTTGCAAAAATGTTTTGATATTTAAGTGAGTTCATAACAAAATTTTAATAATAAGTTAATTTAAATAACTTATCATATATTTAATAAGAATATCTAAATAAAGGTTAAATAAAATATTACTTTGTATCAAAATTTATAGTAAACAATATTTTGTAAAACTTATTTATTAGCCTGTATATGACGCAATTACACAAATTGCATTAGTTAAGCTTAATAGCAATAGAATAACGAACGTAAGGAAATTTACCTCTGACACATACTTGTGTATGAGAAGTGTATAAAACAACTCCATTTAACTTGACAGCGCAAGTGTATAACCCAGGATGATAAAAATTGATTGAGAACTAACAAATAAGTAAATTAAAATATTGAGGTTGAAATTAACAAATATTTCAATTAATTGAGAAAATAACTGATTTATAATTTATATAACACTTCGCAATAATTATTTTCAAAATTTATTTTAAAGAAGAAAATAATAAAAACTAAATCCCCTTAAAAACTGACCATCAAAGAAGTTCCATCTAAATCCAAAGACTCATACCACGGATAACCAAGCAACTCAGAGGTATTGTACAAAGTCAAGTTTTTATACATTTTTGTATAAAACCAATCAAATTTCCAATTACCTTCAGGAAAGTAAGTTGATGAAGATTCTATAAAGAACAAAGTTTTTTATTTATCGAAAGATTTACTTTCATCTTCTGGAGGATGTAGATAATGATACAAAATGTAAATATTGAATATTCTGTTACAAGTCTCTTTAAAAAGAAAGATACTATACACAATTTTGTTATTCTGTAACTTAAAAAAAAGAAAATGATTTCATCATTCACTGATAAATGTCAAATTAATAAAAGTTTTTTACTTACTATCAATACAATGGATAGTTTTGTGATCAGAAAATTGTGATGATAAATCAAAGTATTTATTAGATACCATATCCTTATGAAGACGACCATCTTGTGAAGGAGTGAGATTATATATTAGCCTTGGTTGTATTACAACAGTTAATTTCTTACATATAAACCCACTAGTCTGAAGAAAACAATAAAGGAATAAATAAAAGTAGTAACCAAAGATTAATAACTGAAGTAATTCATTTAATTAAATTAATTTTATTATAAAATTAGATTATGTGAAATGAAGAAACACTCTTGAATATTTATTCATAATATATAAATTCATATAAAACCTTTTAAAAGTTTAAGTTCAACTTTTTTAAGCTTTTTGAATACTATAACCCATTTTTGCTACCTATACTTAATTCAACAATTTGTCTTAAAAACATAAATATTATATAATAATTAAAGTATTCTAATCAGTAATCAGCTTTTATTAGCGATTAAGAGCTTTAAAACTCTAAAGTAGTTTTTAATCAAGATTTAATAAGATTTTAACAATCTGTAAATGAACTTTAAATTTAAAGGATAATTAGTTTAAAAGACTTATCAAAACATAATACAGATTTTAAAACAAATGAAATTATCTAAAAATAACTTATAAGAAAGCAACCGATCAAAATGATATGATTTTTTAATAATATTTCAAAAGTATGAAACATAAAAGGTCGCCTAAATTAAAAAATTATTTATCTAAATCTTTTGAAATAAACTCATCTAAATATATAACTTATTTCTAATACAAATTGATAAAAAATCTCATAATTCATTATTACCATAAAAATAAAAGGGATAATTGAAAAGAGAAAAAATATATATCATATTATTTATTTGTTTGTTTATTTTGTATAATGTCTAATTAAAATTTTTCTAAAAAAAAACAGCAAAAATTATCAAGTAATTATTTTGTTTCCAGAGACCCACTCAAACATCACTAACAATAAAACTATCTTTTATAAAAGTAACACTTTTATAATTCTTCCTTTCTATATAAAATCATGTTTAGAAGACTCACCATAGTTAGATTATATTTGATGAGCTTCTCTGGCAATTTTTTAAGGTCAATAACAAAAGATTCATTATAAGCATGATTCCCATCACTAATAATACACTACAAAGAAATGTTAGAGTTAAAAAATGATATTTGTAATTACAAAAAAAATATACAAAATTTAAAGCATTACTTCAAATTTTAAAATCTGGAAAGTAAATTTGAAAAAGAAAATAATAAATAGCAAACCTTAAATGGTTTTGAATAATTATTGAATAATTTTGAACATGATAATTTGTAGGGCCATTTAACATAAATAGTTAAATTTCTATCCAGCATTTGCTTGCACACTTCAGAGCTTTCTGCAAAACAAATAAAAGTTTTTATTTTCTGATTTTTCCTTAACTAAAATTCAATTTAATCATGCCTTGAGTAAAACATAAATTTGTTTACATTTTTATGAACTCTGCTTCAAACTTACATTTGAAAGAACAACTTATCTAACAAATTTAAAAAATTAAAAATATTGCTTACCACACATACAGAAAATAGGTAAAAAAATAATCAAAAAAATGTAATTGCACATTTAAGAATTTTCAATTTTCCATTCTAATCTCATTAAATCTGAAAGTTAGTTGTTTAGAATAAAATTCTTATAGTATAAAAGCCAATCTATAAATAACTTAGTATTACCAACTTAAAAAAAAGAAATTTTAGCAAAAAAACTTGTTCAATTGAATACTAGCAAAAAGAGCACTTAATAAAATTGATCGAACAATTATTACTTATAAAATATTAATTATCATACATTTATTATATAAATAAGTAGTGATTATTATATATGATCGTTTAGAGTACTTTTACTACTAATGTAAGCATAAAAAGTAAAAAAAACAAGATAATTTGTACGAAATTGTACTTTGATTAATATGCCCCAATAAATTCCTTTAAAAATAAAAATATCCCGCTTATAACAAGAAATTAATAGAAATTATTGAAATCCAATTGTTTCAAGAAAATTTTGCAAAGCTGATCAATATTCCAAGACACTGTATGAAGGATTTAAATGTTACACTATACTATTAGAGATAATATAAACAAATTATCATTCTTTGTATGATTTAAATATCGTTGTATAAAACCTTTACAACACTATAATAAAGATCACTTTAAATTAATAAAAATGTAAAACATATCTTAACATGCTCTGGCGTTTCAAGATGTTGAATCCTGAAAAAAACCTTGAGACGGAAAGCTTACTGGTTTGATTTATTACATCGACTTCAAAAACTTAAGCCAGAAACTGCTAATATTTTGATAGATATTGTGCTTGGCGATGAAAAAGACTTTAAAAGCTCACAAAAAAGTAAATACTTTAGTACAGTTAATATTATATTACTATTATAAGTAGATGAAGGCTATAAAAATATTTTGAATCTCTAAAAAAGTTTGACATCTATTAGTATGTAAAAAATTTCTAACCATGCATAAAAAGCAAAATCTTGTCTTATAAATTTTCCCAATGATGGTTTGGTATTTCTGTATTATATAGTTTCATGGTCAATAACAAACCGTTTTGTAGGTAAACATTCAAACATGGAACAAGCTTTATTCAAATTTAATGAAATGATAGTTATAGTAGATATATAACAATATAAGACATGTATCATTTATATATAGAATTTTACAATGGTAAAGTATTCCTGTATACTTTTTTATGTAGCTTTTAGGTGGTATTTGTAAATATATAGTGATTGAATAAAAATAAATACTAGCTTAATAATTTTGTTCAAAAAATTTTTTAATGACAGCTATATTATAATACTTTTATTTTTAACTTTTTCTTGTTTTTGTAAATAAAGGAAGTATTTAAAATTTTGTATAGTATTTTCAATTGTTATTTTATTCTTTATATGAAATAAAACTGTTTTATAAAATTAGAAATAGCATTAAATAAATGAAAAATGACAAAGAAAAATTGATACAAAATCTAAACAAAGTTTGTCATATATAGTATATGGATAAAAGAACCTTAAAATATTCAAAATAGAGACCGTAATAATTATTGGTGTATAATAAAATGTAATTAAAAGAACAAAGTATCATATTTTACACTAAATTTTCAACCTCAAATTCTCATAAACAGTTGGTTAAATAGTCGGAACTAGGTAAAATTTCATAAGAGCTAAGTTTGTTAGATTCTTTTTTTTAAGTAATTTAACAGGTTTAGCAGAATATTACAGATTTTTTATAAAACCTAATGCACAATTGATAATGTTAAAGTATATATACGTATATATTTGCTAAGGTGCTTTAGTTTGCAAAATTGTAGTAAGCCATAATAGTATTTTCATGTTGATGCTATTAAGAAACTCTTCACTAGCTCTAAACCTAAACTTATTTTAGATTTTAGTGAGTCTTAAATTTTTAGCTATCTTTAACTGAATAAATTATTCTTTAAGTTATTGTTTCTCATAATAATTCGTTTATTAATATAGATTTAATATTTTGTATGTAATTATCATTTTTGAATAATTGTAATTTAAGTTGTATTTTTAACTATCTGAAAAAGCGACGCTTGATACTTTAGTTTTTAATTCTTGAGGTTTCTTGGTTTCATCAATGATTTTTAAAATTTATTTTAATAATAGATTGATTAAGTTTTAATTTATTAAAATTATTTATATATATTTGCCATTGAATAATAATACAATTTTAATTGTTATTTTCATTCAGTTTTATTTTTCACTTCAAAATGTTCAAAAAGTGAGTATAAGTATTTGACTTATTTAAAATATTTATATTAAAAGCAAATTATCTTTAATTTTTATTTCAATGGTTTTAAAGTGTTTAGTTTTACCTTATAAAGATTTGTCTTTTAATATAAATCATTTATATAATACAACTGGTAAATAACAAATAAAAATAAAAAGCTTTATCAGTTTAAGATTAGCATCATATGTGTTGTAAACCCATGAAATTTGTATTTATTTTAGATTCGTTGAAAGTGAACATGTTTCATCCACTAATTTATTAAAGTCTTCAGTTCAACGCCAGATCAGATCAAAGCTTATCGAACAAATGCCAAAATTTAGTGATTACTTATTAGATGTTTGGCCAAAAAAGGAAAATGCAAAAATTATTAAATGGTTTGTTTAATTCAACTAATTTAAAGAAATACTTAATTGTAAAGTTTTTCAGGTTGTATTAATGTTTTTAAAAGATTAAAAGTAATTTCTAAACCAAATTTAAATTCTGTTTTTA
The DNA here is from genome assembly GCA_034620365.1 of Pegea sp. RAD2-039. Lineage (NCBI taxonomy): Eukaryota > Metazoa > Chordata > Thaliacea > Salpida > Salpidae > Pegea > Pegea sp. RAD2-039. Next base: position 3,434,667 of record JAQGEQ010000071.1, read on the forward strand.
TTTTATCAAACTTGCCAAGTGTGACATATCTTTTTTGAGGTTTTTTATGTCTTACAGTCATGATCATATTGAAATTCTCTTAATTGGTGAAACTCCAACTTTTTTTAAGCAACGTGACAGTCCATGGTTTCCAACTCTTAAGCTGTTGCATCAATGTAAGCTTGTCAACATTTATTTTCAGTTTTTTTGGTTTCTCTATTATTAGATTAAATTAAATGTTGATTTCAACTATAAGTAATTTTTTATGAATTAACATTTTATTTAATTTTTTCTGCAATTATGTAATATTATTTTAAGTAAACAATAAATTGTATAAATCCATCTACAGTTTCTTCATTTATATTCATAAAACAATTTTTGTATCTTTATCATTCGAAAATGTTTTAGTCAAACAAGATTATTTTTTCTTTCATTAAAAATTGTAGGAATCTAGAAATTATATTTCTATTTTATGAATATCTTTCTAGACCCATTTATTTTGCCCAAGCAGCAAGTTGACAGAGGTGCCATCAAGTTTGTTCTAAGTGGTGCTAATATTATGTGTCCAGGTTTAACTTCAAAGGGAGCTAATTTAAACCTAGAAACTTCAGCTCGTTCAGTTGTTGTAGGTTTGTCTATCAACTTTTAATCCACTTGACGTTTTCATCTTTGTAGGCTGTACATGCTGAAGATAAGGAGATGGCATTAGCGATTGGGTTGATGAAGATGTCTCCAGATGAGATGTAAGTTGATTTCATAAATAGATTATCAAATATTATAATTGAATGGTTGTGGTATAAATAGTTTGGCCATAAGAGCTTGTGACTAGACTTTCAATTTTGACTACTTTAAAAAACTACATTTGTTTATATTTTTTCTAATTTTTACTTTTTCTAATAGACAATCAGTGAATAAAGGAGTAGGAATTGATACAATTCATTATTTGAATGATGGCTTGTGGCATTTGAAGATAAAATAATAATCAATATTTAATAAAGTTTGATTTTTGAAGATTTGTACTGCATTGAAAAGATATTATTTTATTGGTTCTGTACTTCTATATATATCTGAACTGACTAGGGAAATGCTTGAAAAAAGCTTATACAATAAATGAATTCATTGTTTGAATAAACTAAAAAAATATAGATGTGATGATGACTCCTATTCATTTAACTTTAAATATCTTCTTATTAATCTGAAAATTAATCCTTGTTTCTATTAACCACATTGAGATGTATTTTATATATTTTAATATAATTATAACAAAATAAAAAGTATATTAAACTGGATAATTTTGTTTTAATAGTAATTACATGATTCTAAAGTCTCACAATTTCAAGATACTTTACAAAAAATGAACAATAAGGCGATATATAATTTGATTAATGTTTTAAACAAGTTAGGTAGTAATGTGAAGATGTCTTCATTGTTTATAAGATCACAGTGATCGTTTTTAAGAACATATTAAAAGATACTTTAACAAGGATCCTCTGATCTATTTGCATGTGCAAAAACTGGCCCATAATTTTTATGTACTTCAGTCACTTGTTGTGTAATCAGACAAATAATTTGTAACCAATCAACAAGAATTTCCTCTTCAGGTGAAGTGCTGCCTGTTAGTTCTTTCTTAAGAGTCTGAAACTATTCAACGAGCTTATTCGTTACAATAAGTTAAAATATATAAATTCAAAATAATGTTTATCGTTACTGGCAAAAATATAAAAACTAATTCAGATTACTTATAGGAGTTAATCTAGTTACATTAGTGTAGAGGACTTAAGTTTTATAGAATACAACCTGAGTATGAGGTTCATCAAACATATTTTCCGAGGATGATGGATCGTATAGTATAATTTTCTCCAAAAAGTTATCACCAATCATCTAGAATACATCTGATTACTGATTGATACAAAACGTCTTGACATAAGAAACAGTTTTATTGAAGAAAAGGCTTGCAAAAATCAATTTGAAGTAAAAAATGTCTTAGTTAAATAAAACGCAATTAAAAGCTTAGATTAACTGAGAAATATTAAACTATCAGTTTGTAGAAACCAACTACTGGCTGTTTTCTATATTTCTTGATAATCAAACTTTTCAATATTCTTAAAATTAATGAAGATTAAAGCTAAAAGTTTATGAATAGAATTTTTTAAAACAAATAAGAATCGGTTGCCGATTATAATTTTGAACAATAGTAAGCTTATTAGCCTAATTACGAGTCACATTTTTCAAAGTATCAAATTTCTTAGCTGAATTTCTTAACATTTTCATTACTTTTTACAAGCAATTTTTATTTTACAAAACTTATATATACACTTAAACTAAATGTAATAATTATAAGAGAACCTGCTTAAAAGTCAAACGGTGATTGTTGCTTGTTGTATCTTCAGTAGAAACTTCAGAAGATTCTTCTTTAATCTCATTTGTAGTAATTGATTTTTGAGACTGCATGCTTGAATCTTCTAGTTCATCCAGATCAATACGATAAAGAAGAAGATAGACCATTTTTAAGATCAGATATATATTTTTTGAAAAAGTATTCTGAAATATAGTTTTTCGATGTATTAAACATATAACAGCACAATAATTTGTAAGCTTGCAAAAAATAAATAATTTTCTAATTATGTTCAGTAATAGTTCAAATATGTAAATCAGCACCTCATTTTGGTCTGGTAGAAGAGTTTGAATATTTATTTGTCGAATATCTTTATGTAGAGTTCTTAATACGATTCGATAAAACATCAATTCAGTTCTTATTTCGTCGTTACCTTTCACTTCAAGTTCTTAAAAACAGTTTTAAAATTAAATAAAGTTTCTCACTTATCAAGTAAATTATTTTAAGTTGAAAAAATGTAATTCTACGAATACTCAATTACCAAGAAAAGCTTTTTTATTTCCTTTATTCAATTCGTCACTTATTTCATGATTTGATTCTTGCCAAGCTCTCAAAATTGATAAAAACTTTTCATCTGATTCAATTTTATCATATGTCGAAAGATCAAGTAAACACTGTAGATTAAATCAAAAAGAAACAAACTTATAGAAATCATAGAGAAATTATATAGTTTAATCTTGTAACAGTAACTAATGGGATGTTTATATCAGAGTACTTCTTGGTTTGCCCAAAATATTTAAGCTGAAATTCACCTGACAACCACCTAAAGGGTTTCGTAAAGGGAAAACTATGTGGTTTACTCCCAAGACACTTGTTGTTGTAGTTACAGAAGCTTCCACACAATCAAATAGATAGTCTTGGAAAGGATCTTTTTGAACAATTTCTTCTTTACAATTACTTTTGATTTCGCCTAAAGATTAAAATAAAAATAATCTTTATTTATTGGGTAATCAACCTTTTCAAATTCTAAAAATTTATGCTTTATCAGATAAGATAAAGTTTTCTTTTCTAATAATAGTATTTAGAATAAAAGTGAAACTCAAAATAAGAAAAGTTGTTTAGTTAAAAATACATATTGATTGTTAAATAAGTGAATCGTAATGTTTTAAAGTTGTAAACAAAAATATTTTATCGGAAATCAAGCAACTTATCCGACCTTTGTCAAAAACTAAAGCTTTACACAATGAAAATGATTCAGTAGACTCTTCAGAAGTAGGTTGGACAAAATACATTGTAAGATTGAAGACAGATGGAACATTTTCCTTTAGCCAGAATAAGCTACTTTCAACAACGCGACACAGTTTTCTTCGGGAATCAATAATATGGAAAGCTTGTGAAAATGTTGCTGCAACTCCCTGAGTTTAAAGCTTGAAATCAAATAGTATTTAAATATCTACAAATTTATTTGTTAGAAACTTAAACATTTAAAGATAAGATAATATTTTTAAATATAATTGATAAAAAGATATTAAATATAAATACCTCAAAGTATTCAATTTCATGTTGAACAAAATAATTTATTTCATCTTTGCAATAAGTATCCACAACAAGTAACCCAAAAGTTCGACCTTGTACATCTTGTAAGGGAAGAAATATTATAGACCCATCATATTCACAATTATCCTCACTCCAAGGGAACCTTTCATCTTCATCTATCACACTTGGAAGATACAAGGGTTTACCTCTTCTCGCAACTTCCAAGCTGAAATTGAAGTTGGGTTGTTTTGGTTGTTGAGTTTAATTAATTAGTTTCAATCATTTTTATGGTAAAAATTTGAAAATAAATTTTTTAGCAATCAGAACCTTTACTTAAGATGAGTAAACTTTCTATGATTTGTTGCGAAATAAATTTATTTAAAATATAAAACTTGATTTGATTCAAGAATATAAATTACAGAAAGAGCTAAAAAGGAATTACTTAATTTACAAAATCTTTAAATAAACGATTTTTAAATGAAACAAACATCGGACGAGTTAGTAATCAGTATCAGTGATCACCTAATCTCGTTCATGTCATCATACACAACTTTGCCAATTATAAGAGATGAAATATTTGAAGTTGAAGCAACAAAGCGAAGAAGAATAGAACCTCTTTCAGTTTCATCAATATTACTTTCTAGTAATCCGATGTAAGCATTTAGTTTTTTGTTGCAACCATGAAGTTCTGCATCCTAATTATTAATACAAAAGATTTTAAACAATTAGAAAAGCTTCTTAATTTATAATAAATAAAGTTATATTTTAGTTTAATAACTTGAGCTACTAAATAAATAGTTATCAAATCTTAGAAATATTTTTTTAGCTTTTCACTTTTTCTATAGCATCAAATAATGCATCATAACATAATTTGATATCAACTCCGCTTGTTATAGCTGATGTCATTATTTTATTGATCAATTTTCTTCTAGCTTTGCCCCTGATTCGTTCAGCAAACGGAAGCTTAATTACTGACAAAGCGAAGGAGAGAAAGTTGTCAAGTTCCTAAATAAGTAAGTATAAATTTACTTTAAAAAGTTAATGATGCATATTTTAAATTATACCATAAAACTTGTCATCGTGTATATACAACAAGTTTTATAAAATCAAATTTAGGGAATAGTTTAAACGTATTATACATAGATAGTAGAACTTTTTGGTAATAAGTCATTATATTATAATGACAAAAAAAGTTATTTAAAAAGTGTTCAACAAACTATCTTTTATGATTTTGTGACAAATTTTTGTACAAGTTGTAAACAATTTATCGAAACTGTTTTATGAAAACTGTTCAGAAGCAAGCTCACATTTTCTTCATCAGATAGTCCGGAAGCTAGAGCAATGACATAGATTGCAAACTCATCTTTATTAAGTCTTTCTTGTTCACTTAGCAAACTTTTTTCCTTCAAATGTAATAAAGCATCTTTTGCTATTTGTATACAACGTTTTGTGTCCATGCCATTTTTATATCTAATATATTCAATAAGTATACATTTATTTCTATACTTTGATAAAAATTCAAACTATTATTTCTAATAGTTGTTAAACGATTATAATATTTGAAAAGTTATTCATCGACTACTAATCTAAAAGAGAATTTTTCTTAAATAATAAATATTTAATCTCTGTTGTCTTCAAATCAAAAATTTAGTTCAAATTCGATGCCTTAATTCTAGCACAAGATACTAACTTAACAGCAATTGAGTTGATTTTGTTGACACCCACAAATCCACTTTTCTCATTATCCATTTTTTCAAATAAACTTTCAACAAGCAAATTTTGTTTCTGTCGAATTTTTTGTATTCTTTTCTGAAAATTTAAAATGATAAGCTTTAATATGTGGTTAAGTTAAGAATAATAAAATGCTGCTTATATATAACTTTGCTTTTTTTCATTTCATTCTAACACAATGTCAAGTAGTTTTTATTTAAACTAACTTCTTCTAGATTAAAAAGTTTTTCCTCTTCTGACAACAAATAATTTGAATGGAAAAAGTTAATAATTTCTTCAATTATTTGTATTTGATATTCGTTGTTCAAAAATTTTTTCAACATTAAATTGAAAGTAGAAAATGATAACTTTTTCGAATTAAAATTGTGAAGAATTCTGTCAATTATATTAGTTAAAGATAAAGACGATATTAAGATGGTGAATTTTACCTTTTGTTAGAATTAACTAACAGTGAAGATGAATAAAAATCAGAAATATTGATAAGATCTGATGATATCGTAACGTTTAAGTAGGTATCATCATTTGAAGAGAGTTCTGCAAAGAAATTTACACTTATGTGAAGATGATAGAAAACATTTTGGTTTTGAGACATACTTGTAGATTCAGTTTCCTCAGAAGTCTTTTCTTTTTCCCCTGAAATCTCTGATTTATTTTCAGTTTCAGTTGAAACTTGTTCAGCATGATCTTCAAACTTTGCCTCGTTTTTTACACTATCATCTTTTTTCTCACTATTTGTATTTACTGTTGAAAATAGAAAGTTTAATTTGTCATTTATAAATTGAGGCTTTAATAGTTTTAAAAGATAATTAACAATTTAAGTTTGATATAGCAGCTCATAACATTGCATTTGTAGTTATAAAAAATTGTGTTTAATAATTACTTTGTAAAGATGACAAATTATCATCTGACTTCTTGATCAAATCTTCCTCCTTAACGTGACCGTCAGACACATTTGTTGTTTCTCTGTGGCAAGTAATCTGATGCTTTTCACAATCACCTGTTTTCTCATTTTGAAAAACTTCATTTTCGACACAAGCTTCATCAACTCTTATTTCGCTTTTGCAGCTATCTAATCCACTCTTGCTTATATCATTACTTTCACTATCAACTTCACTTTCTATTGTTTTTCTTGAACCATCTGTACATCCATTAAATTCATCTTCATTCTTGCCTTCATCACTTTTATCCTGTTTGACTTCGATGTGATCTGCTTCTTCAGATTTAGTTTCATTCTCAGAACTGATCTTGTTTTCATTCACGAGATCAACACAGCTGTCATTTTTATTATGACTTTCTTTCTGATTGTCTTTCTGATTGTTTTTTTGATTGTTTTTTTCATTTTTTGTTTCAATTTTATTTCCAGTAAAAGCATCCAAATCATTTTCATCAACCTCTGCTTTTTTTGAATCAGTGTCGTCAATTTGAATCTCTTTGTTCGCTTCAGAATTTGTTTGATTAAAAATTTCTAATGAAGAATAATAAATCTTCATTATGATTTTATACACAAGATACGATTTTTATACAATTTGTTAATACCAAACTTTTGATACAAGTTTGTCTTAGAAAAACTAATGGTTTAGTAATTAAATGCTCAGAACAAAAATAAACATTTTTATTTTCTTAGTAAGATTTATTGCGTTTAAAAACTGTTTAAGAAACTTTTTAAGGTTTGTGAAAAATGTTATTCAAAAAAAAATTGTAAAAATGCTAAAATATATAGATTATTTTTGAAGTACCTTTAGAAGTTTCAACTTCTACAATCTGAGAATTGACTTTATCATTTTCTTCAACTTCCAGTTGGTTAATTTCTGTTATAATTTTAAAGTTATCCATTTCAGTAAGTTCTGCCATTGGCCCTTTGAGTTTAAAACCGAAGAAAAATTAAAAAATACAAAAAGAATTTGTTTATTTAGCTTAAACATAATACATTGTGATTTAAAATAATTTCATAATTTAGAACATTTCTTTTTTTAATTTGTTTGATTTTTTTTTTACATTTAGTTGGATTCTTTAAGTTCCTTTTTGTTGCTTCTTTTGTTTGATTCCAAAATGACTGCATCAAATAGAAAACTCTTTCACGGTCTAAATAATCCAGTTTTTCTGCATCCAAGGCCAAAAAGAGCTGAAAATCGAAATATAGAACTTAATGTAATTAACAGCTTAGTTTTATTTTTTCTAATTTTATGTAATTCTAAATCGAAATTATAGCCAGTTATTCAACAGTATAAATCCAAAATCTCTTGAATTTATTATAATAGAAAAAAAGTATTTCAAAAATTTGATAAAAATATATTATTACTTTATAGAATATTTTATTTAATATTTCATCTTTGAATCTTTTTTTATAATCTTCTGCATATAGATCAAGATGTCGAATAAGTTCTGAGCAGTTAATTGGTTCTATTTCATCGAGAAAATCTTGAAGTAACTAAAAACAAATTATCGATAAAGAAGTAGAAAAAAGTAAATTTCTACAAATATAATTTATTAACTTCGTTAAACTTTCTTTCATCAACATATACTTCATCATCCGTTCCAGTGATGAGCTTTAAAAGTGCTGTGCCTAGAATTGAAAACATTCTTTTAATTGGTTTGATAAGATCATAATATTAATAAAGATTTTAATAAACATAAATTGTTATTTGAATTTATTAAAACTTTCAATTTACTTTCAACTTGTTTAACTTGGCAATAGCTACTGATTCCGCAAAGAAGAGAACTTAATTGAACAGTTTCCATATTTTTTGGCAACCAATTAGAAAATTGATCCTGAATTTTCAATTTTTTTTAAACCTTCTAACTTTTTATAATATTATTTTGTTAATTTACAAATATTTTTTTAATAACTTAATCATTCTAATATAAAAGTAGAACAAATTTTGTGGCATCAGAATTACTTTGAATACAAATTACCTTGAGAAGATTTTGTAGTTCATTTTTGGTAGATTCCTTTTCTTGGTTTTCTTTTTGAATTTTCATTCGTTGAATCTCTACTTTATGTTTCACTTGTGCAAGTCTACAATACAATTTTATAACAAAATAACTTCTAAAGCTTTAAAATAATATAAATAATTATTGACCCTTTATTTAAATAAAAACTTAATTATTGTTTTTTACAAATGTTTACTGTTTAGTACAATCCCTGGAAAACTTTAAAAGCTTTATTTTGTAAGTAAGGTTAATAATTTAAAGTTCAGTATTTATTTATGTCTGTTGTCACTTAATTCATGACTTTTCATTTGATGAAAGAATTAACTTCAGAAGTTCTTACTTATTTATTTCAATATTATAAACACTTCTTTTGATTTTTTCAGAGACTTCTCTTAAACCTCTAATATAAGGGGAAGCTTCTGGAAAGTTACTATGTCTTGGGTTGTTCCTCAGTAAATATTGAGCCAAATAAGTGAGGGGTTGGAAACTTCTTTCTATCGTTGTGTTTTTGTCATAGCTTGCCAGCATATTTTTCCTACTTACTTCACAAAGCATCTTGAAAATATTTAAAGATGAGAAGATTATAAGAAAATATGTTGTAAGAAAGCTAGTGAGGGATTCAATAAACAGAAAACATTAAATCATTAGCAAGATTTTTCTTTAGTCTTATGTCATCTTTAAGAATAATTAATTACTTGTATCAGTTATTTGTTAAAACTTACTTTCTCTAATCCCATTAATAAAGTAGGTAGTAAGTTATCAATCAAATAAACTCTAACTTCTCCGCTTAAACAGTTATCATTTAACCATTCTTTAGCGAGTGCATCCATAGGAAGCTTCAATATAAAAAATATAATTTATATTCATTGGGAAAAACATTATATTAATCTTTTATCTAATTGAACACCTTTCTTTCCAAGTTTATTAAATCTTCATTATGTCCTCGTATCTTTAATTTTCTTTCAATTTGTTTTTCCGAAAGTTTATTCTCTAAACACTTTCTCTGACTTTCAATCCATTGTTGAAATTCTTCACTTCCATTTTCGGGAATATTTTTGCCACAAATATTCATTGACAACTTTTAATTTTTCAATGTTGACAAACAACTCATTTAACTTAAAAACAAGTTTTTTATTTATGATAGTCAATTCAACATGAAACTTGCAATAATTAAATCGGCTCCATATGATATATATAATGATCTAATTGAAAGTCATTAATGAATTCTGTAGCAATTTAATTATGTAAAGTATCAAACTAATTATGTTACAAAAACAAACTGTGGAAACTTTGAATAGTCTTTTTAATTACTAAACTTTACAATCTGGACTAAATTATATTTTTTTTTCTTAATTTAAAAAAGAGAAATTTACAATTAATCAAAGCTTATAAAAAAACAACTTTTTCAAGCTAAGCTAAATATTATTGTTAATGAATGTAGCGTTCTTGGAAACGCGTTCCGCACATAGATACAAAGCGCGAAGCTACAACAAGCTAATCTGCTCAAAAAAAGTTTGGTTTTATATTTTAATCAATAATATATTAGTCTCAACTTTAAAGTTTTCATATACATGGAATATTTCGTAGACATGCACTATTGATATTTATGATTATTAATAATTATTTATAATAACTTAATTCTATTATTATTAAAAATTTATCCTAAAAGTAGAGATTTATATACTTTAAAGCCAGGAGATTAATGGTAATGATTCTACTTAAATCATTAATTGGATTTCAGTTTCAATAATAATTTTAACTATTTTGTTTTTCATTTGATGACTTAATAATCACATCAAAGAACTTTTGCTAATTTGTTTGAATGCAAGCCTTAATGCATGTAAAACTGACTGGCAGTCACATGTCTGATGTCAAGTCACAAGGTTAATTACTAAAACTTTCTTAAACAACCTTCTGAATTTGCGAATACATAATAATAGCTAAAACTCTTTTAGCGAAGAAATATAGTCTTTATGGATGATTTTTTCACGGATCTTGACATTTTTAATGCCGTCCACAATTTTAAGGACAAACTAACTCATACACCTGAAAAAATTCCTTCCTATTTCATTATCTTTCTATTCTATAATACAATCAGTATTACATGTTTTTAATTCTTCCTTATGCTCCAGTTATGTTCCTTCCCAATTAAAGACTTAAAATGCGTTCACCATGTAACTAATTTGAAAGTATTATTAAACATTTTAGAACTTTTCAGAATTGGTTCATCGAATTCATACTAAATTCACAAATCTCTTCAGACTAGAAATATTTGGACGCTCTAAAAACTTTATTTAATCCATCCCAAATTAAACTCCTTCATATGGAGTTCTCATTATAAAAAAGGTATTATATAGCTTGAGTCCATTTAAAGATCAGCAAAGCTTTCTTAGATGTGGAACCCTTCTTCATACAGAGGTCATCTCTATAAGCTTAATATTAAATCCCTGCAATATCGACATCTTTTTTTCAGACTTTATTCAACCATATAAAATTGTTATTGGTTTCTGCCATTTTAATTTTTATGATTTTTCAAAGATCTTAATCTTTAATATGTTCTCAAAGTCCGTTCATTCAACATTAGCCCGTTTAAAATCTTCAGTAACACCTTTCTTGTAATTTGTAAATTTGAATATATTTGAATATTATAAATTAAACTGCCGCATTAACTATAAAAATAAAAATGAAATCTAATTTTCATAATTTCTTTAATAAAGTTTTTATCTGTTTTTAATTAAATTTATAAAAAATATATAAAATTCTTTCAAGCTTTACTTAAGTATAATCAACCAAAATCAAATTTGTAAAAAGCTTTGCAGGAAATCATGTGTTAAGCAGGTTATTATCAGCTATACGGAAAATTAATTTTTGATCTGATAAGAATAACAAGCCTTTTTCTCATTTAAATAAAATTCCTTAATCATTGTTGACAAAGTCTCAGATATTTAATCTGCTGATGTATTTTTCATTAAATGTCTGAAACAAATGAAGTGTAAAGTATTTGAAATGTAATTAAGATAACCTAAAAATTATTTTGAGTGATTATTAAAAACGATAAAATTGAAAATCATTTTCTAAAGTATTGATTATCTTATAAATTTGAAAAACCTTTTGGTTATGCTTTCAACATTTACATGGTATTTATTAGTAAGATAGTCTATCACGAAAAATACAATTTTTGATTTCCAAGTTTCTCTATACAAATTTTTAAAAGTTGTAAAAGCTTTTTTTACCTCCAAAAACATGTTTAATTGATTAACTAAAGGTTAATATAATTTCCTGAAATTTGTATTGAAGAGCATTTAGTTTCAGATCCTTAAAGCATTACATATTTTGAATGAAATCAATAACTACATAAAGAAAAACTTGACATAATCCAAAATGTTGTTTGATACTTACTTTTCATCAAGACAATCTGAATTCAGAAAGTGTAATATTTGACATTTATATTTGAGACAAATTATTTTTAATAAATATACTTTTTTCAAAAATTTTGATTGCAAGATGGTAACATTGTTAATACCTTTGTTATATTTTATGCTTGTTTTAATAACAAATGATTTTAAATTTAGATAAAAGTTTTATTTGAGACTTTAAAATGCTGTCAAAGTAATCTATCCTGTTATAAAACAACTGTAGAAAATAATATAATGAAAATTGCTTGAATTTGGAATATTAATTGAAATTAGTTTCTTAAAAAACCTAATTAATTTGTTATTCTCCAAAGAACACTTAGAATTTTATAATTGAGTGTTTGGTCTTATATTTGGCTTTATCAATTGGAATGCCTTTCTTTTATTTAGTTTATAATAGTAAGCGTTATATATCTTTGCACGAAGTAAATATGAAACGATATCTTCCATTCTACAATAGATGGCAAATATCGAAAGTTTAATTTTTAACTGATAAAAGAAATTCTCAATTCTCTACCAGCTTGTTAATTTCTATTTACAAGGTTTTCACTGATGGATAAATTGAAAATCTAAGAATGAATAAATAATCAAACTACAAACACAACCTTTAAATAAAACTAATAAACTATTTGGAATAATACTTTACATTTTTGACATTTACTTTTCTAAGTTTATCATTTATTTGATGTTTGTGAACTTGTATAAATTAAATGTTGGTTTATGTAACGTTTTTAATTTTATTATTTAGTTTATTTTCAAAAAATGTTAGCATTCTAAATCTTTAAAAATTATATTTTTCCAACTAAGATAGCTTTCATTTAGGAAGTCGCACAAAAACTTTTTAAAATAATTTTACTTTTCTGTTTACAAAGAATTTTAATTATGAAAAAGTTATTTGGACAAAAACTGATATTCCTGAAAATTTTGAATAATTTTTTAAAATAAAATCCACAAATTTATTTAATTTTCTAAAAATATTTAATTTAATTAATTTTCGAAAAAATTTCACTTAATTTAATAAATGTCAAAAAGGAAAAAACATTTCAAAATAAAGAAAATTAGTTTAAAACCTTCCACCCAAGCTTTATTTTAGTTTCTTGTTTGAGTGTTTTTAATGAAAATGTTTCAAAGCTTGCTAAATATTAAACTGACAACTATTTGCTAAGTCCTGCTTTTACATCCACCCTTTTATTAAATACTTTTGAATGATTAAACGACTTACAATATTTAGATAATTAAATTATTCTTCTTAAAATCCTTGTATGAATTCTTTTAAAAATTGTTTTTTAATTTTATCTTTCAATGGTTATGTAAGATGAAAACGTTTGATTATGATTTGCAATTATATAAGAAAGTTTATGCTTGCTATAAAATATACTATAATAAAAGTAAACTGAAAAGCAAGAGGATATTTAATCACGTTTGACAGATTCTAAAATCTTTAGTTAATTCTGAGTTTAAATTAATCTACTTAAACTCGGAAAAAATAATGTTTAAAATCAAGAATGAACATTTAAACTTAAAAATTGCAGAATAATCAAATAGTCTGAAACAGGAGTTGACGTTTCCGGAAATTAAAAGCAATTAAAAGTTACATGATTTTATAAAAATCATTTGGAAGCCTTCAGTTTCGAACATCTTTAATTTTTGGACAAAGATGATACTGTAGTAGCAAAATCGTTATAATCATTAACTACATTCAAAATAAGTTTTGAAAATAACTTATTTGCAGAAGGTGGTCAAGCAAATGTTCAATTAAATAAATGTTCAATTAATAAATCGTTTAACCTATGATTTTTGATTGATAATGAATAACTAAAATAAATTAAATAGGCACGTCCATTTGTTTGTAATATCTATTGACCTTTTGGCACAAGCTGTTCAACGGCATAGCGTCCTAGCTCTTCGCCAAGGTAGTATAATATTGACTTTTTAAGCTTTACTAACAAAAGTAAATACAATTCCAATTTACTAATTTAAGTTGAAAATTTCACTCATAATTTGATGTAACATGTTGTAGTTTTCCTGTTCAAAACTAATAGTTTCTTGTTTTTAATTCAATTTTTGATGGAAATGTTTTTTAAAAGACTTACTAAATAGTTGCATTTCTTTTGTCACCGAAATAAAATATTATATAACAAATTCAAAATTTTAGTTTCTATGAAATATTTGAATAAATGGTTTAACATGACTCATTCCAAACATCGAAAATATTTTAATAATATAATAAACCTTAGTTCGATAAGGCTGATGGTTCTAAACAGTAGTTTGTTGCGTAACTCGGAAAATAATGTCTTTTAAATGCCTTTAGAAAATGAATGAACTAATTTCAGCATGAAGTTTTTCAAAATAGAATTTGAATTTAAGTCGTTTGTTGTCTTTTGTTTGAATTTTTAGTGGTATTTATAAAAGATTATATTTCTTATAAATCACATAAACTTATCAATAGAATTTTTTAGAAATCCTCAAAATGTCAAAATTTGTTATTGATAATCGATTTACATAAAAAATCAGTTTATGAAAATTACTTGAAACACATATAAGACTCAAGAAATTTATAACTAACATCTTTTATGTAAACTCAACAAATGTAGTTTTAGAAGTTCAATCAATTAGAAATAGAAACTTGGCAGCCTAATTTAAACAGAACTGAAATAATTTTAGTTGTAATATGTCTTTAGAATTGGAACCCAAAAGTTTCTTATATAAAATGGATGTACTTTTTTGATTTTATATTCAAAGTTATTAAATAAGATTAAAAACTATAAAAGTATCTCAATAAACTTCAAGCTTACAAAGAAAGCTCGAAGTTCTATCTTTTTTTAAAGACAAGACCGTCTTGCAACTAAAACTCCTGCCTATCTACATTTACAAAAAGAAAAAGAAGAAAGCAAACAAGACATGGGAAGAAATTAAAGGATGCGTTTATGACATTACAAGTTCAAGTGATTAATAATTATGAAATAGATTAAATTTAAATATCATTTTAATACATATAAAACACTTGAATCAGTAGAAAGTACCAAACTTCGATTTGAGAGAAGAAAATCGATTTAAGGAATTTTCTTCAGCTGTCCAACATTAGATATGAGCTTGATGTAAATGTTTTTAATATTTACAAGAAAGTTCAATGGAAAATATTTAATACTTTAAAGTGTATCAAGCCATCGAAACATTTAACTTTATATCATGAATATAATATCACTAAAATGATAGGAAATCAAATATGTACAATGCTCTCTACATCCTGTTCACACCACATAAGAAATTTTGAAATCTTTTTAATACATTACTTTTTTTACTTTAGGAATTTCTGATTAATCAAAAGTTTTTACTGAAAAAAATTTCAACTAAATGAAGATTGTTGAGAGGTTTCTTATTACAAGCAAAAATTGCATCATATTACTTTGGAATAAAACAATCTTAAAAAACTACCAAATATTTGCTCTTTGTAATAAAAGTTTCTAAAGAATTATTTAAAGATCTTGAGTATCTTCTTAACTTTGTGAAACGATAATATTGTCTCTTCTGACAACATTTCTTGATCTTTTTGTATTTTTGGATAACTTTTCATTTAATTATTAAGATTGATTGCATCACTGTATAATCATTGACTTTGCTTAAGATTTGAAAATATTTTTCTTTGAAGTATAGATAATTTTTTAAAGAATTTTTTTCAATTTTATATGTAATTTACTACGTAAATATTGTTGTGATGATAGTCGTTGCTAGTAATATTTATCTTTAATTGTAAGCTCCAGTTTTTGAATAGTCTAAAGCATTTAGCAAATAAGTATATGAAAAGTTCTTTTTTATTAACGGAAACACGTATTTCGATTTTATCATTATATTAGTCGTCATCTTAGTTTCCGATGTTTTTTTTTTGCATTCTTTAACTGGTCTACTGAAGAATATTCTTCGAAAAATTATCATAAAAAACATCTGCGTCATCAACAAATAAAGAATTAAATTATGATTTATGTCAGAGCTGTTTTACATAGAAATTTAAAATAGAAAATGTTTTCATCAACATTAAAAAAAATTTTTCTAAACATTCGAAAATGTAGGTGTCTTTTAATTGATAAAATTAATTTTCTAAATTAAGCACACCTATAAATACTTTCTGCTTAAAATATTAATTATTTAATTTAGTTCATAGAGATTATGTTAATGACAAGAGTTTTTTTGATACATTGACTTACAAGGAAGCTAACTTAAAACATTGTTCAATTCATATTATCATTGTTAATATGATTCATCTATTATTATATCTATTACACCAAGCATCATCATAAATTTACAGATTAAAATAAACAAATTCTTCTACGTGAAATTCAAACCAAAACCTATTGATTAAAGATTTTATTATGTAAACTTGACTAGAAATGATTTACTTCAAAAAAGAATTTCTTAAAGATTTTTTGTAATTGTTATTTATTTTGTTCAACGCATGGCTGCCAGTGACAAATTCTACAGCTCTTATAGCAAAAAAAACAATATGAGCAGAAAGATAATTAAAAGGTCTTTTGTATCACAAATTAGCATAATTAATATAAAAAGAATAGGAACACTGCACAGGCATATATGATGAATAAATTGAAAATGAAAATATCAGTGAAAAAAATTTAAACATTTTTGTTTCTGATTTTATTCAGATCTTAAAATAATCAGAATAAATTTTCACTTCATGACGGTATTTTTACTAAAACTTTTGTTAAGAGATAATATTATATGTAGAAAGCTATTTTTGTTATGATAGATATCTAGAGTAATAATTTTTTTCTTTAATAAACTTAAGTCCATTGTAATCAAGCCAATAAAAGCCATTAATTCTGTAACGATATAATTCCGTGATATATTAGTAGCAAGGATGTGTGATCATTATGTCTTTTTTACAATTGTTTCAAATGTTTCAAATGAAATACTGTTAGTTTTTTGTTTATTGAGCCAAATTAAGAAAATAAAGTTTAAAAAGAAAACTTGTTTCATTTTGACTTTCTCAAAGTCGTCTCTTTGTAATCTCTAACCAGTTTCACCCATTTACAAACAAAACTATCGAACCAAGTAAAATATTTCGACTACTGGTTGTACTTTTTCTTTATTTATTTAATGTATCATAAAATACCGTTGTTTGCATAAAACCAGATGTTTTAAAATCCTCAATTTTAAACAATCAAAGTATGAAATAAATAAAGTAGATTTGAAATGAAATTTGTATGTGGAGAAAGAGGTAAACTTATTTCAATAAATCGAAGATTGATGTTAATATTGAATAATTATCATTAAAAACTTATAAATTCAAAGCTAGATATTCTGTTAAATATAACTTACACCCTATTGTCTACATTAAGTTTTTTACTCAAAATCTTTCAAAATCTGTAAAAACAAACTACTTTTTTTGGCTAAGCCTTGTACGCCAAAGCAGCAGATAGAATAACATTTATGCTTCCTTCCTGCTTATACAAGGGAGTGTATTATAGAAGAATATAGCGCGTGTTGATCAAGTTTTCAGTGACGTAATCCAGTGAGCTGATAAATTATTACTTTTTATGATTTATAAATAAATGAATACTAGTTCACAAACTACTGATATAATAAGAACGACTTCAATAGATCTAATTAATGTTGATAGTTGAAGAAGATGTTTCAATGACCATTGAATTTAACTTTCTCCTCAATAATCAAACAAATTTTCAATTTACTGAAGATGCTTTTTGATAGAATTTACAGAAAACCAGAACTTTTCATCAATAAGCCGCTCCCTTTTTTCGTTGCTTTTTTTCTTTTTTGGAAAATTCTATATAAGCTGTGTTGTAATGAATGTAGAGGAGAGCAATAAAAGTAGTGGCTTGTAGAGATCAGTCATCATCATGCTACTTGCCGATTGCTTCAAACTCTTTTATATGTGATTAAGACTTAGATGATTTTTTGCTGATATTGACACTTTGTCAATGATTTTAAACTGATTGTAAACAATTTTTCGTTTTTTTAATGATTTTTATAAATAAATTTTCATATGCTATCTTAAATAGTAAAATGCTGGTCACTAGAGTTGTTCAAATGTTCTATTTGGTCAATTTATTTAGTTGTTAAGTGTATGCTAACATTTACAATCGAATTTATCAAGTAAAAAGATTTCTATATTTCACTTGCTTAGAAAAACTTTAAAAACTTTTTCATTACAATTTTATTTTGAAATATAGAAATGCTTTTAGTTTTTTATTTCTTATTTTGAACCTAAAAGCAGAATTTAGATTAAATTTTTGATTGTAGAAAGTTAAAAAGTATATTTAGAAAGGGAGTAGTCCTCTGTAGTCTACTAAAATCTTATAAATAAATATTTAATCTGAGTAAATTTTAATTATGCTTTCATGCACATTCAGAATTGTATGAAATGTCAAATCGCCAATTTTGAGTGCCAATTAAATTTCTATGTTTATAATCTGCTAATTACTGTGTATGTATCTTACCACTACCAGTTGGTTTTAACTTATTGTTTATTTCTTTCGGCGATCTTTAAATTACTGGAAGAATACAACAACAATTGTTTAATCTTATTTTGAATTTTACATTATTATATCTGTAAATCTTATCTTATATTTTTTTAGTTTCTTCAGACTTGTTAATTCCTTCTAAATAAGATGGCTCAAAGAAAATCAGCTTATCACCGTGACTACACCGTCCAAACTAGTACTACTAGTTACTCTTTTGATGGGTAAGTGCAATCACCAACCTATACTTTTAAGAGAATTAATAATTAGTTAGAAATAATTAACCTTAAGGCTGTTTTAGTACTTCAGTTAACGTAAAACAAAGTTACACTGCAGTCAATACGACATTGACTAGAAAACTATAACTATGTTATATCTTTGGCTTTCTATATTTTTGACTAAATAGATGTTATTTGTGAGAATGTTTGTTAGCGAGAGGTGCTCTCTATAGGTACCCTCCTTCGCATTCATTGTAATAAATAAATAAATAATGTTGTTTTAAAAAAAACTTGTTATCTAAACAAGATTTCACAAAAATCAAAAGACTGAATACAATGATAAAATTAACGATAAACTTTCGAAACAAATATTATTTTTATTTTATATAAAAGCATTAAGATCACTTTTTTTATAAATTAATGTTTATTATTTGTTAACTTTTTAGAAGCGTTAAAACGATGAAAGAAAAGGAAAAGGAACAACTGAAAACATTGAACAATAGTTTAGTTAACTATATTGACAAAGTACATGACTTAGAAATGATGATTAAACGATTGTCTGCTGAAAATTTCAAGTTGAGAAAGAGTAGTAAGACCAAGGTACAAGTTGATGTGAGCTCACTTTTTGAAGTGGAATTAAAGGTGAATTTTTCATAGATTATTTTGGTTCACTAAATTAATTAAAATTGAAACTTTTTTATAACAGAGGTTAAGATTACGAGTTCAAGAACTAGAAGCACAAAATGTGGAAATTTCAATTAAGCTTGAAAATAAAGGATATGAATTTGAAGAAAATATTTCAAAGTATGATCATTTACTATAAATATGCTTTTACAACTAAAATATTTACTGCTAGACGCTTTAACGAACCTGATTTCCATTTTTTTGCAAACTCTAATGTTTGAATATATGCTGAAATAGTAGAGAGTCAATATTAGAAAAATTTTGTGATTTCTCAAAGTCTCTGAGTTTAAATTTAGAAATATTCTAAAACTTATTAAACTATCCGAAAAAGTATTTGATTTTTCAATTTAAATTATCCAGCAATGTAACCAACAAAATCAAAAATTTAAATACTGTTAGAGGCAGCATAATTAATAATAAATTTTACAAATAATTATTTTGGTAATCTCAACAGCTAAATCAGGAATTAATTTTATGTCGAATTAATTTATAAATCTAAAAGACGATAAATTGCTTTTCAGATCTACAGAAACTATAACAAAACTTGCTAACTATGAGCGAGAAGTTATTGGTCTTAGAAAGGTAAGGAAATTATCAACAAGTTGTACAAATTCGTCGCAACAAATTTACTAATTACCTTGTTTTATGTTATTAGTAGGTCTCTTAATGAAAAGACGATTTATAAATTTTGTTCTGAAACGTAATTAGTCTATAAAATAATCAATGTAACAATGTTGGTTAATTTTTCTTAAATATATTTTTAATTCAACAAATTTTTAACTAAATACGAACAAATCTAGGATGTTGATGATGCCACTATTGACCGGGCAAAAATGGAAGGAAGAATTGAATCTTTGGTTGAGCAGCTTGCCCTTGAAAGGAAGGTTCACGAAGCTGTGAGTTGAAATATGCCACTGAGCCTCGTCGACAATTAATCAACTTTTTGATACTTTGAATTTAAGGAGCTTCAAAATCTCCAAGCACAAATCGTTCCTGTTGATACTCAAGTACAATTCACGGAAGTTGAACAATCCCGATTCGTTCTTACTGATTTAACTGAAGCTATTGCTAACATTCGAAAAGAATATGAGGCCTTCAATGCTAAATCACTTGAAGATCTTGATAGATTCTACAAAGAAAAGGTAAAAGTTGTAAAATGGATACTGTAAAATATTTTTGCTTCAAATGAACAGATCATAAAATATTTCGAAATTTAAGTTGACATTTAATCGGTTTTTTAAGAAAATATTTTGAGATAACTTTCAAAATGAACGATTATGGCTTTTAGGTTGAGAGCCTGAACAAGCAATTAAAAACATTGCAAATTGAAATCCGTGATGTAAAAATAGACAACACTGAAAAACGAAGACGTGTTCATACTCTTGAATTGGAATTGGAAACCATTCGCCAAAAGGTTTTTAGTTGTTTCAATTCACGGTTAATTGAGCGAAACCCAAACTAAAAATGTCAAATTGCTATTCAATATCATTTTCAAGAAAAACATTTCATTTCAATTAAACTCAAAGCTGAAAAATGTAGAAGTAACATTGAAGCTAATGTATCAAAATTTGTAGAAAATTACTTTGGAGAAAACCATTGTGGCTTTGGAGGCAAGAATTGCTGAATTGGAGAGCAGTAAAGATGCTCAGTTGGTTGAAATGCGAGCTCAACTTCTCAACACTAAACAAGTTAGCTTGGAAACTTAAATAATTTTTATATTTTAAGATTTAAACTCAAAATTGTTTCTTGTATTTTCAGGATCTTGGCAAGTATCTGAGACAATATCAAGAGTTGAATGCTCTTAAGTTGAGTTTAGATCAAGAGATCTCAATCTATAGAAAATTGATAACTGGCGAAGAAGTCCGGTATGATATATCGATATATTTTCAGTCGAGTTATTTATTATTTATTGAGTTGATTTAAAAATAAAGAATTTATTTCAAATCAATCTAAAATTTTCATATTATACCTCAGGATCTCAGAGGTTGACACAAGTTTTCAACAAATCAGAAGCAGAAGTAGCTCAAGCTCTAGCTCAAGCTCAAGCTCCAGATCTGCTTCAATTGAACGTAGCCAAATATCTGTCACAAAGAAAAGGCAACCACAAATTGTTGAAGAGATGATGCAGACTACTACTACAACTACAACTGAAACTTCAAATGTCGTGATGAAAGGTGGCCAAGTCCAGGGAAGTCAAGTCCAAACAACTATTAAATCTCAATCAACTCCAAAAGGAAAAGGTGGAAAAGGAGTGAAGCAAACTGATGTAAGTGATTTTTATACCTAAGCTGCTGTTGTGGTTTTTCAACTGATTTTTCTTAAAACTGAAGTGCTGCTTTGCTAGTGATTGAAATTTTATTTGTTTCAACTTGTAATAAGCTTAACTAACATTGATGAGGCTGTTGGAAATCGCTGCAATTATTTTTACTTTTCAAAGTTGTATCTTTAATCTCACACAAATTAGTTTATTATATTAATACTTTAACAAGTTTTATAAATCGAAATAACCATGAAATGGGATGTAATAATTTGACTTGAATAAGATAAACAACATCGATTCATCAAATCTCATTGTATAACAGGCTTGAAGTTTAATCAGGGAGCGATCAAAGCTTACAAGCTGATCTTCAACGGGCTTTTAATCATTTAAATCACTATATATGTAATCAAAAATATAATCACAAATGTAATAAATGAATTTTTATAATATTTTTCTTTAACCTATAAATTCTAACCCTACCTGGTAAAATGCCTTTTAATTTTCTCATATAATTTGCCTATATACAATTTCTTGATGTATGTATGTAAATCTTATAGCAAGCTCGCAAATAAAACAAGCTGTTTAAAGATCTTTTGTTGTCACTTTTCAAAAGCTTTATTTGTTAACATTTTACAAACAGTTAGCAAACAAAAGTTTTTTTAGGGTTAAATTCAGGTACAGTTAAAGGTAAATATTCTTTTTAAGTTTACTTTTTTTCTTCAACAAAGTCTTTTGCAAAATTTTTCTTTTTCATATCGGGCGGCAAAGAAAGCCAAATTAGTTTTTATTTACTTTAACTATAATAAAGTGTTGTACTAAATATTTGTTCAGGAAGTTATATCGGTTAGTTGGAAAATTAAGGGTGGTACAGTCAGAACAAAGACCCCTTTTGATCCTGATGAAGATGCTGAAGCTTTACATAAGGCCATGAAGGGACTTGGTGAGATATTAAACTACTATCAATAAGTTTTAAGTTAACACATCAGCTACAATTACATTATACTTTTAGCTCCATTGTAACTAAATTATTTAAAAAATGTTTAAGATTAGATATACAGTTGTTGAAAAATAACGTGATATTTTTTAGCTTTTTTTCATTCTTATGAATCAAGAATATTTCATTTCTTTTTAAGCAGAAAGAATAAAAAATCTTCCAAAATTCAGTATTTTTCTTAAAAATATTTTTCAAGCATTTCTTTTACAAAATATTTGATAAAATTTTTCTCATTACAAATATAGGAACAGATGAAGATACTATCATTGCTATTCTAACCAAGCGAACTAAAGTTCAACGAAACAAAATTGAGGAAAGATACCTTGCTAAATACAAAAAGGTATTTCGTCATTATTGTAATGAAATAAGAGAAAACATTTTTTAAAGCATTCTTTCATTAATTTTCTATCGTGAAAAAATTATGGAAAACTACTTTTAAACATCTATTTACATATACTATATCTGTTTATTCAAATGGCAATAAAATACACTCTTGTATATCATCAAAACGTCAAAAAACAATTCATTTTAATTTTTTATTTTTCTCAGGATCTTTTGAAAGATTTGGAGGGTGAATTGAGTGGCAATCTGTTAACAACTGTCCAACATTTGATGTGGAAAAAGAGCGTTTTGGACGCCCAAGCTCTAAGAAAAGCCATCAAAGGATTTGGAACTGATGAAGCAGTCTTAATTGAGATTTTATGCACTCAATCAAGCCTAGAGATTAACGATATTAAAAAGGATTATCAAACATGTGAGTAGATATAGCTTTGAAATATTTAGTGTTGATAATTTTGTTTGATTTTTTAGTGTTCAAGCGTGATCTTGTGAACGACGTAAAAAATGATACATCGAGTGGATTCAGAGATTTTCTTGTTAATATCTTAAAGGGCTTGAGACACCCTGATAATGGAACAGTTGTTGCTGAAGAAGCAGAAGCTGATGCAAAAGTAATTTGATCTGAAATCATTCATTTACAGCAAACTGAACAATTTATGTTTCAGCAACTTTTCGCCATTCAAGTGAAAAACTGGAATCCCAGCAACCCGACATTCTTGAAAATATTTACTCAGCGAAGTTATCAGCACCTGTGGTATCTGTTTAAAGAATGCTGGCCCAAGCATTCTAAAGAAAATTTGATTGAGACAATTGATAAGCAATGCAAGAGTGATCTACGCCGTGGTCTTCGAACTATTGGTAAGAATAAATTTATTAGAAGCTATTAAACTGAACATAAGTATTCCATAATCAAGTTGCTGAATAAACAATATTTTATTTAATTTTTTACAAGTCTAAACGCACAAAGAACTCTTAATAAAAACGCTGTGTTTGTTTTTCAGTTCGATTTTCTACTTTGGTTCCACCTAAGTATTATGCTTTCCAAGCATATGATGCACTGTCTGTAAGTTAAATAATTTTGTATAGAATTTTTTTCATACGTGTATCCTTTTTGAGCATTTGTTTACATTTTGAGCTGATGACGTTTGTTAAACTTCATGCTCTATTAACTATCTAGATCAATGACAAAGTCTCTTATTTGTTCTTTTTTATGAATAATGTTTATTAATCATTTTTAATTCATATTTTATTCATTCTTTTATCTATAAACAACTCCTTCTATATCTATAATATTGATAAATTTGTCTTTAATTTAAACTTTGTAACCAAAGTATACAATCAAAATATACTTTTTATAGACTAAAGGAGTTGAAGATAAACAACTTATCTATATACTGACTCTAAGAAGTGAAGTTGATTTGATTGATGTCAAGGAAGAATACGAAAGAACTTTCAATAAGAGTTTACTGAAGCATCTAGAGGTACAAAACATTAAGTTGCTTTATAAAAATATTCTAAAACATTTTAGAAAATCATTTTGTCCTAATCATACTTTTTTAACCACACATGACAATGTTATCTTATGTAGGATGCTACAAAAGGAAAGTATCAGAAAATTCTCTTATCCTTGTGCAAATAAGCTCGTTTTAAACGTTCGGAGTTTTGAAGTATTAATGGAGCTTAGCTATAAGATGAAGTTTCAGACATACATCAATATATATATAGCCTTGTATACTCTCTTATGTATCCCACTGTATATATTTTCATATAAGTGCTTTCCTGGATTTCGATCGCTGGCATCTAGCCCTATATTCATTTACGGTTCAAAAATCAGATTGTGGTCGTGTTTAATCACCTTCCAGAGCTTACAAAAACCTAAATTATGTTTGTAACCGGATTAAACCGGGTCTCTGGGTTTCAAGTAATTTCCTAGCCGTTAGAGGAATATATATTTTTCCTTTAAAATTATTTTTAAAAAAGATTTTATTTTAAGTATTTCCTATATACTAAATGTACCAGTTTTGAAATAAGTTTTGAAATGTATTCGGAAGCAATAAAAGAAATTATCTAATGTTGTTTGTTATAATTTTATTTTAACGTTCACTGCTAACCACTGTGGTTAAACTTCACCTTTAATTCTAAAACCTGCCAAGTTTTAATCAACTATCTTTTCAAAAGTATTCATGCCTGAAAATTTCAGACCTTGTAATGCTTATGAGTTACAAAAGGATTTCATGGACGAATAACTTTGCACAAAACATTTTCAAACAATTGTGCAATAGTAGCTCAATAATATTTATCTTATACAGCCTCAAAAAACAACCTTTCCTCACATTAATATAAAACTGTATTAAAATTGTATTATCTACAAATGTATCATACCAGCGAATTGTATAAGATCTAAAAAGTCTCTTTGCTTGATTTATGTGCTTGGTAAATACACATTAGCTCTCATACACTCGCAGCACAATGAATTTATATTAGAAATTTAGTAATTCAAACACATTTAAACTTTAAAATAAAAATATTGATGATAAAAAATTTATCTTCAACGGTTACGAAGAAATAAATCTGTATAAATAGCACTACAGCATAGAATTAAAATTTTAAAAAATAGACTATAGCTAATTAAAATTTAATTATATCAATGATTAAACCTTGAATTAAACCTACATAATATTTTCACTAAGTTAGCAATTTACCTTTTTATTCATAGTAGGATTGGCTGATTTTTTTGTAAACAAGTATTTATTTAAACTTGTTACGGTAAAAGTCGTTAAGTTAAATCTAAGTATTCAATGAAATAGTATCATTCAACAGCTTTTGTGTCCTATAAACTGGTCTTTTGGCTTTAATTACTATCTTAGCTGCTGATGAACTGAATATAACGCTTTCAAAATTGTTGTATTTTTGTTTGAGTTTTACATGTAAACAAAATATATCATTTTATGTCAATAACAATTAAAGTAACAATAAAAAATTTCAACCAAAGTTTTTCTATTTGCATAAAAAGTTACAAACAATAAACTATTGATTCAATAAAATGTTTTCCAAACTAAGTATGCAGAATTGACTGAGTTACAAAATTACTGATACAGTTATGAGTACGGTTTCCAAAATAAATTTAAAGAGCTTAATCATCCTTCTACAAGAGATTAAAACCTAAAAGTTTAAATTTTGGTGACAATTTTGGTAAGCTATAATTTAGGTTTTAATAGTTAAGCTAAAAATGCGATAAAAGCCGCATTGATTTCCTTTTGATAATATAAATGTCTGAAAACTTATAGTTTGCTCTAGAAGAAAATATTTCAAGGTAGAATGGTTTTGAGCGAAACAACTTTACATTATTGCAGCACTTGAAGTAAAAGATTTTTAAGATGTTTTGTTACTAAATCAACAATTAAGTATTAACTGCTAAAAAAGTAGTTGAAGAATAAAATAATTCCTTTTACAATTTATCTAATTAATTTATAATAATCTCTGATTGCATTTTATTAATGGAGACAATTTTTTATCTTAGTACCATAAACAATTTGCTTTATTGCCTTACGATAATATTCAATCTATATCTTTTATAATAAGCTAATTGCTGGTAGCAAGGTTAAGTTTTATCTTATATTAGGCATAAACTTTAAATATAATTTTCTTTTTAATGTAAACACTGATAAAAATATTGAATTTAGCTCACATCGGTTAAACTCTGAGCAAAACTTGAAATAATACTAAAGAGCTTAGTTTGAAAAATAAATTGTTTTGATTGTAAGTTTATTCATACTCATATGCGTTACCTCTATGAGTTTGTATTAAACACATTTATAAAAACTACAATTTTCATATAACCTATAAGTCTATTCTTATTATGAAAGCTATTAAAATAATGAAATTAAACAATTTAAGTCATAGATTCTTTTTTCAGTCATAACGTTTAAAGAAATAGCTCACACAGCTTCTTGAGTAAACTCTCTTTGAAATTTTTCCTACTCTTTCGATTACAAATAATGGAAAGCGTTGAACATATACGCATTATTTTGTTTAAATTATATTCAACTACATTTAAAACTAGAATTCAATTAATCTTTGAAATTGTTAATTTGATCTTTTTCCTAATATCTACAATTAGTTTAGATTCACTAAATGTAAGAGCTCTCAACTACTCCAAAATTCAAAGCGATTTTGTGAGTAATAAAATTCATGTATTAGTTTTTGGAATTGATTTAGGCTGTGAGAGCAGACAGCTTGAAACCAGTCTTAGTATTCTTTATACGTTTAAAAAAGCTTTTACTATTCAAACAAAAGCAATAAAAAGTTCATTTTTTTCACATTACAAAACTATTTGTTGATTTTATGATTAATACTGTTTCTTTATTTGTTCGATTGACTGTTTCTTTAAATTCCTACATTTTTCTTACAATATGTTGTATAAAGCTAATACATATGCTTTTAAATAAACTTAAATTTTGTGTAAAAATATTTTAGATGTTTTAGAAAGAAACGACTTTTAGGTGAAAGGGTATGAATGTTATACTTGGAAGCAATCTGTTATTAATTAAGCATATTGTTTATTAAATTAATACAGAAATTGTGCAAATATTGTTAGATAGAAAAGTTGATCTTCTATTCTGTATAAATTTATTATTATGACTGAATTTTAAAAAAATTCAAAAAAACTGAAAAAATAACCGCAAAATTATATTAAATTTTATTATTATTTTTTGTCTTTTGAAACTAAATTTAATGTTGACTGATTGACATGAATTGTTTAGAAATTTAATAAAACTTGTTATCGCTAGAATATGTTTAAGTCGTTTAATTTTAAGTTAACATTTTAAATCTGAAAATTTTGTTAAATGACAATAAACGTCTGAATACTTCCCAGCAATTGTTGTGTTTGCTTTCATAAACCCTGGTATTAACTTGTTACTTTGTTAGTTTAACTTAAATAGAAAACTATTTACAAATAGCAATAAGCTAAAATAAGCATGAATCTCTATTCTATAATCCTTATTTTCATATAAATTTCTTTTTAGAAAAAATTCAAGCTAATATAACTTTGATCAAATATTTTCTGCCAAGGGTCGATACCCTCTCTTCAAATCGCTGATTTTGCATTATATCATGTTTTTACTATTTACTTTGTAACATCTGTGTTTTATCTATATAATAAAAATTAATTATTATTAATTCTATAAGTTTCTGAGGTTACCATTAATATTTATTAACAGCTTAAAAATAATCTCAAAAGATGTTTTACTACGTTGATCAAGTCATAAATACCATTTATGACACATAAAGATGTAAGGTTACTTTTCTGATGAGTAAAAAACTTCATTAGAAATTATAGGATGATTTCTATAAAAAACTTGTGAGATGAATGAATGATTTAAGCTAGATTTATGAAATTTAGAATAAAATCACATTTAAAATCAACTTTTTGAGTGAACAAAGATGGGCGTTATATGCTTAGCAACTCAATTATACACGCTTGAGTTAACTTTCAAGTCTGTTCAGAGAAAGAGCCATTCAGAGAATATCTTGGCTTGATATTTCTCTATTTGATAAATGTTTTTCAATCTATTATATTCATTATCTTGTTCTAAAATCTATTTTTGTTAAACAAAAACCGTCTGAACAAAATTTTCCCAAAAACTTACAATTTGTTGAAAGAATCATATTATTAATATAAAACTTTAGAGGTTATATGTTTACTTGCAGATAACTTTTCATATAAACCTGTACGGTCTGAACAAAACTTTCCCAAAAACTTACAATTTGTTGAAAGAATCATATTACTAATATAAAAATTTAGAGGTTATATGTTTACTTGCAGATAACTTTTCATATAAACCTGTACGGTAATACATTGTTTGGAAAATAAATTATTTAAGCTTTTTGTTTGTTAGCTTAAACTAGAAATAAAATAAATTATGTCGGTAGTTTTACGAGTATTTATCAAAAACTTCTCTTTTGCTAACGGTTTTTATCACTGGAAGTTTTCATATTTGAAATGTTTCATGAAATTTTGTTGAATGAGAATCATTTCATGAAGTGAAGAGTCCATAAGAGTCATCGACATCTCAATCAATCTTTTTATTATGCGTCTGCAGCATTATATTCTTAATAACTGACACATTTCAGATTGAAAGCTTTATGCGATTTTAAGATTCAGTTATTTGGTAAAATAAACAACTGTATCTTCATGAATGCCAACTAAAGACACAAATGTGAAGTTGTTTAGAGTCAATAAAGAAGAACAATCCAACAAAGCTAAAAAGCAGAACGATAAGATTTCAACAAACTGTAGACTTGAGAGTTTTATTAAGTTGGCTCGGTCTCATGTATCATGATGATTATTTCAGAAACAAATTTTCTATTTAATATTTTTCTAAATTAGGTTATTCTAAAATAACTGTAATTCATTGATGCGTAAATTTTAGAAAAGATTTTTGAGCTAAATCCGAGATAATAAATTGATCTGGTGATTCAGTTGTTCCATAGAATTTATGGAAAAAATATTGAAATAAAAACTCTAAAAAGAATTCTAATTTAACAAAAAAGTTTTAGTTCTTGAAATCTCATATTTAAGAAAATCTATGGTTATAATTTGCAAGCTCATTTTATATACTTTTTAGAGTTTAACGTGTTCAGTACCTCCTTAATGTAATACAACTCATAGTTAAGCTTTGTCTGAATTGTTTGCCAAGTGTAGTACAAAGACTTAAACATTAAATTTTTAATAATTCTTTTAAGCCAATTTTGCAGAGACCATTTGCTTCAATAATTTTGAATGATATTGTGAAGGATAATTTGAATTCGAGTAAGAAGTATGAAAAATATTTTAGCAGAATCAAAATTCCTTTTTAAACAGATATTTGAACTCAAAATGTAAATATTTAAACTTAAATGATTAATATTTTTATGATATTAAGCTTTTTATAACTGAATGACGCAATTTTAGAAAATATACATCATTTTTATGAGCAAACCCACAACAAAAATTTTAATTAACTTTTATTATCAATTGCTCAAAACTGTTTTTTGAAAAATGTTTAAGAATTATCTGAAAACTGATAAATAATTTTAAAATTGAATTTATATTTTATTAAATCTATAAGATATACAATTTTGTCAACTCTGCATCTGTAATTATCCAAATGTGTTAGTTAACAAAAATTATAAAATGATTTTTTGATTTATAAACAAATTCCAAAGAATATTTCAAATCATTACAACAATTTTGATGTAAACTTTTCTGAATTAAGTCATTTTATAAGAAATAAAAAATAAACTTTTTGTGCAAACACTTAATATGAATGAAGGCATTAAATAAGTTAGCTTGTGAAAATATTTTTATGTAATTGAATATGTTCCTATTAAATTATTTATTATATACAATCTTCATTCCCAAAAATAATTTGAAAATTTATCAAATGGCTTACTAGCATCTATAATTATATAAAATAAATTTATCTCCTGAATATATAAGATATCATAAATAGATTTCGATAAAATATTATGTTTTCGTTAAACAAGTTTGTGAATAACAATTAAAAAGATATGAAAATATCCCAAAACATCAAATTCAATATTAGTGAAAATTTTTAGAATATTTGTTTAAATATTAAACCGAAAACTCAAACCTTCGCACAGAAAACATAAAAAAGCTAATTGCAAATTCGATAAGCTATTCCAATAAATTAACCATCCAAATTTCTTAGACAATAAGACTAAGCCACAAATATGATATTAATATATGAATCATAGGCTAAGTATTTTAAAAGGTTTTAAGAAACCCGTTTCTGGAAGCATTTTCCTCAATAATAATGTTTATTCTCCTCAACAAACCCAAACCTGAAACAATTCAAACTTTTGAAGGTGGAGTCCTGTTCATTTAACAACTTGTATTTAATATATTTGCTTATTCAATGATTATGACGACAAAAATGAAAAAGTCATTCAAAGTTTGAGCAGATCTCATAGTTTAAACCAGAAATTGGTTTTTAATATAGTAATTAAAATATATTTTGCTTATTTTATTTTCATAAACTATTATTGATTAATGGAGTATTTTAGACTATTAATTTAAAATTAATTGTGTCTATATAATGTTCATTAGGACGTTTTTTATCAAATAAAATAATTTCCTTATTTTCAGATCTTAGAATAATAGCACCAAAGAAGTTTTCCAAACTAACTTTATATCAACATCTGACGGAATTTTTATCAATTCATTCAAATATAAACTAAACTCATTCAGAACAAGACACACGAAGTGATTTTTCAGTTATAATTGTCAACCAAATTTCTTCATGAAAAACTCTTCAGGATCTGATACAAGAGCGCCAACAAAAAACAAGAACTTTCCGTATAAATCTTATGAAGTCTTACTTTTGATCACATTATTCACATTTCGGATTGCAAAAGTTTCTAGTTTATTAGTGTCAAAAGGCTAATTCAGAATTATTAAAATAAATTAAAAAAGTTTCAGTTTAGATTTCTTTATACAATTGTTCAAATCTTTATTTTTGCCAAAGGGATATAGCACAGAAAAATCTATCAAAACTTATTATTATTTTATTTTGAGCATATTATCATCATATATAGAGGTTAGAAGAAGTTCTTCAATCATCAAGAAAAAAACTTGCTTGTATTACAAGATAAATTTTATTATTTAAGTTATTCAAAATTTTGATTAAATTTAATTAATTTAAATATTTTAGTTATTCAAAAATACAGAATAGAGTTTCCAATTAGTACAAAATAGCATTTGTAAGAGTCACACTCTAATTTGATTCTATTTCAACGAGATCATTTTGAACGTTTTCTACTTCCACAGCTTTTATGTTCATTGACAGGTAGTTTTTGTGAAATTATTTAAAATTAAACTAATACTTATCTGTTGCAGCTTTTCAGACTTTAAAGATTCGGTTTTATTAAACATAATAAGTTTGTAAAAAAAGAAGAAGATGATATCATAATTGAGTTTCGTTTAATAATTTTTATAACTTATTTTAAGTTTTGATTTTTTAATTGTAATCAGAAAGTGTTGACAATAAATAAAAGGTTGTCAATTGATTATACTCAAATGTTGTTTTTGTATATTGCAATATACGTCAAATTTTATTCAAAATAAATATATACAGACGTATATAGATAGTTGTCAATATAGATTTATTGTATTTGATTAAAATCTTATTTTTATGCATCCAAATGTTAGCTTGAAATATAACTGACTCGGAAAAATGATTTTTTTTATAAATTATTCTAACTTTATTCATTTATTCAACGCATGGAATTACAATTTATGATTGATACAAAAATAAAAGAAACACTGTAGAAGCAGAGGTAAGACGTAAATTATGAATCAAAATATGGTATGGAAAAATAGAAGAAGAAGAAGAAGAAGATGAGGTAACTGGTAGTGTTAAATATCACTCGGAAACTACTTAAAGTTTGTCTTTCTAGCATAACTTTACAAATGTTAAAGATTACCCTATTTAAAAAGATGCTACTCCACTGGGTGCTAAGACTTATTGAGCGGTTTAATTTTGATTAAAGAGCCTCTGAGAACGTATGGGAGATTGGTATATTTAAAGTATTCTAAGAAGTTAAAATGGAAAAAAATCATTAAAAATTTTAAATAGTGGTATAAGGACAAAAAATAGGCGTCGATAATGAAAGGATTTAACATTTAGATTATAGAATCAGTCTTCGTATGAGAAAAAAGGGTATTCCACATCTAAAGAAAGCTTTTCTAGTGAATGATCTTTGGACGGATTCAAGATTTGTGATATCTCTTATAAGGTGAGGACTCAATACGGAAGAGTTGAACTGTAATTTAGAAAGGGTGGACATGGTATAGAGTTTTATCAGTATCGAGATATTTCTTGTCTTAAATTATTTTAGAATTTGGCATTAAGTTAATGAACTAATTCTGAACAAATAGTTTACATGGTGAGTCCATTCTAAGTTTTGAGAGATGAAGATTTACTGGTTGATGACCTTACATCGTAAAAATTTATTGTTGCCTAAATAAAATAAGTTAAATATTAAGCTGGAGCTGAAAGTTTTACTTATTGACAGGTAGAAAGATCTGTCGGTGGAAAGCTTGAGTTGCCTCGATTGAATCCATAGATCAGTGGATTTCAAAGGAATTTGAAGAGCAACCAGTTTAGAACTAACTAAAGAGCTTGGCATCGTCGGCAAAAGCATTTAGTTTCCAAAACAATTTAGTGATGTAGTCATTGATATAAATATTGAAAAGAAGAGATCCAATAATGCTGGCATAGGGAGCACCACTGGAAATATCACGAACACCTGATGAAGTATTATTAATGATGACTTGTTGTTATCTATCATTAAGAAATTGTTCAATCCAAGGGATAATAGTGGAGTAATGTTAAATTGTCTAAATATTTTTACCAATATTGAATGTGAAGCTGAGTTAAAGGCTTTGTGAATGTCTGTATAAATGATATTGGTTATTAAACTACTAAGGATAATGAAGAATTAAAGACATGTAATTCAGGTTTTACTGTAAATTAGATAAGTCTCTATTAAAAGTAGGAAGAAACTTTTTCAGGTGTACGAGTTAATTTGTTCTTCAGGTTGTGCACGGCGGTGGAAATGTCAAACTCAGTGATAAGAAAGACCTTTTGTTGAAATATTCACCTTTTAAGATCACTGACATACAAATTTTAATTTTCATCAATAAGGAGTGGTGATCTGCAGTTTAATTTTGATTTAACAAATTTACGTGATGAGCACAAACTTTACTTTCCTTATAGTCGTGCCACTTTTTGACTTCAATTTCTTATATTTAAGTTTGTATTTTGCTTTGTAGGAGTTTTCTACTCTAGATTTTTTGTATAAGAGATGCTTTTCAGTTAACAAACTTTTAATGTGTGGTGGAGGATTAATACAATTGAAATAGGAGAGAGCTTTTAGTGGAACAAATATTTGAATAGAATTGTTCAAAACTCATTGAAATTATCGTTAAATCATTGTAAGAATAACTCATTATTAATTATTCATTTTCAGTTAGAAGATGAGGTATAGGTGTTTATCTTGTTAAGTTAGCTCTATAGATGAATTAAACTGAACTTGAAAAGTGATATCAAAATGGTCGCAGATGGAAGAAAAGATAGAATTAACTGATCAGATGAGAAGTCCATTCTAAGTTTTAAAGGAAAAATATTCACTCCTCCAACAGCTGTGAAATTACTTGAAACCCAGATTTTTAGGCAGGAATACTTTTGAAAAAGTAGTTGATTTAGTAGCTGTGAGCTTAATTCATTATTTATATAAGTGTTTACATTAAAAAGAAAATTATATTTAAAGTTTGTGCCTAATATAAGATAAAACTTAACCTTGCTACCAACAATTAGCTTATTATAAAAGATATAGATTGAATATTATCGTAAGGCAATAAAGCAAATTGTTTATGGTACTAAAATAAGAAAATTGTCTCCATTAATAAAATGCAATCAGAGATTATTATAAATTAATTAGATAAATTGTAAAAGGAATTATTTTATTCTTCAACTACTTTTTTAGCAGTTAATACTTAAATGTTGATTTAGTAACAAAACATCTTAAAAATCTTTTACTTCAAGTGCTGCAATACTGTAAAGTTGTTTTGCTCAAAACCATTCTACCTTGAAATATTTTCTTCTAGAGCAAACTATAAGTTTTCAGACATTTATATTATCAAAAGGAAATCAATGCGGGTTTTATCGCATTTTTAGCTTAACTATTAAAACCTAAATTATAGCTTACCAAATTTGTCACCAAAATTTAAACTTTTAGGTTTTAATCTCTTGTAGAAGGATGATTAAGCTCTTTAAATTTATTTTGGAAACCGTACTCATAACTGTATCAGTAATTTTGTAACTCAGTCAATTCTGCATACTTAGTTTGGAAAACATTTTATTGAATCAATAGTTTATTGTTTGTAACTTTTTATGTAAATAGAAAAACTTTGGTTGAAATTTTTTATTGTTACTTTAATTGTTATTGAAATAAAATGATATATTTTGTTTACATGTAAAACTCAAACGAAAATACAACAATTTTGAAAGCGTTATATTCAATTCATCAGCAGCTAAGATAGTAATTAAAGCCAAAAGACCAGTTTATAGGACACAAAAGCTGTTGAATGATACTATTTCATTGAATACTTAGATTTAACTTAACGACTTTTACCGTAACAAGTTTAAATAAATACTTGTTTACAAAAAAATCAGCCAATCCTACTATGAATAAAAAGGTAAATTGCTAACTTAGTGAAAATATTATGTAGGTTTAATTCAAGGTTTAATCATTGATATAATTAAATTTTAATTAGCTATAGTCTATTTTTCTAAATTTTAATTCTATGCTGTAGTGCTATTTATACAGATTTATTTCTTCGTAACCGTTAAAGATAAAGTTTTTATCATCAATATTTTTATTTTAAAGTTTAAATGTGTTTGAATTACTTAATTTCTAATATAAATTCATTGTGCTGCGAGTGTATGAGAGCTAATGTGTGTTTACCAAGCTAGTTTAGTTTAGTTGATCAAAACTTGGCAGGTTTTTGGAATTAAAGGTGAACTTTAACCACAGTGGTTAGCAGTGAACGTTAAAATAAAATTATAACAAATAACATTAGATAATTTCTTTTATTGCTTCCAAGTATATTTCGAAACTTATTTCAAAACTGGTACATATAGTATATAGGAAATACTTAAACTAAAATGTTTTTTAAAAATAATTTTAAAGGAAAAATATATATTCCTCTAACGGCTAGGAAATTACTTGAAACCCAGAGACCCGGTTTAATCTGGTTACAAACATAATTTAGGTTTTTGTAAGCTCTGGAAGGTGGTTAAACACGACCACAATCTGATTTTTGAACCGTAAATGAATATAGGGCTAGATGCCAGCGATCGAAATCCAGAAAAGCACTTATATGAAAATATATACAGTGGGATACATAAGAGAGTATACAAGGCTATATATATATTGATGTATGTCTGAAACTTCATCTTATAGCTAAGCTCCATTAATACTTCAAAACTCCGAACGTTTAAAACGAGCTTATTTGCACAAGGATAAGAGAATTTTCTGATACTTTCCTTTTGTAGCATCCTACATAAGATAACATTGTCATGTGTGGTTAAAAAAGTATGATTAGGACAACATGATTCTCTAAAATGTTTTAGAATATTTTTATAAAGCAACTTAATGTTTTGTACCTCTAGATGCTTCAGTAAACTCTTATTGAAAGTTCTTTCGTATTCTTCCTTGACATCAATCAAATCAACTTCACTTCTTAGAGTCAGTATATAGATAAGTTGTTTATCTTCAACTCCATTAGTCTATAAGAAGTATATTTTGATTGTATACTTTGGTTACAAAGTTTAAATTAAAGACAAATTTATCAATATTATAGATATAGAAGGAGTTGTTTATAGATAAAAGAATGAATAAAATATGAATTAAAAAGGATTAATAAACATTTTTCATAAAAAAGAACAAATAAGAGACTTTGTCATTGATCTAGATAGTTAATAGAGCATGAAGTTTATCAAACGTCATCAGCTCAAAATGTAACCAAATGCTCAAAAAGGATACACGTGTGAAAAAAAATTCTATACAAAATTATTTAACTTACAGACAGTGCATCATATGCTTGGAAAGCATAATACTTAGGTGGAACCAAAGTAGAAAATCGAACTGAAAAACAAACACAGCGTTTTTATTAAGAGTTCTTTGTGCGTTCAGACTTGTTAAAAATTAAATAAAATATTGTTCATTCAGCAACTTGATTATGGAATACTTATGTTCAGTTTAATAGCTTCTAATAAATTTATTCTTACCAATAGTTCGAAGACCACGGTGTAGATCACTCTTGCATTGCTTATCAATTGTCTCAATCAAATTTTCTTTAGAATGCTTGGGCCAGCATTCTTTAAACAGATACCACAGGTGCTGATAACTTCGCTGAGTAAATATTTTCAAGAATGTCGGGTTGCTGGGATTCCAGTTTTTCACTTGAATGGCGAAAAGTTGCTGAAACATAAATTGTTCAGTTTGCTGTAAATGAATGATTTCAGATCAAATTACTTTTGCATCAGCTTCTGCTTCTTCAGCAACAACTGTTCCATTATCAGGGTGTCTCAAGCCCTTTAAGATATTAACAAGAAAATCTCTGAATCCACTCGATGTATCATTTTTTACGTCGTTCACAAGATCACGCTTGAACACTAAAAAATCAAACAAAATTATCAACACTAAATATTTCAAAGCTATATCTACTCACATGTTTGATAATCCTTTTTAATATCGTTAATCTCTAGGCTTGATTGAGTGCATAAAATCTCAATTAAGACTGCTTCATCAGTTCCAAATCCTTTGATGGCTTTTCTTAGAGCTTGGGCGTCCAAAACGCTCTTTTTCCACATCAAATGTTGGACAGTTGTTAACAAATTGCCACTCAATTCACCCTCCAAATCTTTCAAAAGATCCTGAGAAAAATAAAAAATTAAAATAAATTGTTTTTTGACGTTTTGATGATATACAAGAGTGTATTTTATTGCCATTTGAATAAACAGATATAGTATATGTAAATAGATGTTTAAAAGTAGTTTTCCATAATTTTTTCACGATAGAAAATTAATGAAAGAATGCTTTAAAAAATGTTTTCTCTTATTTCATTACAATAATGACGAAATACCTTTTTGTATTTAGCAAGGTATCTTTCCTCAATTTTGTTTCGTTGAACTTTAGTTCGCTTGGTTAGAATAGCAATGATGGTATCTTCATCTGTTCCTATATTTGTAATGAGAAAAATTTTATCAAATATTTTGTAAAAGAAATGCTTGAAAAATATTTTTAAGAAAAATACTGAATTTTGGAAGATTTTTATTCTTTCTGCTTAAAAAGAAATGAAATATTCTTGATTGATAAGAATGACAAAAGCTAAAAATTATCACGCTATTTTTAAACAACTGTATATCTATTCTTAAACATTTTTTAAATAATTTAGTTACAATGGAGCTAAAAGTATAATGTAATTGTAGCTGATGTGTTAACTTAAAACTTATTGATAGTAGTTTAATATCTCACCAAGTCCCTTCATGGCCTTATGTAAAGCTTCAGCATCTTCATCAGGATCAAAATGGGTCTTTGTTCTGACTGTACCACCCTTAATTTTCCAACTAACCGATATAACTTCCTGAACAAATATTTAGTACAACACTTTATTATAGTTAAAGTAAATAAAAACTAATTTGGCTTTCTTTGCCGCCCGATATGAAAAAGAAAAATTTTGCAAAAGACTTTGTTGAAGAAAAAAAGTAAACTTAAAAAGAATATTTACCTTTAACTGTACCTGAATTTAACCCTAAAAAAACTTTTGTTTGCTAACTGTTTGTAAAATGTTAACAAATAAAGCTTTTGAAAAGTGACAACAAAAGATCTTTAAACAGCTTGTTTTATTTGCGAGCTTGCTATAAGATTTACATACATACATCAAGAAATTGTATATAGGCAAATTATATGAGAAAGTTAAAAGGCATTTTACCAGGTAGGGTTAGAATTTAAAAGTTAAAGAAAAATATTATAAAAATTCATTTATTACATTTGTGATTATATTTTTGATTACATATATAGTGATTTAAATGATTAAAAGACCGTTGAAGATCAGCTTGTAAGCTTTGATCGCTCCCTGATTAAACTTCAAGCCTGTTATACAATGAGATTTGATGAATCGATGTTGTTTATCTTATTCAAGTCAAATTATTACATCCCATTTCATGGTTATTTCGATTTATAAAACTTGTTAAAGTATTAATATAATAAACTAATTTGTGTGAGATTAAAGATACAACTTTGAAAAGTAAAAATAATTGCAGCGATTTCCAACAGCCTCATCAATGTTAGTTAAGCTTATTACAAGTTGAAACAAATAAAAATTCAATCACTAGCAAAGCAGCACTTCAGTTTTAAGAAAAATCAGTTGAAAAACCACAACAGCAGCTTAGGTATAAAAATCACTTACATCAGTTTGCTTCACTCCTTTTCCACCTTTTCCTTTTGGAGTTGATTGAGATTTAATAGTTGTTTGGACTTGACTTCCCTGGACTTGGCCACCTTTCATCACGACATTTGAAGTTTCAGTTGTAGTTGTAGTAGTAGTCTGCATCATCTCTTCAACAATTTGTGGTCGGCTTTTCTTTGTGACAGATATTTGGCTACGTTCAATTGAAGCAGATCTGGAGCTTGAGCTTGAGCTAGAGCTTGAGCTACTTCTGCTTCTGATTTGTTGAAATCTTGTGTCAACCTCTGAGATCCTGAGGTGTAATATGAAATTTTTAGATTAATTTGAAATAAATTCTTTATTTTTAAATCAATTCAATAAATAATAAATAACTCGACTGAAAAAATATCAATATATCATA
The DNA here is from genome assembly GCA_034620365.1 of Pegea sp. RAD2-039. Lineage (NCBI taxonomy): Eukaryota > Metazoa > Chordata > Thaliacea > Salpida > Salpidae > Pegea > Pegea sp. RAD2-039. The sequence continues at coordinate 3,474,020 of JAQGEQ010000071.1, forward strand.
CCGGTCTTCTTCGACAGTTATCAATTTTCTATAGATTGAGATCTCTTGATCTAAACTCAACTTAAGAGCATTCAACTCTTGATATTGTCTCAGATACTTGCCAAGATCCTGAAAATACAAGAAACAATTTTGAGTTTAAATCTTAAAATATAAAAATCAGTTAAGTTTCCAAGCTAACTTGTTTAGTGTTGAGAAGTTGAGCTCGCATTTCAACCAACTGAGCATCTTTACTGCTCTCCAATTCAGCAATTCTTGCCTCCAAAGCCACAATGGTTTTCTCCAAAGTAATTTTCTACAAATTTTGATACATTAGTTTCAATGTTACTTCTACATTTTTCAGCTTTGAGTTTAATTGAAATGAAATGTTTTTCTTGAAAATGATATTGAATAGCAATTTGACATTTTTAGTTTGGGTTTCGCTCAATTAACCGTGAATTGAAACAACTAAAAACCTTTTGGCGAATGGTATCCAATTCCAATTCAAGAATTTGAACACGTCTTCGTTTTTCAGTGTTGTCTATTTTTACATCACGGATTTCAATTTGCAATATCTTTAATTGCTTGTTCAGGCTCTCAACCTAAAAACCATAATCGTTCATTTTGAAAGTTATCTCAAAATATTTTCTTAAAAAACCGATTAAATATCAACTTAAATTTCGAAATATTTTATGATCTGTTCATTTGAAGCAAAAATATTTTACAGTATCCATTTTACCTTTTCTTTGTAGAATCTATCAAGATCTTCAAGTGATTTAGCATTGAAGGCCTCATACTCTTTTCGAATGTTAGCAATAGCTTCAGTTAAATCAGTAAGAACGAATCGGGATTGTTCAACTTCCGTGAATTGTACTTGAGTATCAACAGGAACGATTTGTGCTTGGAGATTTTGAAGCTCCTTAAATTCAAAGTATCAAAAAGTTGATTAATTGTCGACGAGGCTCAGTGTCATATTTCAACTCACAGCTTCGTGAACCTTCCTTTCATGGGCAAGCTGCTCAACCAAAGATTCAATTCTTCCTTCCATTTTTGCCCGGTCAATAGTTGCATCATCAACATCCTAGATTTGTTCATATTTAGTTAAAAATTTGTTGAATTAAAAATATATTTAAGAAAAATTAACCAACATTGTTACATTGATTATTTCATAGACTAATTACGTTTCAGAACAAAATTTATAAATCGTCTTTTCATTAAGAGACCTACTAATAACATAAAACAAGGGAATTAGTAAATTTGTTGCGACGAATTTGTACAACTTGTTGATAATTTCCTTACCTTTCTAAGACCAAAAACTTCTCGCTCATAGTTAGCAAGTTTTGTTATAGTTTCTGTAGATCTGAAAAGCAATTTATCGTCTTTTAGATTTATAAATTAATTCGACATAAAATTAATTCCTGATTTAGCTGTTGAGATTACCAAAATAATTATTTGTAAAATTTATTATTAATTATGCTGCCTCTAACAGTATTTAAATTTTTGATTTTGTTGGTTACATTGCTGGATAATTTAAATTGAAAAATCAAATACTTTTTCGGATAGTTTAATAAGTTTTAGAATATTTCTAAATTTAAACTCAGAGACTTTGAGAAATCACAAAATTTTTCTAATATTGACTCTCTACTATTTCAGCATATATTCAAACATTAGAGTTTGCAAAAAACTGGAAATCAGGTTCGTTAAAGCGTCTAGCAGTAAATATTTTAGTTGTAAAAGCATATTTATAGTAAATGATCATACTTTGAAATATTTTCTTCAAATTCATATCCTTTATTTTCAAGTTTAATCGAAATTTCCACATTTTGTGCTTCTAGTTCTTGAACTCGTAATCTTAACCTCTGTTATAAAAAAGTTTCAATTTTAATTAATTTAGTGAACCAAAATAATCTATGAAAAATTCACCTTTAATTCCACTTCAAAAAGTGAGCTCACATCAGCTTGTACCTTGGTCTTACTACTCTTTCTCAACTTGAAATTTTCAACTGACAATCGTTTAATCATCATTTCTAAGTCATGTACTTTGTCAATATAGTTAACTAAACTATTGTTCAATGTTTTCAGTTGTTCCTTTTCCTTTTCTTTCATCGTTTTAATGCTTCTAAAAAGTTATCAAATAATAAACATTAATTTATAAAAAAAATGATCTTAATGCTTTTATATAAAATAAAAATAATATTTGTTTCGAAAATTTATTGTTTATCTTATCATTGTATTCAGTCTTTTGATTTTTGTAAAATCTTGTTTAAATAACAAGAAGCATTTTTCAAGACAATATTACTTATTTATTTATGTATATATTTATGTATTTATTTATGTATGTATTTATGTATTTAAATATATATTTATGTATTTATGTATGTATTTATTTATATATTTATGTATGTATTTATTTATTTATGTATGTATTTATGTATTTATTTATGTATTTATTTATGTATTTATGTATGTATTTATTTATTTATGTATTTATGTATGTATTTATTTATGTATTTATTTATGTATGTATGTATGTATGTATGTATTTATTTATTTATGTATGTATTTATTTATTTATGTATTTATGTATGTATTTATTTATTTATGTATTTATGTATGTATTTATTTATTTATGTATTTATGTATGTATGTATGTATGTATTTCTAACTAATTATTAATTTTCTTTAAAGTATAGGTTGGTGATTGCACTTACCCATCAAAACAGTAATTAGTAGTACTAGTTTGGACGGAGTAGTCACGGTGATAAGCTGATTTTCTTTGAGCCATCTTATTTAGAAGGAATTAACAAGTCTGAAGAAACTAAAAAAATATAAGATAAGATTTACAGATATATTAATGTAAAATTCAAAATAAGACTAAACAATTGTTGTTGTATTCTTTCAGTAATTTAAAGATTACCGAAAGAAATAAACAATAAGTTAAAACCAACTGGTAGTGGTAAGATACATACACAGATTTAGCAGATTATAAACATAGAAATTTAATTGGCACTCAAAATTGGCGATTTGACATTTCATACAATTCTGAATGTGCATGAAAGCATAATTAAAATTTACTCAGATTAAATATTTATTTATAAGATTTTAGTAGACTACAGAGGTCTACTCCCTTTCTAAATATACTTTTTAACTTTCTACAATCAAAAATTTAATCTAAATTCTGCTTTTAGGTTCAAAATAAGAAATAAAAAACTAAAAGCATTTCTATATTTCAAAATAAAATTGTAATGAAAAAGTTTTTAAAGTTTTTCTAAGCAAGTGAAATATAGAAATCGTTTTACTTGATAAATTCGATTGTAAATGTTAGTATACACTTAACAACTAAATAAATTGACCAAATAGAACATTTGAACAACTCTAGTGACCAGCATTTTACTATTTAAGATAGCATATGAAAATTTATTTATAAAAATCATTAAAAAAACGAAAAATTGTTTACAATCAGTTTAAAATCATTGACAAAGTGTCAATATCAGCAAAAAATCATTTAAGTCTTAATCACATATAAAAGAGTTTGAAGCGATCGGCAAATAGCATGATGATGACTGATCTCTACAAGCCACTACTTTTATTGCTCTCCTCTACATTCATTACAACACAGCTTATATAGAATTTTCCAAAAAAGGAAAATGGCAACGAAAAAAGTGTAGTACAAAGACTTAAACATTAAATTTTTAATAATTCTTTTAAGCCAATTTTGCAAAGATCATTTGCTTCAATAATTTTGAATAATTTTATGAACGATAATTTGCTTTGGAAAAGGAAGTATGAAAAATACTTTAGCAAAATCAAAATTCTATTTTTTACAGATATTTCGGCACAAAATGTAAATATTCAAACTTAAATGATTAAAGTTCTTATGATATTAAGCTTTTTATAACTGAATGACGCAATTTTAGAAAATATACATCATTTTTATGAGCAAACCCACAACAAAAATTTTAATTAACTTTTAATATTAATTGCTCAAAACTGTTTTTTGAAAAATATTTAAGAATTATCTGAAAACTGATAAATAATTTTAAAATTGAATTTATATTTTATTAAATCTATAAAATATACAATTTTGTCAACTCTGCATCTGTAATTATCCAAATGTGTTAGTTAACAAAAATTATACAATGATTTTTTGATTTATAAACAAATTCTAAAGAATATTTCAAATCATTACAACAATTTTGATGTAAACTTTTCTGAATTAAGTCATTTTATAAAAAATAAAAAATAAACTTTTTGTGCAAACACTTAATATGAATGAAAGCATTAAATAAGTTAGCTTGTGAAAATATTTTTATGTAATTGAATATGTTCCTATTGTATTATTTATTATATACAATCTTCATTCCCAAAAGTAATTGAAACTGTATCAAATGGCTTACTAGCATCTATAATTATATAAAATAAATTTATCTCCTGAAAATATAAGATATGATATCGATAAAATAATCAAATAAATAAATTCAAACTAATATAATTTTGATCAAATATTTTCTGCCAAGGGTCGATACCCTCTCTTCAAATCGCTGATTTTGTATTATATCATGTTTTTACTACTTACTTTGTAACATCTGTGTTTCATTTATATAATAAAAATTAATTATTATTAATTCTATAAGTTTCTAAGGTTACCATTAATATTTATCGACAGCTTAAAAATAATCTCAAAAGATGTTTTACTACATTGATCAAGTCATAAATACCATTTATAACACATAAAGATGTAAGGTTACTTTTCTGATGAGTAAAAAACTTCATTAGAAATTATAAGATGATTTATATAAAAAACTTGTGAGATAAATGAATGATTTAAGCTAGATTTATGAAATTTATTTATGTTAAACAAAAACCGTCTGAACAAAACTTTCCCAAAAACTTACAATTTGTTGAAAGAATCATATTATTAATATAAAACTTTAGAGGTTATATGTTTACTTGCAGATAACTTTTCATATAAACCTGTACGGTAATACATTGTTTGGAAAATAAATTATTCAAGCTTTTTGTTTGTTAGCTTAAACTAGAAATAAAATAAATTATGTCGGTAGTTTTACGAGTATTTATCAAAAACTTCTCTTTTGTTAACGGTTTTTATCATTGGAAGTTTTCATATTTGAAATGTTTCATGAAATTTCGTTGAATGAGAATCATTTCATGAAGTGAAAAGTCCGTAAGAGTCATCGACATCCGAATCAATCTTTTTATTATGCATCTGCAGCATTATATTCTTAATAACTGACACATTTCAGATTGAAAGCTTTATGCGATTTTAAGATTCAGTTATTTGGTAAAATACACAACTGTATCTTCATGAATGCCAACTAAAGACACAAATGTGAAGTTGTTTAGAGTCAATAAAGAAGAACAATTCAACAACATTCTATTTGAATAAGGTTATTCAGGTTATAGGTTATTAGGATAACAAATTTATTCTGATATTGCTTATAAGCTTTGATAAAACTGTTTTCAGTAAAGGATTTGTATATTTTTTGTGATCATATCTGGGTTAGAAATCAATTTGGACTTTTTATCATCTTCAATTTCTATATACTCTATTTGAATAACTGCTAATAAGCTGTGATTAAATTTTGTGGTGTATTTATTTATTATTATTTATTATATATTATTAATTTGGTATATTTATTTATATACATATCACATACATTTATCTGACTTATAAATTTCATACTTTGGTGGGAGTTACTAAAAATCTATCATGGAAAATATGGTAGATACAAATGGCCGGACCTTGCAATCAAAAGCTCCAAAAAACCCAAGCAACACAAGTTCTTCAAAACAAGTTTGCAATGGCAATTGCCAAGCTTGTAAGAAAACTTGCTCTGGTGAAGATATGGCAATAGATTGCATCAAATGCCTCTCTAGGTTTCACCTCACTTGTAGTGATGTGAATAAAAAATTATATGATATATTTGAAAATAATAAAATGCAGCAAGTGGGATTTTGTTGGTCCTGCATTAAATGTAGATCTATGGACAAAACAACTACCTCGTCCAACACTAACAAAAGCCTATTGTCCGACATCAGCAACACCATATCCACTGAATTGGCCAAATTAAAATCCGAAATTGGCAACGATGTTGCCAAAATCAATGAAAAGATTTCTATCTTATTCAAATCTATGGGTGAGCTGGATGCCTCCACAAAGAAGCCTCTCACATGGGCCTCAGTTGTTGGTAATTCTGGATCCGAAAAAGATACTAGCGTGGTGCAACTTCTTGCCAAGAAGGTTACTGACACGCACAAAAAACTTATTCTGGACCGGGAGGATAGAGAAAACAATGTCATCATCTTTGGTGTCTCCGAGACTGATAAAGACGATGAAATCAAGACTTTTAATCAAATGAGCACTCAAAGCCTTGGTGCTGTGGACGCTCCAAAAGTTTCAATGACCAGACTCGGGCAAAAAGATCAAATCATAAAAGACCGTTAAAAGTGTCCTTTCAGGAAAGATGGGACAAACGTAAGGTTCTTGCTAAGCTGTATAAGCTTAAGCAGGATGAAAAATTCCAGGGTATCAGAGTAGCACATGATATGTGTGAAGATGATCGCTCAGAAAATAAGCGTCTTCTAAAAGAGGCGTACAGCCGAAATCAGAAAGAGAAACTGATTTCAGAAGAATCAGAAACTGATTTCAAATACAAAGTTCGAGGTCCACCATGGGCTTTAAAGATTGTGAAGGTCTTTTCAAAAAACGGAAGTGCAAAATAACCACTGGACCCACATCATCCTTATTCAACCTCTCTTTGCACAAAATTATTAATACTATGCTTCCAGCCCAAGATACCAGTACACAGAAGCCTACCACCAAATCTTACAAGTGTCAAAAAGACAATTTTTCTATTATATTAGGTATGTTTTTCAACGCACGGTCAATTGTAAACAAAATTTTCGAATTGAAAACTCTTTTGCTTTCTCAAGATTTTACATTTGTTTTCATTACCGAAACTTGTTTGAAACCCTTTTATCCTGACTCCTTTCTGGATGACAGTGATCTTTTTCGTGCTTTGCGCTGTGACAGACTGTTTGATAGAGGCGGCGGTGTTTGTGTAATCTATAAAACATCACTGGCACCTACGATTTCAAGAATTAAGATAAATACCATTGATTGCCCAGGATTTGAGATTATTGCTTTCAATTTTCATTACTCAAAATCTAAGTTTTCCCGCTTGATATGTACCTACCTACCACCGTCTAAAGTTAACGATGAGGTTACTATTAAGGCCTTATTGAAGGTTCTGAAAAGCCTAGTTTGTCCTGAGATTTATATTCTTGGGGATTTTAATTTTAGTAGAATTGATTGGAATAACCCAAATTTAGCATTCAATGGAAAATTGTTTAATTTGAATGGAGACAAAACTAATTTAGCCAATCTGAGTCATGTCTTTGTAAACTTCCTTGATGCCAATAATCTATCTCAGATGGTTACTTTTCCAACCCAAGTTAGTGGTAATACTTTGGATCTTCTCATCACATCAAAATTTGAGAACGTTATCTACGTTGATCAAAATGAACCTTTTGCTCTGACATGCGATCACAACATGATTGAATTCAAGCTCCATCAAACTTTTTCTACGAATGTTAAAACTCCAAGCATACGGAACTTTTATCGTGGAAATTATAACAGTATAAACAAGTTTTATCAGGTGTTGACTGGATTTCTGTTTTCAACTCTACCGATGACATCAATGATATCTACTCGAGGTTTACTAACATTGTTAATGAGTCAATTAAAAAGTTCATACCTTTATATAGAGTCAACAAAAAACCACACTTGCCAAGATATTTAAGGAATTTACAGCATTTGAAAAACCTCTTATACAAACAAACTAAAGCAGATCCTTCCATCAAACCTCTATACAAAGATCTTTGTCTAGTCTACAAGAAATCAGTTTATAGCTTCCATTTAGGAAAAGAAAGTGCAATCTTATCTTCACCTAGCAAGAAAACGTTTTTTGGCTTCATTAATCACAAGCTTAAGGCGAGATCTCATCTACCTCCCTTGCTTGATAACGCCAATCAGCTGGTGATGAAACCAAAGAATAAAGCTGAAATGCTAAACAAACAATTTGAAAAGGTTTTTATAACCGATGATGGCAATACTCCTACTATTTCCTACTCCAATATCCTTTCAAATATCTCTGAGATCGTAGATCTAGACATAACAGTTGATATAGTATCTAAGGCTATTTCTTCTCTAAAGTCAACAGTTTCCAACACCCCAGATCAAATCCCAGCTTTGTTTTTAAGAAAAAGTACTCCTTCTTTAGCGCTACCCTTATCGCTACTCTTTAACATGACTCTTAAGCGGGGAAGACTTCCACAAATTTGGAAGAATGCTATTATTACTCCAATTTATAAGAAGGGTCCCAGAAACACTGCACTTAACTACAGACCAGTTTCGCTGACTTCGGTTATCTGCAGAACTCAAAAACACATCATTCACAACCATATAACTAGCCATTTGACGGAGCATCATCTAATATCTGATGTCCAGCATGGCTTTGTTAAGCAAAGATCTTCTTTGACTCAACATCTCACTTTTTTCAATGAGCTTACAGCTCATTACGAAAGTAATACTCCATGTGACATCATATACCTTGATTTTGCTAAAGCTTTTGATTCTGTTCCACACAACAAGCTCATTACTGTATTGAAAAACATAAAAATCAGCAACTCCATCTTAAAATGGAATGAAGATTTCTTATCAGGTAGAACCCAACGAACCCGTGTAGAAAGATCTTTATCTACTCCTAGTAAAGTCACCAGCAGCGTTCCTCAAGGTTCCGTCCTGGGTCCACTTCTCTTTTTGATTTTCATTGAAGACCTCATCAGAAGACTAATAACAGTAGACAATGTCAGTGTGTTTGTGTATGCAGATGACATCAAGCTATTATCTGGTTCTCACTCAAAACTCCAAACTGCACTAAATATTGTAGAAAACTGGTCTGCGAATTGGCAACTTAAAATCCAGCCAACAAAGTCTGAAGTTATAACATTCTCCCGTAAGCCAGCTGCCAACTTCAGCAACCAATACTACATCAATGGATCTATTCTTGAACGAATATCCTCAGTCATAGACCTCGGCATTACTCTGACATCTGACTTCAAATGGCACAGTTATGTTTCCAGAATCTTTGGAAAATCTATCAAGCTTGTGCACCTCATCATAAAGACTTTTAATTCTAAAGATCCATGGTTTTACGTCAACCTTTTTAAACTGTACATACGCCCTATTCTTGAATACAATGTCAGTGCATGGATGCCATATCAAGTTGGTGATATCAGAAAAATCGAATCTGTTCAGGCAACATTTACGAGATTGGTTTGCAGGAAACTTAATATCAAATACGAGAGTTATAAGCATCGTCTCAGCTTCTTCAATCTAGATACTTTGGAAATCCGAAGAATTAAATACGACCTTATTCTGATCTTTAAAATTATTCACAACCTAATTGATCTTCAGTTTGATGACTTTTTCTCCATTAGTCCCTCCCTCAAGTTATATCAACTTAGAAGACATAAATTACATCTTAATAAGCCCACTCCACCAGCTACGTTAACCAGATTAAGTGTTTTCTCATACCGCACAATCAGTACATGGAACAATCTGCCATCAGAGATTGTCATGTCAAAATCACTTATGCTGTTCAAGAAAAAGCTGAATTGTTATAATATCGCCAACATTGCCATTTCTAAACTGTGAATTTTTCTCTTTTACAATACTATGAATCTGTGCAATTCTTCATTGTCATATGCTTTTTCGTTTACACGTCAAATAGATCTAATTTGTGAGAATGTGTGTTAGCAAGAGGTGCTCTCTTTAGGCACCCTCCTTCACATTTATTGTAATAAATAAATAAATAAAAAAAAAAAACTAAAAAGCAGAACGATAAGATTTCAACAAACTGTAGACTTGAGAGTTTTATTAAGTTGGCTCGGTCTCATGTATCATGATGATTATTTCAGAAACAAATTTTCTATTTAATATTTTTCTAAATTAGGTTATTTAAAAATAATTGTAATTCATTGATGCGTAAATTTTAGAAAAGATTTTTTGAGCTATATCCGAGATAATAAATTAATCTGGTGATTCAGTTGTTCCATAGAAATTTATGGAAAAAATATTGAAATAAAAACTCTAAAAAGAATTCTAATTTAACAAAAAAGTTTTAGTTCTTGAAATCTCATATTTAAGAAAATCTATGGTTATAATTTGCAAGCTCATTTTATATACTTTTTAGAGTTTAACGTGTTCAGTACCTCCTTAATGTACTAAAACTCATAGTTAAGCTTTGTCTGAATTGTTTGCCAAGTGTAGTACAAAGACTTAAACCTTAAATTTTTAATAATTCTTTTAAGCCAATTTTGCAGAGATCATTTGCTTCAAAAATTTTGAATAATATTGTGAACGATAATTTGCTGTCGAGAAGGAAGTACGAAAAATATTTTTGCAAAATCAAAATTCTATTTTTAACAGATATGAGCAAACCCACAACAAAAATTTTAATTAACTTTTAATATTAATTGCTCAAAACTGTTTTTTGAAAAATATTTAAGAATTATCTGAAAACTGATAAACAATTTTAAAATTGAATTTATATTTTATTAAATCTATAAAATATACAATTTTGTCAACTCTGCATCTGTGTTTATCCAAATGTGTTAGTTAACAAAAATTATAAAATGATTTTTTGATTTATAAACAAATTCTAAAGAATATTTCAAATCATTACAACAATTTTGATGTAAACTTTTCTGAATTAAGTCATTTTATAAGAAATAAAAAAAAAACTTTTTTGTGCAAACACTTAATATGAATGAAAGCATTAAATAAGTTAGCTTGTGAAAATATTTTTATGTAATTGAATATGTTCCTATTGTATTATTTATTATATACAATCTTCATTCCCAAAAATAATTGAAACTTTATCAAATGGCTTACTAGCATCTATAATTATATAAAATAAATTTATCTCCTGAAAATATAAGATATGATATCGATAAAATAACAAAATAAATAAATTCAAACTAATATAATTTTGATCAAATATTCTCTGCCAAGGGTCGATACCCTCTCTTCAAATCGCTGATTTTGTATTATATCATGTTTTTACTATTTACTTTGTAACATCTGTGTTTCATTTATATAATAAAAATTAATTATTATTAATTCTATAAGTTTCTAAGGTTACCATTAATATTTATTAACAGCTTAAAAATAATCTCAAAAGATGTTTTACTACATTGATCAAGTCATAAATACCATTTATAACACATAAAGATGTAAGGTTACTTTTCTGATGAGTAAAAATCTTCATTAGAAATTATAAGATGGTTTCTATAAAAAAATTTGTGAGCTGAATGAATGATTTAAGCTAGATTTATGAAATTTATTTTTGTTAAACAAAAACCGTCTGAACAAAACTTTCCCAAAAACTTACAATTTGTTGAAAGAATCATATTATTAATATAAAACTTTAGAGGTTATATGTTTACTTGCAGATAACTTTTCATATAAACCTGTACGGTAATACATTGTTTGGAAAATAAATTATTCAAGCTTTTTGTTTGTTAGCTTAAACTAGAAATAAAATAAATTATGTCGGTAGTTTTACGAGTATTTATCACAAACTTCTCTTTTGCTAACGGTTTTTATCACTGGAAGTTTTCATATTTGAAATGTTTCATGAAATTTCGTTGAATGAGAATCATTTCAAGAAGTGAAGAGTCCGTAAGAGTCATCGACTTCCGAATCAATCTTTTTATTATGCGTCTGCAGCATTATTTTCTTAATAACCGACACATTTCAGATTGAAAGTTTTATGCAATGCTAAGATTCAATTTTTAGGTAAAAGAAACAACTGTATCTTCATGAATGCCAACTAAAGACACAAATGTGAAGTTGTTTAGAGTCAATAACGAAGAACAATTCAACAAAGCTAAAAAGCAGAACGATAAGATTTCAACAAACTGTAGACTTGAGAGTTTTATTAAGTTGGCTCGGTCTCATGTATCATGATGATTATTTCAGAAACAAATTTTCTATTTAATATTTTTCTAAATTAGGTTATTCTAAAATAATTGTAATTCATTGATGCGTAAATTTTAGAAAAGATTTTTGAGCTAAATCCGAGATAATAAATTGATCTGGTGATTCAGTTGTTCCATAGAATTTATGGAAAAAATATTGAAATAAAAACTCTTAAAAGAATTCTAATTTAACAAAAAAGTTTTAGTTCTTGAAATCTCATATTTAAGAAAATCTATGGTTATAATTTGCAAGCTCATTTTATATACTTTTTAGAGTTTAACGTGTTCAGTACCTCCTTAATGTAATAAAACTCATAGTTCAGCTTTGTCTGAATTGTTTGCCAAGTGTAGTACAAAGACTTAAACATTAAATTTTTAATAATTCTTTTAAGCCAATTTTGCAAAGATCATTTGCTTCAATAATTTTGAATAATATTGTGAAGGATAATTTGCTGTCGAGAAGGAAGTATGAAAAATATTTTAGCAAAATCAAAATTCTATTTTTTACAGATATTTCGGCACAAAATGTAAAGATTCAAACTTAAATGATTAAAGTTCTTATGATATTAAGCTTTTTATAACTGAATGACACAATTTTAGAGAGAAAATATCATTTTTATGAGCAAACCCACAACAAAAACTTTAATTAACTTTTAATATTAATTGCTCAAAACTGTTTTTTGAAAAACATTTAAGAATTATCTGAAAACTGATAAATAATTTTAAAATTGAATTTATATTTTATTAAATCTATAAAATATACAATTTTGTCAACTCTGCATCTGTAATTATCCAAATGTGTTAGTTAAAAAAAATTTTAAAATGATTTTTTGATTTATAAACAAATTCTAAAGAATATTTCAAATCATTACAACAATTTTGATGTAAACTTTTCTGAATTAAGTCATTTTATAAGAAATAAAAAATAAACTTTTTGTGCAAACACTTAATATGAATGAAAGCAAAATTAAGTTAGCTTGTGAAAATATTTTTATGTAATTGAATATGTTCCTATTGTATTATTTATTATATACAATCTTCATTCCCAAAAATAATTGAAAATTTATTAAATGGCTTACTAGCATCTATAATTATATAAAATAAATTTATCTCCTGAATATATAAGATATCATAAATAGATTTCGATAAAATATTATGTTTTCGTTAAACAAGTTTGTGAATAACAATTAAAAAGATATGATAATATCCCAAAACATCAAATTCAATATTAATGAAAATTTTTAGAACATTTTTTAAAATATTAAACCGACAACTCAAACCTTCGCACAGAAAACATAAAAAATTCCAATAAATTAATCATTCAAATTTCTTAGACAATAAGACCAAGCCCCATAAAATTAATTAATATTCTATTATATAATTAATTAATAATTAATATAAGGGCTAAGTATTTTAAAAGGTTTTAAGAAATCCGATTCTGGAAGCATTTACCTCAATAATAATCTTTATTCTCAACAAACCCAAACCTGAAATAATTCAAACTTTTGAAGGTGGAGTCCTGTTCATTTTTTATTTATTTATTACAATAAATGTGAAGGAGGGTGCCTAAAGAGAGCACCTCTCGCTAACACACATTCTCACAAATTAGATCTATTTGACGTGTAAACGAAAAAGCATATGACAATGAAGAATTGCACAGAATCATAGTATTGTAAAAGAGAAAAATTCACAGTTTAGAAATGGCAATGTTGGCGATATTATAACAATTCAGCTTTTTCTTGAACAGCATAAGTGATTTTGACATGACAATCTCTGATGGCAGATTGTTCCATGTACTGATTGTGCGGTATGAGAAAACACTTAATCTGGTTAACGTAGCTGGTGGAGTGGGCTTATTAAGATGTAATTTATGTCTTCTAAGTTGATATAACTTGAGGGAGGGACTAATGGAGAAAAAGTCATCAAACTGAAGATCAATTAGGTTGTGAATAATTTTAAAAATCAGAATAAGGTCGTATTTAATTCTTCGGATTTCCAAAGTATCTAGATTGAAGAAGCTGAGACGATGCTTATAACTCTCGTATTTGATATTAAGTTTCCTGCAAACCAATCTCGTAAATGTTGCCTGAACAGATTCGATTTTTCTGATATCACCAACTTGATATGGCATCCATGCACTGACATTGTATTCAAGAATATGGCGTATGTACAGTTTGAAAAGGTTGACGTAAAACCATGGATCTTTAGAATTAAAAGTCTTTATGATGAGGTGCACTAGCTTGATAGATTTTCCAAAGATTCTGGAAACATAACTGTGCCATTTGAAGTCAGATGTCAGAGTAATGCCGAGGTCTATGACTGAGGATACTCGTTCAAGAATGGATCCATTGATGTAGTATTGGTTGCTGAAGTTGGCAGCTGGCTTACGGGAGAATGTTATAACTTCAGACTTTGTTGGCTGGATTTTAAGTTGCCAATTCGCAGACCAGTTTTCTACAATGTTTAGTGCAGTTTGGAGTTTTGAGTGAGAACCAGATAATAGCTTGATGTCATCTGCATACACAAACACACTGACATTGTCTACTGTTACTAGTCTTCTGATGAGGTCTTCAATAAAAATCAAAAAGAGAAGTGGACCCAGAACGGAACCCTGAGGAACGCCGCTGGTGACTTTACTAGGAGTAGATAAAGATCTTTCTACACTGGTTCGTTGGGTTCTACCTGATAGGAAATCTTCAATCCATTTTAAAATTGAGTTGCTGATTTTTATGTTTTTCAATACAGTAATGAGCTTGTTGTGTGGAACAGAATCAAACGCTTTAGCAAAATCAAGGTATATGATGTCACATGGAGTATTACTTTCGTAATGAGCTGTAAGCTCATTGAAAAAAGTGAGATGTTGAGTCAAAGAAGATCTTTGCTTAACAAAGCCATGCTGGACATCAGATATTAGATGATGCTCCGTCAAATGGCTAGTTATATGGTTGTGAATGATATGTTCTTGAGTTCTGCAGATAACCGAAGTCAGCGAAACTGGTCTGTAGTTAAGTGCAGTGTTTCTGGGACCCTTCTTATAAATTGGAGTAATAATAACATTCTTCCAAATTTGTGGAAGTCTTCCCCGCTTTAGAGTCATGTTAAAGAGTAGCGATAAGGGTAGCGCTAAAGAAGAAGTACTTTTCCTTAAAAACAAAGCTGGGATTTGATCTGGGGTGTTGGAAACTGTTGATTTTAGAGAAGAAATAGCCTTAGATACTATATCAACTGTTATGTCTGGATCTACCATCTCAGAGATATTTGAAAAGATATTGGAGTAGGAAATAGTAGGAGTATTGCCATCATCGGTTATAAAAACCTTTTCAAATTGTTCGTTTAGCAATTCAGCTTTATTCTTTGGTTTCATCACCAGCTGATTGGCGTTATCAAGCAAGGGAGGTAGATGAGATCTCGCCTTAAGCTTGTGATTAATGAAGCCAAAAAACGTTTTCTTGCTAGGTGAAGATAAGATTGCACTTTCCTTTCCTAAATAGAGGCTATAAACTGATTTCTTGTAGACTAGACAAAGATCTTTGTATAGAGGTTTGATGGAAGGATCTGCTTTAGTTTGTTTGTATAAGAGGTTTATCAAATGCTGTAAATTCCTTAAATATCTTGGCAAGTGTGGTTTTTTGTTGACTCTATATAAAGGTATGAACTTTTTAATTGACTCATTAACAATGTTAGTAAACCTCGAGTAGATATCATTGATGTCTTCGGTAGAGTTGAAAACAGAAATCCAGTCAACACCTGATAAAAACTTGTTTATACTGTTATAATTTCCACGATAAAAGTTCCGTATGCTTGGAATTTTAACGTTCGTAGAAAAAGTTTGTTGGAGCTTGAATTCAATCATGTTGTGATCGCATGTCAGAGCAAAAGGTTCATTTTGATCAGCGTAGATAACGTTATCAGGTTTTGATGTGATGAGAAGATCCAAAGTATTACCACTAACTTGGGTTGGAAAAGTAACCATCTGAGATAGATTATTGGCATCAAGGAAGTTTACAAAGACATGACTCAGATTGGCTAAATTAGTTTTGTCTCCATTCAAATTAAACATTTTTCCATTGAATGCTAAATTTGGGTTATTCCAATCAATTCTACTAAAATTAAAGTCTCCGAGAATATACATCTCAGGACAAACAAGGCTTTTCAGAACCTTCAATAAGGCCTTAATAGTAACCTCATCGTTAACTTTAGACGGTGGTAGGTAGGTACATATAAAGCGGGAAAACTTAGACTTTGAGTAATGAAAATTGAAAGCAATAATCTCAAATCCTGGGCAATCAATGGCATTTATCTTAATTCTTGAAATCATGGGTGCCAGTGATGTTTTATAGATTACACAAACACCGCCGCCTCTATCAAACAGTCTATCACAGCGCAAAGCACGAAAAAGATCACTGTCATCCAGAAAGGAGTCAGGATAAAAGGGTTTCAACCAAGTTTCGGTAATGAAAACAAATGTAAAATCTTGAGAAAGCAAAAGAGCTTTCAATTCGAAAGTTTTGTTGACAATTGACCGTGCGTTGAAAAACATACCTAATATAAAAGAAAAATTGTCTTTTTGACACTTGTAAGATTTGGTGGTATTCTTTTGTGTACTGTTATCTTGGGCTGGAAGCATAGTATTAATAATTTTGTGCGAAGAGAGGTTGAATAAGGGTGATGTGGGTCCAGTGGTTATTTTGCATTTCCGTTTTTTGAAAAGACCTTCACAATCTTTAAAGCCCATGGTGGACCTCGAACTTTGTATTTGAAATCAGTTGGTTGCTCTTTCTGATTTCGGCTGTACGCCTCTTTTAGAAGACGCTTATTTTCTGAGCGATCATCTTCACACATATCATGTGCTACTCTGATACCCTGGAATTTTTCGTCCTGCTTAAGTTTATACAGCTTAGCAAGAAACTTACGTTTGTCCCATCTTTCCTGAAAGGACACTTTTAACGGTCTTTTATGATTTGATCTTTTTGCCCCGAGTCTGGTCATTGAAACTTTTGGAGCGTCCATAGCACCAAGGCCTTGAGTGCACATTTGATTAAAAGTCTTGATGTCATCGTCTTTATCAGTCTCAGAGACACCAAAGATGATGACATTGTTTTCTCTATCCTCCCGGTCCAGAGTAAGTTTCTTGTGCGTGTCAGTAACCTTCTTGGCAAGAAGTTGCACCACGCTAGTATTTTTTTCGGATCCAGAATTACCAACAACTGAGGCCCATGTGAGAGGCTTCTTTGTGGAGGCTTCCAGTTCATCCATGGATTTGGATAAGATCTTTTCATTGATTTTGGCAACATCGTTGCCAATTTCAGATTTTAATCTGGTCAATTCAGTGGATATGGTGTTGCTGATGTCGGACAATAGGCTTTTGTTAGTGTTGGACGAGGTAGTTGTTTTGTCCATAGATCTACATTGAATGCAGCACCAACAAAATCCCACTTGCTGCATTTTATTATTTTCAAATATATCATAATATTTTTTACTCACATCACTACAAGTGAGGTGAAACCTAGAGAGGCATTTGATGCAATCTATTGCCAGATCTAACAACTTGTATTTAATATATTTGCTTATTCAATGATTATAACGACAAAAATGAAAAAGTCATTCAAAGTTTGAGCAGATCTCATAGTTTAAACCAGAAATTGGTTTTTAATATAGTAATTAAAGTATATTTTGCTTATTTCATTTTCATAAACTATTATTGATTAATGGAGTATTTTAGGCTATTAATTAAAAATAATTGTGTCTATATGATGTTCATTAGGACGTTTTTTATCAAATGAAATAATTTTCTTATTTTCAGATCTTAGAATAATAGCACCAAAGAAGTTTTCCAAACTAACTTTATATCAACATCTGACGGAATTTTTATCAATTCATTCAAATATAAACTAAACTCATTCAGAACAAGACACATGAAGTGATTTTTCAGTTATAATTGTCAACCAAATTTCTTCATGAAAAACTCTTCAGGATCTGATACAAGAGCGCCAACAAAAAACAAAAACTTTCCATATAAATCTTATGAAGTCTTAGTTTTGATCACATTATTCAAATTTCGGATTGCAAAAGTTTCTAGTTTATTAGTGTCAAAAGGCTAATTCAGAATTATTAAAATAAATTAAAAAAGTTTCAGTTTAGATTTCTTCATACAATTGTTCAAATCTTTATTTTTGCCAAAGGGATATAGCACAGAAAAATCTATCAAAACTTATTATTATTTTATTTTGAGCATATTATCATCATATATAGAGGTTAGAAGAAGTTCTTCAATCATCAAGAAAAAAACTTGCTTGTATTACAAGATAAATTTTATTATTTAAGTTATTCAAAATTTTGATTAAATTTAATTAATTTAAATATTTTAGTTATTCAAAAATACAGAATAGAGTTTCCAATTAGTACAAAATAGCATTTGTAAGAGTCCAGCACACTCTAATTTGATTCTATTTCAACGAGATCACTTTGAACGTTTTCTACTTCCACAGCTTTTATGTTCATTGACAGGTAGTTTTTGTGAAATTATTTAAAATTAAAATAATACTTATCTGTTGCAGCTTTTCAGACTTTAAAGATTCGGTTTTATTAAACATAATAAGTTTGTAAAAAAAAAGAAGAAGATGATATCATAATTGAGTTTCGTTTAATAATTTTTATAACTTATTTTAAGTTTTGATTTTTTAATTGTAATCAGAAAGTGTTGACAATAAATAAAAGGTTGTCAATTGATTATACTCAAATGTTGTTTTTATATATTGCAATATACGTCAAATTTTGTTCAAAATATATATATACAGACGTATATAGATAGTTGTCAATACAGCTTTATTGTATTTGATTAAAATCTTATTTTTATGCAACTGAATGTTAGCTTGAAATATAACTGACTCGGAAAAATGATTTTTTTTATAAATTATTCTAACTTTACTCATTTATTCAACACATGGCTGCGAGTGACAAATTTATCAGCTCTTATAGCGGACAAAAGACATATATTAAGAGTAAAAAGATAATTGGAAGGTCTTAGGAATTACAATTTATGATTGATACAGAAATAAAAGAAACACTGTAGAAGCAGAGGTAAAACGTAAACTATGAATCAAAATATAATATGGAAAAATAGAAGAAGAAGAAGAAGAAGATGAGGAAACTGGTAGTGTTAAATATCACTCGGAAACTACTTAAAGTTTGTCTTTCTAGTATAACTTTAGAAATGTTAAAGATTACCCTATTTAAAAAGATGCTACTCCACTGGGTGCTAAGACTTATTGAGCGGTTTAATTTTGATTAAGGAGCCTCTGAAAACGTATGGGAGATTGGTATATTTAAAGTATTCTAAGAAGTTAAAATGGAAAAAAGATCATTAACAATTTTAAATAGTGGTATAAGGTCAAAAAATAGGCGTCGATAATGAAAGGATTTAACATTTAGATTATAGAATCAGTCTTCGTATGAGAAAAAAGGGTATGCCACATCTAAAGAAAGCTTTTCTAGTGAATGATCTTTGGACGGATTCAAGATTTGTGATATCTCTTAGAAGGTGAAGACCTAATACGGAAGAGTTGAACTGTAATTTAGAAAGGGTGGACATGGTATAGAGTTTTATCAGTATCTAGATATTTCTTGTCTTAAATTATTTTAGAATTTGGCATTAAGTTAATGAACTAATTTTGAACAAATAGTTTACATGGTGAGTCCATTCTAAGTTTTTAGAGATGAAGATTTACTGGGTGATGACCTTACATCGGAAAAATTTATTGTTGCCTAAATAAAATAAGTTAGTATTAAGCTGGAGCTGAAAGCTTTACTTATTGACAGGTAGAAAGATCTGTCGGTGGAAAGCTTGAGTTGCCTCGATTGAATCCATAGATCAGTGGATTTCAAAGGAATTTGAAGAGAAACCAGTTTAGAACTAACTAAAGAGCTTGGCATCGTCGGCAAAAGCATTTAGTTTCCAGAACAATTTAGTGATGTAGTCATTGATATAAATATTGAAAAGAAGAGATCCAATAATGCTGGCATAGGGAGCACCACTGGAAATATCACGAACACCTGATGAAGTATTATTAATGATGACTTGTTGTTATCCATCATTAAGAAATTGTTCAATCCAAGGGATAATAGTGGAGTAATGTTAAATTGTCTAAATATTTTTACCAATATTGAATGTGAAGCTGAGTTAAAGGCTTTGTGAATGTCTGTATAAATGATATTGGTTATTAAACTACTTGATGAATCACATACCCACTGGTGGAGACAAGAGACATAATCACGGGAGGATTTTTGAGGAAGAGATAATCAGAGAGCAAATTGTTGTTGAAAAGATAAGTTAGAATTTTCTGCAAAATGATCAATTCAAAGACTCGGTTGAAGCTACTAGTGAGAGAAATTCACCGATAGTTTAGTGGTTTTTTTTTTATCTCTTTTTTTATAAACAGGAATAATGATGGAGCTCTTCCATTGTGAAGGTACGCAACTGGAGGATAATGAGGAATTAAAGACATGTAATACAAGTTGTACTGTAAATTAGATAAGTCTCTATTAAAAGTAGGAAGAAACTTTTTCAGGTGTACGAGTTAATTTGTTCTTCAGGTTGTGCACGGCGGTGGAAATGTCAAACTCAGTGATAAGAAAGACCTCTTGTTGAAATGTTCACCTTTTAAGATCACTGACATACAAATTTTTATTTTCATCAATAAAGAGTGGTGATCTGCAGTTTAATTTTGATTTAACAAATTTACGTGATGAGCACAAACTGTACTTTCCTTATAGTCGTGCTACTTTTGGACTTCAATTTCTTATATTTAAGTTTGTATTTTGCTTTGTAGGAGTTTTCTACTCTAGATTTTTTGTATAAGAGATGCTTTCCAGTTAACAAACTTTTAATTTGTGGTGGAGGATTAATACAATTGAAATAGGAGAGAGCTTTTAGTGGAACAAACATTGGATTAGAATTGTTCAGAACTCATTGAAATTATCGTTAAATCACTGTAATCACTCTTTATTGATCATTCATTTCCAGTTAGAAGATGAGGTATAGGTGTTTATCTTGTTAAGTTAGCTCTATAGATGAATTAAACTGAACTTGAAAAGTGATATCAAAATGGTCGCAGATGGAAGAAAAGATAGAATTAACTGATCAGAAGAGGAGTTTGTTAAATCCTCGCATATTACAGAATAAGAGATAATAAACGTGATCTTTGGATTAGAGGGTTCATTATTATATTGAGTTAGAAAATTAGAAGCTGTAAAATTGAGAAAGTTGCCATAGGCGGAATCGTCTGAACAGAGTAATAGTCTAATCTATGTTAGGAGAATTAAAATATCCTAACAGGAAGGAAGGAATGCGAGTAGATTTGTAGATATCAGATAACATTGATATATTTGGAGACGTTAAAGAATGGATATAAATAGAATTAAAAATGACTTTGGGTTTCAAGTAAAAAAAATCAACACAAATAATTCCAACAGTGATCTTGAAAAAATAAGAGAAAATCTAAACTTATTGAACACATGTTGAAGTTAGACCCACTTCTACGAAGTAAGCTGGCCCCACATCCTCTGGTGTCTATTCGATCAATCCTAATAGTATCATACCCAGAGGAACATACCATTGAGTTGGAGATTTTATCAGATATTCAGTTTGATTGGAGTGGGACACAATGTCCATCTTATTTGCAATGTTGTTTCAATAGTGAATTGACAAACTTTGTAAGGTAGGTGGGTTTATCGCATTGATAACATAAATTTTAGTTTCAACCCTAAAAGCTAGACAACCGAGTCATTTATTAAAACTTTTACTCAACTGGGCAGCTTCCCACTTTTTACGCAACTCTCTACCAGTCTCTTGCTGCTTTTTGATTCGATCAGGATTTATATAAGGTTGGTTTAGTTAGGGTGGTTGATGCAGAAGTTTCAGAGTTTGAAGATTTTATTTATAGTTAATTGATTTAAGAGATGTATGATAATTGGTCTGATATTGGAAGATGTTGAACCGACTCGGTAAAACGCCTTGAAGTCAAGGAAAAAACATCCTGGACAACAAGTAGTTAGACTGGGTACGACAAGAACAAAGGCTCGTAAAACACAGCAATATGTTTTTTAATTTTTCAAATCTATATTTACAGAGAACTTTCACTATTTTTCTGGTTTAGTTCATCTAAATTTTCTTGTTAACACATAAAGTCTTTACGATTTTTTCCTTCTTTAAATTCGTATAAAATATTAGAAGAAGAAAAGTCCTATAAAGATTTTAGAACTATAAATTCTCGGTACAAAAAAATCTTATGTATAAAAACAGGTTTCAAATTAGATGATTAGAATAGATATGATAGAATTGTAAAATAAATACAAAATTGTTTTCTCATTTGCAAATTATAAATAAAAATGGAGAAATATTTATTACTTGTATTGCAACGTTTTTCTTAACACTCGTTATTGAATAAATATCTATAATATTAACATGTAAATAATCAAAACACTTTTTATGTTTTCCCATTAACGTCTATTTGTAGAAATTTTAGTACAAAAATATTGTAAAGAACTGTTATTTGTTGTTTTTTTGCAAACTTTTTATACTTTCTCTTTTGTTGAATTTTGATAAATACGATAGAACTGTTTATTTTGTTTGATACTTTTGTTTCAATCATAGGTTAATTATATTATGAAATTCACTCACATACATTTGGAAAAAAGTATTTCAATGTTACATGAACCAACTTATTCCATTATACCAAAATCTGAGCATGTCTTTACTTTCTGATAAACATATCACTTTCAAAACATACTCTTAAAATATACCGCTTGTAATACTTTGGTTACTACAGAAGTTTCACTTGCTTTTTTACCAATCTTTTGATAGTAAAACTGGAAGGTATGTTTATAAGTCTGCGAGGTATGTCAAATTTTATTGAAATTATATCAAGCAAAGATTGAAAAATGAATTAAATACGGAACAATAAAAAACAGTGATATGGTTCACATTACTAAATTTTTATATTTTAGAAATTTTTATTCGTTAATTCTTTAAAGATAAAAGTATTAGGGAGAAAATATGTTAAATAAATCAGCTAATTAAAAAAGTTTTGAACTTCGTTTTATTTCAGTTTTTTATTGAGGCTTGAATACATGTTCCGGCACATACTAGAATATTAAAGACGAAAATGTTTATTACTCAAAATTAAATACGCATCTATTTATTTTATCACTCAAACTAAAAATTTTAATATTTACTGTTTAGTTATTTAAAAAATTCAGTTTTACAAATTGCTTTTAGTTCTGGTTGAATTACAAAAAAAAACTATTATACAATTTATTATTGTTATAAAAAAATAAAGACGAAACCTAAACTTAAATTTTTTTAGTTTAAAAATAGATATTTTTATACTTAATCTTTGTTTATAACAAAAATTTATTTAAAAACTATTAGTTACAAAATATTATTTTTTCAGACGCAGCCTTAAAATTGACTGATTATAATTGTAGCCTAAGTACGTTTGACCGTTTTCAATTGGTGCTTATATGTTGTGTTTCCTAATTGACTGTAAAGTTATATTGTTTTCAAATTTTGTCTTTTGTAAAATACTGTTGGACTGTAGTATCTGGTTAAGGTTAAAATTGATGAATTGAATTATTTGTTCTGTAATTAACTAAAAGTTTAATTAATTAATTTTTTATTATTATAATTATTTTCTATTACTATATTTTGTTAATTAGTTATCATAGAACTATCATTTTCTATATCTATTTATCTGCAATTTGTACTATTTACAACAAATATGAACTCACTAAATTTTTACAACTATCTTATATAAATAAAAGCATCGTTTGTGTAAAAACAAATTATGCCTATTACTTTAAACTTATATCAAACTATAAAAAACAGATGTTAGGCTTTAAAAATAGTATTACTTGCCTAATATGTCGGTAATTTGTCCTAGCTTAACCACAGTTTTAATTTAAATCGTTTTTACCACAAAATTACTCCACGCGTATGAATATAAAGAACCCAAACAAATGTTGCGCAATACTATGCTATAGTAAGTAGAATGTCTCATTCATTGTTTTGTTAGCGACTAGACGTCTGTTTTGAGATAAATTTGTCTTTTATTTTAATCCTAATTTATATCTATTTACTGAAGTTTAAAAATTTGATGTTAATCAATTGTAAAAGTTATGATAATGAAATGTGGTTTGATAAGCTATTCAATTTTAAAGTAATTAAAACAATTTTCAGAATCAAATTTAGTTTTAAGTAGAAATGGTTTCTCAAGTTTAAATAAATTATTTGATATTTTTACAACTTGAATATATTTCATTTAAAAAATGTATTCTTAATTTTTCTCTTATTCTGTTTAAATATTTAATTAAATTAAAGTTTTTGTCTGTATGGTAAAGAGTGCTTACCTAATTTTTTACTATTTTTTAACAACAGTTTTAAATTTGTGCTGCTAAAAATTTTCAATTTTCTTAATTATAATAATTTGTCATCAATATTCTAAACTCATTTTTTCATGTTTTAATTGATATAAATAATAAATAATAGACTGTTTGATAAATTTCACATTTTATTGTTTTGTTTTGCTCTAAAATATGTGTTATGAATTATTCAATTTTTATGTAAACTTTTCAGAAATAATCAAATTTGTTTTTTTATTACTTTACTATGTTTACATAGTTTTCAAGTTTTCATATTTGTTTTTTAACCTTTAATTTTTCTAGTTTATATTTTCATCTTCTTAGACTATAAGTAAATGAAATTGAATAATAATATCTTCAACCTTTTTTTTAGATTTAACTTTAAAAACTTTTTTAATTCAGGTGCAGCCTTTTAATTTTGTTTTTCATGTTCCTTTTTTAGTTTGATTACATTGATGAAAGTAAAAATTATTTATGAACATTCAGCGTTCCACACCAATTTTGATAAACCCTGGGTCACGTGTTCGGCGTGATACCATCGAATCAATCAAGGAGTCCCCAGCAAGTTATCCAGGCCAATCAGATAAACCAGTTCCAGGTCTAGGAGCATCAACCCCTCCATCTTTTATACCAGATGGAAGTTATAAACATACAAGAGTGGATAGTTATGATATTTTAGAACAATTAGAAGGACATAATTCTGGAAATGTTTATAGAGCTGTTAATATACACAATGATTTAGAATTTGTTTGCAAGGTTTGTTTTAATTTGACTAATTTCAATTATTTTCAGTTGATTTAAAATGAAAATTTTATTTAGGTATAAATTTGTTATCTTCAAAAGTTCAATTTTAAGACCAATTGATTATACTTTGGAAATATATTTTGATTATTTGAAACTAAAGTTAATAAATTACAGAATTAACTTTTGTAACATTTATTAATTGCGAAATATATAAACAACCAAACACTAGTTAAAAATCATTTAAAAGCTTTGGTTTGCATTTTATAATTATTCAAATTATGGAATTACCTATTGGTATATTTTTATAGATTTTTTTGTGATAAGTAAATATGAAATAAATATTTTGTCTAATAATTTTCAAAATGTTTACAAATTTGCTCAGGTGTATGACCGTTGTGAATATGGAAAACTAATTTCAATATATCACAGAATAGACAAACACCCAAATATTAATTTCATATCTGATAAAGTTGTTCAACCTACAAAAGTTTATGTATTTTATCAACCAGGTCAAGCTATTACCTCTGAAATATTGCCAAAAAGTAGTTTATTCTATTTTAAATTTTAGTTTGGTTTAAATTTCAAAGTATTTATTTAGAAATATTTATTTAACTGTCTTCACTTAACTTGTCAAAGGAGCTATAAGCTCATAAGTATAAATCTTATTATCTTTTCAGCATTCAAAGCAGACAACTTACATAATTATATCCGAAGTAAAATTCGACTACCAGAAGATGTAGCTGCATGTTTATTCACTCAAATAGTGGCAGCTATCTCACATTGTCATAAAAACAATGTAGTTGTCAAAGATTTAAAATTAAGAAAGTTTATTTTTCAAGATCCTGAAAAGTAAGTTTTCACTGATAACTTAATCAGTGTCAGCTTCAGTTGTAGAAAGTGATAATTTGACTTCTGGTAGTCGTATGAGTTTCTTTTAATTGTTTATAGAGTTGAGATCAGTTAGTAAAGCTAATGACAGAATTAGATAAAATGTTAATATCTTTCAGAAAACGTATCTTGCTTGAATGCATAGATGATGCTCATGTGCTTGAAAACGGAGACGAAAGAATTGCTGAAGACGGGTAAGTTTGTAGCTCACTTGTATATTTCAATAATCTTTAAATTCGTGACAACAAATGTTCAAATACTAAAGTGATGTTATCTGTAATTATCACAGAAAAGCTTTTCCGGCTTACGTCAGTCCTGAAATGATTCTATATCTGAAAAAATCGAAATCAAAAGAGGCGGAATTCAATGGTAAGTCACGTGATGTTTGGAGGCTAGGAATCATGTTGTATACAATGTAAGTAAAACTAAATCAAATATTTGCACAGTTGGTTTAAAGCAACTTCTTCAATTGCTCTTTCAAGGTTAGTTGGTTGTTATCCGTTCAAAGTAGAAGATAAAAAAGTGATGGCAAAAATTTTTCACTGTCAATATACTATACCATCAAGTGTGTCGCCTGAAGCATCAGATTTGATCAGACATATGCTAAAACGTCAACCATCTCATCGAATCATCGCCGAAGATATCTTATATCATCCATGGATCAAGTGTAAAGGTCAGAATTAAATTTTTTCTACAATTTCATCACTTCAAAGATGTTTTGAGAACAACTTTCACTGATCTTCGTATTTCAAGAATTTCTCTATTTTGATTTTCTTGGTTTGAAATCAATTTTCGACTGATGTTTATTGTAAGTTTTCATTGACAACATCAGGTTGACGTAACAGCAAACATTTTCATCATCATCCTTATATCTTGCATAACCTCGAAATTTCGTAATATCCTTTTATATTGTATCAAATTCAAAGTTGCAATACCTGCTGCTGTTTATTCAGTACTCTTCTATCACTATTTCTTTTTCTCTTTCTCAATATTAATTAACAAATTTTTTAATGATGAATTTGAGATTTATGTTTTGTGACCAAACTTCAACATTTATATTCAAATCTAGAAAATCCATTTCAGTTGAGTTGTAGCCTACTCTAGCGTAGTTGCTGGTTGTAAGATCTATCTTTAAAAAGCCACTGTGGAATTCTTGTGGTTTTTTTTGTATATTATAATAGTATTGACGCACCCTGAACAAGCTTAGTATTACATTTAAACGCTTCTCATGCTTTTCTAGTTTTGCTGCACAAAGTTTAACCAAACAAATAAAGCTTCGAAAAATTTATTTATTAGTAAATATTTGTAGATCAAATATTTGTAGATCAAATTTCGTCTGAGTTCAAATTTCTACATTTTTGTGTCCTTAGGTAAATTTTTGGATCCAAATCATCAAATGATTCCATTAGGATGCGGAGGAGAGTCTGAAGTAGTTGATGAGATTGCTTTGAACGATCTGAAAA
Source organism: Pegea sp. RAD2-039 (assembly GCA_034620365.1). Taxonomy (NCBI): domain Eukaryota; kingdom Metazoa; phylum Chordata; class Thaliacea; order Salpida; family Salpidae; genus Pegea; species Pegea sp. RAD2-039. The sequence goes on from JAQGEQ010000071.1 coordinate 3,501,574, forward strand.
GATTCCCTCACAGTTACAGTTTGCCAGCAAGTCTCTTCTCACAATGCACATACGCAGATCAGATTGTACCAGATATAGATGATCAAAAATAAATTTCTTCTTAGTGATAAAAACAATCGTAATGAACAAGCACTTCCGATAATTTATTTATTGTTGTTGTTGATAATTTCATAAAAAATTATTGACTTTAGTGGTGAAAGATTTTCTCTTTACTGCCCCCTACCGTTTAATTGTTTTCTTTATTATTTCTGTTTATTTTGAAAAATGCCTTGAAAATAAGAACTAAATAGTTTTAACGATAATATAAAAATAATAAAATGATTTAAATCTTTTCTTTTATCACATTTTCTTGTTGTTTTCATGAATATTTTCAAACCTTTACACACTTAATCATTTGCTCTTATTTGTTTTTTGAAATATTTGTACTGAAAAAGAGATTCAGTAATACAATTACCACAAGCACTTTACAAGCATATTATCATTTTTATTGGGTATTATTTCATGTTGATGACGTCAAATTTATTTGTTCTAATATATAATCTTTGCAAAATTAGGTCCTACTATTAGCAATGAATGAAAGATTATGAGTAACTCACATTACTTTTTCTGTTTCACTGTAAATCACAAAGCAATAGAAATATTTGTAAAATGTGTAATTAGTATTTCAGTATTTTCTCATCGTGTAAATAATTTTGTTTAGTTTTTCGTTTACTAGAAGTCACCTGAAACTATAATTGATTGTTTTATTACTTGAATAATCTAATTTAGCAAGATGAAAAATTACTACAGGTCTTTTTATAAATCGACCAAAATGTTGTGGGACATTTTTGCAAACTTTGTTCTACATTATTTAGACTCGCAAACGAGAAATGAAAGTTGATCAAAAAGTTAAATGTTTTGTGTTTGTTGCGCCAACTGAAACCTAATAAAATATCTTTATTTTGATTTTCGTTATTTCATCATCTTAAATAATCTTACAACAAAATTGTTAGTATTAAAGATTTGAAACTAAATATTAGAATAGTTTGAAAAGTGTTAGAAAGAATGTTGAATGTTTGTTGTGAAACTATAAACCTAGATGTGACGGCTATATTGACCCAAGTTATATTTGTGAAAGAAATTTCTGTCTGTTAAAAGTTGTGTAATCACTGGTGATGTACACCACCTAGTACTTTTCCATCATTACATTTACTACACATTACTTTATTATAGCAATCAGCTTCCTATTTATTAAAATGAAACCTTTACTAACATCTTTACTAATATCTTGAAGATATGTGAGTCCTTACTCAATTGGAAATATGCTTTTGAAAGAAAGGAAGACAAAACAAAGTCTTCAAATTATCCAAAAACATTTTAGTATCAGTTGTCAAAGTTATTTAAAAGAATTTTTTTGAAATAGAACGAAAGATTAAATTCAACAAACCAAACTTAAATAATTAGACGTTACACCGGTTTATAGCCTCGTAAAAACAAACCTATTTCATACCCAGGTCTTTTTGTACTTATTTATTCAAGCATAGAACTTAAAACACTTTTAAAATTATTTAAAACTCTTTGAAAACAGGATCAATTCTATCGCGACGTGTACACAAAAAGAAGAGTATTGTAGGCTTGGAAGTCGTACATCCATCATTAAGTGAAGAGTTTGGTATTAGATAAAGAAAGATTTTTGTATCTTCACTTGGCTAATGAAGCTATCGTTTTTGCTGAATCAACAAAAAACCTAAAAAATAAATTAAATAAAAAAGTCATAAAAATGGGTGAAAATATATCAACAATAAATATAAGATGTCAAACCTTTTTTACAAACTATAAAAAAATACGAAGTGATATGTACCTAAGATGAAGTCGGAATCATGAAAACCTTTTCACACCTTTGGATGAATTCAAATGAAACAACTGACAGAAGTACTTCTGAACACTTAAAGCTACAAGAACGTTTAAAATTTCAAGCTGATGTCAACTTCCTTGATGTGGAGTCTGGTAAAGTACCTTCGATCTAAAAACTTCTTAGGAATGAAAAACTTCAAGTATAAAATATTTGACAAAACTAGTGGTAGTAAATCTACCAGCATGGAATCAAGAAACGACTTCATATATCTTGGCATAGATAACTAAAAAGAGCTTTGTTGATAATAGGCTAACTGAAGAAAAACCCAATAACAATTTCGAGCCTGTAAACACTGCCGGAAGGCTACAACTAACATCACCAAAATCCAGCGACAATTTTCATAATTCTTCCTTTAAAAACTATATTTAATGTTTATTCTATTTCTATCTTCGTTACTTTGATTTCTATATGTGGATCTCTCAACTTTCTGAGATTGTTGAAACTGTTAATAAAATCAAATATTACCTCTCATACAAAAAGTTTACTCCAAGTTGTTCTATAATGAAGTAGAAAAGAATTGTTCTATGATTTGTGGAAGAAACCTTTTATGATCTTTTATTGTTTCTCTGTTTAAAAACCCAACTAAACTCAGTGAGCTACCTGGTAACATTTCCTTTTTATCTTAAACATACATTTCTAACTCAAAACCTTCTAAATGTTTCCTTGATTTGTAAATCCAAAAATATGATTAATTTTTATCTAAAGTTTTTATTTAATTATTTATGTTTAAATCAAATAAACAATCAAACGATTTTGAGAGGCATATTTATTTTGTTTATATTTTGGCACCCTCTAACAACTGAATATTCAAATAAACCAATTAATGATAATAAAAGTGAAAACTGATATAAACTTTGAAGAAAATTTGACAAATTTAATGAAGATGAGTATAGATGATAAAAAAGATATAATTGTAATTAAAAAATCTGAGATAAACTTTCATTCTACAAATAGAATTATTTGTTTCAAAAAATGATGAATTATTTTTGATAAAATTATTAATCAGTAATTTGATGACTAATAATGTCAGTTTAAAGAAGCAACTTTTCCAAAAAACAAAATTGTTTTTGAAGAGTTATGTCGAATCAAGAACCAAAATGGATGATCACAATTAAACTGGACAGGAGGGAAGAAAGCCATCCTGGCAATTGCTACAACAGTTGCAGCAGCTGCTTCAGTTCCTTCTTCATCAACTTCAACAAAAGATTTGTGGATTATATTTGAAATGAAAAGATCATTTGCATCACAAATCTCTTTTAAACTTTCTTTTGTGCAATCAAACAAATCTGTAACACCCAAAGACTTAAATGGTTTTACCAAATCTTGTTCATATTCTAAAACAAATTTTGGAAGTTTTAATTCAACTTTCTCACTTTTACAGTCATCTAACATCTTATTCATCTGATCAACAGTGATACTGGAATGTAGATCATCAACACCATACCTTTCATCTGGTAGAAAGATACACATGGAAACCTGATCATCTTTATATGGAAGTTGTAAGCATTGAAGTTTAAGTTTTTCATCATAATTACAAAGAAAAGATTCTTGTTTTTGCATCATTTTCACTTTACAAACTTTTTTATCTTGACAATAAAAATTTCCAGCTTTAGTTGCAGATTTTTCAAATTGATCTTTCCATTTTCCTTTAAAGTATATTGCTGAAGTTAAAATCAATTTGGTTAATGGTGTAACCACGCCCTGTTGTAAAACTTCCTCAATTTTTCCATGAGTCTTTTCTTCTACCCATTTATTTATTTCCATTCTTGACTCTTCAGGATTAGTTTTATAATCTAGAGTTTTAATTTCAGCATCAAATTTTTCTTTCAATTGATCGCAAAAGTTCTTTTTCAAACTCAAAGATTTTTCAGGAAAAATACTATTTGCAGTTGTCAACAAACTTTCTGAATTTGATTGGTTAAGTTTTAGTTTTAAAAGTTCTTCTGTTATTTGTATGATATTTTCAAATCCTAAACCTTTTATCAGCTGATCTCTAGAAGTTTCACTTGTTCCAAATAAAACCATTGACATCGCAAGTGAGATGTTATAAGGGGAAAAGAAGATGTTTTTATCCTTTTCTTCTTCAATAAGCTTTTTGTAAAGATTTAAACAAAAGTCAGAAGCAGGCATGATGTTAGATTTTTTTCAAAATCTTAAGTCTATCAACAAATGTTGTTAATAATTCTCACTAAGTATTATATTATTTATTAAGTTAATGATAAAAAGCTAACATACAATTGTTAATTATCAAAAATAAAGCTGCTATAAGCAGTCTATAATACATTTGTTAAACATACTTAACTCAAAAAGTCATAATTTTTGATATTATTCATTTTCTTATGCTTAAATTTACTACAGTAAGACTAAACAATAAAAACAATTTAAATAGATAAAAAAATTTTTAGAAAAAAAATATAGAACAATTTTTCTTTATAAATTTATTTTTAAAACTTCAATAATTAAATGTTACTCATATAAAAATTTAATATAGAATAAAACTTTATTAGTTAATTTTTTTCAAACAAACCTAAAAGAAATTTGTTGTCCAGCCTTTTGTTGTTAATAATTAATTATATTTCCTGAATTTTTGTTTTATTTACCTACAAGTTGAGTGTACTTTTTTGGCTGTTTAATAATTTGTACTTCTTATAATAATTTTTCTCTTTTAAGTACAATAGAAATTTGGCTTTATAAATTTAATAGAAAATACATCAATCTTTAAATAATGTTTAATCTAGTTTTGCTTGAATAATAACGAACTAATAAGGTGCTTACTATCTAAAATATTTACTGTGTAATTCTAAATTTTGATTTCAATAAAATTGTTTTTGCTGGATTCCTCCCAAAGCTATTTTAAATGTTTGTTTCAAACAAAACTTGATGTCTTCAACTGAATTGAATATTTCACAAAAAAAATTTTTCAATTGAAGTAGATAGTTAGCCACAATACCTTTTGTGTTCTTATGTAGTAAAAAGTCTTTAATCGTGTAATGTTGAAGGGCACTAAAATACTCATTCTTGTAAGTATGATTGCTGCAAAGAACTTAGGAGAACAATTTGATAAATTTAGAGGCTCTTAAGTTAAAGACTCTTAATCTAAATACTTTTAACACTCAGGAAATAAACTAGTATATTTAATTGCAATGAATCGTTCTTAAACATCTTTCGATGTGAATTATCAACTTACCTTCAGTACGAAAACAAAATCAGTTATCTAAGTTATTAAGCTAGCTCTTTACAAGTTTGTTGAAGTATACAGCAAAGAACTTAACTTAAAGCTATGCAGATAGAGTAACAAAATACAGCAAACATATATCTAACTACAAAACTGAGTGGATTTTTAATGTTAAAAAAATTGATGTTCTACTTGATACAGTTGAAACTTCTAAGGATTTTAAATTTCAGAGCAATTACTTTTTACAGATTTGCATTCCAGAATTTGAGATCTATCAAAAATAAATTACGTTGCATTCTTTTTATGGTAAAATAAAAAGAAGAACAAATTGATTTTTAGAAAATTGTTTACAACAAAAGTAAAATATTCAAAGTTGTTTGTAGTAGTAACTGATGAAGATGTTTTATACTGGGACCCAATCAAGTGCTTCAATTTCTATTTGAGAGGTGAAATAAAAAATGGTTTACATCGATTGATATGTCATCATTGTATTTTGAGCCCAGAAAGTTTTAAGACTGGAAACGGAAAAATTTATCAAAAGTTGTAATTTAAACAGTCATCTGTATTAAAATAAACCATTAAAATAAACCATTGCACCTCAAAAGTGTTCTCGATATGGTTGCTGCTGAATATGATAACCTGATATTTAACACAACATTGTGATGATAAAGCCAAGGGTAAAAGACTTTATTCTTTATTCGGAAATTGATTTTTTTGAGGGATAAAAGAAACACCGTTCAGCTTAATGACAAAAATGGGTCGTTTACTTGGCATTCACGATTGACATTACCATTTATCTTTTATCTTTAAATGATTCAATACTAGGCCAAGAAACTTTTCAGTTATTTAATGTAGTATCTATTTAGAATTTGAGATCTTATTCAGTTGGAACCTAAATATGAAATTTTAAGCTGAAACAATAGTTTGATAATCTTTCTTTCTCGAGAAAAAATATCCCAATCACTTGACTATTTGGTTCGACATATCGTAAATCACTTTTTAGTAAAATGTTTAAAATAAAAATTCCCTATCGCTGCTGATTAATTGACAATCATCTTTTAAGTAGTTTTTGTAAACATTTGCGCCTATTTTCAAATAGTTGTTAAAACTAACGTCAAATTTTGTAACAACTTTCTATGAATTTTTTTAATATTATTTCTATGAATATTTTGTTATCAGTAGAGTATCATGGTTTTCTTGTTGTAGAAACTCACAAGTTTGAGAAACTTTATTCTACATTATCAATGTAAATTAAACGATGAAAACAATTTGGATATCTATGTTGTCAAATCCAAGAAGTTGAAAAATCTTTATATTCTATTTGTTGAAAATTAAATATAAACTCACATATTAACAAGTTGAATTTTAATCACTTACAAAAATGCTTAAGAAATTAATTAGTCAGATATTATTATCAACTAATTATAAACACAAATTTAGTAGATAATTCTTTATTCATTATGGCTTGTTTATATTCTTTAGCTTTTTGATGTTTACCCAATTATTATTTTATTTAACGCTTGGCTGCAAATGACAAATTATACAGATCTTAGCAAAAAAACAATATGAGCAGAAACATAATAAAAAGGTTTTTAGTATCACAACGCTAGTTAATTGATGTAAAAATACTATTAACACTTCAAAAGCATAAGTAATGGAAAATAAATTAACCAAGTAAGAGAAAAAAATGAAGAGACTGGCTGCATTTACTTGTTAACGAAAATACTTAAGACATATTTAGTAAGATATTTTTGAAAGAAATTATAGATTTTGATAAAGTAATTGAATCAGGAAGGGAATTCCAAACCTTTTCTACCAAAAAAGCTTTTAGTTCACTAGATTTTATCAAATCTGTTGAGTTGGTTAACTTTGAATAAAAAAACCTCTGAAGATGTAATTATGATTACGATCTTTTAAAAAATCATTAAGGTTGAAATGATAGAAACCATTAATAATTTTAAATGTAGTGGTAACTGTTTACAAGATCAGAAAGATGACGTCGATATTGCAAAGATTTAAATTAAACTTATAGAAATAGTGTGATGGAAGGGTCTGCAAAATCTAAGGAGACCTTTCCACGAAAACGAACTTTCTACCTTTCATGTAGATTTTATTACTACATTTTTAACTTAAATTTACTGGGAATCCAGTTTACAAAATATTTTTCATGAAATGTTTCAGAATTAAATTAAAATACCGATTTCAACATTTTTTATAAATAATTTCATTATATAACTAGATTATCTAAGTTTTACATAGTTTTAAATTTTTCATGATTTGTAAATAAAATTTAATTTGTTAATTTCTTGCTTGTCACCAATTCTAATAGAACTCCTATCAAGTTTCCAGATTCAACTAAATATATAATTTTGGTGTAATTGTAATTATTCAATATATATATTCATTATAAGATTGTAAATATTTTATATCAAAGAAAAAACAGCTAAAATACAAACTTCTTAGTTTGATAATTACACTTTTTTTAATTTTTATATATCGCATTCTTTTTAGTGTTACTGCTAGCTTTTTAAAGGACTATTTTCATAGAAATATCAACCTTTTAATTATAATGATTTATTTTTTCATTCTTTAAAACTGTCTTCAACTAAATCTTAAATAATTATTGTGTTTTAGCATTTGTTTTAATGATTGATGACAATTTTATCCAAAAATAGCTCTTTAGTTTAAGCCTGATAATGTAACAATGTTTTCTATTTTTATCATATATTTTTCTACTATAAAGTATAATGGTAATCTTGATTAACAATTTTTTGCAAAATAATTGTAAGTAAAAAGAAAAGAAAATTTCTTTATCTCCTTATACATATGAAGAGTTTTTTAAAAAGCTTTATTTAATTTTGATAAACCTTTTACAGTTATAACATCTAAGTTTTGAAATGAAACTTATTTATGAAAGTACATTAAATTTTCCTCAAGTCAACTTCAATAAGTTTGATTAAAAATTTTTGAAAAAAAATCAGTTAATAAAAGTTTAATTTGTAATATTTTTACTATTCTATCAGTAAAATATCTTAAGATCATATTTTTGTAAAAAATTTGAAATAATACTTTTAATATTGAAAGTAAACATTTAATAACAAAACAGAAAATTAAATAAGTTCAAAAAGAAATATAACCAGCTATGTGCGTTAGACCTTGAATTATAATTTGAAAATAATTAAGTTGTAATTTTTTTTATAAAAGTAATAACAAAAATAATTAAAATTTTGAAAAAGTTTGCAAGATAAAATAAGTAAACTATACAATTTTTGAGGTAAATTTAAATAACTAGAAATCATAAAATGCAATTCAAACTTTTTATAAGAAAGTGTGCATACCAGTAGTTAGAAAAATATTAAAAAGATTATATTTAGTACTTGAAGACCTCATCGCTGTTTTATAGACAAATAAGCAACAAGGTAAAAGTTTTCTTCAAATTTTATTAGTAACATGTAATGCCTATTTTTATTCAACAAGTAATAAGCCAATAATATTTTAAGCTTGCAGAAATTTTAAAAGCTTGAATCAAATATAATTGTTATTTCAAAAATCTATTAAAATATTTTGTAACATTTGAATTTTCATTAAAGCTAAAATAATTCTTCAAAAAAGTTTTTTCTAAATACTTGGACAAACCATTTTCTGATATTTTAAACAACAGACAAGAGCTTCCTAAAATTTCAAGTCTTTCGTGCTAAAAACAAAGAAAAATTAAATTCAAAAATTATTAAATATTATAAAAGTATTTTAAATTTTTTGCAGACTTATCAAATTTCAACATAACCAAAATTGTTGTGGTGTAAATGTTTTTTAAAAATTTATTCTTCTAAATTTCTGGCAAATCTGTCAGACAACATGTTTAAATGTTACAAATTTTAATTCATTTTTTGAATTGATCTTCATTAAAAAGCATATGCCTTTATTATTTGCTCAATAAATAACAAATGTTCTATTCTGGTTAATTTCTAAGTCTCCAATTTCTTTGAAAATAAATTTTCATATACAGATTCTTTTTTATGTTGTAACTAAATAAGTAAAGAACAAAATTCAAAAGATTTTACGGTAATCTTAAAGCATTTTATGATTTAATTACTGAGTTTACTTATCAAATTACGCTTTTTGAACGATTTCTTAGCTTTACTAGCTATAAAGATTAAATCTAAACAATTTTAAACTGATGACCATATAAGGTATTACATATGACGACTTTGGTAATTAGATATTTAATAGTAATATTGTAATTATTAACAATTATTTCATGATTATTAGGTAAACCTTAAATTTGCACAATGTTTGAACTCATTGAAGCGTGACTTTAATCGGTTTCACGCTTTCTCCCAACCTATTTTTGAAAGTTTGCAGACAGGTAAAAAGCAATTTGAGGTTAGTTAAAAAAGTAAAATAACAATTGACTAATTGTTGTTTTCTCATTTTGATAAGTTTTATGATTTTTCTCTAAAATAATCTCTAGTTCTGGTAAAAGCGGTTTTACTATAAAAAATGTTTTTCAAGTATTTTGTGTTTTGAACTCAAACTTAAATTGATTATAAATACTTCTATATGAAAAATTTACTATATAAACCAAATGAACGATTATTTCAACATCATCTCTAATGATAACGTTATGATAAACAAAGTTTAAATATTTTAAATTTATTTAAACTAGTTATTAAATTACCAGATGTTATTTCAAACTATATCTATCAGAGATATTAGCTATGATTTACATTTATTATTTTTCCAATTCGTTAAATAATAATTTTGAAGCTTAAACTAAAGTTTTATAGATGAATCAATATTTGTTATTCTTGTATTTAAAATCATATTCTATTTCTGCAAACTCATAAACAGTTTGGTAATCTTAAAAGCAAATAACTTAATCTCTTAGGATTTTTTTGAGAAACCTCTGCTGATTAGGATTAAAAGTTTCTTGGAAATATATGTAAATAAGTCTACTAATTGATGATGCACTTAAACAATGTCGAATAAATATTACAATTTCTGGAATTTATACAAATTTCGTTGTCATCTTTATTTGTAATTAATATAAATTTTTCATTTCTACTTTCATTTTCTAAGTAATAAATGATTTCACTTTTATCTGTTTTCGGTGAATTTTAAGAATTCTCCAAAATTTGTGGATTTTTAAGTTTCAGTTTTTCAATCTTATGGTTATAATACGAAAATAAATAAAGATTAATCTTTAAGTTCTTATGATACTTGTTATGTTATCTTCAAGAGCAATTTTTAATTTGATGTTTTGTTTCGTTAGTATATTACATGAAAGACATTTTCACATTTATTTGATATTAATATATTCAACGTTTTGTTAGTAATTTACAAAGACGTTATTATTTATGATAAATCTTTCAACAATTCACCAGTTGATATTTTTACAAAGTATTTTTACAAACAGAAATTCTGTAATTAAACCAAAACTTTAAGTTTGTTTAAAAATTCTAACCATAGTGAATACAAGAAGGAAATATTTGAGATCTTGTAAATTATGTTGTACCCCATAATATCAAAAATTTAAACTACTTTTAAACATAAGAAAATATTCTTACCACAAATTGTTATGTGATTGGCTCAGTTGATATCAACTTCTGAAAAAATATTACAAACTTTTTTAAGCATTATATTAGTCATTAGAAAATTAGTGATGAAATATTTAAGTGATAACATGATTAGGCTTTGATTTATTTCATATTTCGTAGGCTAAAAACAGACAAGTTGTTCTAGCTCCTCTATTATACAGGAAGTACTAATGGTTATCGAGTTTATCTTTGAATTTTGTTTTTTATTGTTTAGATACGTGGCAAAGTCTGTAACGTACTCAAATCAGACATTGTCAATTAAAAACCTTTTTAATAATTGGAAATACATCCGCGAAAGGTCTTATCAGCATTAAAATTAAAAATAAAACACTTTTGAAAGCATTTTCTACTGCCAGCTGTTGATTTTTATGCGAGGTAAAGACGACTTGTACCTTGGACCACTTATAAGAACAAATGTAACTTCCAGATGACATCTTTCGTCACTATTGCTATGAATTGGTTGGAGGTATATGATGGATAAAATACTATCTTCAAACCTACTAAATATTTAAATAAATAATAAAAAAAATCTCATATTTTTATTCATTTTAATAACTCATAAGCAACAACAATAAAATTTTAATAACAATTTTAAACAATATGTAAAATTTGAAAGAGATAAAACGAAAGGGATAGTACTGAAACTACGTCACTGATGACGTAACCACTTCGTCATGAAATTATTTAGAACTCATTTTGCTGGTGGTGACGTTGACGGCAAAAAGTAATCCAAGCATGCAAAAGATAGAAACGGAAATATATTTTTAGATTGAATTAAATTAAGAACAAAAAAAGATAATTTGAGATTGAAAAGAAAAGGAAGAAAAATTTCTCACAAACAATTTTTTCAAGAAAAAATCATCCAAAAATTTAACTTTCAAATTTTGAAAAAAAAAATCGAGTTGCTATTTCCAGCGATTATGACGTCACTCATTGAGTTGCTATGTCATCACCCATAATTCGTCCCACACGTAAAGGCGAAGCGCCTTGACATGGTCCGGGTACACACTGGCACTTTTTGATCCACATCATGTTTTTAGTGAAAGTAAAAGGATTTGAACTTGGGGTTCTAGGCGGACATCTGAACCCAATTGACAGAGTCTTAGTGACTTTCGGTCGGCAGCACATTCCTGGACACGAACGACAGTATCGAGGACGGTACATTCGGGTGCTAGAACAACCACTGATCTCAATACGGTCACGATTTTTAGGTCTCCATGTCTTTTGACATGATTCGAAAGAACGTTTCTGTAATCAGAGAATCATGACGTCAACACCTGCCCAGTTGCTTAGCACCAAAAACTGACCTTTTGACGACGATGACGCTTTGTTTTGAGACACGGGCGGATAATACAAGATCGGATCTCTTTTCTCATCTTGCAATCTTCATTATCACTATTTATTCGATGACTTGTCCCAACACCACAAGTAGATGAACATGGTGACCAGTTGGTCACTTGGGCCATACACCTTTCACGTTGGATCACGGTTGGACTGTGGTCCTTGGTTTTGGCTGAAAAAACACGTGTGGTTAGTAACGTCATTTCGAGTGACGTCATCATCACAAACCAAGGATGTCATCATTGACGTAAAGATTTGAAGCAAAGACATCTTCATCATCAGTACACACCCATTTTTTGCAACAGTCTCCAACTCTCTTTAAAAATCTATAAAAAATGAAGTTTTTGTTACAAAATGACGCTTGTCAGAAGGGACCACAAGTGTTGACTGACCGTGGCTTGGTACAACCGTCCATGGTAAGAGGTTTTTCTTTTTCTTGAGGACAAGTATTGATGCAAGTTATTGAGTGATCATTACAAGTACACAGCTGGTCGCATTTTGGGCGAAAAGTTTCTCCATGACGATAAATATTGTTGTTGATGAAACAATTTCTTCGTACCACAGCTAAAAAACGCCATAATTGTCACTTGTAGAGTAAGTTTAATGCAGTAGCTACAAACCTTTACAAGTGGTTGTGCGGAAATCGCAATATAAATCTCTTGTTGTATCACAGACTTGTTGTCGGTTGCAAGCTTCCCCAAGTTGACCAGGACATACCTGACAACAATTGCATCCATCTTGAACTGCTCTGATACCTCCTCTGCATCGAAGATTTAAATAGCTGCATTCGCATCGCCTTGGACAAGATGTAGGCTGCAAAAGAAGTCGAAAAATGAGTCGTTGTCATGACAATTCACTCGAATGTTGATTCGCTTGACCGATATTTCCTTATATGGAAATGATATTTGATAAATATTTTTGGTCGTAATTTAAGATATAATTAGAATATATTTATTTGATAATATTTGATATTTTCATCACAACTATATCACTTATTAAAATCTTTAGATAAATATTTGAGTGAATGAAGCGATAAAATCAGAAGTAGAAAAATATCAGCTTCAAATATTTGATTTCGAATGAAAAGAATTCTGGAAATGTTTTCTATCCATTAAAAATTCACCAAAAGTTATTTTAAAAGTTAAATCTATAATGAAAATAGCAAAACAGAAGAAAAGGGTTTCGTTTTTGTGAAATTATCGCTTTAAACTAGACAAAAGATATCAGCTCTAATCGAACAAAACGTCGGACACATTTAAACCAGCTGAACCAACAAGCGAGAAATTTTACAAAAACGTCTCTTGTTGATGTCAATCAAAACCCTAAATCTGGGCGTTGAAGCTTTCATTTGTTTCAATCATTTGCAGCATTTCATCATATAAATGAAACAAGTTCTTTGTTAGTAATCTTTAAGTACTAAAAATATTAGAATTCAGCCAAAACGCGATCGAGCAACAAACAACCAGATGACGTCATCATGTCATCAATAGTATCATTGTCATGAAGAAAAATTTTGAATTTTTTAATTTATTCAAAATTTACTTACATCTGAAGGATCAGTTTTAGGAGTGTCGATTTCCAATACTTTCCATGAAGTGTCACTGGACCATAAGTCAATAAGATAAGACTGGTTGTAGGCAGAGCTGTATGATAGTGAGACCATCAGAAGGGTCATCATCAAAATTCGAGACATTTTTAAAATATCAATTTTCAAATTGTTTTTTAATTTTATCTTCTACTAAAACTGAAAAAAAATTAAATCTTTTAATGAAATTGAGAATAAATAATTTTTTTCTAAAAAAGATTTCAAAAAAAATTTAGGATTTATTAAAATTCACACCTCGTGTAGGAACTGCCTTAAACTAAATAGATTACGTCACGATCTCACTATACACTTTCGCTTCACTTTCATATAAATTAAATCGATAAAAACTGATTAGCAGTCGGTAGAAAATTGACTTGAACAAAAAAGAAAGAGGAAAAGCTCTTTGAAACAAGGAGGAAACCACAGTCTGAAAAGTTTCAATAATGACCTCAGGTTTTGTAGACGTTGTCGATGAAGCTATGAAGCTTATATGTTATCTACTTTAACTTTTATAAGTCCTTTTCGAAAACTCTTTTTTCTTGTTTTTTTTCGCTTTTTTAACTATTTTGTTTCTTTTTTATGCTTAAATAAGGACATTTTCTGCTCCGCATAGATAACCATCTGTGATTGGCTGAAACATTTCAGTTTTGATTTTTTCTGCTTTTTATCATTTTCAAGATTGAAGCTTGAATCGATTTTTGGTTAGACATTTTTAACTCGTTTTCTTTAAATTTAACTCGTGACGTCATTCTCTCAAAAAGATTCTTCACAAACTCAACTGACTTATCACTTCTTATTAGTAGATTTTATAATACACAAAAGATGTTTACTTAGAAAACAGCTTACAAAAATATATCTCAAAGGAGGATTTTGTTAGCTTATTTCTGATGATTTGATTTCATCTTTTATGTTTTTAAGGACAACATTTGAAGCAGATCATGTTTTGACAATTTTATCACCAAAAAAATAAGTTCTCCAGATGAGAAAAACAATTTTTAGATATTTCAACGAAAACTTTAATGTTTTCATCATGATACTTGACCGTATAAATGGAAAATATTATTAAGTTAAAAGTTCAAAACATTCTACACAAAATTAGGTTACTCCTTACACTTTAAATCTCTTTAATTCAGTTAAAAGTAAATTATTTTTATTTATTTATTAGAATAAATGCGAAGAAGGGTGTTGTTTTGAGTTTCGGATATCTACTATAATTTCAGAAAAATTTTCAAGTTAAAGAAATTTTATTACTAAAAATTTCTTTTCTTATTATCCGTGGTGAAAAGTATTCATCTTTTTCATCACTGATGTCCTAATATCTTCAGCTGCAATCACATTATTTTAGCCCTAAAATAAGATCAGAAGAAGATTTTATCATGAAAATTGGAAAAAATTTCCACTCAACATAACTACACCGTTTCTGCTGAAACAAAACTTCTCATTTTCAAATGAACTCTCATGTCAAGCTACTTAAATATGTCAATCAAAGTTTTATAACCGATATATTAATTAGTGGTTTGGAAATCGTCCAAAAATATTTAAAGTTCTTTCTCTTTGTTAAACATTAGATTTTATCTATTTTATAAAATTCTTTCAAGCACTTTTTAGACGAAATACATAATAAATGAATCGTATCATAAAATAATAATTACAATCAACACAAATAGGTTTTCTACAGACAAAAACGTCATCATAAGACTAGACTTAGCTTTTTATTACTTCAGCAATTATTACAAAAGTTGATTTTATCGACTATTTGCTTCTAATTTTGGTGTAATTGTGCCCTCATTTGAAGTATTAATTTGATTTTAGTGAAACTTATTTTTAGCTTATTGCTAATATTATGTGGTTAACGTTTCATGAATTACAAATGGTCTGAAGTCCAAACTGCTTGAGTAAATTTCAAATATTTAGCCTCTAATTATAATTTTTAAATTATCATACATCGACATTATTAACTTTCGTCTAGAGAATTCAAAATTTAAACTGGTTTCTTTCTACCATTGCGGAAGAAACATATAAAAATTTGAAATAAACTGGTTATAAACCTTTTTATTACCTTAAAAATAAATTTTGAAAATAAATCAAGTTAGTTTTAAATACACCAAGCTAGATAAAATGTCTAAAATTTCAATAGTAATAAAAGCAACAGATACAAAACATTTTTCATTTTATTGAGTTAGTTTAAGCAAAGATGAAATTTTGATGTTTCAACTTTTAAAGAGCTATAAAAACAAAACTATTTTGTGTCATTTTAAAATATACATTTTCTATAACAATTGCTAGATAGCTGTAAAAGTGAGTAGTAAATACATATTATATAAGTTTATTATTTGAACATTTTTTCCCTTAAAATCATCTATTTATTTTTATGTCTAGACATTTTTAGAAACGACATTGTATCTAATTCCAATGATTTTGATTCATTTTTTAATTTTAATGTTTAAAAAATTTAATCTCTTACAGCTTTAGATACAGAACACTAAAAAATGTTTCTAATATAAAATCAATATTGACAAGGGCAGTTTGAAAGCTTCCCAAAAGCAAGTCAATCTATATTATTTCTAAAAAAAGAACTATAAACGTTTACTGTAATCATTAAAGCAAGCATTCAAGTGTTTTTTGGTTGAATAATTAAAGAAATGTTATTACATAAGAATGTATAAACAACTGTAATATAAGGCTATCAAATCTCAGGACACATTTTGATTGAAGTGTAATCAATACCTAATTACTGATATCGTCATTGAAAATTCCCATAACATAAAAACGTTCTTTAGAGGATAGCTATGAATTTTATAATATACAAAAGTAAAATCCCTCAAAGCTATAGAAGTTTTTCAAAAATTACTTCAAGCAGAATCTACAATTAGTTCTTTTTAGAAAATAATTTCTTTAATTTGTAAAATTATAAACAAAGATCTTTCAAACTTCTTTTAGAATAGTAATTTTTGCTAATTTCTTTTAGTTAATTACAAGATTTTGGTAAAAACAATAACGCATTTAAGCTTAGAATTCAATAACAACTAAATATTGTGGCCAAGCCACATAAAGATTAAATGAATACTTAAAAATTGTTGAACCTGAAATACTTCTAACATTTTGTTTTCTCTTGTAATTCCATTTACAATTTTTTGAAGAAGAGAAAAACTACAAAATGCAGAACATATGACTCATCCAAAAATGTCTTGTTTCTTCCAAGGTTATTTTTTTACAAAAATGTTGAAGCAAATATATGTGTCTCTAACAAACTTCGTTTCAATTTTGAAAAATAAATAAAATTTTTTGAATGATTTAAATTGTTTATTAAGAACTTGACTTAAACTTCACTTTCTAATTTTAAGGACTTTAGATATTTATTCAGTTAAACCTTAAATGTACTGCAAAGATATTTAGTTTAAAAGCATAGTTGAAAATAATAATTGAATGATGAATCACTGAATAAAAATTAACATTTTTAAATTGAATTTAGAAATGACCGCAGTTTTACTGGCTTCCATTTCAGTTTTACAATTATTTGAAAGTATTTTAAACCATTTTTCTTGAAAAAGAGAAAAAATGTTTCGTGGATTACTCTTTAAGCTAATTATCTAGAAAATGTTGAAATAAAATGATTAATAACATCTACAACTATCTATTTGATTATTTATTATTATCAAATGAATTTTATAAACGATATTAATGATAAAATGAATTAAAAGTTCTTATTTGCAAACCATTTAACAGTTGTTCATAAAAACGAATAATGCATGAATAAGTTACAAGATAGATATTTTCAAGTAAATTATCAAACTTTTAATATTAGCAGTGCTAAAAATGGAATAATGTAAAAATCCATATTTACATCTTTTTGCAATCAACAAAATCAATTATCTACAAAAATTTCTGAAATCGTTATTGTTCAATATTAGATTTAATTTTAATTATCTATTTTTTTTCATTATCATTTTTCTAGAGTTTTTTTTATTTGAACAAAAAGTTCAATTCAACTTTCCGATAAGTTCATTTATTTCTTTGTGTTTTTGGTAAAACAAATGAAATAATTAAAAACTTGAAATTAAATTTTTACAATTTTCTATGATTCCATTAAAAATGGAATTTTAATTATAAAATAAAAAAAAATTAACTTAAAGATTAAATTTATCATTAAATTTTTCATTTAAGTTTTCATTACCTTGAAACATGAATTTTTTTGAATATATTATAGAAAAGTTCATTTAAAGTTAACAACAACATACCTAGTAGAAAGCTGTAGAAAAAACTGACATTTTAGAGGTGTTACGTAAGAAAGTAAAATAGATAATGAAACTGTAGACGAAAGATAACCTTTCATCTTAAAAAATGAAAACGCAAAGTAACCATAAAAATACGGAATTTTTTTTGATTTATTCTACAGTTTAAAAAGATGTAAACCAAATTAAACAATACATTCATCAAATCGAGATTTTGTTTTAAAATTAATTCTGTGTTACAAACAACTTTTTGGAACCTGTTTATTCAATGATATTATTTTCCAGAAATCTTTTATATAAGGTCTATACTGTTTAATGTGAGATAAAAATGAAATTTTTGTAAACAGAATAAACCAACTTTTTGATTTATAAATTGGAATTAAAATTTATCAATTTTGATCAATTATTTTTTGTACATCTTTAACTAAATGTGTTACTTTTGTGTTTTTATCTAAATATTTTAGCGTTGTAAAATTTGGCAGTAACTTTGATAGAAGAAAGAAACTTTTGTATTTTGACAGTAATTTCAAATCAAATGAGACATTTTTGTCAGCTATTTACTGAAAAGATATAGAAAAATATTAAACGCTTCACTTAACAGCCTTACAAGTAAAACCACTAAAAGTATGTTTTTAAATCATCACAAATAGCTTTCAAATCTTTGATTCAAATCTTGAAGCGGAAAGCATCCAGTGGCTTTCAAGACTTCCGGGGATTTATTTACAAAATGTTTTTCCGTTTAATTGTGAAATTTTTTACAAATCAAAAAGTTGTACATCCGTTTATATACTATTATTTTGATTGAATAATTGCAGAAATAGAAAAAGTTTTTCAAGAAGTTAGTTTTTAAATTATTCAAATTTTTATCAAAATTTTAGTTGAAAAAATTTGGTTAAAGAAAACAAATTTAAAGATGTTTTCTCAAATCTTAATTCTTCAGAATATAAACAATGTTAACATAACCTTCAATTCGTAGAAACAGAAATCTTTTGCTTTTAAAATTAATCAGTTTATGAACAAAAACTAAAATTCGACATTTAAGTAGAAGACAAAGTAGACAAAAACAAAGAATAACAGTTTTCAAAAAGACTAATTTTGAAAACAATGTTTTGTATTTAGATATTTATTTTAGTTTTTTAATATTTTGTTCTAAAAATATTTTGTAATTATAAAAAACAATAAAATATCATATTTATGTTTAAAACTTTATTTCTTTTGTAGTTATATAAATAAAATTGAAACCGTTAAGACTTTTAAATGTATATGTTCTTTTTACAGTACCCGACAGTTTTTTGTAAATTAACACTTAAATTTACTGAGAACTTAATGTTGAATGTAAAGTATTGTTTACATAAAAAAACACAATTGTGGTCAAGAGAAGATGATGTTAAATTGAAATCAATAAATTTACAATATTAAGAACATTTTTTTACAAATTTGTTTCACATACAGGTGCTTAAAGAAAATTTTAGGTAAAGAACCTCAAAACTTAATGATCTTTTTTTTCTCAAATTATGGAACAAAAATGGAAAACAATTTCATATGTCATAAGTAACTGATTCATGAACTAATTATTTCTACACTTTTTTAATTTAACTTTTATTTTGTAATTTTTGTAATGACCTTTTGTAATTTTAAATATTCTAAACATATTTTACAAACATAACTCAAATTTTAAAAATTTATTAAATTAACGTTAAGTACAAGACATTAGGAAAATAACATTTTTATTAAATAATAAAAACTTTTAAAAAATCGATAAATAATTTTTTTATTTAATTTATACATTGTTTTAAAATAAATTTTAAATAAGTTAATGACTTTTCTATTAATTTTTCATTTATTAACTTCAAATAATAAATAATCAACAGTAAAAAATTACTATATTAAATGTTGTAAAATATAATCTTATAACAAATTATTAGTTTAAAAAATTTCATAAAATATCAAATTTTCTTTTATTATGTTTACTTTTCTGATTAAACAAAAATTAAAATAGATTAAACTAAAATGTTTCCAATCTTTAAATAAAAAACACTTTCAGAAAAGGCTTGTGTTGTTATTCATCTTTAGGAAATATATTTGAAATAAAATTATCTTCATCACTTTTTTTATATTAATAGGATTTAGATGAATTGAAAATTCATTTAAGTTAATTAACAAATAATGAATTAAGAAATCTTAAAAAATTCAATTGATGTAAAACTGTTTTATATCAGTGAATATTAAAAATATGAAGGAATTAAAATTAATCAAAAAAGTCTACTTTTCGAAATACTTTATGCTGCTTTTAATTTTAAAAACATTTTTTATTTCAAATATTTTACATGAAAAAGAGAAGATTTTGTTTTCATCTCAATTTTTTTCATATTTTATTATTTGAGTGCTTTCTTCATTTATAAAAATCGATTATTATTTGACAAAGGCTTATTTGATGTCAGTCAAACTTTTTAACTTGTTCAAAATACTTAAAAACACTTACAGCTTATTAAAGTAATTTAAACAAATACTTCAAATTGAAATAACAAAGCAGTAAGCAATGAACTCGGATAATTAATTTCATCAATTTAGAACCTGCTAAAGGATAAAATACGCGCTTGTTGTCAATAAATGAAAAAGAAATTTTTGAGCATTTTTCAACTTAACTTTTTACAGGCTTAGACCATTTTTGTCAATTAAATGCAATTTTAATTAAGCTAACAATTTAAAGTTATGAATCAATTACTTATTGACTTAAAAATATTTTTTAAGTCAATATTATTCACTTCTTTTTGAAGGTTGCAGAACGTAGAAAATGCAAATATTATCGTTGAAAAATAGAACTTCCAAATAAGACAAAATGAAACATTTGTTTTATTTCATCTAATTTTCAGAAAAAAAAAGGTTTAGGGGTAGAAAAACGTGACACTCAAGGTAAGTTGAAGAGAGTAAAATGAATTAATTGGCAAAAGCCGAATTCTAAAGAGCTTTCCTTTGGCAAGTTTCTGTAATTTAATCCAATAAATCTTTGATTAATCAACTGCTCACGTGCTTAACGTTGATGTCATTAAAAGATTAAAATATTAAAGCTTTAAATCTTCAAAAATTTTTGATATTTTAAAATTTGAAATTAAATCAAAGAAAAGTATATTTGAAAACAATTTGATTTTGATTGATTTTTGCAGAAACTTGAAAAACATGTCTGAAATGCGAGACTGACTTCAAATGTTAATTTTTTTCTACAAATAAGTGACAAGATCTTGAAACGTGGAAGACAACTTTTTAGAAGACTGTGGTTGATGTATTGTTTTGAAATATTGGACTTTTCTTTCAATCTTCTACAAACTTGGTACTTACTGGATATTGAACCAACTCAATACTTGAAAAATCTCAAACATTTTCTTTAGATTCAAACACTTATTTCCTCTTACATCTGTCTTGTATCTTTCAGAAGCATTTCCTACACATTATAACCATGAATTAAAATTTGAAAATATAATAAGGAACTTTATGAAGATAAAAGATTATTATTCAAACTTTATATATTAAAAGTAAAATGTTTAAAATTAAGATTTGTAGATCAATTTTGTTAACTGTTAAATTTGAACTTCAAAACAGATGAGAAACCAAAATATTTATCCATTTCAATGATGCAAAATGAAAATCTTTTTAAAGATTTAGTAAATGATTAATTTATTGTCGTTAATCAAATTTTATTTTTGGTTTTAAATTTTTCTTAAATGACTAACCTTCGTTGATAAACGTTTATCGGTAGCCTTTAAAAATTTCAAAAACCACTTAGAAAAACAAATTTGAAAAGTTGTCTTCTAAATTAGCTTAAACTGATGAAAAAACTGAATAATTACATTTTCAAGTGTAAATCATGCATTTACTGATTTAAAAACAATTATATGAATCAAACAACTTTCCATTTTACTCAATAATGAGTTTAACATTTTTAATGGCTTACAATTTTACATTCGTATTCTTTTTGCTTATAGACTAATTTATTTTTAACAAATTAATTACTTTTTATTTCTTATTTACCAAAATATATTTTTATAAAGATAAAACTTATTACATATATATTGAAATCGTTCCAAATTTTCATGGTAGGTGTTAAAACTTTGAGAGAAAAAATATGATTCATCAATAATATGTTAATAGCTTAAAGTTAAAATTTGAAATCTGATATCATAAGCACTATCAGTCTTACTTTGTTGATGTGCTAGTTATCATATATTCAGTTTTCCATTTTCCGTATTTAGAATAATTGATGTTACAAGTTTTATTTTGTAAATATGAATGAGAAATCAATCAAAAACTGTCAACTAACATCTCTAAAAATAACTTTAATTAATTATTTTCAAAAGCTTATTAAGATAAAATATTCAAATAGTTTATAGAATCAAGCAGAGAAATATATTTTATACAATTATGGTTTATTGAAGTAAAATAATTAAGCTGTAATCATATAATCAGATGTCATAATTGATTCCGTATTTTGATGAAATGACAATTTTATAAAATTTTATGATTTAGACTGAATAAATTTGCTGTCACATGATATGAACAGCATATAATTCTTGTTTTGAAGTTTACTTTTCATTTTCTCAAGTTTTTGTTCAATTTAGCCGCAGTTACGCTGATATCAGAGATTTTTAGCATGAAAAATATTGACTCCTAGAAATTTCTTATCCAACTTACATCACTTATCAAACGAAAAGACATTGTGTTCATTCATGCGTGATATTGCTCAGCACATGTTTTCACTCTTTGTCATCACCTAGTGTTATAAAAAAATTGACAAAAGCTGTTACTCGAAAAAGTTATTAAATCAAAATGCTCTGTGGTAAATTTTATTGAAAATTTCAAGTTATAATTGATGCATTATTTATCACTGAGTTGTAAAAAATTACATTTTTTTGTAAGATTTTTAATTTCACAAAAAAATAATTTTTTGAGTTGTACATTTGAAAATAAGAAATATTTTAAACAGCGTTTTCTAGCAAAACAAATAAGAAATGTTTAAAAATTAAATAGACAAGTCAACTATTATAATAATTGCAAAAAATTAAAGCATTTAAGTTTGTAATTTATTACCTAAAAGTTTGTTTAATCTTAACTTTTATTACCAATCGAACTTTTACGCTTTGTCTGGAAAAGACAAATTTTACAGACTTTTGAAAAATTAGAGCCAATCAAAAATAAGGACGGCTGTTATACGAGGCTTTTATATTTGAAGTGAAAATTAATAGAGAAGGTTTTGATCAATTCCAAAGTCATCTTTAGAAAATTTACCTAAAATAAATTATAATGAGAAAAGCTAAAAAGGAATGGTTAAAGAAAGACCAACACCTTAAAAGCTATTGTTAGTTTCTATAGTTACGTATGATTGCTTCGTCATGCTTGATTTATTCCAGTATGCAAGTATAAGAAATTACGAAAAAGTTTTTTTGTTAAAACTTTTCATTTAAGTTTTTTATCTTCTTTTCTACTTATTAGAAGTTGTATTGATAATTATTATAAATCAATCTTTTTTGACGAGGTAATGCTGTACAACTTTTAGCTAGAACAATTTGAAAAAAAAAAGTTTATCTTCAACTTTATACAATAAATATTTTTTAAGGAATTTTTTTGAGTTGATTTAAAAATCATTTTTAAATATTTTAAAATAGAAATTTGTCAATAGTAAGAAAATGAGATCTATTTTTGATATATTGAAAGATTTCGGCAGAATCTAATTTGAATTGATTTTTTCTTGTAGATCTTTAAACATGGGTTTTATAAAAGTTGTTGTTGTGTTATTTTCAATATTGTTCATTTTCAATCTCAAGTCAGTTAAAAGTAAGTTGAATAAATGAAGTAATGAGAAATACCTTTTTTTAATATGTAATTAGATAAGCTTTTTTATCTGCAATTTATTATTTGTTTATTTGTTCAAGTAAAGCAACTTCAGTCTTTTTTACAAATATAAACTTGTATTACTTCAAAATTGTCTTTTTGAAACTTTACAAACATCTAAAGAATAACTTTTGTATCTGAATCAAAACTATTAATTTTTGTAAAATCATCCATATGACTTTTGTGATGTAACGAAACCTAAAGTTGATATTTGGAACAATTTAGATGAAACTGACTTTTTATACGTCATCATCATTTGTACAGGTCAAAATGCGATGAAGTTGAAAGTTAATTGTCATGAAAATGAAGTTGATTGTAAAAGGAAATTGGAAGAGGTAGTCGCAAGCGTGAAAGAAACTTATGGTCACGTGGATCTGCGTGTAGAGGAAGATATAAGACATGACCCTGGAGAATTATAAAATTGATTGTAACAATTTTCGATATTTGTAAACAATAAAAGTGAAAATGTTTGTCGGTTGATTTGAAAGATTCGTTTTGAAATATCAACAGGTTTTGTTTGCTAGCGCCCTCTAGTGGTTATTTAGTGAAAGTTTTTAACTTAAAATTTTACAGAAAAGAATTTTTCACCACAAAAATGTTCTTAAAATAATTTTCTTAAGTTTCGGTTGTAAATTTTTTGTATTAAATATCTTATTTCGGAAATTATTTTTTAGTTTAAGAAATTTTCAGGAAATATATCGGGCTTTTTAGAAAATTGTTAATAATAAATTGAAAAGAAATAAAATTTTTATATATAATCAGTTTATTTACATTAAACATTTAATAAAATAATCTCAAAAAAAATAAAAGTATTTTAAGAGACGCGATTTGAATATAAAGAAAAATAGTTTTAAAATAAAATTGATTTGGAACAAATAACTTTTAGCAGTGTACAAGATACTTAGAAGACATTATGGCTTTTCTATAAAGTGGATTTCTTACAAGTCATCATCATCGTCTTCATCATCAACTAGCAACAAAGACCTTTCTTTGGAATTATTTACTGAAATATGAGTCGAACTGACTCCGTCTAATCCATCATGACCACCTAACGAGAGTGAATGAAGAGATTCGACAACTTTGTTCTTTAATAAAGTAAATTGTTGAGTTCTGGTGATCTTCAAAGAAGATGCAGGTTGAAGCTCTCCTTCTATTCCAACAACAATTTTAACATCTTCATCACAAAGGACTTCATTGGTGTTCCCGATATACTCAGGTTGACTTTCAGGAGCTTTCTTCTTATAGCTGAAAATATAAAGTCCTGGTTAGGAGGAAGATGGTGATGACGTCAGCAGCGTAATAGTTTCAAAATATGGTTTTGAAACACTACAAATTTCAATTTCTACTTTCACCAAAAAATTTCTACTTTTTCGTTTTTTGTCTAAAAAAGATTTTTCGAACTGAAAAAAAATTCTACTAAAAACCAGCCAAAAACCAAATCTGCTAAAACCCAAAATTAACAGAAGCCATAATTAGAGGCGGGAAATACCCTTAGATGAAACTAGTTTCTTCAAATACTAGTAAACTATTGGCTCGAATCAAGGAAGTCTTTCCAAGATAGAAGGCAGATCTTCTGTCTCCACTTTCACTTCTTTTGTTTGACTTCAACCTTACGCTATGTGAGAGACGTCAAAAATGTCATTCATAAAAAGTGATGAGTCGCGTTTGACGTCACTAGCAACGTAGCGTGGTGACGTCATCAAGTCGATAACGCATCATTGTTTGTTTTTGATGAAATTTTTGTTTCAAAAAACTTTTTAAAAAAATTACTTCATCAAAAAAATTAGAAATTGATTTTCTCGAAGTCATCGTCTTCATGACGTCAGAACTTAAGTTAAAATTTACAAAATCTTCATCGGAAACCCTTTTTGTCACAAATTTTAGTTTGTAGATTTATGATTAGTTGAAAACTGACAGATATGACGTCATCAAACCACTGAACTCACCACTTGAGTAACAACGATGACGTCACAACACTGACACTACTCAGTGCCATAGCAGCAGATCCCATCCATGGTTGAAGAATAACTCCAGCCCAAAAAAAGACCCCAGCAGCCAGGGGCACTCCTACCAAGTTATAGATGCAAGCGAGAACAAAATTGAATCGAATCCGTTTGATCACGTGCTTCGAAAGATCAATTGAAGCCACAACATCCATTAAATCGTTCTATAAACACCAAAAATGGTTTTTTTCACTTTTGCGCGAGGAATGTTTTTTTACCCGAATCAAAACAACATCAGCAGCTTCAACAGCTACATCAGTTCCTGTTCCAATCGCGATTCCTACATCCGCTTGAGCGAGAGCTGGTGAGTCGTTTACTCCATCGCCTACCATCGCCACCTGGTGGCCGTTTTGTTGCAACTGCCGAATCTTGCTGACTTTGTGAGAGGGCAACACTTCGGCATACACCTTCTTGATACCAGCTTGCCTCGCAATAGCGCGCGCTGTCTTTCGATTGTCCCCGGTTAACAGGATGACGTCAATGTCCATCAAACCCAACGTATGGACCGCTTGAGCAGCTTCAGCTTTCACTGTGTCTGCGATCGCTAACATCGCGTTTAAGCGTCCATCAATTGCGACCAAGATGGCAGTGTGTCCACAATCTTCTTGTCCTGCCATTTTAATGATGAGTGGCTGATTGTGATGACGTCATGACTCACGTGACATGTCGGAATCGACGCGACGACTGACGCGAATTCCATTCCGCAACATCCACTCGCGGTTTCCAATCAACACTAGATAGCGCTTTGGCGACTTTTGCAGCTCAGCAGCTTCACTTCGCGCAAGCGTGATGTCATCAGATGACGTCATCGAGTCAGCGTTGTTGAGACTGTTGGTAAGTAAAGTGGCGATGCCGGTTACCTGGCAACTGATACCACATCCAGGAGTTGATGAAAAGTCTGAAGCAGTTGCTAAACTGTCCACTTGAAGGAGCTGTTGAAACACGAGATGAGACGATCGCGTGTGACATCATAAGGATCACAAACCTCTTTAGCTTTTCGTACAACAGCGTTACCTAGTGGATGTTCACTAGCGTTCTCTGCGGTTCCTACAATCGCCATGAGAAGTCGGCGTGAGATGTTAGAAGCGCGCGCGTTATCTTCGTCATCATACAACTCTTCATGTACAACTCTTGGTTGCCCGTATGTGATGGTTCCAGTTTTATCAAAAACTACCGTCTTAACCTAAATAAAAACCATCACATTGATACTTGCAGCAAACTTCTGTTAGTTTTTGATCTCACTTTATGAGAAGTCTCAAGTGGTTGGCCCCCTTTAATCAGAATTCCGTTCTGGGCTCCAACTCCTGTTCCCACCATAACTGCAGTGGGTGTAGCGAGGCCGAGCGCACAAGGACATGCAATTGCAAGAACACTGATAGCAGTTTGAAATGAAAAACGAACAACCATTTCATTATCAGAGATATAGCTGAAAAAAGGGAAATTATTGAGGTCTAGGGGCGTGAAGATTTCAAGGGTACTTGTGAAGATCAGCAAATTTGTCGAGAAGTTCTGGTCTGATAAATCCAATTGTCATCCAGGTGAATAAAGTCAAAGCTGAGATGATAATGACTCCGGGAACAAAGTAACCAGCAATTCGATCCGCTATCTAAAGATCTAAGAGTTTAAAGGGGGCGGAAGAGAAGGGACACGAGAAAGTACTTGTTGAATGGGAGCTTTAGAAGTTTGTGCTTCTTCTACGAGACGAACGATTTGTGATAAAGCTGAATCACTTCCAACATGAGTTGCTTGTATCAATAAAGATCCATTCAAATTTATAGAACCTCCTATCACGTGATCTCCAATCTTCTTTGTCACCGGCATCGATTCACCTGTGACATCATCGCGCTTTAAACGCGATTTGTAAGTCTCATTATCTTACCTGTGATCACCGATTCATCGCACATCGAGAGACCTTCAACAATCTTGCCGTCAACCGGTACTTTTGACCCGGGGACAACTCGAAGATAGTCTGATCTTTGAACCAGTTCAACTGGAATACATTTTTCTTCGATCACTTCATGATTGTCGTCAAGGACAACCAAAGTAGCTTCAGTGGCTTGTAGTTGCATCAGTTTTGCTAAAGCTTCAGAAGTTTTACTCTGAAATGATCACAAATCGAAGTTGAGACGCGATTTCGATGTCTTCAATCCTCAGCACCTTGGCAATATGTTCCATCCACCGACCAAGTGAGATAAAGACGAACAACATCGGTGGCGTCTCAAAGAAGGTCCGCGGACTGCTTTGTGTCTGCTCCAACAGAGCCACCACTAAAATACCCAGCGAATAGCTGTACGCGATGCTGGTTGCCATGACTATCAAAACATCCATATTAGCGTTTCGATGTTTGATTGCGGCCCAAGCTTGGACATAGAAGTAGCGACCACCAAATATCTGAAAGATAAGAGATAGGAACTGGGCTTGAAGTTCAGTTAGCGGCCCCTACTTGGACTGGAGTACAAAGAAGAAACATAAGAGTATTTTGGAGGCTAAGACCTGGTATTAGGATGGTGGGGTGGCTGTGGGCATTAGTTGCCATGTAGTAGACCATAATGATAAAAACTGGGAGGCCAAAAATGAGAGAAGACAAAAAAGTCCTCCGCCATTGAGATATCTCTTTGTTGTGATCTAATCCTCCCATTCTATTCTCATTTGTTCGAATTGATGCAGTGAATCCAAGACTCTTAAGATGAGGATGTTGAGAAGAGATTTAGTGAGTCGAAATGAGTTTACCTTGATGACGTTGATGATGTCTCTGACTCCCGTTGTATCTGGTTCATGCTTGACTACAGCATTTGACGTTGCCAGGGCAACCGACACGTAAGTGACCCCTGGAAGGGATTGAAGTTTGGATTCAATCTTGTGAACACAAGAAGAACAAGTCATCCCAGAGATCTGAAGAATTAGATGAGAATCAAATGATGAGGATTGGGATCAGAAGATAAAAGTCAAATAAAAGAATAAGTGATGAGGAAGATCAGAAGAGGATCAAGTGATGAGGAAGATCAAAAGAAGATCAAGTGATGAGAAAGATCAGAGGAAGATCAAGTGACGAGAAAGATCAGAGGAAGATCAAGTGACGAGAAAGATCAGAAGAAGATCAAGTGATGAGGAAGATCAGAAAAGGATCAAGTGATAAGGAGATCAAAAGAGGATCAAGTGATGACTGACATTTAATTCGATTGTTCCTGAGTTGGAATTAGTTTCTTGCAGCGAAGCACCAAATCCAAGGTCTTCAATTAAAGCAACAATATCTGAAGGAGACACAAGATCTGGGAGGTAACGGACATCGGCTCTTCCTGCCATTAATCCAACGAGGATTGAGATCACTCCTTCTTCCCGACCTGTCAATCATTCAATGACGTAACAACGTTGATGACGTCATCACTTACCGATGTTGCGTTCGATGTTGTTGACGCACGAAGCACACGTCATTCCGGTGATGTTGATGAAACATCGCTCCCCTGCGCTTTCCATCGCGATTACGACGTCATCAGGGCTTCTTGATACCCCCACTTTTGAGGATCGAGTCTTACGGCCACTAGGGGCCAGTACATAGGCACGTGGGGCAGCAGAATTGTACAAGGAACCGTTAGAGGGGGGAGGATCGATTTTAACAATTGGGGATTTTTCATCATCGGCCACTTTGTTCGATTTGAAAATTTCACCTTTCAGGTTGGTTTGGAATCCTAGTTGACTGATGATTGACGCGAGATCACGCGCAGAAATACAATTCGCATCGTGTATAACTTTCGCGGTTTTCTCGTTCAGTAGTACCTTAATTGAAACCACTCCACGCAGATCACTCACATGGTCTTCAATCTTGCGTACACAGGACTGACAATGCATCCCGTGTACCCCTATCTTAGTGGTGGATAGGTCATCGGTTAGTACTACTTCTGTCATAGCATCAAAGCTTTTCGGAGTTTTTTTGGCAACAGACGGCGACCGTGGAACAACACCAAATATAATAGAAGCTTCGAAACCTAAATCATCAATAGAATCTTTGATTTGATTTAAAGTGATGAGGTCTTTGTTGTATTCCACAAATGCTGTTTTATCTTCCAGTGAAACCTGAAGAGCAAAGACGTGATGAAGATCAGTATGAAAAGATTTGAAGTCCTTACTTTGATAGATTGGATACCTGTATAGCAACCAACTTGTGTTTCGATGGTTGCTACACAGGAGTTACAAGTCATTCCTTCAATATTTAAACTTCCACTTGAAGTCCTCTTCTTAATCCCTTCTTTACAGATGCTTGCATCAAATCCAAGCTCTTCAACTGTATTTATGATGTCTTCACTTTGAATTAATTGGCTAAAAAACTGGATAACTCCTTGTTTATTTTGAAGAGAGATCTACAATATATCTGATTATTGGAAGAAAATATCTTCATAAAAAATTACTTGAGCTTGAAGTATTCCAACTTTTTGAGACAGATTTGATTGGATAGTTTGAACACAGGCATCACACGTCATCCCTTCGATATCTATTACTAGCTCCTCTCCTATAAGTAAATTTTTAATTAGGATATTAGTGTTAATTACTAGATAAGAAACCTGGGTCTTGTTTAGCTTCGAACCCAGCATCTTCAATAGTTTCAATTAGTATTTTAACATCATTAAAACTAGGTTTGCATGAAACAAGAGCTTTTCCCTTTTCAAGATAAACCTAAAAGAAAACAAATTTAAAAAATGTTTTTGAAAATTTTCTGGATAATTATTAGTGAACTTGAATTTAAACTTGAAGATTTATTCTAAAAAACTTGTCATCATTACAACATAAGACTTACCTTAATTTTTTCAACATCTTTAACTTGATTAATTAAACCTTCTATTGTTGAAACACAAGACTGACAAGTCATGCCATCAATTGATAATAAAATAGTATAAGACATTTTGAATATAAATAATTATGTCTTATACTATTGAACCTTTAAAATACAATAGATTACTAATAATAAAAATCACAGATATCAAATCAATTAACAAAGTATTAAACATATGACTCAAAAAAGAAACATAGAAAGAATTAATTCTTAATTATTTTTAGAAATCAAATTTAAACATCTTTAACTTTTTTTAATAACAATAAAACATATTCAGCTGAACTAAATAAATAATTAGTTAAAAGGAAAATATTTGATCAAAAAACTAAATTTGCATAAATAAAATACATTTATTTGAATTATCCAAAGTTCAATTTTAGATAATTTATTAGTTTCTAAAAAATTTGGTGATATTTGAATAAAATAAGCTTTATTTAAGTTTTATTTAAACATCTATAATAAACTAAAGTTATAAAAAGTCTTACATTTTAAATAAAGTAATAAATAAAATATTTAAAAGATATTATTAAGTGTAATTAATACTTAATTAATAAATGTTTGATTTATCAAAAATTAACATAATCAACTGATTAGGATTATTGCAAATTTTCCAACAAACTTTAAGTAAAGTTTAAAGATAAAAATTATTTTCAAAACATTTCTTCTAAAATTGTAATGCAAAAATAACATGAAGTTTACTGAGACAAAATAAAATAAATAACTTAAAAAAAATCAAAAAATATATTTCAAAATTCGAAAATAATACTTTATTATTAGATTTCTATTGAATTTTTGTTAAATTTTTTCTTATCAATGTATAAAAGCAATAATAAAACAGGAACTTATAAAAACAAAGTTTAAATTCATTTTTGTGACCACCGTAACATCGAAGCACGTGACTGCTTATGGCAACAGCTAAGTTTAAAAGTTACAGGACAAGTAATTTAGGATGATTAATAACAACCACAATGTCAGAAATTATGATCTGTTTACAGCATGACTGTTCAATAGTGAAAATGAGGTTTATTACAAAACACTGGAGTTTATATTATTATATTTGCTGTAGAGTTGTCAATCATAATTCTCAAGCTACTAAAATTAGATGTTCGGTTATTTTCGTATGATGAATGAAAATACTAGAAAAAGACAGTTTTGATTTTAAAAGTCCATTGAAAAGCAATAATATTACAAAATATAAAATTCCAATTAGTTTATCTTTTACTTTTTATTAATTTTACAGACAAAATTTTACGATATTAACAAGTGCTTTCTAGCACAATACCATGTGCCTATCTAGCAGCACGTTGAAGTATTTGGTTTGTAAAGTCAGCAAAGCGAATTCAAACTCTATATAATAATTGATTAAAGTTAACTTTAGTCAGTCGAATCTCAGCTGGGAAAATTTTGTTTATGTTTATTGTAAGACAAACATAGCTCGTTTAAAACTAGTGTTGCAAAACACTAACTCATGGAATTAGTTTTAACAAGCAAAATAATGCCAAAGGTTTAGTACCCACCTGCAATTTACATGATTACAATTTATTTTGCTTTGTTTATGATTTTAATTCAAATTAAAAAAAACTAAAGTACTTTTTATCTTTATAAATGATTTCTATTTAATAAACTGACAATATATTTGTAAATAAATTATAAAAATAAAATGCCAGGTTCAGTGAATTTTCAATATTCAGCTTGTTTTGAGTCGATTAGCAATTGACCTTATAAGCTTAACAAACCTTACCGAAACAATTGCTTCAAAACTGTG
This sequence comes from Pegea sp. RAD2-039, assembly GCA_034620365.1. NCBI lineage: Eukaryota > Metazoa > Chordata > Thaliacea > Salpida > Salpidae > Pegea > Pegea sp. RAD2-039. The sequence goes on from JAQGEQ010000071.1 coordinate 3,533,874, forward strand.
TTTGGCATTGTGCCAAGATGTTTAGAACATGATGAAATACATAACTACAAATCTTGTTTATATAATGATCTAATTTTAATAGCAAAGAAAAGTTACAAAACTAAAGTAAAAGATTATTTAATATAAGATATCTTAGATCTGTTTGTAACAGAATAGAAAATGGATTTAAAGCTGCAGAGGAAAAATTTGTGATTGTTTAAAAAACTTTGAGAGCATATAGTTGAACTAAGATCTAAGGATTAAAACTCAATAATAAATTCATTTTTTATAAAGAAAGAAAAAACAGGGCTTGATGCAAATAAGTCAAGAATGATAAAACCAAAGAGTTAACTTCTGAATTAAATTGGACAAACATCTATACGCTTACGAGCAAAAAAAGCTTAATTACTTTAGAAAATAAAATCAACAACAAGAAGATTGTTTTTAAATGATTCTGTGCATAAAATTGTACTATTTGCGAATCTACTAATAAAAAACAGAGTTAATATGACATGGCAGCGATAATTAAAAACATGTTGGTGGAAAATTAAGCCAGGAAAAGGCTTACCCGGGATTCCTCTCTCTACGTCAACAAGGTTATGCAATGGAATAGAAGGACTGATGCAGCTACGTTCGGCTGGCATCGCAAGAGCTTATAGAACGACTCTGAATACAGTGATGGGCTACTTACGAGGCTTCAACTCCAGATTTAAGCTCGGAGTTTTGTGTCTCCTAGAATTGTTGTCATTAACCAGACTCACAGGGCCTTTTATCCGGGTTTTTATGAACTTTTCTTTGGCGCCAGTATGTGTCCACCTGGGCTCAAACCCGAACCTCCCGCTTAGTAGGTGGGTATGGCAACCGCTCCACCAAGCATGTGGATAGCTTTGTTTTTAGAATAGTATAATAAAGTTTACTAAAAATATTTTTTTATTTCGTTATACCATAAAAGGAATCGAACTTCATAGATCTAAAACTCTAGCATGGCTACTGCATTTGTAAAATCTTCTAAAATATCCGTTACCACCGAATACTACACCAATTTTTTTAACTTTTGAGAAGCTAGTTAGTCAAATTATTTGTTCAGAATTGCTTCAATAACTTCATACCAAATTCTCAAAACTTATTAAACAAGAAATATCAGGATACTCTTGAAACTCTATAAAATCTACATCCATTATAAATTACAGTTCAACTCTTCCGTATTAGGTCTTCACCTTATAAGAGATATCACAAATCTTGAATCCGTCTAAAGATCATTCACTAGAAAAGCTTTCCTTAGATGTGGCATACCCTTTTTCCTCATACGAAGACTGATTCTAGAATCTAAATGTTAAATCCTTTCATTATCGACGCCTATTTTTTGACCTTATACCACTATTTAAAATTGTTAATGAATTTTTTCCATCTTAACTTCTTAGAATACTCTAAAGATAGCAATCTCCCATACGTTCTCAGAGGCTCTTCAATATAAATTAAACCACTTAACAACTTTAATAACACCCTGCGGAGTAATATCGTTGCTAATTGGGTAACCAAGGTTTGGAATTCCCTTCCTGATTCCATCACTACTGCAAAATCTTTTTGCATCTTTTAAAACTATTCTATTATTTAATCTAACATTTGTTATTCTCTCTCCCTGACTTATTCATTTACGAACCATTTACTTCAATCATTTCTTAATGTAACTGGTAAAGAGTCAAATCATTGAAAGTACTTTGTTGCCGTCTTTCATTAATACATACTGACAAATATGACTAACCAGGAAATATTTTCAAGTCAAAGAGCAAATAGATGGAAAGATTTGATTGTACATACAGTTCAAAAAGCAGCACAACTTTGAGTAGACGCCAGAATAAAAGAAACCATCGTAATAAATCAACTGTCGGATTTTCACATATATTTGGTTGAAAATAACAAAGAAGATAACTGACATGTAGGTACGACTTCTACTTCAAAATCTTGCAATAATTTTAGAAAGAAATACAAAGATCTAATTGAAGATAAGCTACCAGCAAATGTTGAATGAATAATGATTTGGTTTGATTCACAAGTTAGTTGACATCTGAATCTTTTAGTTTTCTTCAAACATTATCTAGCAGCTTTTTATTTGAAAAATTTAATTTTCTTTTACATTAGAAACTGTGATTAATTAAATATTGCATAAAACTCATATTCACATGAAATATCACCCAATCTAATGCCAAATCTTTCGGGCTTGAATGTAACCAAAAGTTATCAATTAGATAATCTTTTAATTGCAAATTTCTCTTTTACTGTAAATTAATTTTGCTTCTTTTAGAGTTTCACATCCTTTTGAATCACTATCATAAGGACCCAATAAAATGTTTAGTGATGCAACTAAAGTATAAAAATTGTATTTCAGGTTAATTATAAGGAAACACTGAGATTTTATAATAAAACTTTCATAACTCTGATTTGTAATTTTATTGTCGTTGGTGAATCTAATAAAAAGTAAAGTGTTCATCTTGACTTGTGGAAACTTATAGGATGAATAAAAGAATCTATCTGGTTAAGATTTTAGTTACTTAATTGCCTCATAAATGTAGTCACATTATTTACTTGAAACTTTGCTTATAAGCAAGTTCTGCTAACTATGTCAACTGATTGAAACTGTGGATGTGAAAAATGTAGAATAATCTAAAATCTGTTTCAAAATAATTAGGTTAAGAGAGTGGCTTTCATTTTTTATGAGTGGATTTCTAGATGATTAAATTTGAATATAATTTTTCACCGTAAAAAAACAGTGTTGTATTTCAAAAAAATTATTTTTAAGGTTTGATTTGAACATTCCAAAGTAGAAAAAAAATAATCGGAGAAATAAACCGTTTATATTTTCCTTTATCACTATTTAAGTAACTTGTACCTTTCAAATTTGTGACGACAGAGAAAAAAACCCTCTAATATCATTCAACTGCTATTAGTATTGTTTCGTAACCCATAATTGATTTTTAAATAAAAGTTTTTTAAAAAATTACTTGGAAATTTTGTTTTAGTTATTACAGATTAACAAAGTTGATTATACAGAAAATTCTCTAGATAATTTCTTAACAAATAAAAGAAATAAATATTAACATTAATAAAACTCTATTGAAAAGGTTTTCATAAAAATTAGTTGTTTGATGTAATTTTAAGCTATACAAATATTCTAATACTGAAAGAGTTATCAAATTTCATTTAAAAGTTCGTGAGTGGCTCATGAAACATTTTTTCTTTAGAATAAATTAAAGTTTATTGAATATTATCACTGGATATATTCTAATGCTAACTCTAATTATTCATATTGCTTTTTGAACTTTATTTTTTGATAACAAATCTTTCATTTATCAACAAAATAGTTGACGAAACTGCCTTAGTGATTATTTTGAAGATTTGATCAATAAACCTTCATGTATTGGTTTTATGAATGATTGAGCTCCAATTATTACTTTCAATTTTTGGTAATTTCTTACTTGTAGCTTCGAAACATTTTCAAACGTCATCTGTTTGTAATATCAAAAAAAAAATTACGTAGATAAGCTTCAAGTGACGTCACTTGGTGAGAAACTCAAGATGGATATGTTCTTTATTAAAAGCAGACGTTTTTCAACTTTACTTCTTCTTTTGACCTTCAAGGCAAATCATGACGTCATACATTTGCGTTTTTGGTTGATGTATAGTTTAATCGAAAGAAAAAAAAGGAAATAAATAACGTATTAAAAACAGATTAAGTTCTTGTTCATATTACAAAAAAAGCTTTGTGAATTAATTTCACGTGACTCAGTTGTGATTGAACACCACTGATTTCTTTGAATGAGTTAATTAATTTTTTTAATGTTGTGCTTCAGTAGCAACAAAGAGCTCCGAGAAACATGAAGCTTGAACTTGTTGAAAGTTTAATGTTAGTGTATTTGCTAACTCTTTTGTCAAATCTTTAACCTCGATTTCTCTGTTTGCATTTACCAACTTACAAAACCTATCATCTGATGTCCACTAGCGGAGCTATAACGCTCACTTTGTGATCTTATCAAAATGAAGTAACATTGTAAAATGATTTTAGAGAACAGCAATAGAACACCCAGTCAACAGTAGACCTGAATATCAAAGTTTCTCAAAACTTTAGTTTTGATGAAGTTGAAAAAAAGTTTTCTATCTGTGATTAGGTATTTCAGAGAGACTTTTTTTTAAGAGAGCAAATTTATTAGTTAATAGAAAGATGCTTAAAGACTCAATTGTTGAGAAGAGTCAAAATTATGAGCAAAAATGTTAACCAGGTTGAAAATGTTGTCTTTAGATTTCACTTCTAATGTTTACTTTTAGTTTTATTTTTTGCAGAATTCTTTTTGTTAATTATTAATTATTTTATTAATCAAATTTTCCATCACTCATGAATAGACCAGACAATGTTTCATCTACTGACAATTATGTGGTCGACGACCCAATGATGACGTCACCATATAGTCCTATGACAACCACACGTTATTCACCAGGACTTTCACAAAACTGGTTCCCTCAAAACCCCAATTGTCCTAATCATACAATCGGGGTCGCTTATAGTAGCGCATACGCAGAACCTTCGTTTGATGGAAATATGCGATGTGTTCAATGCTTTCTCGATTCCACTATCCACCAGTCTATCAACGTATGTCAACCACATCAACCAACTTACTTTGAGGATGCGCAAAGTCAATCTTTCATTGATCAATCCTTGTTCACTCATCTTCCTCCGCATAATGATCATTGGTACCCATATGCTAACATCGATAATAGTACACTGACCACACCTTTGACACACCCCTTCAGTGAAACAGCAGTAATGACCGGGAAAGCAGAACAGCTCTTTTCTACTGAAGAGTGTTTACAGACACAAAATCAAGATCCTAAACAAAAATTAAAGAAATTATCGGTAAACCCGACTTTTTGAATTTAGCTTTTTTTAACTTGTATTTGATTTATTTTTTTATTTTTTTTACTAACTAATCTAAAATAAGCTAGTAGTAAGACTTAAACCAAGAAGTAAAATATATAAAATTAGTTTATAAATTAAACTAAATCATAACTTATTGTGTTTTTGAAAACATTAGTTTGTTAATATTTTGACTTGAATCCTCTGTTTCAATTTACAAGTTTATTTAGGAATTTGCTTTCTTGTGGTCATTGAATTTACAACATTCGACAATTTTTCAAATTCTAAATGCTTTCAAAAGTCAATAGCTAGCTTAATTATGAATTTTCATTTGAATCACATGCCACAACTGTTAATTAATTTCTTAAAAAAATTATAAGATAAACTTTTAAATCTATGAAAGTCTATATTTGTGTTAAATAATACTTCAACTTTATATTTTTATAACATTTACTTAATAACATGACAACTTTTATACAATAGTAAACTACTTAAACTAATAAAAATATGCTATCAAAAGCGCTTAAAAGTTAAACCTTTATTTACTTAGTTCAAACCCTATACCATAGGGACTACCTTGATTAATATTAATTAGAAAACAAATATGAATTTTGATTCTTTAAATTAGACAAGAAAAAGAAAATTAGATGATGTTTGCCAAGTTTGCGGAGATAATGCTTCAGGATATCATTACAATGCTCTCACGTGCGAAGGTTGTAAAGGATTTTTCAGACGATCAATAAACAGAACTCATGTTCTGGAGAAGTACGATTTTGTCGAATGATTTTTATCTTTTATAAAACATTCTTAATAACTTATTTATGTTTCTTTAAAATATGATATTGGTAACTTTTGTATCGATCATTAAATCTATGATTATAAATCCTAAAATTCAAATTTTATGATTTCTTAGTTGATTTGTTCTATAAACTTTATAAAAGTTTGATTGAAATAACATCAACAATTTCAGTTTTTGAAATGGTTTAGTAAAGTGTAGTACAAAGACCTATGTTTTCAGGAACATATACTGAAATATTTAAACAGATAGGTGGTTTATTCTGCGTAGTTACACATTATTTGTTTTTATAAGGTAATATTAGAAGTGTTTTTAAAGTCTTATTTGTTTATTGTTCCTTATTTAAAATTATCCAAAGTTAGAACTTTTACCAAAAAAGTTGTAACAATTTAATTTTGAAGATAAAGGTTGAACTTAGAACATAAGTTTATTGGTTTATGAAAATATGTGCTATAAAATTACAAAAAAAATGTTTTAAATGACTTAACTGGCTGAATAAAAAATAAAATTGTAAAAGTATATTTTATAAAAGATCAAATATTTTTTTCTTCAAACAAACAAGTATAACTTGAACGATATAGTAAAAATGGTTTAAACGTTTTACAAGTTTCATTTTAAAATCAATAAAACTTGAAGTTTAAAAAATATTTTGAATTTTAATAAATTTTTCTTTTATTTTTAATAGTTATATTAGAACTAACTGTTTCCTAGTTTTCATGTACCAATAAAGTAAACAAATTAAGTAGGAGTATTTTATGGTTTTATCGTTAAATATACCTAAAATGTAGTTGTTCATACAAATCAATTGTTAGCTTCAACATAAGAGCAATTTTAGACGAATACATGAGGTTACTAAATACTCAGCACAAACCTTGAAATGCAACAAACCAGTCTAAACTGGTTCCTTTTAAATACAGCTTTTTAAAAGAACAATTATTAAATTTATTATTTCTTTTAAATGATTTTTTGTAGAACTCTTTCAATAATATTTACTTCAGTTTACAAAAAATCAATTTGGAATAGTAACCTCTTATCGATTTAGTAAATTTATCAACTATTTTACATTTAGCTTTACCAACAATTACAAAAACAAATGTTTACTTTACCTAGCTGTTGTCATTTTGTACACTTTTCTGCGTTTGTAAGTTTAAGACTTTTTCTACCAAGTACAAGATCAAATAGTAAATGATATAAGATGAATATAAGTTGTCATATAAAGGTGCAAGCAAGGAGGAACATGCATCATGGACACGTACACTAGAAGAAAGTGCCCCGAATGCAGAATGAAAAAGTGTAGAGCAGTTGGAATGTTAGAAGAGTGTGAGTTTTTTTGAAGTTTTAGCTCTACTTACAACCATTCTAAAACTAATTTAGATAAAATAATTTATTTAATTGAAGCTGTGTTTAATAAGTTTAACAGTTTTAGTTGTCTTAAAATATGTTATAAAATATCATTAGTCAAGTTGAACGTTTTGAAACTTAGCACAAAGTCTTATTTCTATAAAAATATATATCTGAATAATTCAAAAGCTTTATAAACAGCTCATTAAATGATAGAACATAAAAATTCCTTTAAATTAATGGGTTGCTTAAAGTTTATCAACTGTATGTGTAAAAGCAAAACTAAATACTAAAATCTGAATCTAGTATTTAAGAACCTAATTTAACTATTAGTTCACCAAATTGTACATTAGATTAAAAATTAATTTCTCAAAAATTTTTGCCAAAAATTCATTTTAAAATTTTATAAATATTTTGTTTCAGGTTTACTGACAGAAATACAAATTAGATCGAAACGAAAAAGCAACAAACGAAGAATTGATCCTGAAGAAATGATATGTGAGGTAATTAGTTAAAAATTCTTTTACTTCTGGAAACAGATGTAAGAGTTTTTATTCAATAATAATAGAAATATCAATCTAAAAGTTATTTTTGAATAAAATATCGATCCATCATAAAGATATTTGTCAAAAGTTATTTTCTCAATTCAATGATCTTCTTCAGGAAGTTCTTTCTCCTCAAGATGAAAAACAATTGACGTCTTACATTAAAAAAGCCTATCAAGATTACAGAGAAGACCCTGAAGTTATCAAAGGATGGGTGATTGCTCTTTATAAATCATTAAAAAATATTTCTAAATTAGTTTTGTCTCAGAAATATTATGTTGAAAAAGATTTTGACAACAAGAAGAAACCAAGAATTTGTGATATTACTACAGTTCATATACAAGCTCTTGTAAAGTTTGTCAAGAAATTGCCAGGTTAAATGACTTCATAAGGATCTAATTCCTAACTTTTAGATTACTTGTAATTGTAACCATGGAATTTATATGTTTAGTAACTTGTTACAAGATTGTACCAGTAAAGTACAAATATAACTTATTGAATCTAATAAGACTCAAGTTGTTTTTCTTCGTCCCTTGATTTAGAAACTTCTAGTTTAACTGAAACAACTTTTCTTCTGCAATTAGACTTATTACAAGAATCTATTTTAATATAAAATAATCTTGCATCTTTTTCTCGACCAATTTAATGTACCAGTTTATTTATAATGATTACATCTACAAATATTATGTTGTTACTTTTTAGGCTTTTCAAAGCTAACATGCGAAGATCAGATAGCTTTGGTAAAGGGAAGTTGTGTTGGGGTGTTTCTCCTGAGAAGCTCTTGCAACTGCCATTTAAGGAAAGTCCAACTGATACCAGAACAAGTTTCTAAATATGGAGGTGTGATAAACCTAAGTTATTTTCTACAAACACTTTATTACACTTGTTGTGGTAATGATCGATGAAGCATACTTCATACACCTCACCCAAGAATGTTTCATAACATTTATTTTACCTGAAATTTTATTTTGATTAATGCATTTTTATTTTAGTGTATGAATATCGTTTCTACACAGAATTTGATCTTAGTTTGTTATTTAACGTCTAATTTAATATTTGAAAACTATAACTCAAAAAATATTTTCAGGGTCAGCTTTTTTACTATTTTTGATATTAAACAAAAATAAACGTTAAACAGATTTTACTAACAACTAATTAAGCAGGGTCAATTTTGTTTGTTTGATTCAAACCTTAGTAATTAGTTAGTGGTTTTAAAACAATAATTTTCTGTATCTTTTATCTTTTGTTTACTGAAATTTTATTATTCTTAGATAGTTCGAAATATATTAACGAGTCTACCAGTAATTAATGATAGAAAACTAAAATTAGTTCTTTCAAATCATAAGCTTTTATGTAAACTTGTAATAATCGTTGATTAACTTATTGCTGTTTGGTTTATCATTTTAGTTCAAAGGTGTAAAACAGAATTAAATTGAAATAATATTAATTAAACAATTAATAATAGAATTGTATAAATTCAAATACTTTATTCTTCTATTTAGGAGTCGATAAAAAAAGCGTCCAGATGGTTTTGGATTTCTGTGCTAAAATGAAATCTACTGGAATTGATGAAACTGAGTATGGAATACTAACCGCGGTGATACTGTTTGATTCAGGTAAAAACATTTCTATTTCTAATAAATATACTTAAGAGAAAAGAAATATTTCAAATCTTTCTAAACTTTCTTCAAAGTTATCTGTGATATAAAACTATTTTCTTCTAGACCTATTTGTTATCTTTAGTGACATAGCGGTGTGTAGTTCTCCTAACCAATACCTTCTCATAAATTGTTTTGAAATAATTTCAAAAATAGAGACCAGTCTCTAATTGAGAGGCATTCTTAAAAAACTAGTTGTAATCATTAATTGTTTATTTTTAGACTACAAATATGTTCAAAACAAGAAAAAGATAGATTCGTATCGGGAGGTTTATCTTTGTGCTCTCAGCAATTACACTTTTGAACGACAAAAAAGTAAACCAAACCTTTTAGCTAAAATTCTGAACATGGTCACTAATATTCAATCAATTTACCCTAAAAACTCTTTTCTGTCGTTTTGGAAAGAAGGTGAAGGACTATCACCTCTTTTGATGGAGATTTTCAAAGACTAGTTGATTCATACTGAAGAATTTCAAAGTTTGAGAAAACTCAAAATGCCAAGATTACAAAATTCTTTAGTTTGTTAGTAACACAACTTACTGCGTTTAAATATTGATCATATGCAAATTTGCGGCGTTTTTGCATTTGAAGAGATTTATTTTATCTTTGAGAACAATCTTGAAGAGTTTTATCAGCTTTTATTCGAAGCAAATATTTCACCAGTGTTTTTTGTGCCTTGCAAACTTTGTGTCTGATCACGTGACCAATTTATTTATTTTTGCTTTTTTTATACTCTATATCAACACCATGTGGTGACTTATGTGCAAATTTATCTATTGATTTTACCAATTTGTATTTTAAATGAAACAATCGACAAAACATTAGGTAGAATTCTTTATGATGAGGTTACATAGTCTTTAGTGGTTGCATCTCTAGAATATTTTCTCAAATTTATTGAGTCAAGTTTTATAAAACTTTTCAATCCTAAATTTTTAGAAATATTTAAAAGCAAGAAAAAAAATTATTATTTAAAAAAATTACATCTAAAATTCTGAAAGAAAATTATTAATTAAAAGTTCTACAATTCAATCTTTGGTTTAAATAATCAAATTTGTTTATCTCTGGTTTAAATTCTACAAATTAAAATGGAAACATGAAAAATAGTTTTAAACTTTTTCTGAATTTAATGATTTTTTTACAAAAATGAAATTTCATAGAATTTATTTTTGATGAATTACAGTTAAAAATTACCAGCAAAATATGTTGCTGAAAGACGAAACAGAAAAATCACAGAAAGTAACGAGAAACAAATTTGTTAAAATTTCTAAACAATTTAAATCTATTTTAACTTTAAACCAGAAACGAGTATTAAAACGATTTGTTGGATTGTAAGCCGCATATATGTTTACAAAAGCAACTAGGATGAAGTGATACATGGAAGATTATTTTAGGAAGACTCTTAGAAAATCATCGTAAGAAATTTGTCCAGAAATATCCTGATCATAATAAGAGATCAGATTAAAAAAGTCCTCCTCAGCCAAAGTCATTGAATATTCATTCATGATCTTAAAAATATGAATTGATCAGTGATGAAGATATAACTTGATCTTCTTACTTACTTTCCGGAATTCTTGAAGAGAGATAAAGCCGGTTCTTGCTCGGTCAATTTTGCGGAAAGTTCTTCTGATATCTTTCCAGCAACAAACCATTCTTTGCCGGAGCTTCAGCATGACGTCACGAAACTGCTGTGGTTGGTCCTCAAAGAATGGCTAGATCAAGATCAGATGAAAACAGGGTCTTTAGATAAAAACCACTAACTTTTAAAGGCTTTAATTTCGGACTTTCCTGATCATATGATTTCAAAGTTAGAAGGAAATATTTAATAAACTTTGGATATGCAAATTGGCCAGAATTTCCAGTGACGTCATATTTGGTGATTAGGGTGCGAGCCTCAGTTAAAGTCAGCTTGGCACCATAACCATCAATTATTTCTTTGATGTCAAAAGTTTCAGTCAAAAATTTCATTTTGATAAAAAGACGAATGAAAAATAAATTTAGAAAAATTAAAAATCGTAAAAAAAATAGTAGGGTTTAAGAAATAGATACTGACCAATAAACTGATCAGATGGAATAGATCCTTTAGATTGGTCATCTAGGAGCTTACACTTTTTTTGTATTCCTTTCCATTTCTTAAAAATGACATCTTTAATTTTATCTTCAATCTCTGACACTGAATCAGTTTTGACTTCAACTTGATTTTTATCATCATCTACGTTTTCATCTTGTAAATCTTCATATGCTCTTCCCTCCTGTATGATTCATATTTTACTCTAACTAGTTTTTCTTAACTTTAAATCTAATTAGCCTGATAATTATACAATAATTTCATCATTAAAATAAATTTAATTTTGAATCTAGCTTTTTCAGGTTGAAAAGAACTTTTACATACACCAGTCATCAGTCTGCTAGCAGGAGTAATCATTCTAATTCTTGAAGAACAAGATTTTAAATCTTGTTGATCTTCACCAGAGCTATTTAGATGTTGAAGCTCTTCTTCATAATCACTTGAATTATTTTCCTGTATATAAATAATTTTCTTTTTACTATCTAGCAATATAGAAGCTTGAAAGAAATCAGAAAGTCACACTGACTTTAAAATAAGTAGTTAGAATATTTACTAAAATTTTGGACCAAAGATTAGCAAAGAAATAAGGCTTACCATCATTAAAGTTGCTGACTTTGGAGTACCCACTCTACTAATACAGCTGATATTGTATCTTTTAAAGAAATCAACGTAATCGACGTTGTTGAAAGTGTTTATTTTTTGTTTAGACCACAAAACATCAAACTGAAAAAAAGTTTAAGTTGCTTTTGTTTGTGCTTCACAGTTGAAAGTGTGAGAAATTTAGAAACTAGTATTTTTTCATTACAACAGATAAATGAAGATTATGACGTCACTATGGAAGATCATGATTATTTGCTGGTTTCATAGAAAAACTTTTTCTTTTCAATCATGAACAAATCAACTTCTAATTAAAGCTTATCCAAATAGAACAAACCTCATCTTGAGTGAGTTTCCGGAAGTACTTCTCCACAGTTCGCCGGAAGTCAGTCTTCGAAACCACCCCCATTCCACCATAATCTATCTGTAGCATTTCACGTTGTATATCGCGACCGCTTGTTTCCATGACAACCAACAACTGATGCTCGAAATTTTTCTCCGAATCACTCATCACACTGATAGTAACGTTGGCAAAGTCTCGAAGAAAAGTAATCCAATTGATCATCTTCGCCACTTTTCCCTCCACCAGGTGCAGCTGCTGGACTAGAAACCGAAACTGTTTGTCGCTCAGCCGGATACAGATGGTGTCGATAACTCGTCGGAAGTCGGTAACGCTGATTAACTTCGATTTACTTCTATCAAATGCGCGAAACGTCTATACAACAAACAAATGAGATCATCATTAGTTATGACGTCATATCAGCGGAAGTACCTTGGTCAAGGTGACCAGGTTATTCGTGACCACGTCCTTCAGCTTCTCTATAAGTCTCTGACCAGAAAGTTTTGAATAAAACTCTCCGAGAAGAGTCGGATCGGGATGTATGACGTCATGAGCTCTGACGTTGTGTTTCGAAGCTCTTCCGTCATCTATCGCTTGTAAGAAGTCTGAATAAGAAATCTTTGAGTGATCTTGAGGAAGATTTAAGTTCGTTAGGAACTTTTTAAACTGAAAAATTGATGAAGTTTATGAAGAGTTGCGGAAGATTAAGAGACGGACCTGCTCTGAGCTGAGGTAGAAGTTGAAGTTCTGAAGAAGGCGGCGGAAGTCGATGATTGTGACGAAACCATCTTTGTTTGTATCTAAGGATCGGAACGCTTGATCAAAAGAAGAGTAGTTTTCACGAAGACGATCTCTAAGGAAGATCAGATTAAATCAGATGATCAATTGATCTTAGATGCAGACTTGATTGCTTGCTCCACTTGCTCAGCTGTCAGATTGTTTACTACGAATGAGATTTGATTGGATGCGAGTCCAGCGTGTCTTTGATGCTGCTCTTCTTTCAGAGTTTTGATTCGTTCTTCATTTTCTTCATGAATCTTTTGACTTGTTCCTTGAAGACCTTCAAACAGATAAATTAATTTGAAATATTTGAGATTTTTGTAAATTATTTTTGGAAATGTTTCTTTTAAACATCAACAAAAGTTGAAACTCGAAAATAAAACTACGAAAAATTACTTTTCTTTCTCTATCAGTTTAATTTGTTTTGAGATAGTTATAAGCCATAGTGTCAGAACAAAATAAGTAATAGAGTAATAAACAAATATAAAAATAAATTTTAACAAGAATTTAAGCATTGGCTCGTAAATAATTTCTGCTGAGTCACATTTAAATTCATTTACGAGGAATTTATTTTTCACAAACTATTTCTTTACTCTTAAACAAATAAAAGAGTTGATAAAGAATAAACATAAGAACTGAACTAAAAATAAAACTTTAAAGATTATTTTTATCATCATCTGTTAATAGTTGACACTTTAACAATTTTGTTGATGTAAACACCTTTCTGATCTCCATGTACAAAGTTTATACCGAGTCTTTTGACAAAGTTGTGATAAGACACATATCCAAGATCATCTTCATCAAAACATTTCCACAATTTATTAAACTCCACAGAGTTGAGAGGCAAGTTGAACCTAAATATTCAAACGATCAAAAAATATCTTTTAAACTTGGAGTGGATCTAACTTGAAACAAATTGATTGAAGGTCTTTTTTTGTCACTAATCCGTTCCCGTCTATATCAAAACTTTTGAAAGCATTTACGATTGACATCCAAGTTTGTTCAGCTTTGATCTTCAAACATGCAAGAACTTGCTCTGCTACCATGCTTACATGTGGTTTGCTGACAAGGAAGTGATTAAGGTACTGTCAAGTCTTCTCAACTAGTAACGAACCACTGGTTGGACTTTTTGGTGTTTGAAGATGTGATTGGTGGCATAGATGGCAGCGAACTGCAGTTATTTGCATCAAATCGGTTTTCAAACTCAAGAAAAGATAAACGTTTTTTTGGATCTATCTTCAACATTTTCAGAAGATCATAAAAAGATTCATCTTCAAATAAAATCTAAGATAATCAATTTATATCTTCTACCAGACAAGACTTACCAGTCATTTGAATCATTAAACTGTCAAGAACCCGCCTAAAGCTCTCAATTGTCAAACGACCATTCCGGTAGACATCATACTTGATAAACAACTTCCTGATATTCTGTAAAAAGCTGTCAGTTGTCATAACAACGAATCAAAGTTTTTTGCTATTCACCCAAGGATTGCTCTTCATACAATCTGAAAGAAGATGAAGACACTGCTTGGAGCTGATGTAACAGACGCTAGATGTCGCCTTTGGCAAAAACTTCATCCGAGACATATCCTTGAAACATCTAAGATTAATATCTTTTGAAATAATCCGATCTTAAATCACCTGATTCAGTCCGTTTACTCCAACATCATCAAAACTTCTGAGAAACTCTGGATAACTAAATCCTTTTGCATCCAGCTTTATCGTCTTCATCAGATCTTCCAACTGATCTTTTTCCATCCGAAATCCCAACTCTTTCAACATCTATGATGATCAAATATCAAAGATGATTTGTGTCTTCAATTAGACATCAACTGACTCTAGCAAAAGAGTCCTGAGTCATCAAGAAGTTGCTACTTCCAGTAAACTTCTGGAAAACTCTTCGGATATCGGAGCTGTGTTGACTGATGTGATCTCGAAGAGAAGAAATGACTTTCTTAGATGTGTAGAACCTCATGTGATTTTCATCCGATCTTTCCAGCTCTTCTATTCTACATTGAGACTTCAGAAAAGGATCAATCAGTGATTCCAACTCCTACCGGCATTTTAGCTCTTGCTGACGCTTTGCTTCTCTGACGTCACTCTCAAACTGAATCTTTGTACTAGGTCCTAAGAAGTCTCCTGGATTTGCTTCAACTCCAATGGAGTTAAGAAAATCAGAAAAAAATATTCTTCCACTTTGAGTTTCCGAGCACTGATCCCATAAACTGGAAGAAGATTGATTTTTCAATCTGACCACTTTACAAGATCTCACCTCTCAAGATACTCCTCTTTCATTTGCATATTTGTGTGTCTATCCACTAGGTGGCGTAGCTTGTTTTTGGTGATTGTTCCGTTTCCATGCTTATCAATCAAAGCGAAATCTTCAACTACCTGCATCAACAATCAGAAACTAAGATTGAAAGATCATTATCGGATCTGATCTACTTGTCTATATTTCCGTGAAAGATTTTCGTGGATCAGAGTCTTGTAACTTTGAAGCGAAGGAGGGTCCGCTTGCAAAACATCGTTAACGCGATGTTGTGACGTCAACCACTTGTGCCCTTGAATGGATTCTCTGTCTTCAAACAGATGAAGAAATCTGTAAAAGTATCATCATCAGGAAGTTATGAATAAGATTTTTGGGAAGATACAAATTTAATTTATAAATCCAGCTAGGCTGAAACAAATCCGAAGTAAAAACTAAAAAGTCTTAGCACCTAAGACTTGCTTGGTCTACAAAACTGAGTCCTAATTACTTTAGAATCTTGCTTTCAGTGGTCAGGAGTGTATAGGAAACTACATTTGTGGTTCTTCTTAAAAAACGAAACCAACTCACTGATGAAAAGGAATCTTTCCAGAGTGATCAGGATCAAGAACATCAAAGAGCTGATTGTAGCTGAAATCATTCAAGTCAAAAGGGAAGTTTTGCAACAACTTCTTTAGATCTGATCTCAAGATGTATCCGTTACTCTTCTACAAATTTAATATAAACAAGAATCTTTTTCATTAATCAAATCGGGATACTTTATCGATCTTTAAAAAAGCTTCCCTGGGACATGAGAAGTGTGATTGAAAATGACTTCGGAGTCTCTTGAAGAGATCTCGAGGAGAAAGACATTCATTTGATTGCCGGATCGGATTAACCTGGAACCAAAGAAGTTATAAAA
Organism: Pegea sp. RAD2-039; assembly: GCA_034620365.1. Lineage (NCBI taxonomy): Eukaryota > Metazoa > Chordata > Thaliacea > Salpida > Salpidae > Pegea > Pegea sp. RAD2-039. The sequence goes on from JAQGEQ010000071.1 coordinate 3,550,048, forward strand.
GAGTTACAAATAACAACGCCACCTTGTGGTTGCATCCAATCGGAAGAGTTTGTCCGTTGCCATTACTCTGCGGATCCTGAAACTTGTCCAGAAATTGACTCCATGAAATCTTGCCCGTTCCCCGGATGCCAGCTCTGAGATCACATTATGATTCAATCTGATTCGATGTTGGTCACGTGACTGACCGAATCATGAGAGCTTGAAAGACGGGGAGAGAAGTTGGAAGAAGAAAGTTGTCGAGCAAAGCTTTCAGATCTTCGATTTCTATGAATCCGTCTTTGTTTCTATCAAACGCTATCATCGCTTGTCGGATCTCTGCGTATTTTTCGCGAAGCTGAAAGTTTGATGACGTCATCAGTAGTTGATGACGTCAGCATGAAATATTTTTCACTTTTTGTCGAAATTCTTTTTCGATCTTTTCGAAGGTGATCTTTGGAGAGGGAGGAGTGTTGCTAAGAGACTTCAATGACGTCTTCAATTTGCTTCCTCCTCTCTCTCTTCTCATACTTACTCTCGATCTTCTTTCTGATCTTCTTCCGGTCGCTGCATTTTCAAAATATATTTTAGTTTTTCCCGAAAATTTTTGAAAAATATTAAAAGAAGAAAGAAGAGATAGAAATTTTCTAACTTAGGATCTCTGATGAGTCATCTGGAGGAGCAAAAGCGACTCCAAGCCTCCGGATAAAGTCTCGGTAGTCTACACACCCATTATGAGAAAGATCATATCGGGAACATAATCTTTAAAAAGCAAAGATTCATTTTTTTGTGAAACAAATTGAAACGAACTTCGCGAACTGAAAATCATTTAATTTGAAGCAAAATTTTTCTAAAATTCTTCGAAATTCGAATCGTTGAATCTGTCCGTCAGCGTTATAATCAAAAAGACGAAATGATTTTATGATTTGTTCGACGTTTTGACAAATTTTCTCTTTTAGGAAGTGTTCAATTGTATCGCTACCTACAAATAAAATTCGTCAGAATTTGTATTTAAAACAAGATTACAAATTTTTATCAATTTTTACTTTGATGTTCACTTCTTCTAGATCTTGGAGAGGTGTTTAATTCTAACTTTTCATCTGACAGTATCCACCCATTACTATTAATTTTTTTTGGTGTTTTTTTTGCTGAATAAATTGCTAAGAAGTTAATCCAAGGAACAGTTTCATTCAAGTTCATTCCAACCTTCAATGAAAAAAATGTAAAAAGTTGAAACAAGTTTGAAAAAAACTTTTAAAGAAAACTGACTTTGTTCAATACTTTCTTAAATTGTTCAGTTGTTAACGGAAGACAATAGTTGTCAAGTACTCTGCGAAATTCTCCTTTAGTAACGGAATTAGATCGGACAGAATCGTAGATTTCAAAGGACTTTTTCAGAACATTGAAATTTTCCACAACTTTCTACATTTTATAAATTTTTAGCAGCAATAGGTGATTTGATTATCTTCAATTTACCTGCTGCAAAATTGATTCTACTTCTAAAGATGAAAGCTGAGATTTAGAAGTTATATAAACAGATCTTGGTCTGGATGTTACAATTGAAGATCTTCTAGAAAGTCTTTGTGAGCTTCGTCCGCATCTTTCTGCATAATTTACAGAAAATAAAAACTCTTAGAACGATACATAAGTTATCTTTCTTTTTCATTTTTTGTGGATTAAAAAACGACAATTATTTAATAAATTTTCTTTAAGATTTAAAGATTACTTTTCAGCCGCATAAAAATCGCGAACAAAGATTTACGAAGATCAATTTGAAGGAAATTGTGAAGAGCTTATGCATTAATACATAATATATTTATGCTTAAAATTATTTCAACTGTTGTTGACAAAACGCAATCAAAATTGTTGCTTGTAACTAAAAACCAATCTCAATTATTAGGTTTAATTTTTTTACAATAATTTACCAGCTAATAAACATCAATTAATACTTTTTAATCATCATTTTAATTTCAAATCGAAAGTTAAACATTTAACTAACGGTGTAGCCACTTATCAATGTTTGTATAAACCAAACTTTTTTGTTTGTTTTTCATTCTTATTAAAGGAAATGCTTACCTTTACTTGACTGAGGTCTTGATGACAAAGATACACTCCTAGAAAATGGACGAAGAGCTTCGAAGTTAATCTTCATGTGATCGAAGGGAGATGGTGAAATTAACTTCATTATTGAATTTTTGTGTAACTCAATAAAGAAGTTCAATTTAAATTGACTTAATTAAACCTTTGTGTCAACCAAGAGATTAAAAAAGCTTATTTGATATATCCAATTGATAAAAAAGATTTAATTTTAATCATGATTACATAGATTACTGTCATTAGATCAATAAAAGCAACAATTCAATTTAATCTTTGCCAAAGTACTCATTTATTTCTTGAAATTTTGTTATGTTTCTTAAACCCAAAAATTATTATAATTTTTTTCCTTCTTGCACCTGAATTACGGATAATTTTTCAAACTTAAAAAAGTTACAAGATTTTAGTTTGTTATTCAAGCGTTTGGGTTTAATGTTTGAAAATTTGCTCACCTACCAAACAGTAACACAATGTTGCCTATTATAAACATCTTTTGAGTTTCCTTATTTAACAAATTGTGTTTAATATCTTTAAATAACTTTTACAAATATAATTGTTTTCTTAACTATAACTAACTTGAATTGGGTATCTTGCAATTTCACTCAAAATTGATATTTTAAAAAATTTCTTTAAAAGTTTTCATATAAATCATTCCTGACATAATTAACATAATAAAAATTACAGAAACAGTAATAGAAATCTGTTCGAAATAAAACTGAACGTTTATGAAATATTTTTGTCTTGAATAGTCTAAAGCTCAACACTTATCTAAAACCTGAAATTACTAAAGTTATTGAAAAGTTAATTTATTAAATTGATTTTTAACTATACCTTCCTTAGCTCGTTGTTTCGTATGCTTGAAGCTTATTCACCGCATAATAGGACCACGCGTATCTGTTACTAGTAGTTACACATACAAACTTTTAGCTGTGAATACAATAGAAGGACTTTTCAAGATATTTGTTAAATAAGAAAAATATTTTGGCTTTTTCTTACTTTTGAAACTTGACTTTGAATATTTAATTAAAATGAAGAAAGAATTACAACAGCTTAAGTTACAACCAAAAAGATAGTTCAATTATTCTGGCATTATACAGTTTACAAAAATAAGAGTTTGAAATTTCCTGAGCCTCCAAATTTTATGCAATTTTTTCATGAGTTGTGATTTACTATTTTTTAGTATTAAAATGTTCATTAAAATTCAATACAAAATGTAAACTCAAATATGACTGGTACAATGATAATTTTAAGATAAAAACTTAGATTATGTTTATACCTATAGAAAAATAAAAAAATAATCTGTTTATTTGAAGTTATTTATTTCAATAAATGTAAAGGAGAGTGCCTGAAGAGAGCACCTCTCGCTAACACACATTCTCACAAATAATATCTATTTAGTCAAAAATATAGAAAGCAAAAGATGTAACACATGGCATTTCAGTAGACCTCAAAGCATATAACAGTGAAAAATTACATATAATGTTAATAATATAAAAAAATTCACAGTTTAGAAATGACAATGAATTATTATAACAGTTCAACTTCTGCTTGAACAACGCGAGTAATTCTATTATCGGAATAAATTTATATTAATTATTTTACAGCTTGTTATATTTTCAAATCTTCTTTATGTATATTTTCACAAAAATTAACTAAAGTCTAATGAGCTTAAAAATATTTAAATAAATTTTTTCATATATGATGTAAAACTAACTATACGAAAAGTACTTCTAAAATATTGTAGAACCAAATAAGCTATTATGAATGCTACTTAATGTATTATTTAATTAATTTATTTATCTAACACACAGATAACGATAACAAATTACATAGCTTTAATAGCAAAGACAGATAAATATAAAAATAAAGAAATAATAAAAGGTTTCAAGCACCACAAATTAATAATTTAACATCTGATTCATAGACACTTTAGAAAAAAATCAAATAAGTGACCTCGGACGGCTTTATCTAAAATATACCACAAAATGTAACTAAAGATTTTTGATAAAAGTTATTAGTAGTAGACTCAGATAACTAGTCACCCGTCATTTTTAGCATATTGACTGAAAAATATGAATAGAGAAAGATTATGAAAAGTTTCACAATTTAGCATAATTCATGGAGGAAAAGAACACTACATGGCATAAGTAAATATAGATTACAAATAAAAAATAGAAAATAAATGAAGAAAATAAGAAAATTGGTAACTTTATAACTCGCCTGTTAAAGAAATTACTTGAACCATATTTCTTAAACAAAATTATTAAAAAGTGGCAGGCTTTTACTTCAAGATGGAGTCGAGAAACCTAATTAAAAAAGCTGTTAGTTACCTGGGTGTTATCAGAGTTGTTAAATGATGAGCTTCTCAGGTTCAATAAGAGATTGTGATCTTGAAGATTAAAGGAGAAGTTATAAATATTGCAAGTATCTAATATTATGCCTATCGAGACGGTATTTGTATGAAAAGAAGAGTTTTAATAATAAATCAATAATATTTGATAATGATATTAACCAATTAAACTCTAACTTAGGATGAGATGTTTTTGCAGTATCCAAATATTTCTGGTCTTAAAATATTTGGGAATTTAGTATGAAGTAGATGAACTACCTCTGAAGAAAAGCCTCCGTGGTAAGCATTAAGTGATGATATATAAAACTACCGAAGTGTTTAATGACTGAACGATGGAAAACTTACTGTTTACATAAAAGTAAGATGATGTTGGGTTAGAGTTTGTTTAATAAAAGGTGGAAATATTTGTTGGTAGTTAGCTTGAGCTGTCTAGATTGAAGCTATAGATTGATTGATCCCAAAGAAGATCGAAGAGTAGCTGATTTAGTATTACAAAGCTTGACATCGCCGGCAAAGAGCAGTAAATTTCCAGAATTAATTAGTGATGAAGATCTGTGTACAATATCATTAGTGCAAATGTTGAAGAGGACACGACAAAAATAGATCCTTAAGGAGCACTATGAAAACATGATAGCATTTGTATCTGTAATAAGTGAATTTGTCGATAGATTAAATTGAAATATAAAGAAATAGCAAAATATTTGCAGGAGTAGATAAAAGGGAGGGTTGACTGAACGGAATAACAGTTTTTGAGTCCTGGGTTATTACAGAATAAGATAACCAATATGTAACCTTTTAAGAGAGTGAGTTTATACATAAATTGAGTTAAGAAATTTATAGCCTTATAATTGAGAAAGATGTTTTGGGCAAAATCATCCAAAGCTAGAGAAAAAGAAGTATCACTATGAGTAGTATTACTAATTACATCGCAATTATCAGATAGCATTGATCTATGTTAAAGCGTTTAAGGAGAGATATAGTCGTAACAAAGCCTGACTTTAAATTTTAAGTCAAAGAAGTCCTCAGAAATAAATAAACATTTGGAAAATGGGAAAGAATGTTAATTTGGATTTACCACGTAAACATATTGTTCAGAATTGATTCAGTTACTTTGCATCAAATTCTCAAATCTTTGAAGACTAGAAATAATTGGACGTTGTTGAAACATTTCACCACATACATCCGTCCGTTAGAGTTCAACTCTTCCATTTGGAATCCTAACCTTAAAAAAGAGGATCCTCATCTACATCTGTTCAATGATCATTTACTAAGAAACCTTTCCTTACATGTGGCCTACCCTACTCTGTGCAAAGACCGTCACTATAAAATCCCTGCAATATCGACGCCTTTTAACCAACCTAGTAATACTATTTAAAATCTGTTTAGACTTTTGTCATCTTAACTTTAATAATTCATTTAAAGATCACAAGTTTTCATACGTCTTCAGAGTCTCATCATTCGAAATTAACGACTTCAGCAACTTTGATAACACTCAGTTGAGTAATCGCTTTTTTAATAAGGTAATCTCAGTTCGGAATCGTTTTTCCGACTCCATCACTACATCAAAATCTATGACTTACTTTTTAGTTTTGCTGAAAAAATATTATTTCAGAAATCTAATTTACAAGTGAATGATAAGGTTTCCAGTTTCCTCATTTTCTTCACTTATTTTGTTATTTTTTATCCATAATCTATATTTACTTATGTCTCTGCAGTGTTTCTATTTTCTACATTAATTGTTAATAGCTGTGGTACTTTAGACCTTCTTATTTTCTTTGTGCAGTCATATTTTTTTCTATAAGAGCTAGATAATTTTCAAACGCAGTAGAGTGTTGAATAAGATAACTAAATATGCAATAAAAGTTACAAAACAAACATTTCAACATTGAATATTTTGTTTTGTCACATTGAAAGAAAAACTTCCGAAAATAAGATAAAAGTCATTGCAAAGTGATCAGCGGTGTTGCTTTTATTACTGAATCATAAAACTTTTTAACTAATTACTCAACAAATGGTTAAAACATGTTGAATATTTTGATCATAATAATGTTAAATATCAGAGTATTGATTTTTATTCAATCTAAATCAAAACATACTTTGATAGTATCATTTATTCCTAGTGTATTTGTGACTTTATACTCATTAAATACTGATAAATAGAGTTTAATAAGTAGTTAACAAAGAATTTAAAATCTATTTTGAAAGTATTAATGAAAAATTAATTGTTTTGTTTACTATTCACATAAAATTGACAGTTTTTCTTATAGCATGGCCCTCAAAGTACATTATCGGAAAAATTTATAATTTATTATTCAATCTATATAGATTTTGATGTGTTTCAAACGCAATAGCTAACAATATTTTATAAATATATAAAAAACAGAATAGTCATAGATAGATAGTCTGAAACTCGAATGTTGAATAAAATTATTTAAGTTAAGTTTTTAACACATATGTTGTTTGACTTGCTTTTATATTATTTAATTATATCTTTTAAAGCAATTTATTTTAATTTATACAAAAGTTTTTAAATTCATTTTTTATAATCATATGTTATTAAAAACAAATATTTCAGTAGCTAATAATTGAAATTCCTAGCAAAAATTTATAAACTACATTAGTTTATATATACTATTAATAAAAGATGTAATAATAAAATTGAAAATATTTTATGCTAGAAAACCACTACAAAGGTTCTGTAAGTTTTGATGCGTTTTTCATATTTATATAACCTTTTTATGATTTTAGTTTTAGACTAAACTGTATTATTTATCAATTTAATCTAACAGAGCTCTTAGTTTTTGATTCAGTTTTAATTTTCAATACTTCTTTTAAAAGACCCATAATTATGTGTATATATAAATACAAGTTTATCAAAATTATGACTACAATGAAACTTATATAAATATTTAAAGCTTATTTTTATTTGTTTAATTTTATAGAATTGAACAGAATTTTTACTTTCATAAAGAATAACTTTTTTCTAGATCAATATTAATTGGTTAAAAAGCTTTTTTTGAGAATATATTTGTTTAAAAATGGGCCGCACATCAAAAGATCGAAGAGATATCTATTATCGATTAGCAAAAGAGCAAGGGTGGAGGGCTAGGAGTGCTTTTAAGTTGTTACATATTGATGAAGAGTTTTCTATTTTTCATGATGGAGTTAAAAGAGTTGTAGATCTTTGTGCTGCACCTGGTAGTTGGAGTCAAGTCTTATCTAAAAAGTTAAAGTAAATGATTTTTTTAAAGAAGTTCTTATCATGATTTTATTAATTGATTATATTTAAAAAATTAAAATTTATAATCTTTTATAATTATATCTTTAATTCTTTTTTTTACATATTTTAAAATTAAATATTATGACAACTTCTGAATCTATCTTCTTATAATCTTAAAAATTATGTCTTAAAATGAAACTCAATTTACAGAAAAAAAGATGATGATGAAGAAGAAGCTAAAATAGTTGCTGTTGACTTACAAGCAATGGCTCCTATTCCAGGTGTTATACAAATTCAAGGCGATATAACAAAAGTAAATAATTCATCTTTAGTATTTGAGTGAAGTTACAAAAGCAAACAGTAATAACTTAGATTGGTTTTGTTTTTTGGTACAATTTGGATAACTAATATTTTTACTTTTAGTTATCAACTGCTGAAAATATAGTTTCACACTTTCAAGGTTCTCTGGCAGATTTGGTTGTTTGTGATGGAGCCCCAGATGGTAAATAGATTTGTTAAAGATAAAAGTTACAAATTTTGTTCAATAAGATATTAATTAAAACTAGTGTGGAGTGTTAACTTTAAGGACATAATGACTAAAAAACTGTTCTAAATATCACTAAAGAAAACTTTCTTTACAAATTCATTTTTAGCAACATATTTATTTATGTGCATTTTATTTGCTAGTAACTGGTCTACATGATATTGATGAATATATACAAGCACAGCTTCTTCTAGCTGTAAGTTCATCTATGATTGTTGTTTTACATAATTGACAAATAAGACATCTTTTTTAGGCTTTGAATATCACAACACATGTTCTGAAGAAGAAAGGGACATTTGTTGCAAAGATTTTTCGAGGTTTGATTTGTTGAAAGTTTTTTGAATTATTAAACATGTCAATTCAAATTTGTAACAGGAAAAGATGTTACTTTACTTTTTGATCAATTAGAAATATTTTTTGAAAAAGTCACATGTGCAAAGCCAAGAAGTTCAAGAAATTCGAGTATTGGTGAGGAAGACATTCTGTCAACATTCATAAGATTGACAAATTTCAAACTGAATTATTTTATAGAAAGTTTTGTAGTATGTGAAAACTACCAACCACCTGAAGGTTACAAGCCTAGCATGTTAAACCCGCTACTTGACTTGAATTATGATTATGATGTTAATCAGTTGGATGGAATCAACCGTATCATCGTTCCTTTTGTTGCTTGTGGTGATTTAAGTGGATACGATGCCGACAAAACATACCCACTACAAGTTTGTCTCGTTTTTACATCTTTTTGTCACCTTAAAGGTAACAAAAGTGTTTTTTAAAAAGTCCAGCGATAATTTTAATTTTCTTAAAGAAGTCATTTATACAAATTAAAATATGCAAAGTACATGACAAGATAAACAGCAGAAAAGTAATAAAGACAAAACGCTGAATATAGAATATAACCACTAATTCTCTTTTCAAATTGAGATATATTTCAACAAAAGCCAACAGCTTATAATAACTTCAAATAATCTTGTACTTGTTTATAAGATGAGTATTCATCTGTGTCCTTAACTTATTAGATCTGCTCTTTTACACCCCACTCCTTATGCTCCCTTTTCTCATAAAATTTGGTCCATAGCTTCCATAGGTCCATAAATTTTTGATATCTTTAAACCTGTTTCCTACAATTTACTACAGCCACGTTCAGCTTTGATACATTTGTGTATTTCACTCAGATTTACAAAAAGTGACATTTCAGAAGATAATTTTGATGTTTTTATATAATTCATAAAATAATGATTTTGTTAACTACAGCTGGAAGGTGAAGACAATTATGTTTATCATCCACCAACACAGAAGCCAATCAAACCACCTTACCAAGTTGCTTGTATGTTGAAGTCAGAATCAAAGCTTGAACAAGAGAAGCCAGAAGAAAAACAACTTTTACAGAATTAAATTCTACAAAATATAAACATTTTTGGAGATTTTTATCTTTCTATCTTATCGAATAATATTTTAATGTCGGTTTTGAACCATACACTGAAATATGCAAGTAACCAAGCTTCAGTTATATCGCTTTTATTATCTGCCAGCTTTTGTTACACAACTAGAAAGTTTTTTTTGATGAACTATTACAGAAAAAAGAGTTGAAAAGTTGAAAAAAGTTAACAGAAATTTGATGTAAGACATTCTGAAGATAATTCAAAAGATTGGTTTGGAAGATTTTATTACAAAATCTTTGAATTTAGGATTTTGAATGTTAAAGATATAATTTTTATGCACTCTAAATATTGATTAAATAAATGATAAATCAGTTGATGCAAATAAAGTTTAAGGACATAATAAATTTTGTAGCTTGTAAATATTTCTATTAAAATTGAACAAAGAAAGTTTAAGATTTTTGAGTATAAGTAGTCCGTGAGTAGAATAAATCAACTGAATAATATTCTAAATAGATCGAAGATAAAAGCATAAAAAAGCAAACTCAAATTACGCTTGTATTTAATATATCTACATACCTAAGTATGAAAACAATTTTGTTTGACAATATTAGAAAATGTTTAAAGCTTTTCCAATAATTGTACTGAAAATATGCAAACTAATTAACAGGCTTTTTACGGTAAAATATCTTTGGGTCTCTAGATGGATACAAAGCTCCCATCATGAAACGATCTTTGAGTGTGCCAATATCATTTGCAAGATTAGTTGATTTGAACTCAACATAATTAAGAAATAAGATGGTAACTTGCTTCAGTTCTGTCATAACCCAAAATCGACCTGGACATTTACTACAAAATTGATGAAATGATTATTTCCTACACTTTGTGCATCAATAATTTTGCCTAATTTATGAAATTGCAAATACAATTTTTCTATATTCTTATAAATGGTTATTAAGACGATGATAAAGTTGAAATATCATTTCCACACAGAAGTGCTTAAACCCATAAATACGCTAAATACAATTTTGTTAGATTTAAGAAATATTAAAGTACTTTATTCCCTTTCCAAAAAGTTGAATGTATTGCTTCAGATGTTTTCCATTTTTGTTTTCTCTGTTCCATCTTTGTTTAAAAAACGATCATACATAAATTTATAAGGCTCTGGATGAAGATCTTCATCAAAATGAAGAAGTTGAAACGACACCATCACCATATCATCTTTGCAAATGCTGTGTAGAATTTAGTAAAGTTTTATGCATTTTATCACAAAGCTTCTATTTATTTGTACTTTTTGTTTCTGATAAGGAACTTATTTTTAGTTGCATGTTTTCAGTTGCCATTCTAGGTGAAGAAGAAGATACGGTTAATCTCATAGCTTCCAAAACGATGCTATCTAAAAATTGTTCAAGTTTTAATAAATAATGAGAAACGTTTAAGCTACCAATCAAATGATAATTAGACATTTACTTAAAACTGTCATTTTTCGAAGTTGGTTTCTGGTAAAATTGAGAACTTTGCTCTTTAACTAGTTTGTTTCAATAACTTGATTCTTTATTTCCTTTTGTGCAGCATCTAGGGCTTCTAGATGAGTCAGGATGCAATAAATTGACCAAATGACAGTGCTGTTTGTATTTGCCCGAGAAAAAAAAATTAATATTTTAGTCCTAGTGATTAGTTTTTTGTAAATTTATCTCATAACTTTCACTTATTTAATTGGAAATTCAAAGTTAAGTATACGTATTAAACTGAGATATATAAACAATTGTACATACAGGCGCAGCCCATAGTAAAGCATATGCGTCTTTAGAATCTTCTAGTTCGTTTCCCCCATCCTCAATTATACTACTAACTAAATCTTCCTTAAATGGAACGAAATCATTTTTACTATCAAACAAAGAAGCTTGCAAAAACTTCCATAATCTTCCACGAGCTTCAACACATCTCTGTTAGCAATAATAACTAAATCTAGTAATTTATTTACTACAATAAATACAAAGGAGGGTGCCTGAAAAGAGCACATTCTCACAAATAATATTTAATACGTTACAAATACAGAAAGCAAAAGATGTAACACATGACATTTCGGTAGTCCTTAAACATATTACAGTGGACAATTAAATAGAATTATAGTAATATTAAAAAAAAAAGAAAAACAAATTCATAGTTTAAAAATGGCAGGGCTGGTAATATTATAACTGTTCAACTTCTTTTTGAACAATGCGAGCGACTTCGACATGACAATGTCTGATGGCAGCTGGTTCTAAGTACTAATTGTGTGGTATGATAAAAAATTCAATCTGATTAATGTACCAGGTGATATGGGCTTATTAAGATGTAATGTGTGTCGTCTGAGTTGGTATAACTTGAGGGAAGAACTAATGGAAAAGAAATCATCAAATTTAAAGTCAATAAAATTGTGGATAATTTTTAGAATAAGAATTGAATCGTATTTAATAAGTCGAATTTCCGAAGAATCTAAATTTAATAAGCTAAGACGATGTTTATAACTATCGTATTTAATATTAAGTTTCCTGCATACCAATCTCGTAAATGTTGCCTGAACAGATTCAATCTTTTTGGTATCACCAACTTGATATGGCATCCATGCACTGGCATTGTATTCAAGAATTGGACGTAGGCAAGAGTCAGAAAATTTTAAGAAATTGATAAAGAAGTATGGGTCCTTAGAGTTAAAGGTCTCTATAATAAGGTAGACAAGGTTGATTGATTTTGTAAATATTTTCGGAACATAATTGCACCATTTAATCAGATGATAGGGTAATGCTAAGGTCTAAGACCGAAGGTACTCGTTGAATAATAAATCTATTGATGGAGTAATGGTTCAAGGAGTTTGCAGCTGGTTTACGAGAAAAAGTTATAAGTTCAGACTTTGTTGGCTAAATTCTGTGTTGCCAATTCATAAGCAAGTTTTCTACAATGTTTAGTGCAGTTTGAAGTTTTGAAGGATTGCAAAATAATAGCTTGATATCGTCTGCATACACAAACACACTGACATCATCTACTGTTCCTAGTCTTCTGATGAGATCTTCAATGAAAGTTAAAAAGAGAAGAGGACCCAGAACGAAACCCTGAGGAACATCACTAGTGACTTGACTAGGAGTAGATAAAGATCTTTCTACACGAGTTTGTTGGATTCTAACTGATAAGTAATCTTCAATCCACTGTAAGATAAAGCTGTTGATTTTTAAGGTTTGTAATACAATAATGAGCTTGTTGTGTGGGATAGAATCAAACGCTTTAGTAAAATCGAGATACATGATGTCACAAGGAGTATTACTTTCATAATGAGCTGCAAGCTCATTAAAAAAAGTGAGATGTTGAGTCAGGGAAGATCTCCGTTTCACAAAGCCATGCTGGACATCAGTTATTAGATGGTGCTCCATCAAATGACTGGTCATATGATTGTGAATGATATGCTCTTGAGTTCTGCAGATAACTGAAGTCAGCGAAACTGGTCTATAATTAAGTGCGGTGTTTCTGGCACCCTTTTTATGAATAGGAGTAATAATAACTTTCTTCCAAATTTGTGGAGCTCTTCCTCGCCTCAGAGTGATGAAGATAGGGACTGGATGTAAATGAAAATAAGAGGAAGATGAGATAAAGATTAGATGAAAGTAAGTAATTTTTCTTAAAAACAGAGGAAGAATCTGATCAGGGGGTGGTGGAAACTACCATATCGACCGTTATTTCAAGATCTATCATCTCAGAAACATTTGAGGCTCTTACATGAATATCGAAATATATAGATTAGTTCTATGAAAAAACGCTTAATGTTCGAAAGAAATACAATTGAAGTTAAATATTCATTTGTTTAAACATCAATAGATTAAAGCATCATTATTGACTTCTCTCAAACTTTAAACGCTCAGAAACAGCTGAATAAAACTATAAAATGATGTTTGCAGCAACTGAAGATTTGAGTCAAAATAAAACTGAAACATTTTGCAACATTTTGTAATGATAATCGCTCTTTATATAGAATTTTATTCAAATTATTAAAGCGACTAACAACAATGATAAATATATTGACGATACGCGAATGACAACGGTCAATAAGAGAATGACGTTTAACACATTACTGTCAGTGACAAGAAACTTTATGTTTCACCACATTTCATTTTAACTTTTATAGGTGGGTAGTCAGAATTGTTAAACAGCAAAATCAAATTGATAAATCAACATTACATAAAATTAAAATATCTGCATCATTTACAAATGCAGGCTTTACTTCTTCTTGTATCTTTAAAAGTACTTCAAAAAGTTTTGGAAGACTTTGATCATGATGAAAAAGTGTAAAAAATATCAAGACAATAATTCTTCATCTGAAAAGTAATTAATGAAATCACTTTCATTAGTAGCTGTCTGTTGTGAAACTACAAAAGTTTGGTTCTTAAGTTGTAAAAAGTCCCAAAGAATCAGTTGCACACTAAAACTGTTAGGGAAAAGTTTGTTCCAAGGTAAAGATCATTTTAATGATGCAAGAAGAAATGAAAATTGATATATATTTTTTGAAAATGTTTAAAGATAACAAAGCACCAGAGAATATAAACATCTTTATCAAAACAAAAATATCTTGAACTTTAGACTGAATTCAACAAAAAAAAATCAAATATGTTTTTTTTTGCTTTATTGTTTTTGTTTGCAAAGATTTTTAAATAAAAAGCAAATTTTATAACTTTAAATGTTTATTTGTTACAGCACAGGCGACTAAAGTTATACTTTTGGTTTCTTTCTTATCTATAATCCTTAATACTTTAATAATAAAACTTTTGATAGTTACTTTTTATATATTTTTAGTACTTACAAAATTAGATGAAAGAGTGTAGTTATAAGATTTTTAAAGAATTATTTTAAAAAAGTATAATCTTAATTACATTTGACAGAAAGTTAGAAACTGCTAACTGTATTATTAGATAGTTAAACGACTTTTTAAAATGTCAGAATCTACAAATCAGGAATCATTTCTTTCAAACATTTGTGAAATTGAAGAAGGAAATGAGATAATTGAAGATGATGACATATTACAATCATCACAAAATCAGATTACAAATGATAAAGTATCAGAAAACCTGGGTTATTACTGCTATGATGATAAGAAAGAGCTTGTTTTTAAAAGCTATGATTTTTTCAACGACGCTCACAATATGATAGACAGCAAAAATGATGATGAATTGAAACAACCAACAATCAGCCCGAATACTGATGGATCTTGGTTGCCAGCAAATCTTAATCTTTTTATTGGTTTGTGCCATGTAGTTCTTGTTGTGTCGTTTCTAGTATTGGTATTTATATATATTTATTTAAAACAAAAAAAGCGAAAATCTCTTTCTGATGATATTGAAAAGCAATCAAAGACATCTTCTCAAAGTATAAAGAATGGAAACCAAAAGAAAATTGATGAAGGATCAGATGTTGATCATATTTATGAAGAAATCAGTAAGGTGCTTAATACTTATGAAGAAACTTATTCTGTACCAAATGAAAAAAGATATAAAAATTCCGATAATGTAACTGAGGAGCCTTTTACTGAGGACTTCCACGGAAAATATGGTATAAATAAATATCAACTCTAAAGAAGGATGGTGAAGAACCATATATTTTCTATGAAACCATTCTGTAGTTTCTGATAATTCTATTTGATAATTCAGATTTATGAAAGAGCAAAATGATAAATAAATTTCATTGTAAAATGGTGAACAAGTTGTTTGAATTTGATTTATTTCGAGTTATGTAAGTTAGAGTTTTAAAACTCATTTTTAATTTAATATCAGCTATGTACAGATTCTTATGAGAGATTTTATGAAATTGTTAGAAAAATGTTAAATTTATATTATAATTTAATTATGTATTTAAAGAAAACAAATAAACTATATTTTTAAACATTTATCATTTGTTTTAATCGTTTAGTTACTAATAACTTCAATTCTAGCTTCAAATAAACTAGACGTAGAAAAACTTGTTAAGATTCCGGAATCTTAAAACTAGATTTTTAAAGTTAAGATATTTTATCAACTTTAGAAACAATGTTTCTCAAAGTTTTTATTCAAAAAAATTTGTTTAAATAAACAAGTTTTTAGCAAAAAGGTATTTATTATTTATACTGTTAAAATTGCAAAGGATATACTAGAAAGAATATTCAAAGCTTAGTTGTTAATAACATTAAAAAGAATTCCATCAACTTAATGAGTTTTTATTTGATTTATGTAAAAAAGGTAATATCTTTGATTTTTATGAAGAATATTTTGCTGTCGCTACCGATGAACCGACCACACCAAACAATTTTAAAAGTCCTAATATAAAAGATTTTTATCAATTTGTTCAACTGGAACTGAACAAGTAGGCTGAAAGATTCGTTTAATGCAACACTGTTAAGCCGACTGACTTATTTTTAAATCAAATTATTAGTATATGATATTAACATCAAAACAACTTTTTAAAAGTTTACTAAATTTCCTTATTTCATTTCCAGATGTAGTATATACAGAAGTGCCTTGTGGTTGGTACGGTTGCCTTGTGGTTGATTCAGAATTGTCTTGTGCCTGGTACAGTGATGTCTTGTGCCTTGTACAGAGTTGCCTTGTGGTTGGTACAGAGTTGTCTTGTGCCTGGTACGGAGTTGCCAAGTGGTTGGCACAGAGTTGTCTTGTGCCTGGTACAGAGTTGTCTAGTAGTTGGTACAGAGTTGCCCTGTAGTTGGTACAGAGTTGTTTTTAGGGCTGCACATAGTTGCCTTGCTGCTCTAAATTCTTTTTTTTTAAAGTAATTATTCATATTCATTGATTTATTTTCAAAGCTAGCAAAATGTCTCCAATGCTTGATTTGTTTGAAGGAAGTTTTGTTACATAAGAAGGAGATTTTACTTTCGGATCGATTTAATAATAGCAGTTCTTCTATTTCTTAAAGTTTAGTTCTGCTTGAGTATTTGTACAAGAGATACTTTTTATTTATCGAAACTTTAATTGCAAGTTAGAATTGTTTATAATTTTAGGAATCCACCAATCACAATGATGGGATTATCTGTAAAAATTTGATGATTTGAATCTTTAAAAATATTGTATTTAGGTGATGATACAGTAACAAGTAGAAAGAGAAATTCTATCAACAAATTTGCCGTCAGTTCGTGAATTATTAGAGGTCTACCTCAAATATTTGTTTCCCTAAATTTATCATTCGTCATTATTTTAGAACAAATTGAAAAAATGAATTGAAAGTATTTTGAATTGTACTATCTTAAAAATCAGCTAGTTGATCTGATGACGTCACATATATTATTTGATTCTTATGGCACAAAAAAGTAGAAACTATTTTTGAATTTTCAAAATAGTGAAGAGATTTGGTAAGATTTATTTTATAAACCACCCAAACAAAAACTAAAAATAAATGTGACGAAAAAATCTTCTTTATTATCCTCTGATCCTTACGTAACCGATCAGTCTCGACACACGATGACGTCATCGGCAAGTTAGAGCCAATCAAAAAGCGATGTGACGTCATCATCACCATCGTGATAAATGAGGCAAGAATGAGGAGAATGTCATGTGGTTAGATTATGATTGGTTAGCAAGATTTTGTAACGGAAGACAACGCGAGCACGTGATGACGTCACAATCTTCATCAGTTGCAAATAAAATCTGAAAAAAAAAGATGAAACGTGTTCAACACTTAACAACGCCACCTACTGGACAATTAACAGAACGATGACGTAACTGCTCGCTCGGGTTGTCACGTGACGACCAAACTTCGGTGGTTGCTATGACAATGCTATGTAATGTGATTGAACTAAATTGGAAAGCAGAGACACCCCGACAGACACGTAAACGTGCAATTTGCTGAAAGATCTATAAAAGACACAATGACGTGATTACGTACATCACTTGATGACGTCACCTGTTCAAATCCTGACGCTGTACGCATCGAAACATCGATGACGTCATCGCAGGGTGTTTGAATTCTTCGACTCAAAGCGAAACATCGAATATTGAAATTATCTTCAATCAGCAATTCGCGAAAAACTCTTCCTCCGTCGCATAGCAACCGCTCATCGAAAAGAACAAACTCAAGTGTTGATGACGTCATCTTTAGTCGTGTCCACCCGCACCAATTATTAACTGCTAGCTCCTAAATCACATGATGACGTCATCGTAGTTAGAGTGATGACGTCATCACTCACCTGCAGCAATTTCCATTTAGCGACTTTTTTAGTGACGTCATCATCGTCATCATCACCTAGTGACGTCACTGGTGAGGTGAGCGACGAAGCAACGTCACCAGAAGACGAGCTTTCCGATTTTGATCCACAAATTACTTCAACAGTTGAAATACGCGATTGTTTTGATGACGTAATCATCGTTGTAAGTCGTCGCTTTTGTGGCGTCATCAGCGGTTTACGTAATGGTGTAAACTGTGACGTTGCTGACGTCATCGCATTAGAAGCACGTGACCTTGGACGAATATGTTCATATAGCCACTCACGTTTTCCACCTTTACATGACCTACTACAAAACAATCGATATGACGTCATTATCAATTACGTCATCAAAGACTTACCGCCTGATATGTCGTGCGTTTGGAAATACAACGCGAATTATTCTTCCAATTTGACTGAGAAATCGAATTTTAGCGTTATGAACGCGATTATATTGTTCTAAAACATCTGAGCTTCTCACACATGACTCAGCATTGTACTCGTAATTAGCTCGCAACCTGTGACGTTGTAAAGCGATGATGACGTCATTGTGACGGAAGTTATGTTCAATACCATTCGCTGATTTCAGTTGAATTTGAAGCTTCGTGAGGCGATGACGTCATCGTCGATGGATCAGAAGAAGATTTTTTGAGTAGAGGATCAAAAATTGGAGGTGATGGCCGACTAAAAACAAGACTGCCACCAAGTGGTGAAAAAATAAAGAAAGAAGATTTGATGTTACCTAGGAGTATTCCATAACTGAAGATCTGTTGATGAAGAAGTTGTAAGAGGAGGTGGTGGTGGTGGTTGATGATGATTTATTACATCTTTAACCAGCGCCAAATTACGATAAACCCAAATTCGTTTTCCATTTACTGTGATCTTACATCGTTGAATATCAGGAAATAATCTTCGTACTAACATACCAACCTGCGTTGTCATGACGACTATTAATTTTGAAAGATAGTTTCAACAAATGAACAATCTTCAAGAAAACTACAAATCACAAAAATATATCAAAATTAACAAGATCTATTACTAAAGAGTTTATCATTAATCAAATCTCATGAAACTTTGGACTTAGATTGGATTCTATTAAAATTTGTAACATTTCAGATCTGCGATTGGTTCATTCGTGTCACGTGACTAGACTCATTTACATCACTGCTTACGTCAGATGTTTTACTAAATTACTAATTTTCTCAAACATTTTACATGAAGTACAACTTATCAATCGATTGTTTTATGAAGCAGACTCATATATGATGTCCACCAATCTGTGACATCTGGATAATTCTTCTTCTAATTAACTTCGTAAAACTGAATATTTTGTGAATTTTGAGAAGATAACATGCTGACCAACTATACACTTCGTTTGTGATTCATTAAGTGATTTGTATATTAATTTGTATAATATTAATCATGTTGAAATACATCTTGATTAGCAATTGAAACAAAAAATAGATCAACATCTTTTATTTCAATATCTTATTTGCTCATAAATGAGTTTCTGCTTATTTGCAAAGTTAACTTTTCACTCAGTTTAAATACTCGATTATACTTGACTTATAATAAACTCATGCCCATCTAGCTGTTGACATATTGAGCTTGTAAATGGAATATTTGGGTTGATATAGCAACTGGACTTGTAAAAACTCCACGACTAATAAAATTAATAACCCTTGTACTTAGTAATGGAAGGTGCTGAGGAGTCTTCTGCCAGTATACAGATAAGTAAATGTATTCATATCACAAGTTTTGAAGGATTCCAAACACTAACATTGAAGCAGCTAGCAGTTGAGTCCACATTACCCTAAACTACTCAAAACCATAATTATGTGAGACTTGCTATTGTTAATGGAGAAGTTTTTGCAGGTCATAATCCACCACCAATTCAAATCGATTAAATTGGAATTTTATTAAATGTTCTATACAAATATCAAATGAAAGTTGTTAAAATGCAGCTATAAGAGCTTGATGTTAAATAATTATGAATAAAAAAATAAAAATGAAATCACTTTATGGCAGCTAGCTCGTGGGTCAGGGTTGCTGTTGTCAGAATTTTCATTGTTTTTTTCCCTATAAGCTTCAAAAGCATTTAAAACATCAGATGCAGAAAGTTTGGAACCAATTTTGATGGTTAGACTATCTCGTATCCTAGAGTAAAAAATGAAATGATTTTTATAAATAGATAGAAATTTCTGAAATTTCTTGATATGAAAATTAACTTTAAGAAATTCTAAAAATAAAACTTTGAATCATTCATCAAAAATTATAAATAAAAAGATTTTATATAAAATATAAAACCCTAAAAGCTAAAATGTCCAACAAACCATTCCCATACAAATGCATCTGAAGGCTTTACATTCCAATATTTACAAGACTGAATGATATCAAGTTTAGGTTTAGGTTTACTAATTCCAAATCTTGGTGAAGTAGGTGAATCATACCAATTATTCAAAATTGAGCTATTAGCAGCTTCATAGTTATCTGATGAGGACTTTTTGGGTTTTTTATGATAAATTTGAACTGATTTTGGTTTGATAAATGTTTTACAATCTTCATTTGTTGATGTAAGGTCCAAAAAATAAGTTGTTTCTTTAGGTTCTGAAGGAAAATCAACTTCAGGATTAGTTTCTATTGGTTCAGTATCATTTCCATCTAAGATAGAAATTAAATTGATTAAAATGATGATTTGAGACTTTGTTGATTTCAGCAAACCTGACAAGTGCTTGGGATGAGGATTTTTTGATCTAGTCATGACTTGATTTCGTCAACATATTATACAAATCCAGAAAACACTTTGAAACTAATTAAGTCGAAATTATGCCAGCTAAATTTAGCTTCAAAGAAAATAAGTTTAAATAAAGACTTATTCTATTATCTTTTATAAGAAATTGCAGATTTTTTTCAATATAACCAACTATAAAAAAAGTTTACATTTTTTTTCTAATATCAAATGTCTTTTTAATATCACCAGCAGTGAAAGCAATTTCTCTTAAACTATAATAAGGTTAGTATGAAAATAGAATTAAAAATTTATTATATCATTCTAACTTCAATTAGAACAAGACTAAAAACCTTTTAAACTATTTAATTATTTTTTTTAAATCATTGTTTACTTTAGTAACTATAATGAATAACTTCAATAGTAAATTATAAACAAAATAAAAAAACAAATTAAAATTGAAATATTCTTAATTTTAAAATAACAAACACAACTTTATAGAGCTTTAAGTAACTTAAATTAACTTACTATTCATTGTAAAATAAAAAACAATAAAAAATCATTTATTTCAAATAAAATTTATATATGAAAATATTTCAACGAATAAGAGAGACATGAAAATTTACAAATTTTATTAAATTACTTCATAAAATAAAAATTGTAAACAAAGTCTACTGGCAGATATTGTCACTGATTTATTAGAACTATAATTCACTAAAAAATTCATTTTGCCAAAGATTAGATTTCATTAATTTCAAATTCAACTTAAATTTGATTTTCTAGCAAAAAAATTATCAAAATTTTACTTTATTTTTGAAAATTGTTTACAGAAAAGGTTTTAAAACTAACTATCTATTATATTCCTTATTTTACTCAAATTTATTAGAATGTAGAAGTTTTATAAAAAATAAAATTGAACAGATAAACTGTCTTTATAAAGAAAGAAAATTGTTTGTTGCAAATTAAACCCAAAAAACAAACTTGTTTAATTAAATTTTGTAACCAATAATGAACTAAAACAATTAAATACTTTAAAATCGATTCACAAATTTAGTTTCAATTAAATAAACAGAAAAAATAAATAAATAAAAGTAATTTAAAACGTTTTTATATTTAAAGATACTTAAATTATCTAATTAGAATACTATTTGTTTTTTTCTTCAAAATAATACTTTATTTAATGTACCACCAGATATTAGTTTAAAATCGATGAAAAAATAACAAAAAGTTTAAACAAAAACAAATAAATAAAAACTGGATGAAAAAATACGATCTAAGATATTCTTATTTCAAAAATCAGTAAATAAAGTTCATAAACGAAATGAAACTGAAATAAAAAGTGTGCTTTAAAACTTGCTACTCTATTCTAAGCGTCCCTCGTAAAAATGGTCAGACCAATAGTTTGGCCACATATAACAGGACACAAGAGGCTTTACGCTGAGATAAAAAAAGAGAAAAAAAGAGATATGACCGTTTACATACAGCGAAAGCTTCAAGCGCGAGTGTGTGTACAGAACACGTGCGTACGTTTTGCAGATATACAATTTCAAGCTTATATCTTGTAAAAATAAGACATATAAAGCTTTTAGAATGCTATTTAAAAAGTAATTAAGTTAAAATTTTAATGGATTTTTGATTTGTTTTTTTTTAATTAAAGTCATTGAAACTAACAACTCATCAAATTTAATAATTAAAACAACTTTATTAGATTTTATTTAAAATGTTTTTGTTTGAAATTATAATAAACAGAGAAAAATCCAAATGTTTGAGTAAAATTTGTGAAAAATTTTGATTGTTATTATATTTAGGCTATAGTTTGTAACAAGTGAATGTTATTCACAATAAAATAGTGTAAATAATCAACAAGGAAAAATATAAAAATGAGTTTTTTAAAGTTAAAAACAAATGATAAATTCATAAGCAATAGAGTAGAAAACTGAAAAATAAGAAAGTTTACAAAAGTATTCATCGAAGAAAATGATTAAGTAAACTAAAAAAGAAATTCAAGAAAAAAGTTGAAAGCTAGTATTCCAGTTATCAAAAACTGGCAATGTCGTGTGTGTGTTTTGCGTGAGTAAGTAAGAGAAAAATAGAGGCCCGGTCCAGACACCTTGTCCTATAGAGCAAAGAGCAAGCCATTAAACGTACATAGGTGAAAAGGTTTTTACTCAAATGAAATATAACACAAGCTTTATTTTTCAAGCATTCTAAACTTTTGTTCAAAGATTTGTCCACTTTGTCTGTTAAAGTTTTGAATAAATAAACATTTTAAACATTATTTAGATCCAGTCAAAAAAAAATTCTTAACAAGTGAAAATAGATATTATGATTAGATCTGATACAATCTCTTTAATGCCACATAGCGGAACTATTTTTTGTATTTTAGGTATTTAAAAGTATATTAAACTTGTTAATTGATTTATTGACGATTACCTTTAAAGGGTGCAAAGCTGTTTTTACCTGAATAAATTTATATCTATATATTTAATTGAGAATTAGTGTAATGATAAATTGTTTAAGCTGTTTAATCGGACCAAATATGACCTACTCAAACGGAAATTTACTTTAAATCGATATTTTCAGGCCGACTTTTAAAAAATAAACTATTTTTGTGAATTTTTTTTTGTTTACGCTACCATTTATTTTCATCCATTAAATCATTTAAACAAAGGTACTACGATCTTTAACTATTTATTTTGTTATTTTTAAGCCACTAACACTAAATTAAACAAACAAATTCCACTTGTGAGTTAATCATCGAATAGCTTTCTGCAACCACTAATAGCAGAATAAAGATAGCAGTTGGAAAAAAGGGTTACCAAAAAAATTGTTTATAATTTACTGTCGAGCATAAGCTGATTCCAAAGATGCCAGTTCCACATGACTGATCCAAAACCGAGACTTTAAAAAGTAAAACTTCTTATATCAAAAGAGAAGGAGTTAAAAGGAGAGATATGAGCTTTTGAAAGATCTATGAATTGAGCGACTTGTTACCCTTCTGTCATTTATTGCAAGTATGACTCATGTATGTGTTTGCTTCTGTAAACTAAAAAGCCTTCCTTTGGCTAGTTTTATTGAAGAACAGGCAAGCACTTAATAATTGTATTTCTAATTTTTAGTTTTACTTCTTTTGCCAATTTTTAATGGTTTTCAAGAAACAAGCGCAAAAAAGCTGTTAGTTTAATAAGCGAGGAACCAATCACAATGAAAGTTGAGTATTTAAAAAAGATAAAGACAAAATCTTGAAAAGACATTTTAGTAGAGTTTTGTTTTGTTTGAAATTAGTTTTTATTTGACTAAATCAATTCAATTTTTTGAAATTACTTTAATCAATATGATGTTTTGAGTTAAAACGTATTTTTACTTTTTTCTTCTGAATTATTTCAAATCAAAAATGTACAGTTTGAATCACGTGACGTAGGAGATGAGTTAGTTCTTTTTAACTGAAATAGATGATAAAAAGTTCAAAATTAATTGCTATTTAGCTTTAGAAGAAGTAAAAGTTTACAGGAAAACTATAAAAATAATTTTTATTTATCTAAATAAAGTTAGAAAAGATTTAATAAGATTTATAAAAGAAATCTTGAATCAAGAAAACCATTTCTGAAAAAATAAGTTCAAGTTTAACTTTCGAAAGCAATAATTAGATATTGATTTTCAAATGATATCAATTATATCGTAAAAGCGGTATGACGTCATCAGAACATGTTGAAGATTACAATTTGAAATTTTCCGTCGATATTTACGTCTTTTGACTTTTTGAATCGATTTAATTTTTGTCTTTGGAGAGAGATGCAGATCTTATCGATTACATCTTTCAACAAAAGATTTTTTGTACATGAATAGAACTCAATTAATCAATAAGATTTTAACTGATGATCACCAGAAAATGGTTCCGGCTTAATATTGGTGATTTTCTACTAAATATTCTCTCATTTTCTTCAGCACATTTTTTATTCATCTTTTTTCGAACACAGTTGAAGCTAGAAGTGAAAAAGTTGCGACAGAGTTATTCAGATTTAAGTTTTCGAGTAAAAATGAGTCAGCCTCAAAAGACTTTATTGAAAAACTTAGGCAGAAGCAGCAGCAAAGGCACCTTCAGTTACCGGTAAGTTGTTTGTTGAAAAATAAATCATAAGTTTAAAAAGTTTACTTATTCATCACAGGATTTTTTAATATATTTTCTGCTAATTGATAATTTCTAGATTATTGATTTAATAAAGGTTTAGTTTAAATCAGAAACTTAAAAGCTTTTTTTCGTTTCTTTCAAGTTATTCTGATGAAAATGTAAATTTTAATGGAGAACGAGGCTTCCGTATCTTCGGTAAAGTATTCTTCCACTCACTTTGTGCTTTTAACTTTCAAATCTATTTTTAGCGACCAATTTACGATGTTGCACTTTGATAGAATTGTTGTTTATCTCCAGATAAAACACAGAAGCTTAAAAAAAGCTGTCAAATATTAAATCAATTTATTATCATAATCAAACCTACCGCTCGATTAATCAAAACTAGTTACTCTTGTAACAATTAATTATAAAACTGAAAAGACAACTGAGTCTTTAATAAGCTATTTAAAGATTCCACTTATCATCCAGTAATCATCAGCTAGTGATTTCAAGTTAATTATAGATAAGGAAGAGACTTCAAGCAAAGAGGAACCGAAAAACTCAACTTTTCATAAACGCAAGACAATGCTTGAACTCTTCCGCCGTAACAACGAAGACGATACAGTTAATGACGTCATACTATGACGTCATCTTTACAGTAATCAAACTTTGATACAGCAAACTCAACGAGCCAATAGCGAAGGGAATTTACTTGAAAGCTGCAAATCGAAACCAACAAAGAAGTTGTCATGGTTACAACGCGGAGAAGGCTTCTTCAATCAAGTCGAACTGTTCTTGTCCAGAAAGAACCATTCAATAGAGAAAAGGTTCGATGACGTCATCGCGTCGCGATTACCAGTTTTATTCTTTTGAAATATTCCAGTGCTGATGAGCCGGAATTTAAGGACATTGTTCTGGAAGACGTTCTTTCATCACCAGGTGAAAGTTTGAAAAATATTTGATTGATAAAAGGTTTCTAATCGTAAAATGCGAAGAATTAAAAATAGAATCAGTTGAAATTGAATCGATATTTTGACACAAATTTGTTAATAATTCTTTTTGAAATAAAATGATCGAATTAAAATTTTATTCGAATCTCAAAAAATCCCAAAATGTTCCAACCTCTTTTATTTGAATGTTATGATGATTGAAGACAATTTTTAGATAAAAAAAATTAAAATTCAGCAAAAAAAAATGAACTAAAAAGGAGTTTTTAGTCACGTGACTCACCCGAAAAGATTTGTTTGAAAAAATAGAAATCTTTTAGATACTTTTGAGTCTGAAATTAACAACAAACTGATCCAAGAAAATCAATAATATCAGTTTTGAGATGTTCCGCGCATCAATTGATTCACAAAACTTATTGGTTGATTTATAAGCTTGATGAGGATAACAAGACCTCATTTACCGCCAATAAGATTTGTTGAAAGATTGTACCAACAGCAAACTTAGAGTTAATTTTAAAGATTATTGTAAACTTAAATTATAATTTTTAAATAAACTAGTTACGAATTGAACAAGCAAAAAAAATGTAAAAATTGAAAAGTAATTAACCAAAATTTCCCAAAACTTTGAGCCTAGATTGGATTTTACTAAAATTTGTAACATTTCAGATTTGCTATTGGCTAATTCTTGTCACGTGACTATACTCATTGACATAAATGCTTCTCGCGTACAATGACGTCATCACTGATTTCTTCAGATGTTTTAATTTTTGAATGTCTAAAAAATAATAAATTAAAAAAAAACTAATTTTTCTTGAAATTCTTTTAATGTTTCAAAATGGAGACATAAATACATATCAGACAGCTGAATGGTCAGAAACCATCAAAATTAGTGAATAATATTTAACTTTTTTATTCATAGAACTTCTATCTTTTTTTCGTGAGTTTTTGCGTTCAGAACACAGCGAAGAGAACCTGGAGTTCTGGTTGTATGTCCAAGAATACAAAAACGAATCAAATCAGAAGAAATGTGAAGACCTAATCGAAGAAATCTTCACAGAGTTTATTAAAAGTGGTTCACTTAAAGAGGTTGAAAGTGTTTTCAATTCACTTATAACAACCGTAACTCGGAACAACTTTCTCTTTCAGATCAATGTTAATTTTGAAATAAAAAAACGAATCAAGCAAAAAATGGGGAGCAAACAAAGAGACATTTTCGATGAAGCTGAGGAGAGTATATTTCAACTGATGAAGACTGATAGTTATCAAAGATTTAAATCCAAATACACAAGTTTGAAATAAGCAGATTATTTTGGATTCTATTTATTTTTGAGATTGAGTGTAAGGTCTCTTTCTGATAAACTTTCTGATATTTCATTTGTTTCAACTTTCGCTTTTAATGTGCAATAAAATCTGGTTATTATGAAAACGTTTGAAAGAAATTAGGTGAAAAGTTAAAGCTGAAATTCATCCGGGAGCTTTTGGCCTTTTGTAGAAGATTTTTAACCAATTTTTTCGACATTGATGTCAGCTTCACAGCTTTTTAGTTGATTAATGAGTTTAAAAATAACCTTTAATAAAAACGATGCAAGTGAGAATTGTATTGAAGATTTACAACTTACACCTGCATGAACTTCTAATCACAAATCGATTGATACTTCAACAGATTAACAAGTTCAGTTATTTTGATGGTTAGAAAGTTTCACAGATAAAAATGAGTAAAGATGAAAGAGAAGATGATAACTGGTGTAACAGATAAAGCTCTGAAACAACTCCAGGTAAAATACAAATAAACAAAAAAAGTTTTAAAACTTTTTCACCTTTTTAACAACTTCTAAATCTTCTTGGAAATCAAAAGTAATTCGATTTTTACCATCATCTTGAGAACGGAGTAACTTGCTGAACGCAAAACTCCAAATCTTTTCAAATACGACACGATTAAGCGAGACATTTTAAAAAGATTATACAAACTTCCGAATTAGACTCCACCATTGAAATTCCTCTCTGCAACTCAATGATAAGTTCACATGATCTTTCATTTACAAAACAAGGATATGAACAAAACTAAAAAAAAAATATAAAAATTGCATTAAAAATCGATTTCAACTAAAATGTTCAAACGGGTTAGGAGAAAAGCATTTCAGAAGATTTTTGTCTTGTAACGTGTCTTTTTGCCCGCAGGCATTAAACTTGTCAGTGAAGGGAACCTTGAAGAGACTTCAGTTTTTATTTAGAGCTATCTTTTTCAGGCCCTGTCAGGTTTATTGAAACTTAAATAAATAAAAGTTAATTGAGAAACAGAAAACAAAAGAGAGTTTCTTTAAGTTGAAAAAGTGAAGGAACTGTTAACAAAAGTGAATTCAATCAATAAAATAAAAAGACAAAGAAATTTGTGAGTTCAAAATGAAAGTTAAGATAAAAGTTTGTTCTGCTCAAACCAAATTTTTGTTGTTACAACATCTTGTAAGGATAAGAAATATCAATAATAAATGACCACGTGACCACACAACAAGCTTTGTTTGTTTTCGTTTAGATTGAAATCTTTTTAAATAAGAATAAAAATAAGAGTTTTTTGTTATTATGAGGAGCTTGTTGTTGGTTCTTCTTTTTTTAACATCTGCTTTTTCTCAAAGTACAACTTCGGTACCACCAGGATATTGTGCGAATTACTTAAATCGTTACACTAAAGAAAACCAATGTATCTACAGGTAGTTATAAACTTGTTGTAACATAAAAAATTAATTTTAAACAAATCTCAGAACTCATCAAAGAAAACGGAATTTTTCATTTCTCTTTTTTTAGATCTTCAAAAAAATAAATTAAATTTTTTTTTAAATTGAAACATTTTTTAATTAACTTGATAACTTGCTACTAATCAATTTTCTATTTTTCGAACAGCTTTATTGTCCCTAAGCATGACAAAGATGACTGTCCCAGCCTTAAAAGCGACCTGGACGATTTAAAGACAGCTGTTGCAGGTGTGAGAAGGTCACAGACGCGAATAGATGACGTCATAACATGATTTTAGAGTTACAGAAGCAGCAACAAGTAGCATCAGAAGATCGTCATGAATTAAGAGAAAAAGCTGCTGATTTGAAGTATATTGGAAAGTTAGAACGAGATAAAGAAATGTGTCTTTCTGATAAAGATCGTTTACAAAGTGACAACTCACGTCTGATAGCAGAAAAACAACGAATTGAAGAAACGTGAGACTAAAAAAAGGGTTTCAAATATTTTTATCAGAAATTTGATTACAGTTTGAATCAAAAGAAAATTGATTTGGTTGAAGCAGAAGGTGAATTGGTCGAATTGAGATCGGAGTATGATCCAATGAAAATGAATTATACTCAATTGATGGATGATTATAATCAACTTGTCATTAATTACAAAAAAATGGATTCCAAACTCAACACGACTACTGAATTATACAACAAATTACAGGTTAGTACCTAACCAACTGTCCTATGACACTAACTACTTGTCTAGGCCGAACGTGAACATCTCAATCACAATAAACATCTTCCTTCTTGTGCTGTCATCAAAATGTGGGGCTACAAGACATCTGGACCAGCTGTAATCGACCCAGATGGTGAAGGTGGCTTTCCACCTTTTAAAGTCTACTGTGATATGGACAGTGACCCAAGTACAGGAATCACAATCGTGGACCATCAGTATGAGGTACACAAAAGCATTGATGACGTCATCCTTGGGGCGAGACTTGCGGTGACCCTGAAGAAACCGTCACTAATCATTGTCCTCTTATGCGATATCGCGATTAAAAACCCCCTTGGGGAAATTACTTCCGGTTTCTATAATTTTTACGGACTAGCTTCAAATCAAGTTTTGATGATGTAATGATGGGGGAGATAAGAGGTGATGACTTGAGGGGCATCATCAAAGACCCTCTTGTGCTACCAGGATGAAAATTGGGGTGAAAAGAGCAGCAAGGGCCCCTCGGGTTTTTTTCGGGAAATTTTAAGACCGCAATTATCGTGTTTACAAGTTTTGTTGAAATCGTAATAACTTGATGACGTCATTACAGCGAGAAACAGTCGTTGGAGGATGTAATGAAGCTGGCTGTGTATCAAAGAAAGTAAATTATACAGGAGTCTCAATTGATCAACTTCTACAATTGACAAATATCTCAGTTGCATGTGAGCAGTACATCAGATACGGATGCTACGATTCTAAGTTACTTAAAGGAGGTAAATAGTCATGTGTCCCTCATGTGTGTTTGTGACGTCATCATATTTCAGGTACTGCATGGTGGATGTCTGGACATGGTCAGAAACAGACATACTGGGGTGGGGCACCGCCTGGTAGTGAGAAATGTGCTTGTGGAATGCAACAAACATGTTTTGATGCAAATGAGGTTTGTCATTGTGACGCTGACATTGAATCATGGCTCTATGATGAAGGTAATGACGTCATTGACGCAGAACAGCGATTGATCAATTGATGCAGGTGTTCTTCGGGATAAATCTAGTCTTCCAGTTAAAGAGCTTCGATTTGGTGACGTAGATGAAGGATCAGGAGAACACGCAAACTTTACTCTAGGACCCTTAAAATGTCGATGGAGTAGCGATTCTACTTTTCCATCTTGCAAAGCTCTTCGCGAAGCAGGAGTCACCGCCAGTGGCATCTATCGCGTCAATCGCGACGAAAACGGTCGTGAGGTGGCGCCATTTCAAGTCCGATGTGATTTTAGTTCGAGTGAAAGCGGAGGAACGATTCTAGTGAACTCCAATCGATTCGTATTCAATGATTGCGGCGAAACGGGGCGTTTTGGGCCCTCTCAAGCCATGTGTAATGAAGCGTATCAAGAAAGTAACGTTCGTGTGATTGTTCGAAATGGAACCCAATCCTGGAGGACCCCGAAACCGGGACGTTATCGTGTCACAGCGCGCGGTCCATCAGGGTACCACAGCCAGGAGGCAAATGCTGGTCGTGGGGCAGTTGTTAGCGGCGAGTTTGAGATTCCAACTAATAATGAAATGAGGGTAAGTGGTTGATGATGTCATTGATTGACGTCATCAGTGTCCTTCTAGATTCTGGTTGGTCAAAGAGGATTGAAGCATGCAGGAGCAGGCGGGACTTTTGTGATCAAGATGTACAAAAATTATACGGAGCATTTATTAGTGGTTGCGGGAGCTGGTGGAAGTTCAAAGAGTTTTCTCGCTAATTTTCAGGTAGTCGATGACGTCATGTAATCAATTAATAATTTGCTGCTAGGTAACAGACGCGAGTGGTGACGTAGATGCAAAAGATGCTTCGACGACGGGAACTAATTTCGGGAGGCGTGGAGTTTCGGGGCGTGGAGGAGAGATGGGGGGAGATAATAGCGGTCCTAACACCTCAGGTGATCAAATCTTCATCTTAAGATCAAAGTGATCATCTGGATTTTATATAGGTGGAGGTGCTGGTTTTCAGGGCAACGGAGTAGCTTCTAGTGATCTAAGATTTCGTCCTCTTCCTCAACCAGCTCTTGCCTATAAGACTCACTTGTCAAAAGAGAAAGCTCCGGGTTTAGGGGGAAGTTATACCTATAATATGAATAATAATCCAACAGAGTATCATGGAGGATTCGGAGGAGGTGGATCTGCATCTAAAGATGCTCCTGGAGGTGCTGGAGGATACTCTGGGGGAGGTGGGGGACCTAATCAAGGTCACTCTGGTGGAGGTGGAAGTTTTTTTAATAAAGAATTGGCTAGCAACGCAGAAGTTGTTGTTAACAACGCGGGAAAAGGTTCAGTGATCATTGAGTATCTGGGTCCGTTGACAGAAGTTCCTGATCAGGTAGAGAGGTGATTTGGGTCGTTTAGGGGGGAAAGTCGAGGCTTGGTAAACTTATTTATGTCTTTTTTGATTTGTTCTTCTTAAAATTTGTCTATAAAAATTGTCGAGGCTCACTTGTTCAGATGTGATGACGTCAGCGACGAGCCATCGTGCTTTGTTGATGAAATCCATTAAATCGTCTGAAATAATCGATTTGAAAGGATTAAAAAATCCAATTTGAATAAATCGAGTTTAAAAAGGTCAAAGTTGAACTTTGGTTTGAAAATCTTTTCAAAGTTTCATTTAAAATTGTTAAATAAATAATTCGAATTTTTTTTACGTTTTGTGTTGAAGCTAAAATGTAGATGAGTTTTTGTGTCATGTTGAAGATTAATCTTGTAAGGATGCAACATGTTTGAGCTTTTCTCAATTCTTATCAAACATTGACAAATATTGAAGATGTAAAAACACTTTTTCCAATCATCTTCAACAACCTAGAAATATCATTTTAAAAGATTCTTAATTTTGAATATTTTTACCGGTGGTATCTGGAACAAATAAATTCTTTTTCCTCTAAGTACAACAAAGGTAAAAGTCCAAATATCTTCTGCTGAAAGATTAATCCAAGATGCAAAATAGACATTTTGTTTACTGATAGAAGTCAACTAAATAAGATTCAATCATCGAATTGTATGGCCGCATCTTATCAGCTCTTTCGCTTACTTTTGAAATATTTGATTTGATGACAGCAGAGTTGATAAGATGAATTATTTGATTTTGTTGCTGTTGGCAATTAAAGATCAAAACTCCATTTGAACGACTGTTTTTATCTATCAATTCTGTCTCATTTCTATTAATAATTGATTAGAAGCCATTTTCGTATCTTAAAAACTTACTGATTTTCACCACGTGACTTAATTTGAAGTCGAATAAAACTCAAATCAATTTCCATTTTGTGGATTTTTTCACCTGGAAGTTTCTCATTTCAAACTTTGAAAATTTCGGTTTAAACTTTTACCAGATTGAAGATCTGTTTGAATCTGCCCTAAAGATCGAATAGTCAAACATGCTTGTGGTCCACATTGTCGTAATTCAGTGACAACTTGATCATGAAAAAGGTTCCCAACATATTTACTATTCACCGATATAATTTCATCTCCCGGTTTTAAACTCAAATCTGAAAGAAAAGATCTTTTCAAAACATCAATTTGAAGATTACTCTGAAAATACATTTTTATCATTCAATTATCAATTATCAATCCGTGATCAACCAATTAATAAAGAGATTCAAATGATCTCAAAATCACATGACTTGATCTTAGAAGAAGTTAGATTCATAAAAATTGACTTTAAAACTGATTTTTTGATTGAATTTTTTTGCAATTATTAATTTGAAATTTCTAAAATTATTGAAACAAATAATCGAAGGATAATAAATCGAGATAAAATTTCAAATAAGTGACCTGATACTTCTGTGAAAATTCGTGAAATTGAAATAGGGCTTCTATGCTCGGCTCCTCCCTTAATACTGATCCCAAATCCTCCATCAAAGTTACGGTTGACAACAACAACCTTTTCTTCGCAGATCTAAATAACAAACTGAATAACAAACTGAAATTGTTTAGTTGTCAAAGTTTTTTGAACAAACTTTTTCGTATAAATTCAAAACTAGCTGATTTGAAGCAAAATTGATCTGAACTTGTCGGATTTGACCATTTGGGAATTTGAAGCTGAAAAAGTTTTCTTCCATCTAAAAAGTTTTGAAGAAAATATTAAAAGTTGCAAAAGCTGTTAAAAAAGATTAAAAATTAATTACTTTTGTTACAAATGGTTCGTAAAAAACGCGATTTTCAACAAGTTTAAAACAATTTAAATTTTCTAATGAATTTTTGATAAGTGCAAAATACAAAATGTGAAAATGTAAAGTAATCAGTAATATTGACAAAAATGGATTAAAGTACAAAAAACTTACAAATTTATCAATTATAAAGCTTATATTAAACGTAACATTAATGATAATTACTAGATAAGATTATTAAAACAAAATAAAGCTAATAAACCTGAAGAAATATAAAATTAGTAGTAAAATTACAACTGAAAATAACCACTAAAAGTGTTTAAATGTCTTTATCTTACATTAAGCTTTCTAACGTACATTTTTAAACCAAATGTCGCAAACAGGAGATTCGCTTTATTACAGAGAATATGGTCGATTTACTTTTTGGGGTTTTGTAATGGTTATCTTACTTATTTAAACTTTGAAGCTTTGACAAAGAGCCAAACAGCCAATATTTTGTAGAATAGTTATAATCAGCATCAATATAAGGATATTAAATGATTCAAAAGATTATAGAAAGTCGAGTATTTCACCAATATTTTTCGTTTTAATCAAATAAAGGAAGCTAAAACTACTTAATCTAAAGATTCTCAACCCTTAGGAATGATTTCTGGTATTAAGGGACAATTTTTTTGAAAGTATGGTTCTCTTACTGTTTTTTTTTTAATTTTTACTTTATATCGTAAATGAAAATAGAAAAAGAAAGATACGCAGAAGAAAGTAGACAACTAAAAAGATTGAAAGTAAGTGGATCAAACAATATGTAAAAGCTTTCTGGCCTGACTAATTGAACTTTTAAAAACCTTCAACCTTGTTGTGATGAGAAGAAAGTAGTGTTTGACCTTAAAATAGTAATAATAAATCGTTCTCGACACTTCCAATAATCAAATGGTTTGTGAACATTTTCTGTAAGTAGTTCTTAACCACTTTTCATAACAAATATTGTTTAATATTTTATCAGTTGGCAAACTTTGAAAATAAAAGTTTTATTTTTAGTGTATGATATTTTGTACTTATTAGTATTTTTATCTTTCTTCTATTTTAAACAGTTAAATTTTTTCTTCGTTTCTGTAATCAAAAAATATTTCTTTTTAAGTTTGTCTAATTTTGTAAACTTCTTGTCATCTATTAAGTAAATTGTTATAAGTTGTATCAAAAGTAAACCAACTATTAATTAAAAGATCAAATAATGTAAGAACATATTTCTTTTCTTGTAATCTTTTAGTTTTTATTAATTAATGTGTCAGAAGAAAAGCTATCTTATAGTTGATCTGTAGCATTAAAAAACTTCTTGAAACTCAAGTAAAGTTTTGAAAAATAATTTTATGATTATTGTTTTATTGTTAATCAATTTTGTGTTTTCTTGGTTGAGAAATAACTCTTATCTTTAATTGTTAAGTTAACAAATTGATAGTAATGTAATATCTTGATACCTTTCCTACTTAATCAAAAAATCAAAACCTGACACAAACTTGAAAAGAAATGTAATAAATTTCACGAATAAATCAAATAACATTCAATATTTTCACAAAGTTAAAATCTATTTACTGAAACTAAATATTCACTGAAATCATTTCTTTGTAGATAATAAAAAAGATTTTCAATTTCAATCATCATCACTGTCACTATCTTCTCTTCCACGAATCGTCTTCTTCGGTATATTAGTCAGAAACTTTTGTCTTTTACCAGATTCTTTAGTTGGAGGATGAGAAAGATCACCAGAGTAGTTGATAATTTGACTTTTAGCAAGTCTCCATTCTAACATTTCAGTAGTGAAGTCATCACAGTTCCCAAATTCACTGAATCCAACGATAAAGGTCTAAAAATCAACAAATTCAAAGTTTTTAGAACTTTTTTGGTTTGATAAGAATTTTGTAAATTCTACAAATTATATAAAAAAATGTTAGTTGACAAAATTAGAAAATGAATTCAAAACTAATTTGAAGAATTTGGAGAAGATTTTGTTGGTTTTTGAAAAAAGAAAAAATATTCTATGAAATTATTAAATATAAATGAAGAAGCTGTTGAAGAAAGAGAGTTACTTGTGTTTTTCCATCTTTAAACAATCCCATAGTTGGAATGACTCGAATATTAAATCGCTGAGTAAAAAAAGGAGCTTTTTCAACATCTAACATAATAAATCTTGTCTCCACATGATCCTTTGCAAGTTTACTTAAATGAGCATTCAATATTCCACATCTAAAAAACTTTATTTAATTTCATAAAACAATTTATTAAACTTTAACAAACCTTTCAGTTGAGTTTTTGTAAAAATGGCAAACAGTTCTTGGACTTTGTTTAAAAACTTCAAAAAGTTCTTTTTCAGAAGAAAGTTCATTCAGACTCCCATGACCTTTACTTATCCATTCCTAAAAATAAATTAAATTTTAAATGATTTCTAATTAAATTTTGCTGCAAGCAATTTACTTGTTTCTGGCTTTGAGCCAACCGCATAGCTTTAATTCGTTTTTCTCTAATCTTTTCTAAATCATCTTCATCTAAATTATCTAATCTGTTAATTTCAGAGTCAATATGGTTCTCTAGTGCACTAGCAGCAGACACAAGAGTTTGTTCCAACATTTTTGCTTCCATTTTTATACTTTGTTTTTCATAAAAAGTTCAGTTAGTTAAATAGATTAAAGCTGAAATTAATAAAATAAGTTTAAAAAAATGTTGTTATAAATTTTGAGGAAATTATAATTTTAAAACTTATTTATAAATATTTTTATTTGATTCTCAAAATAAGTTTGAAAATCAATAAAATTCAAAAAGTAAATAAATCAACTTATGTTATTATTGTGTTTAAAATATTTATTTAATAGATTAAATAAATAAATCAAATTTTAATTATAGAATAACAAAAATTAAATGTCTTTCATAAAATTCAATTAATATAAAACTTTTTTACTTGATTATCAAATTAGAAAACATTTTATGTTTATAATAAATAAGTTTAATCAACAAATAAAAAAGGAAAAACATAAAAACAAACTCAAGTTTACCAAATTAAACTTTTTAATTTGTTATATAGCTTAAACTACAAGATTTACTTAAAAAGTTTTTAAAGTTACAAAACATCAACTTTGTAATTACTGAAGTTATGAAAAGTAAATTTCAACAAAACAACATCATCAGAAAATGTAATCTTCATTTATGAGCTATTTTTATTAAAAAGATTAAATCTAATATAAAGTAAAATTTGATTATGAATAAAAACACTTAAAATAAAAAATTGATAAACTGAAAATCTGAAAAAAACCTTAAAAATAGATAAAATAATTTTGAATTTAACTAAAAAATATAAATAAAATTTTAAAAATAAATAATTTGAAACCAAACGTAAACAGAAATTAGGCTAAATATATAAAACATGAGTAAAAAGTATAGATACTTAAAACTTTATATAAATATAATTAGTAAATACTACTGATTTATAATAAAAAATATTTATAATGAGGACCTTTAGAAAACTTTAAACTTAACGGCTAACGGACTAACTTTAATTTACTAAGGAAACGTTCAATGTTCGATGTTCAACTTTTCTAAATATTAAATTATGCTTAACATTTTAATAAAAACTTGAATGTCACAGGTGTTTCACATTTTCGCATATTATATTACTTTAAATGAAAAATAACAGATGAAATTAAGTCAACAACAACTCGATAAAATTATATAGCCTTAAAAGAGTTGCAACGCGTCTGAAATTAATGTAGGTTATATTTTTTAAATTTAAAAATGAATAAGAAAATCCTAATTAGAAACTACAATTAGCAGAGTACAACAAATTACTGTAAATACACAAATTAAAACAGCAACAATTACTCGACTGACAGACTTAGCACAACAAAAATTATAAGATTTTTATTAAGCTGTAAAATAGATAGTCAATACAACCGAACGCAGTTAAGAGGAATAAATGGTCAAATATTCAAATTGATATACAAACTGTAACCTTTATAGTGAATTTTTGATAAAAGTTACATTGGAGATACAAATCAACCTAATAGATAAAATAGTTTATTGTTTATTCTTTTAGTCTAATAAAAAAATTCTTTGAACGTTTACTTTATGCTCTGTAATTTATATTATAGGTTATTTATATATGTAACTATATTTATATAATACCTTTGTGCTAAATGTTATGCTACGAAATAGTAAATTTACTTTATTCAGTTTCTTTTTTGCAGTATACTATTAAATAGACTCTATATAGTTGCCAACATAATTATCTTTATTACAGAGGTGCTTTTTTCAGCTCCCTTTTTGATTATTGTAATAAATAAGAAAATAGACAACTGTATAAATTTAAAAGTGTTACTGTATGATTTTATTTACTAACGCTTTTTTAATAATAAAGCTAAGAAAAGTACAATGCCATAAAATGGAGTTTCTGAGCTTTAGGGTAAAATTAAAATTTTTCTAGTCTTTTTGTGGCGTTTTATAGGGAAAATGTTAAAAAGATTTTGTTGAATTACAAGATTATTAGCCTCAATTAGCGGATTTAAATATAGTCTAATTCATTATAAATCAAAGAAACATAGAAGATTTAAAAAGGTCTTAAGTTTCCCTTTAAAATAATTTAATAAAAATATTTATGGGAAAAGAAGTTAAAATTTATAAATGTTTTATTAGTTTTATAATAAATAATTCAAGTAAATGAAATTCTTTGATGAAAATCTATTTTTAGAACACATTTGGTTTCTCTTATCTGCCGCAAGTGGTAAAATTTTTGGTCATTTATGAATCGATCGACTAATTCGCATTTTTAGTTGTTTGTTTTTAATTTTGTTTATTTCTTCAGCTTGCGATAGTAAAAGAAGATTTTAGATTATCTAAGAACAATTTACCTTCACTTATTTTAATTTTTTGATTTTTATAAGAATTACTTAGAATTTTATAAAAAAGTTAGTTTAAAAAATTATTTTATTTAAAATAGAAATTTTTTAATGAAATGATATTTGATTTGTTTTAAATTAAAAAAGAAAATCTTGAATACTTTTTCTGAATCCTCAAAAAGTGTTTATCTTACAATGGGTAAGTATATATACTAGTAGTATTCATCTAACAAAATATCAATTTTAGGTTGTATTGACTCCTGTCTACATTGCCTCAGCCTAGTGCCCTGGGCATCTTTAATTGCCCTGGTACTTTGCTGGGCAGGAACAGCTCTTTTTTCAGGTGCTGGACATTCTGCACTGTCCAACACTTTTGATTTATTAAATGAAAGTAACATTGAAGGAATTGATACGGCTTCAATGATGAAATTGTTAGTAGCAACTCTTAATAGATTCAAAATCAATCTCTAATTTGTTCTAGGACTCAAGATTTGAAATATTCTATTTATGGAATTTCAGCTTTTATATTTTTGTTGACTATCTTATTATTTGTGGATGGTTTAATGTCAACACGTGCTGTTAAAAATGATTATGATGCTGGCTGTAAATCAACTTGTTGGGGATTATTAACTGGCATAATTGTAAGTTGATGTCAACTTCTAATAATTCATGTTTCAGTTCTGTTTTACAGCTCACTGTTTTCACTTATTTAAGTGGTATCGGATGGCTGTTAGTCACTTGTGCTGTTACATTACCTGTTTACTTCTATTTGATTTCAAATTCTCAATGTTCAGCTGTTTCTGAAGCTACAAATAAAGAAGATTTTTGTTTATATTTTACTCAAACAGGTATTTAAAGTAATTTATCTTTAATTTTTTTATATCTTCTCTTTTTTTAAAGGTCTAGTGTTACCTGGACAGGGAGGAAAATTATGTGGAAATGATCTTCAAATGTTATGTGAAAATTCTCAGGTGAGATTTGTTCAGCTTATTAAATGATTTTTATGATAAAATTCCACATTTTTTATAGTATAAACTGACAGAACAACTTTATATGATTACTTTTATTGGAGCAATCGCAGCTTTAGTCAGTATGGTAAGTTAACAACTTCTTTCAAACTATTTTTTTATATCAGAACATAAATAGTCCAAACACCTTTATGACGCATTTAGATATTTCTTTTATACTTTTTTGTTTGTTTTGGTTTCTTTGTTCACTTTTTAATGTCACCTGCTCATTGTGTCTATAAAATTTCTTTTCAATATTCACTTTCTCATATTTTTATAACATCTTAAACTATTTAATAATCAATTGTATTTAAATATTTGCGTTTTCTTCTAAGAAATGATTGAATTTCCATTTTTAAAATGAACTTCTTTACAGAAATATTTTTCAAAGAATTAGAAGAAAGTTTCGTTTCAATTTTTGATGATTAAACAAATCAAATAATCTAAAAAATAATTATGAAATATTCTTCCAAACATTTCCTTAAATCTAAACTTATGATCACTATATCAAAATTGTTTAAATATTTTATTTATAATTTTACAGAAACAATTTTTGATGAGCTTATCTGCAAATTATGCTTACTCCAAAATGATCAAAAAACTTTCAATATATGAAGATGCAAAATATAGAGAAGAAATGGAACTAAATGATATCATCAACACAGCAAGATCAAATGAAAGATTAACTTACAAATATTAAATGGTTTTCTATTTGTGCATGTTATCTTACAAATCAATGTTGTAAATATTCCATTTCACGAATTAAGTTGAAAATTTCGAATATTTTCTGTGAAGCATTTTAAAAGGTACATTAAATTATTGTGGATGATACATTCATATGATCAATCTTCATTTTAAAAGGTACATTAAATTATTGTGGATGATACATTCATATGATCAATCTTCAACTAACTATCTTTTTACTGTTATCATTTATTTTTCATGTGGTTTATGAAATTATCAACAATTCATAAATTTCATTTTCAACTTTGCTTTTAAATGTTCGATTGTTTGAGTATGAGATTTTCTGTTTGGTGTTGTATTCTCGTTTGTATTCTTGTTTGTTTTCTTATTTCGTATTGCTGTAATGTTTGTTCTTTGTAAGTTACCTTGTTAAAGAAGATACAAAATTTGCAATTTAGAAGCATTCAATTTCTCTTCACTACTTTCATTTTAATCAAATCAAATTTTCAAAATCATTTTAAACTACTCAATTTATTGATTTATTGAACGCAACAACCTCTGATATCTCTTTCGGTAAATCTTTTTGTTTTTAAATCCTTTCAACAATTTATTTTAATAAAGTTTTTTTCATAACTCAAACTTTATTCGATTTTTTTTAAGTTGAAATATTTTACAAAATGATCTAAGAACGGACTTTCTCTTAACTTCTTTTATTGACATAGTAAAGTTTTAAGCAAAACAAATTCTATAAGATTCTTTCACTTAAATTTGTTTTAAAATGATTTTATGAATTAAATTAAAGACTTTCTTAACTTTCAATATTTATTGCAAACATCAATCACAAATATATTTGGAATTTTTGATGTCAAATAAGAAAGTTTTGAAAAATGAAATCATTTAATCTTTCAAATTGTCTCATATGAAACTAAAACTTCAAAACAGAATTTATTAAATCAATTTTGTGATCTATTTAAAGAAATGAAACCAAATGTAACTAAATCAATTCGATTAATTTGTTTATTTTAATTTTAACTACAAATTTTGTTGACTTTTTCTTCATTTAAAGACAAATAAAACAGATTTTGATATAAAAATCTTCTGGTCATTTTTTGTATTGCAAATAATTTCTACAAATCGAATTATGAATAAATCTCAGTAAATATCTAAACTGCTTCTTATATCATTTATGATTTGAATTAAAAACTAACTTTTTTGGCATCATTACATTTTGACAAGGAAAATCTAAAAACACTAAATACAATTTCATCAAATCTTTTTCAATTCAGTCTGCTTTTAAAAAAAGCTGAAATCTGTTGATAATGATCTTCTGAAATCAGATAAGCATACTTCCCGTCATTTGGCATCCATTTGACCCTGAAGATGTAATTAATCGATTTAATAAACATTAATTAATGATAATAATTTCCAAGAATATTTTTTTTAATTTAAAAAAAATTTTTGACCAAATTTCAGTAAAGTAAAAAAATTAAAAAATACTCTAGCCAAAATTTAAATTAATTATTTGGAAACCCTTTTTACCACGAATTATCACAAAATTTGATGAGCATCTCTCCATCTTCATTTTCAAAGACTTTTCCAGCCAAATATTTCAGATTATCAAAGTCACACATCGCGATCACGTGATCACCTAAAAGTTGACATATTGACTTTTCTGTCCTGATGACGTTTTGATGTCTTCACCATGGTGATAAGGTCGACGATTAGAATGTGCTCCGAAGATGAAAGAGTTCCGTTGAACTCCGCAACTCCCGTCACTCCAGAAGACTTCAAACTGATCTTGATCTAAGATCTTCTTACAGATTGCTGAAGACACAAATATTAAAGATGAAAAAGAAGATGACCTACCTAGCTCAAATTTTCCATCTTTATCATTTCTTGCCACTATAGTCTCTCCTAACATCCTCATCTTACATCTGTTGATGTAAGCAAGAATCTCCTGATGCTTCACGCGACTGATGACAAAAATCTACAACAAAATTAACCAATCATAAACAAGATCACGACTTGAAGGGAATTACTTCTTGTCTTTTGAGATTGGATGTTGATTTGTCAGAAAAAATAAGATCAAAATCAAGATCTTTTGAGAATGCTGTGACTAAAGCTGGAGCAAAAGTCTCATTTTG
Organism: Pegea sp. RAD2-039; assembly: GCA_034620365.1. Taxonomy (NCBI): domain Eukaryota; kingdom Metazoa; phylum Chordata; class Thaliacea; order Salpida; family Salpidae; genus Pegea; species Pegea sp. RAD2-039. Next base: position 3,591,885 of record JAQGEQ010000071.1, read on the forward strand.
ATTTGGATGACGAGCTAAGACAGAATCTCCGATCTATACCAAGATTAAGACATAAATGAAGAAGATACAGATGATGAAGACACAGATGAAGAAGATACAGATGAGGAAGATACAGATGAAGAAGACACAGATGATGAAGATACAGATGAAGAAGACACAGATGAAGAAGATACAGATGAAGAAGATACAGATGAAGAAGACACAGATGAGGAAGACACAGATGAAGAAGATACAGATGAGGAAGATACAGATGAGGATGACACAGATGAGGAAGACACAGATGAGGAAGACATAGATGAGGAACAGATTGGGTTTACTTCTAATTGGCAGTTAGCGTCATCTTCATCAGTTATGACGTCACTTCTCAAAATCTCTTTAACATGATCTTTCGAATCAGAAACCTCAAAAATAACATCGTCACCATGACGACGAATATTTTGAACGATTCCACGAAAATAGAATCCTGATTCTTCTTTTTTTGCTAAAACTTCATCACCAATTTTTAAGGTTTCACCTGATCAAAAAAATTTACAACAAATTCAGTGATTCAAAAATTTGGTACCTTCAACTGCTACGTCATCAGATGCTACGTCATTAGCTACTACGTCATCAGCTGCTACTTCATCAGCTGCTACGTCATCAGCTGCTACGTCATCAGCTGCTACGTCATCATTATTTACGACTTCTAACAAAATTTGGGTAAAGAGAAATTTCGTAAAACTTTAAAAATTTAATAAAATTTTGTGTCTTTGAATATTTTTGATGAAGATTATTTAATTGATAACAAAATTTTAACTCAAAATTTTCGATTTTTGAATCTTTTTATGAATTTTATCAGAATTGATTTTATGAACCTTTTTGTAATTGACTAAATGTTTCACTAGTTGCTTTAGTTTCTGTTGGCGCTGTTTCTGTTGGCGCTGTTTCTGTTGGCTCAGTTGTTGTTAGTTCACTTTCTGATTGTTCTGTTTCTGTTGTTGTTGTTTTTGTTATTGTTGTTTCTGTAGTTGTCTCTTTTGTTTTTTCATCTTCAGATGTTTGATTTTTTTGTTCTTGTTTTTCTTTAGTATATTTTTTCATTAAAAATTGTTTAATTTCTATTTTTGCAAATCAAATACTCACCTGCTAAAATTGATTTCAAAATTGTGGTCGAAACCTCGGCTGAAACATCTCTAAAAATTGGAAGAAAATAAACAAATTTCAAAACAATCATTTCTTACTTTTTGTAATTTTCCATCAAACTATTCATCTGAAAAACAACAATTGAAATTACTAGAAATTTTCAAAAACTTCATTTTACTTTTTCTTGTTCGTTTTTAATTTCATCACGAATTTCTTGGAACTTCTAAAATATGTAAAAAATTTATTAATTTCTGTTTTAATTAAAATTATTTTTTTTACTTTTTCATTTCCCCTCATCAACCTCTTATAAAGTTTTTCCAAAAGCTACAAAAATATTTCAATTAAAGATTAAAAGTTCGATATTTAACATTCACCATTCCATGCTTCATTTGTTTTTCTTCATTCTTTTGTAGCTGGCATCCCAAACTCTCAAATTCCTTCTTAACTTCATCGATACTACTTTCAACAAATTTATACAATTCTAAAACATCATCAATCAGACACTGAACATCAATTAAACAAATTCTTACCAGATTTCGTAACGTCACTTTTAACAAAGTCCACAGCCGGCCTTGGAAACAAAAACAATCACAAACAAACACAAACAATCACAAACAAACACAAACAATCACAAACAAACATAAACAATCAGATAAAAACAATCACAAACAAACTTACAAGGTTTTATCCACATTTTGAGCGAATTTGATATATCTTAACATAAACTTGTAATCAACTGAAGCAACTTTTATCATCTGATTCCTCTTTAACTCAATCTTGTGCTCATCAAACATCAGCAGCGTGTAAAATCCCGATCCTGGTGACGTCATAGGAGTCCCAATTACAATCGCAGGTTGAAATTGCTTGGAGACTTTTTCACCCAGCACGTGATCACCGATCTAAACCAATCAAATGATATCATGTTGATCAAATGATGACGTCATCACCTTGAGTGTAGGACAACTAACAGCCCCGCTACGAGTGATGACGTGGCGACTCGCGACACACGCGTTACTTCCTTCATCGAAATCGATGACGTAATGACGACTATCTTTTTGTTTGATGATTTTTCCTGAGTAATAGAAGCCATCTTCTGAACATCTGCAAACAAACATCTACATCTGATGACACATAGTGGAAGATGTAACCTCGCGATGACTCTTGTTCCTTTCGATGTCAAAGAGCGTTTCGGAGACTTCTTTTTCACTTTCTTTTTTTCAATAGCTCCATCTGGTGGCGAGTTTTTTTTCTTTCTTTCCTCATTTGCATCTTTCGAAATCTTTTCAACCTCAAATGATTGCTGAAGGAATTTGTTTCCTGAAAAAAATTAATCTTCTTCATCGAGATCTTTTGAAAGATCTCGAGACTTACCTAGCTCAATCTCATCAATCAACAAATCCACTTCTCGCTTTTCGACCGGCCAATCAAAACGCTCTAAAACTTCCATCATTTTTTCTAAATCTGTCCAAAATGGCTTTCCACCAAATCTGCATGAAAGATGATCACAAACGTGTCTTTATCTAATCCTAATCACTTCTCCTGCTCCTCTACTGGTAATTTGCGTCTTACAACAGCATCTAATCGATCCTGCAGACGCGAGATGCACGATCGAAGTCGAACGCGATACGAAATCAAATCAACAGCCGTCGGATTAACAAGTCGAACTGACTTCGATTTTGATGACACAAACGCGACAGGTAACACCTAGTTGTCATTGTGAAGTGACGTAAATAGCGTTTGTGACGTCATCACTTACGTCTGCGAAGACTTTAGCTGTGACGTGGCGATTGATGATTGGAAGAAAAGTAGAAGAATGTTTGACGGAATTTGAAGATAAAATTTGAATCAAATCTAAATTTTGAGCTTTTAAATTATTCGTCTTCAACCATTCAGAGTTTGATTGATTCAAAGGACTGAAAAAAGCTCGATTATGCGATTTATCGATGACGTCATCGACTCACTTGACAACAGGTTTTTTCTTTTTAGGGGATTTTTTTTTAGTTTGATAAATTTCTGAAATATACAAATGATTTGATGAAATGACAACTTCTGATTGGGCGATTTCAAACCTTTGCATTTGTTGATCTGCGATTGGAGCATTTTTCGTGTTTCTGGCAACATCCAACCATCTAGATCGCTCCCAGACATTCTCAGCAAGCTGCTTTTTGTATGCTTCGCGCGGTTTGCAGCTGCAAGAATTTTTCAGTTGAAATTTTTAATTAAATTTTTTTGAACCTCTTTTTTGTGTTTCTGGTTTCTTTTGAAACTTTCGAAGTAACTGATCCTCCGTAAAATCGATCTGAGAGTTTGCACACACCGACAGTGATGACGTAGGTCTGTAATTTGTCGTCAGTACATTATCAGGTCACTCTTTACAATCTCTCACATTTCATTGGAGTCTTCTAGAAATTCATCGGGAGATGGAACCTCTTCTTTCGGCAGATTTTCGACTTTATTCACGATCTTCTACAAAAACCGCTTTTAAAAAAAATTAATTTCGAAATTAGATCGAGACTTTGTGCTTCGATGCATGACGTCGATTGTAGACGCAGTCAAGTGTAACACATCGCGTTCTGAGATCGCGAACTAGTTGCAAATCCTCTTCTCCTGTCTTCAATTCTTTTTTTAACAACGAAACGTCTTCACTCTGGCAACATTAATGATGACGTCACATACGCATTGGTGACGTCACTCACTTCAAAAGGATCAGGTGCAGAAGGTGTTTCCCCAAAATGATGATGTCGTCCACCAGTGTCAGTTGATAATTGATGCAGAAATCGAAGACCTGTGACGTCACAACAACGAAACGCGATTGTGTGAATCGGTATCGCGTAACCAGTGACGTCATCATCGCTCCGCAAGCTTCCCGCTTGTTGTAGCGCTCTCCAAATAACATGATCTGGCTGTGAACAAAAGTTTCTATTTTCATGATATCATCCGATGACGTCATCACCTGATCAGCTCTTCCATCACTCAATAAATAGATAGCTTCAGTTGCGACGTCATCAAAAGCAATTCGAAGAGCTGCGAGAAGGTTGCTGCTTCCAGTGCTTTGAAGATCTGTATAAATTTGATGACGTCGTTTCGTTGATGACGTCATAAACGCGGTAAGTTACTCTTGAGCCAATGAGATGCTTCGGCAAGTGACTCCGGTGTGACGTCACAAAGACGCGGTTTCCAAGCAACAGAATGTGATTGGATGCTGATGAGATTGAATTGTCGTTTTGTTCGGACTTGCTCCTGAAAGATACAAATCAGAAGAAGATCAGAAGAAGATTAGAAGAAGATCAGAAGAAGATTAGAAGAAGATCAGAAGAAAATCAGAAGAAGATCAGAAGAAGATCAGAAGAAGATCAGAAGAAGATCAGAAGAAGATCAGAAGAAGATCAGAAGAAGATCAGAAGAAGATCAGAAGAAGATCAGAAGAAGATCAGAAGAAGATCAGAAGAAGATCAGAAGAAGATCAGAAGAAGATCAGAAGAAGATCAGAAGAAGATCAGAAGAAGATCAGAAGAAGATCAGAAGAAGATCAGAAGAAGATCAGAAGAAGATCAGAAGAAGATCAGAAGAAGATCAGAGGAAGATCAGAAGAAGATCAGAAGAAGATCAGAAGAAGATCAGAAGAAGATCAGAAGAAGATCAGAAGAAGATCAGAAGAAGATCAGAAGAAGATCAGAAGAAGATCAGAAGAAGATCAGAAGAAGATCAGAAGAAGATCAGAAGAAGATCAGAAGAAGATCAGAAGAAGATCAGAAGAAGATCAGAAGAAGATCAGAAGAAGATCAGAAGAAGATCAGAAGAAGATCAGAAGAAGATCAGAAGAAGATCAGAAGAAGATCAGAGGAAGATCAGAAGAAGATCAGAAGAAGATCAGAAGAAGATCAGAAGAAGATCAGAAGAAGATCAGAAGAAGATCAGAAGAAGATCAGAGGAAGATCAGAAGAAGATCAGAAGAAGATCAGAAGAAGATCAGAAGAAGATCAGAAGAAGATCAGAAGAAGATCAGAAGAAGATCAGAAGAAGATCAGAAGAAGATCAGAAGAAGATCAGAAGAAGATCAGAAGAAGATCAGAAGAAGATCAGAAGAAGATCAGAAGAAGATCAGAAGAAGATCAGAAGAAGATCAGAAGAAGATCAGAAGAAGATTACTTGAAGGAGCTGAATCAGCCATTCTTTAACTTCTGAAAGTTTATTTTTCATCGAACGCGATGCATCGATAATTATGCAAATTCGATCTTCTAAAACGCTCCCAAAAACTTCTCGACTTCCTTGACGTAACCAATGCAATCTACACGATGACGTCAGATACTATAAACGTCGATGACATCTTCACCTTCTACGAATGACGTCAAGCGCTATTCTCATCCGATCTTCATAGCTACGTAGCAACGCAGATGTAACGTAGACATGAAAAACGCGATTATTCAAGTGCGCATGCGCAAAGCGATCACAATACTTCGCGTTGATCAACTTTCGGACTGAATCCTGAAATATTCAATTTTACTTCCAGAAATTCCTTTTTCGCTTTTCACCGCGTCAGTTTGGTTCCAGTTCAGTGATTTCTGTTTGACGTCAACGACGCCATCGGAATGCGGAAAGCTGCAATTAGCGAGGATTTGAAAAGCGCGAAGTCCAAGACGCTTTAATCCATGACGTAATAACCATTGACGCGATGTCATCACGTGTTCGTTTCGCAACTTCTCATTCGTCGATATATTCACTTCGCCTAAAATCGACTATGACGTCATCATCTTGTAAAATTCTTACTGACAATGTTTCATAGATGGGAAATTCCCGATAATGATGTCAACGTCGTCGAGGTTTCTTCTACATCTGTCTAATTCCTTCCATATCAAGTAAACGTCGTCACGGACGCCATTACCGGTTGCTAAGAACTCTTCTTCATCTCTTAGCAACGAAAACGAATGAAATCTGCATCGTAACTTGATGACGTCATCATTTATGTTGTCATAGCAACCAACCTGCCACCAGTATGCAGCGCCAACTGGCGAAGAAATGTGATCGTTGAATCGCATGTTACATCGAAACTGATCGTGTTCACGTGACAAGGTGATGACGTCAGTTTATGACGTAGAATCTCCTGATAGAAGCGACAGGCGTCGCCCGCGTTTATCAAATAAATCGCATCAATCTGACAAATAAAAATCACAATTTCGACTTAGTTCGATAAAACCATAGAATCAGCCAAGTTATGTTTATTCAACTATTCGACTTAAGACTTCTGACGTAAGCAGTGATGATGTCATTGTACGCGAGAAGTATTTACGTAAATGAGTCTATTCACGTGACAAGAATGGTAATATATGCAGATTGTTTTTATACTCGTAATTTTGTTTAAACTTTTAGTTTGTGGTGTTTTTTCAACATTATCAATTTTACGTCAGAAAATCTCACCGATGAATCGTTTAGAGCGAGAAGAACAGATTCGATACAACTCGATTCATCTAATTGAGCTTCTTGCTCTAATCCCAAAATCCAGTCTGTAGCATCTTTGATAGATTCACAAGTAACTGGGGCGGCTTGGTTTTGCCACATAACCACCTGTGCTTGAACTCTGTAAGGTCATCAAATCAATGTTGTCATGGAAACCGGGAAGCAACCAACTTGATAAGATTGAAACGAGCAATTTGAGAGACTTGCTCTTGAAGAAAACTGATTATAGCTTGTTGATAAAGCTCGAAACTTGACGATGGAGATAAATTCAACACCAAACAAATGGCGCGTTCCTAAGCCAATCAGATTTCAGCTTTAATTTTCAACTAACAAATTCTTACTTCAATAACTCCAAAAAGTTGTCGACTCCCGGATGTTAACCATCGAAGTCTTTGTTTGTAAAGATCTTCCGATCGTAAAAGATTTTCACGGATTTGTAAAAGAGTACGTCTTTCCACGGTGATCTTTTGGAAGAAGATTTTAAGAAGATTTAAAGAGTTTTAGGAGAGAGTTACGTTGTAATAGCTTCCATCTCTACTTTGAAATCTTTTGAAAAGTTTTTCTCCGTAATTTGAAGTCACTGGTTTTTCCAACAAACCAACAAATTCTGAACAAAATTGTTATTTGAGGCATCTAAGAAAACATTTTTAACCTGAACTTTGTTTGAAGCCAATTTGTGAGAGAATTTGACTCATCTTAAGTCGATTTCGCGCCAATCCGTTTGTTTTCAACCACTTGGTGGCGCTCATTAGCACTTCCGCTTCTTGCGACTTCATCATCGTCTTCTGTGACGTCATCATCGGTTTCTCGGTCGCTTCATCTGAAGTTAAATTGAAGATAAGAAATTGATGAAGATTGTTGTGAAGATTCAACCTTGTGATGATCTGAGTTGAATCATCGAAAGTTTGATTCGTACTTTCGACTAAAATGGCGTTTTTATGAAATGACTTTAACTAAAAATATCGTGAAAAAATCTTAAATTTAAATTAGATTCGAAAAACTTTATTGAATCCTAAAAATCAAACTTTAACGATTTCTTATTTCAATTAGTTTTCAAATAACAACAAACGAATAAAAACAAGTTTTTTTTTTATTTTTCTCAGACGGCAACACTATCTTTCGCAACATTAAGTTTCTTTTTAAAACTTCGAATATTTAGTGATACTTCCGCATGTCGCCTTTTTAGCATCTCGACTTGATGACGTAGATCTTCTCTTAAATTAAACTCATCACCATAATCTTGAAGTAAATCATTGAATCCCAACAATCCAGACTCACGAACTAACTTTCTATTGTCAACCCGTAACGAGTCACGTGCTCGCTTCGTGCGCGAGATGACGTCACGCTTAGCTTTGACTTTTTCTTCAACAAGTGATAATTGACGTTTCTGAACGTCATTCTCTTTTTGAGTGAAATTGAGCTTCTCTTTAAGATGAGTAAGAATTTGAACAGTATCTGTGATCTTCTTCCTCAACTTCATCAACTCTTCGTTCCTCTCTTCGATCTTCTCTCCATAAGTTTGATTCTCAATCTTCAACTGCTCAAAATCAATCAAATGAAGTCCTTCCGCGAGAAGCTCTTTTTCGCGTAATCGCTTTTCTAACTTCTGCACATGATATCTCAACTTCACATTCTCCAATCGAATTTCAGAAACTTCTTTTGACTTCCGTTCATCGTTTTCATTCATCGTTGTGACGTCATCAACGCTTAATCGGCGTCCAGAACGACTAAACACAGCTCTTATAGCAACTGACTTTCGGCGTTCATTAACACGTGACATCTCGCGTTCGCCTTCTAATTCCTTCTCGAGTTTTTTCTCTTTTAAATCCATTACCTGCTTCTCGATGAGTTCATCCTCCAATCGTAGTTGCATCTCCATACTGTTTAGCAACGCAAGCGTTTTTATGTATCTATGTTCCTGATCTTCTAAAGACCTCTCTGCTTCGATAGCGGCATCATCTGTGCGACGTTTTCGTAAATATTCCGCGATTTTATGTTGAGCTGTCGCATTTCGCGCCGCGAGAACTTCTCTCTCTGCTACCGCATAGTGGTAACTTCTGATTAGTTCTTCCCGATCATATTTCAATTTGAGTATGACGTCATTGGTCGATGGATCGCCGCTCACGCTTTTATTACCGTCAGTTGCTTCAACTTTGATGACGTCATTATCTCCAGCTAAACTTTCAGATTTATATTCTTCTAGTTCCTCTTCAATTTGCTCGATTTTTTCATCAGCTTCTTTTAAATCTTCAACAAGTTCTTTTTCTTCATTATCAGCTTCTTTTTCTTCGTCTTTAAAAATTTCATCTTGTTTTTCATTAATTTCTTCTTGTATATTATTGTTATCTTTTTGTTTTGGGGCATGAACTTGTTCTTCTTGGGTTTCTGCATTTTCTTCTTGTTTTTCTGCATTTTCTTCTTGTCCTTCTACAATTTCTTTTTGTTTTTCTGCAATTTCTTCTTGTCCTTTTACAATTTCTTCTTGTTTTTCTGCAATTTCTTCTTGTTTTTCTGCAATTTCTTCTTGTCCTTTTACAATTTCTTCTTGTTTTTCTGCAATTTCTTCTTGTCCTTTTACAATTTCTTCTTGTTTTTCTGCAATTTCTTCTTGTTTTTCTAAATTTTCTTCTTGTTTTTCATCAAGATTTTCAATTTCTTTCTTTTCTATATCACTATTACTTTCATTTGATTGTTCATTTACTTCTTTATTATTTTCTTCAACTGAATTTACTTCAGTTACTTTTTCATTTTCAACTGAGTCAACTATATCTTCAGTTTTTTTACTTTCATTTTCAGTGATTTCTGTTTCAATTAACTCTGATAAGTTTTCTGTATCATTCATATTATTACTTAAAATACTAATATCTTTTTCTGTCTCAGTTTGGTTAACTGGGCTTTCAACTCTACTTTCAAAACTTTTAGTTTCTTCCATTTTGCTTTTATACTTTTTCTACAAAACTTTTATCTAATTTTTAAGTTCGAAAAATTTGGTGAGGTCACAACTAGCCTTTGTTTGCTTGTTGTTACCTACCAACGCCAACAGAGGGCGTAATTTCTCTAATAATTTAAGTAATTTTGTAAACAGGACTAAAATGGCTGAATTTTTTTATACTCTGAAACATTTTAACAAAAAATATTTCTTATCAACTAATTTTGTAGAAATGTCAAAGTAAACGATTTTAGTTTATTCTCTTTTTCAATAAAAAATTTATTCTAATCAAGCACTTAAACTATCATTTTCTACAAGATTTTAAATTGTAGGTTTACTCAGATATATTGAGATACTTTAACGAAAAGCAAAATATTCTTCTCAGCCCTCTAATTCATGATAATTATGTTCAGTTACTCATTTATTTTATCAAATTTAGTATTTATAATTTGTCGGTGGGTTTACTATAAAAATTTTTTTAATGTTTTTATTTAGTTTAATAAATTTCTAGTTTGATTTCAAATTAAATTAAAAAGATTTTATTATTCAATTCAAGCAAAAAAAAACTAACAGAAACAAAAAGATGGAAAAATAAATCTGTAAAAATAAGATAGAAAAGAAGTGGAATTATTATTTGTTAGAAAAAGTTGTTTTCTGTGATTTTTCATTCCGAACTTTTTGAGCTTCGATCGCTTTGATAATTGCTTTTGAGGCTTCTGCTCTTTCTCGACGGTAACCGAAAGGAAAAAGTCCTGAAAACCAAAATCTGATGATTTGTAAGATCTTCATCAGATACAGACCTTTATTATTGATATTTTGAGATGATGAAGATTGGAAATTTGGTTCAATGCCAGGAGCTAGAAACTTATCAATCGTGTTGTTCTTTTTCACATCTTTTGACTTTTGATTCGAAGATTCTAATCCAAAAGCAACTTTCAACTAAAATAAATCAGAATCAATTTTGAAGAAGGAATTTGATGGAAGTAAACCTCGTGTTGTATTGAGAGTGGTAGTGATTGAAAAACTGACATGTCAATCTCATCTTTGCGTATCAAAGGTGCTTCGTAATTCTGTGATGTGATTGGCTATAATATCAAACACGTGACTACAAACCTAACCTTAGTAGATAGTGGTTTGTGAGTCGCTGATTGGATAACTTCAGTTTCAGTTTTGACTTCTTTAAAATAATTTCAGTAAAAATTTAAAAGAAAAAGAAAAGAAAATGAAACCTTTTAGTGGTTGTGGATTTATTCCAAGTTCGAGTTTCTTCTGCTGGAAAAAAGGAACTTTTTTCTTATCTGGGTTTATAGGGGAAGATTTGAAGAAAGGTGAGCTTTTAACTACTCGTGTTGTCGAAGAATCTTGAAGAGGAGTAATCAGATCTAGTTTTATAATCTCTTCTTTTTCATGTGATGATTTGATTGGTTCATTTTTTGGTTTGTATGCAAATTTAGAGAAGATATCTTTTCCAGTATTTAGTTTTGTATTAGATGATGAAGATTGGAGTAAAAGTTGTTTTGGCGAAAGTTTTGAACCCACAAAAGAATCCAGGGATGATATTTTACGTTTTTCACCTCTCATTGAAGCAGGCGACAAATTTAATTCATTTTTTTCAATTTGTTCTGAAATAATGACAAATGATAAATTTATGGAAACAAATATTTGAGGTAGACCTCTAATAATTGACGAACTGACGGCAAATTTGTTGATAGAATTTCTCTTTCTACTTGTTACTGTATCATCACCTAAATACAATATTTCAAAAGATTCAAATCATCACTCATTTAGATACTCACCATTTAAAGATCGCAAATTTTTCACAGATAATCCCATCATCGTGATTGGTGGATTCCTAAAATCATAAACAATCCTAATTTGCATATCTCACTTTAAACTCACCAGATGTCTTCACTTCTATCTCTGGATTCATTCAATTGTTCGAGGGTTGTCATGGAATTTGTGGTGATTTCATCGACGTCGTAGTTACTCAAGGGTGAAACTCTCGATATATGTCGACCTTTGACCCCTACGTTGATAGTGACGCCACTAGCTAATCGATTGTTCTGAGAATTGAAAAAGAATTTGAATTTTATTAGTGATTAGTAAATTAGTGTTTATTCACAGGTTCAATTTTACCTCTAATAAATTTGGAAATTAGAAAAACAGTTTTAAGAATTATCATTTAATTAGGAGAAAGAAGCAGGCGAGTCCTCAGCACCTTCAACCACCAAACACATGATTTGTTTGTAAGACAAGTTATTGTTGACTTGGTGTTGTTGGTCGAGGAGTTTTTACAAGTCAAGGTGCTAAATAGATTTAAAATCTTGACTTTAGAAACTTTTTAAACTTAGTTTTGAACAATTATTAAAGATGATGACTCGCTTTCACCACTAGGGGTTGCTAGTGAGTATTCAACAAACGTTGCTACTAACCAAGTCTCTCTCTTTCACTAATCTTTCGACTAACTCTTTTGCCAGTTGTTTCATCCAATGATTTACTTTACTTCTAGTATTCAGAGCGTTATTTCCAGTAAAGTTTTTACTACAACCAATCGATTCAGCTAAATGTCGTTCTTTCACAACCTCATGGTCAATACCTCTACAAACTTCATTTAACCAAATTCTAAAATAACAAAAACTTTAAAAATATCAACAAATATCAACAAAAGCTTACCCTGTCTTATGACCAAACTTTTCAATTAAAATCTCTCTTGAAATATCAGATAATTCTCCAATAAATTGAATTCCAAACAATTCTGTTAAAGATTTTCCCAACTTTCCACCAAGGTTTCGACTGAGATATAAAATTCTCTTGAAAATAAGTTTTGAAATAACTAAATATCAATTGAACTAACATCTTGGATATCTTGATAGTTTTAAAGAAGTCTGCTACACTGGTCATAGGTAAGATAGTTTGCTTATTAGGTTTATTTATGCCACAGGCAAGTTTTGCAAGCATCTACAGAAGAAGAAGTTACATTAAGAGGTGATTCTGACTTCAAATCTACTTTATTATGAGAGATGCCAGCTGAACATCTGAAAGTGGTTTGTTCAAAAACTGATTTTCTCATTTCTTCAGCAAGTTTTGCTCCAATTATAAGTCTCAAGTTGAATTGAGAAGCTTCTGATTTAGCAACATCCATAAACTCTAACAAACCAGATGATCTAAGATCTGTGATAAGATTTAATACAAGTTTGAATGAGCTTCTCTCAAACCTGGATGTTCTTTATCAAGTGGATAGCCAACTATATGAGTATTAGGTAACTGTTCTTGATCTGGTAAAAAATCTGAAACTCTAAAATTAAATCTTAAAATTTGATCAAAACTTCACATTTGTAAGCTTACGAAGTAGATTTTTGAATTATGTCATCAACTACATCAGTAAAGTCAATATAAGCTTCATCTATACTTGCTCTTTCTACTAACCCTCCAAATTGTAACAAGACTTTTATCACCTCTGCAGATGCATCTCTGTATCTGAAAAATGAATTTGTTGCTGAACATTAATTTCAACGACATCAAAAGTTAAATGAAAATAAGTATAATAAATTAAAATATAGTTAAAATACAGTTAAAAAAGTCAGTTGGGTTGATTCTGCTTCTAGCACCTTGACTTGTAAAAACTCCTCAACTAACATTGGACATTATAAAAGATATACTTAAATATCAAGTTATATTTTCTTTAAAATGTAAATTTTTGAATTTATTGTCACCTTGTTAAATCAGCTTTTCCATTAGCAGTTGGAACTCTACAAAGATGAATTTCTGGGCATTTTAATTTAGCATCATCACCTCTCATATTTCTTGTTACTCCTACTGATCTAGCTTCATAACCAACAGCAATTATTCTGTGAAAATAAAAAACTTATATATTATATAAATTTTAGAGATGTTTTGGGATTTTACAATATTTAATTTAGTTTTAAACCAAAACATTTAACTTTCAAGTTAATCACAGAAGAAGTGATTAGTTTACCCTCCTCCTTTCCAATCATTATATTGGACAACTGCACATGGCTTTCCTTGTATCATAGGATTCATTCTTTGTTCCACTTGTACATAAAAACAATCCATATCTACCAGCACAACTACCCTACTTTTAGCTTCACTCATTATAAATTATAAAATTGATTTTCAATTATTGAATGAACCTTGAATAATTGGTTTTATACATTACTCTTTTTAGGCTTGATAATTATGTTTAAAATATACACAAAAGCTCATTCTTAGCTTCAGATCAATAATACTTGAAGAAAGTATTTCATAAAATAATAAAAAACAAAAAATATGTTACAAATTTCATCAATTTTAATAATTAGTAAGAAAATTATATTCATTTTTATCTATGTAACTCTTGTACATTAATTATAAAAAAAAGATTTTAATAGTTAAATTAAATCATTATTTTCAAAATTATCTATAGTTATTTATAGGTTATAAATACAATGTAATTAAATATATCAATAAAAAAAGTTTTATTTCTAGATTTAATACAAAAAAAAACCTAGGTAAATAATTTTGAGTGAAAACTTTATTAATTGGTAAAAAATAGTGAAAATTAAAGTTATATAATATTTAAAGTAAATCAAATGCTCACATTTATAAATTATATTAAGTTTAAACAAATTTAACTTTGAACTCGTTTGAACTACCAATTGTTAATTTTAACTTTTTAATTCTTATAAAAATTTCTAAATAAAACCGGGAAAAGAAAATACCCGAAATTTATTATCATAAAAATAACATTATTATTTTTAATAATTAATGATTTTGAATTTATAGACAAATTGGTGGTTTTAAAAATATTATTGTTTTTTCTAAAAGTTATTTTAGATTAATAAACAGATGTCTACCGTTAAAGACATTTATTGATATTAAGAGCAATAAATTAAATAAATGTAAGAAGAAAATAATTTACAACTTCGATTCAGTAAGTGATTGTAGTTTTAGTTTATTTTTTTTGTTAAAAAACAAAAATCATGTAAGTTAAACTATTCAAATACTTCAAAAATAATTCTTTCTGTAGTTCTATATTAAATATTAATGAATATTAAAAGTCTGTTGAGTTATGGAATATTTTGATAAACGAAAATTTGGCTTAATTTTTTGTGATCAAAGGTTGAACTTAAATATCTCTTGATAATTAAGTTAATCTATTTCAGGGTAATATTAACTTGATAGTAGAAATAGTGATTAGGTTTAGTCTATTTTAAACACTTTAATCTAATTACCAAACCTTATTAAGCTAACTACTAATGAACATCTTAAAGTTTGTGTGATAGTTTTATTTTTAGATTGATTTTAAATAAAATTAATAAAATCGATCTCTTATTAAAATGGAATTCTTATAAGTTATTAATCTGAATGACTCATTACAACTATAATTTTTGATAAATGACTAGAAATATGACCGAAAATATATTCGTTTAACAATAAAACGAAATAATTTACTTACGACTTTTTAAATGAATAGTTAAAAATTAAGTTGCTGCAAAACATAAACAAAAAATATTCGTCAGAGGTAATTCAATTTGCTTACTACAAAGATACCGTATGAATTATTTATAGCCTTTGTTTCTATGCACAGTAGTCTTATTTGATAAAAATAATATTATTTAGAAACATGAAGCTAAGTGATACTAATATTTCCATTAGTACTTGTCATTCTGCTTAATTTTGTTTGAAAACGAAGAAAAGGTTGTTAGACATAATTTCATTTAAAAAACATTTGAGAAATATAAAAATTAAAAGAATAAATAGAACATAAACGATTTTTCATATTAAATTGCTTTTGAGTATACCACAATACCCAAATGTTAATTTTAAAAGCATACAAATATTACTAATGTCGTTAATTCTACTTATTTTTTACAAGATAGTATTCAATCATCATAAAAGCATCTTGAAAACGTTGTCAAAAAGGCTATAAAATTAAAAAGTGAGATAACTAAAAAAAATATTGAACTATCTTGTAGAACTATTTTGTAAATTTGAAGCAAGCCTGATAAAATATGTATTATGTGTAGGATTTTGATAATATGTAGTTTAGTAAAGTTTAAGAAAGTATAAGTTTTAGAAACTTTTTTAAATACATCAATATTTTTCCAGTATGTTCATCAAAGTTAAACCGATTTTCTAAAGTCGAAAGATATGGTTAAGACAAAAATTTATGTACAAAGTTTTTTGATAAATTTCTTAGAAGCAAGTTGTATAATATGCTGTTTTTCGGATATATAAAAGTATATGTTTTAAAAGTAAATTTTGTAAATTACAAAAAAGCTTGGAGAATACGATCGAAAAAAGTTAAAAGTTCTAATAAAGTCATGTTTTATGTAGGAAATTTTAAAAATATAATAACAATTTTATAACTTGCTAAATAATGCTGAATTTATTCAATTTTTGAATATATTTTTTCATTTTACGTAAAAATTAAAAGATTAAAAAATAAATTTGGAAACTCAAAACAAATTTTCTTTGGCGGCCTTCTTTTGTATAATCCACTAACAATAGTAAACATTTAGCGACCGACCGCGTGTCTGGTGAGAGTTCCAGCTACTTGAGGTAATTTCAAATTTCACATTTTCTACTTTTTTTTCAGCGTGTAGCAACAATTCTACTTTAAGGTAATTCAATTTTTAGTTTTTATTAGATATTAAAATTAATTCTTTCTTATGTGAGTTTCAGGTTTAAATAGATTCAAAAACATTTTTTTTGCTAAAACGTTTTACTATAATTTTTTTTATAGCTTATTTTTTTAAGTGAAGCTGTTAAAAAATGTTTAAAAAGCTTAAAAGATAAATATGAAGTAATTGGTATTTCAAATTCTAATCTCAAATAAATATCAACAGCTTTGTAGGTTATTATTTAAAAGTGTACTTGAGTAAATTGATTAAGTTGCTTTGAGTACTTTACCTTGTAGCTAAACCAACTCTTTTATTTATAAACAAAAATATTTACTTTTATTTATCCTAAGTAATAATAAGACATTTTTTTTAAAGAAATGTATTATTTTTATTTACTTTCTAGATTACTTCTTGATTTAGAATAGTTTTGTTGGTTTATTTTGAATCTTAAAATTGTAACTTTAATGATTTAATTGAATAGATTAGTTAAAGGAAAGGATAATTGAACTTGGAATATTCTATTTGAAGGTTTAAAAACACCCAATAATAGCAGTATAATTTTGCTGGTCATAATTTCTTATTTGGTCTTTAAGATTAAAGAAAAATGATTATCTCAAAAAAGAACAGTTTGTTATAAATATTTTTCAAATAACGTTAATATCGATTATTGATTTGTAACTTGATGTTTATCTTAATTTTTTTTCTCTGGTACAAACTTGATGAAAAATACTTCTGACTTTTATTCATTATTCTTTAAATTCAATTTATTTGTGTCAATTTATAACCTCAAAGTTGTTTTTTTCAAACTATCTAATTATTGAAATGTTATTTATAGGTATTAAAGAGAAAATTAAGCAATTATAAATTCATTTTTAATCATGTGCTTTAAAAATATTCAAGTTTAGTGGATTAGCTTGAAAGGTTAATATAAATAGCTTGAAAGCTTTTTTACATTATCTTGATTAGAATTTACTTTTATAGATTGCTAAGTAGGTGGGTATAAGTTTTTTTGCTAGCTTGAAACAACTGTTGAAAAATGTCTCGAATAACTACAAGATTTTGTGCTAAAACTGCATCTTGTAATCTTCAAATACAATCTCCAAATACTTCATCATCTGATAGTAAGCAAGTTTTCAAGATTATTGATTGATTAAAAAGATTTTTATTAGCTTGACAATTTTTCTATTTCTAGCAAATGTTTATTTAAATCGTGATCGTATCAAAAATAGATGGTGGAATCCCAAAATGACATCAACAGTCTTACAAAATCGTTTCAATGATTTTTATGTCTTATTGATGAAGTTAGTTGAAGCAAAAATGCTATTTTAGTAAAATATTCAGCTATTAAAAGATGTTTTCACTCTAATGTTTTTTTACAGAAATTTTGAAGATGATTTGTTTTTTATTGGGATTTCAGTTTATGCTATTTGGGCAATCTATTTTATTTCAATTTCACAACAAATAAATGATTTCAAGAGTTGGCTACCATATGCTTTATGGAGTTTAATGCTTGTGTTCGTTTTTGCCGTCATATATTTTATTAAAAGGTTTCTATGACTTCTATAAAATTAATCATTTATTACTTTCATAAATCATTCCGTTCACCAATTGTCTAAAATAAATTATCTTTTAATCAAACCTTTTCCATACTTTTAATGTTTACTTAAAGTATTTGTTTGACTTCATTAATAAATCTTATTTGTAGAAAATGGTCAAAAAGAAGAACAGTTCATTGGATTGTGACATGGACTTTTGTTACTTCTTACTTACTAACAGCTTTTATATCTGTATCTTTAGTAGATTCCACACTAACCACCACTGGCTCATTTGTATTTCTATCTCAACTTATTTTGCTTATTTATTTGCTTGTATCTTACAAACCATTATTTTCACTGATTTTTGGATCTTTCTTATCTATTATTTATGAGGTAAATTCAAATGAAACTTTAAAAGCTTTTTGCTTCATCAATTTTTCTCTTTTTTTTTTTGCAGATTCTTTTTCACACATTTCATACAAATTTCTCACCTACAACAACACAAGTTATTTATCGAATTTTATTCCATGTAATTGTCCATATCATTGGAATAAGTTTGATGCTTCGAATAAGCAGCTTAAATTATTCAATATTTTGGGAGGTTACTGATTTTCAATTGCATTAGGTTTTTTAAAACTACTTTATCTTAAACTTTTAACTTCCTTCCTTTTCTTACTTAATCTGTTTTCAACTTATTTTAGTTTATAAGAGAAAAGGAACGTCATGTTTGTTCCTATTTGAACCTTTAACAAACTGAGTCTTCCTGAAAACATCAGAAAGTCTTGTGTTCAGTTCCTCGTGTGGCAGTGCTACGAAGAATTTCAAAAATTTCAACCAAAAACTTCTGTCGTAAAACCTTAATTGAAATGTTTAAGCTAGTAATAGAAATTTTAGTTTGAAACTAAACACAATCCAATTTAACAAAAGACCATTTTAATCAGCTTAAAACTTTCTGATACTAAACTTTTTTTTCAAATAAAATATGTTTGCTTTCACCGATTGAAATCAATGACAAACACCAACAAGAAAAAAGACCATTTTCGTATCACTTTTATTGATTTTCACATAATATTATCTGTCTTTGTATCATTACCACCAAATTCAATTGTTTTCAAGTAAATATTTAACAAATTTCATTTTTTAAAACTCTTTAAGTAAATTTTTGGTTTTCTTCAGTTGAAATTTCTAAAACCCTTCTGACTTTCATTAAAAGCCGACGTCACAAAATCAAATTACTTTTTCTAAGTGAATTAGATGTAACCGGCAGAAAAACTCACTCTATCATCTTCTACTCAGATATGTCATGTGATACAAACGTCAGAGGCGAGAGAACGCGAGATATCGTTTAAAGATTTGATGATTAAATCAGTGATGCCTCTATCAATTGCTGATGAGATATTTAATTGTGATAAAAACACTCCAGTAGCGAATGCCTTTAACACTGGTGAAGAAGTGAACAGATTATTTCGAGATTTCATCATGCAAAAGTGAGTTGATAACAAACTTTCTCATCTCAGATATCATCTTACTTATCTCATCTAATCTTCAAATAAACTCTCCTAAAATATCCTCTCAGTAGATAAGAGTTTCTCACCATCTTTTTTAATCTAATTTTTTTCCCACCAAAAAAACTTGATTTGAAATTCGAATTTTTTCATTTTGATTTATTCTAATTTAATTATTAATTATTTCACTTGCTTGCGTCTTACTCATGAAAATCTTTTCAATTCTTTTTTTTACTTTTTATTTTCCAAAATCAAATCGATTTTTCGGTAAATAAATCGCTTGCGAAATACACTTTTGTAACACGTCAATATGTGATGACGTAATCACTTCCATATCGCGCTTTTCAATTGTAACTTGAACAAACCAGCTTTGAAATGCAAACTTTGTTTTATTCAGAATGGACCAGGTCTCTATTTTATACGCTGATATTGTTGGGTTTACACAAATGAGTGCAAACAAGACTGCAGCTGAGTTAGTTGGTTTATTAAATGACCTTTTTGGACGATTTGATCATTTGTGTGAAGTCACTGGTTGCGAGAAGATATCGACGCTTGGTAACTGATGTCAATTGCTGTTTGAATAATCGTCGATAATCTATTTAATCGATTTGTGTAATAACTACTTGATGATGATGTTGTTGTTGTTGTTTTAGGTGATTGTTATTACTGTGTTGCTGGTTGCCCACAACCAAGACCAGATCACGCCATTTGTTGTGTGGAAATGGGTTTAGGTTAATTAATTGATTTTTTTTCCAGCTTTTTTACTCACATGTTTCGATCTTTCCAAACTTTTTCTTCTATTCGCTTCTTTTTTTATCATTTTAAATTAAAGAATAGACAGTTAAATGTACATTAGTAATAAAACCACTTGAAATTAACGATTAACCTCAAAACAAATTAGTTTAAAGTCGATAAAATAAGATTTCAGTTTTAATAAACTCACCAATTTTCAAGGTATGATTGACGCTATTAAACAATTTTGTCACCATAACAACATCAACGTCGATATGAGGGTCGGGGTCCACACTGGTCGGGTCATGTGTGGCATCATTGGTACTAGGAGATATAAAGTAAGTTGTATAAAAATTTCTTTAAGAAAGTAGAAGATGTAGTTTTCAATCGATAAATGCTCGCTGACTTTTCTTTCCATTTCTGTTCTTTTAACAACAAATTCTGCTTTTTATTGAAGACAAAACCGTTGTTGTTGTTACTGATGTTGTTGTTACTATTGTTGTTGTTTTACGTCTTTTTATCAAATTTACGTTTTAAATTGATGACTAAAAATGAAAAAATGTTGTAGAAATGAGCAACAAAGCAATCAAATTGTTGTTTTTTACCATTAAACCACTTTTATTGACAAAAAAGAGCTTTGAAATGAGTGTAATTAGGAACATTTTACTTGAAGGTGTTGTCATATGTGGTTCTGACGCTACTTCCTTTTTCAAATTGTTTTTTTATTTCTAACTTAATATACTTGAGGCTCTGCTGTCATCTAACGGATGAAATTAAAAAAAACTTTTCTGTTAGTTTGATGTCTTTTCTAATGATGTATCACTCGCAAATGGGATGGAACAATATGGACTACCTGGTCGTATTCATATCACTCAATCTACTTTGAACTGTTTACAAAATCAATATGAAGTTGAAGATAGCTGCTTAGAAAGCCGTTCAGAGTCTTTTAAAAGTCAGTTTCTCAGCTTTAATATTTAACATCAATAATTAAGAAGCTTCAAATGAATTCCAAACTTTTAAATAATTGATAAGTTACCAGGTGCAACTCGCCTCGTTGCTATGACAACAAAGCTGGTCGTTTCAATTCATGACCACCAATTTCATATTTAGGTAAAGCCGGAAAAACGTATTTTATTGTCGCCCGTAAAACTTCCTTATCGCAAAAAGCGTTTCCGATGACGTCACCACCAGATGCTAATGGAAGTTCTGGTCATGTGACTTGGCAACCAGCAACTGTGAGTTTTTAAAGGTCATCTTGATTGTCATTGTTGTGACGTCATATGCATCCTTTTAAATAATCTTTAAATCTGAGTGAGATGATGACGTAGTTGATTGTTAAATTTCTAATATAAAGATGTCGTGACGTCATCGCTTAGAAACGAAACTTCTTTTATAATCAGATTTTTGCAATTTAAATCTTATGATAAATTTCTAATTGAATGGTTGCTAGGCTGGTTGTTAAGTGGTTGCTAGGCTGGTTGTTAAGTGGTTGCTAGGCTGGTTGTTAAGTGGTTGCTAAGCTGCTTTGTTAAGTGGTTGCTAGGCTGGTTGTTAAGTGGTTGCTGACTTGTTAAACTAATAACAGGAAAATAAGGAATTGGAAAGTCTACTTCGGTCAGGTGATCAGGTAAATCAAATTTTACATTTTTCATCTTTAATCTAACTCCAATCACTGTTCGAACACCTTGTGACGTCATAACAACGCGTGTGTGTTAAGCATGACGTCATGTGCTTGCTTTAATGTTGCATGTCGTCATCAGCACGTTGCTAAGCAACTTATCAGTAGAAATTTTGTTTTCAGCAATTAGATAAAGAAGTGAAAAATGAAGCAAGTAAACCAAAACAGGTGACTTAAATCGCGCGTCCATGACGTCATAATTGATTTGTGAAATTTAGGACCAGTTAATGGAGTATTTTGGACAATTTGAAAGCCCAATGACTCAAAGTGGTCAGCAAATAAAAGCACAAGATGACCAGGAAGAAAAATTATTTAGAAGTTTCGTTGGAAACCCGTAAGTTGGCGGTCAGTGGTTAAAACTCCGATGACGTCATCATCGCTTCTTGCAGACTTTTCCAACAATCATTTGAAAGTTCTAAAATTGATCATCTAAGGATGAAGTTTAATGATGAAGATCTTGAAAAACAATTTCAAGCTCAAAATAACGTCATCAGTGATGACGTCACTGATTTTGTTCGAATTAATCGGTTTCATCAAGTTCAGGTAATTTACATATTTGAAGTTGTGAGTTAGTTGATGACGTCATCATTTTATAGGATGTAGTGACGTCATTGGTGGTAAATATTCTCCTTTTTATCGCATCTCTTTTGAGTTTACAAAATGAAGAAAACGACAAAAATGATTGGATAGCTGCCTTCCTAATTTGCATAATCTTCTTGGTTGGTTCTTCGTGATCTTCTTCACTTCCTGATCTTTAACAGTTTCTGATCTTCATCACTTCCTGATCTTCATCACTTCCTGATCTTCTTTACTCCTTGATCTTCATCACTTCCTGATCCTCATCACTTCCTGTTCCTCATCACTTCTTCATCTTCTTCACTTCCTGATCCTCATCACTTCCTGTTCCTCATCACTTCCTGATCTTCTTCACTTCCTGATCCTGATCCTCATCATTTTTCAGATCCTTTCCACGGCGATCTTTCTTTTTCTTTACTGTTTCAAAAATCCTCCAAAAATTCTTCTCAATATTTGGAACCCAATTATCAGGTAAAGTCCACAAAAGTGCCCCACATTGACTCACAACACCCCGATCTCCTCAGATGTATGATCACTGCCTTTTTCTTCATCTCACCTCTCATCCACGTCATCACTTACGTCATCATGACAACAACAGCACCTCTTTGTTCCAACTACGTCACCATCTTAATCTTAATCCTACTTTCTTCTCTCATCTTCACATCTTTCAACTTCTGGATCAGGTCAGTAACTACTTCATGTGCTGATGACGTCATCAACGCGATGTGTAGGGTGGTAATCGAAGTGGTGGTGATGGCGGTTGGTTTACTGATCGCGTATTTGTATCGACCAAATTCTTTCTGCTCAGCGGCTTCCAGCGGAGCTTTTGAGTTAATTATCAGTATGATGATGACGTCACTGTTCGTTGTCGCCATTTCACGCCGCTTAGCTGTAAGTGATCGTAGCGATTATGACGTCATCAGTAGCAGTCGTGTTTTAGTTGAAAGAGTTGTTGTGGTTCTGGAACGCGGAATCAGCCGAGCGGAACGAAGTAAATATGAAGACAGAGAAGCGTCGTGTCGAAGCCTTGCTCGAAAATTTCATCCCGCCTCATGTTAGAGATCATATGAAGGTGATGACGTCATCGTTACTTTATTTTAAATCTTGCGCTTGATGGTTCCGATTGTGTCTGTTTCTATCATCGAAATGAAATTGTGAATTTTTCTGACTCAGCTTTTTATGATGATTCTAAAAACAATCACCAATAAATCCACCAAATATTTATAAAAACAAATTAAGTAAGAAAGTTACAAAATATAAAAGTGCCACAAAATATAAAAGTGCCACAAATTAAAAACTTTTAACAAATCGAACGGTATATATATGATGTAATTTTTAAAGTTACACAAAATAGGAACAGAATCTGCTGTTGTCACGTGACTAGACTCATTTACATAAACGCTTCTCACGTACAATGACATCATCACTGCCTACGTCAGATGTTTTATTTGTGACAATTTTCTTTTTAGGATCAAAATGTCTATTCAAAGACACATAAAAATGTCGGAGTTATTTTCGGATCAATAGTTAATTTCAATGAGTTATATGATGAAGATTTCGAAGGCGGAATAGAATTCATTCGAATCCTTAGTGAACTGATTAGTGAGTTGAAGGAATCTTTGTTGACCTATAGAAACCCCTGATTGCTAGTAATGACCTTAAGTGACCTTTGAACTGTTTTAAGGTGACGTCGATGATTTGCTTGAACAGAAGAAATTTGAAGACATCGTCAAAATCAAAACAATTGGAACTACGATGATGTTGGCATCAGGTGCGCTGATGACGTCATCTACTCAGTGACGTCATTATCTTTCATTTCAGGTTTAAATATTTGTGATGAAGTGAACGAAAAGGACACAGGACGTAGCCATCTTTGTCAGTTGATGAATTTCTGTGTTGAAATGCAGGTAAGTGAGATGATAGTGATGACGTCATCACCTTTCATACTCTGACGTCATCACCTTACATACTGTGACGTCATCAACAGAACGCTGTGGACAATTTCAATAAAGATTTGTTGAATTTCCAATTGGTTTTGAGGATTGGGTTTAATCATGGTGAGGTTACTGCCGGTGTTATTGGAACTACAAAAAGACTTTATGATATTTGGGGTGATACTGTAAATACTGCCAGCAGAATGGACTCCACGGGAGTTCCCGGTCGTATACAGGTGACGTAATTGGCTACTTATGACGTCATTATCACTTAAATCGTTCTTACAGGTGTCTGAAGAAAGTAAAAAGATTTTGGAAAATGATTATAACTTTCAACATATCGGAGAAAAGTTTGTGAAAGGTAAGTGATGACGTCACATGTATGGTGATGACGTCACATGTTTGTTGATGACGTCATATGTTTGTTGATGACGTCATGTATTTGATTGCAGGTAAAGGACGAATGGAAACTTATTTATTAGTGAGAGATGATGAAGAAAGTCGAGTTATTATTCCAAACCCTCGTGCAAATTATGAACCTTTTTAATGACGTCATTATCCTTTTCATGACGTCATTATCCTTTTGATGACGTCATTATCCTTTTGATGACTTCATTCCTCGATTAGGAAATTCGACGAATGAAAGGAAATTATTTTTTCAGTTTATCAAATATTCTCTACCGTCCGTCCGTTCATTTATTTATTGGTTCGTGACGTCATCATTTACAACGTACAGGTACAATGTAAATACAAAGAAGTGACGTCATAACCGACTCCATAAAAATGGGCAATTACACTGATGAGATATTTGCACTGATGACGTCATTAGTTGTTGTTTTATCGTGACGTCATTCATTCCTGTTTGCTGACGTCATTAATCACGTTTTTTCTTGAATTTTTTAAATCAGATTTTGATTTTTTGTGTTACTAATGAAATGTGAATAAAATTTTTTGTAGAAATCAAAGATTAAAAAGAAAAGATTTATTGTTTCTTTCATCTTTTTAGCTAAAAAAGTCCTTATAGATCACAGCTGACTCAAAAAAATAAAACTTTAGGTTGAAGTGATTCAAATTTGGCATTTAATAAAAAATCAATTTTTATCGATTAAACTTTGAAAAGTTAAACAAAAAGTAATTTATTTTGAATCCTGAGTATTTCATGTTAATGATCTAACCCACAAACAAAAGACTTTCAACAAAGTTACAGGTATATAAAAAATTTAATTAGTGACTGCATCATTGATTTTAATTGTATTTAGTGGTTGCTACCTCCTACTAAATTAAAAACACGAGATCTGCTATAGCCACATGACTATACTTATCTACGTAAATGCTTCTCGCGTACACTGACATCATCACTGCTTACGTCAGAGTTTTTATCTTTATGAAGTTTTGTTTGGAACAAATTTGTTGTCTTTAACATCGAAATATTTAGTGAAAGAACGCATTGAAAATTAGTATTTTTGTAATTTAAAGTCTTCATAAGCCACCTATCTTCAGTAACATCAATTGCATTCAGTTGTATTTCAAGTGATTCTAAAATGTTTTTATTACAAATAAAACTGATGAAAATATTGACATTGATATAGTTTTCTTCAATACAAAAATGACGTCATACTCGCATGACGTCAAGCTCTTACATTACACAATTTCAGTTATCGCTTTCGCTAGAAGGCGCTGTACGACTGTCAAATCTTTGACCGTAATACTTTTTAGGAAACCTTTGGTATGTGCTTGATTGCTCGGCCGAATCAGAGTCACTAGAATCGGAGGAGCTTTCAATTCGATCCTGAATAACTCTGCCATTTTGTGATTCAACATCACTAACATCAACTTCGACAACTTCATATTCATCACTGTCATAATCTTGTCCTTCTTCATATTCAATGACTTCCTCATCACTAGTTGGATGAGGGTTACTCTCAGAAACACGAGAATACCGCGGTGTGTTTGTGTTCCGTGATGCTACTGAACGAGATGGCAGCTCAATTGATGAGCGAAAGAAGTGTGGACGTGATGTCAGGACATTTCTTGGACTTTGTGGCTCATATCGCGGACCAGTATTTGAGCTTTTTTGTAGGTTATATCTTGGACTTTGTGGCTCATATTGTGGACCAGTATTTGGGCTTTTTTGCAGGTTATATCTTGGACTTTGTGGCTCATATTGTGGACTGGTATTTGGGCTTTTTTGAAACTTATATCTTGGACTTTGTGGTTCATATTGTGGACCAGTATTTGGGATTTTTTGAAACTTATATCTTGGACTTTGTGGTTCATATTGTGGACCAGTATTTGGGTTTTTTTGCATCATATATCGTGGACTTTGTGGTTCATATTGTGGACCAGTATTTGGGCTTTCTTGCATCATATATCTTGGACTTTGTGGTTCATATTGTGGACTGGTATTTGGGCTTTTTTGCAGGTTATATCTTGGACTTTGTGGCTCATATTGTGGACTGGTATTTGGGCTTTTTTGAAACTTATATCTTGGACTTTGTGGTTCATATTGTGGACCAGTATTTGGGCTTTTTTGCATCATATATCTTGGACTTTGTGGTTCATATTGTGGACCAGTATTTGGGCTTTTTTGCATCATATATCTTGGACTTTGTGGTTCATATTGTGGACCAGTATTTGGGCTTTTTTGCATCATATATCTTGGACTTTGTGGTTCATATTGTGGACCAGTATTTGGGCTTTCTTGCAGCTTATATCTTGGACTTTGTGGTTCATATCGCGGACCAGTGTTTGGGCTTTTTTGTAGGTTATACATTGGACTTTGCGGTCCATATTGTGGACTAGTATTTAAGTTTATTTGTTCATCATTAAAACCTCTATTATAATTTTTTGGCATTTTCAGATTTGGTAAGTTTGCTTTATTTCTCCAATTCTGTAAAACACAATTGAACTTTGGTAAGAGCCGTATAGATTTCAAAAAGAAGCCAAAAAATTCAGCTTAGCCTTAGTTAAATAAATACTTCGAAAGCATTTGTTAAATTTTTTAAATAAAAGTTTTGTTTTTATCTTTAAATTAATCTTTCACTATTTTAGTTTTTAGATTGAATTAAAAAAAGTTTAAAAATTTAAAAAAATCTATAAAATATAATTTCAGCAAAGATAATGTTGAAAATAGTAAATAAATAAGAATGGAGTTATCACGTGAGTTGAAAACCAAAAGTAATTTCACTTTAAATAACTCAAGAACTAAAAAAAGTTGCAAAATTTTGATTCTCAAAAATACTGATTTTTAAGGAATTATTTTCAAAGAAGCAAGATACTTGTGTGTCTGATTGAGGAGTGAAGTTTCTTCCCTGAGTTTGATAATCTTCATCAGTTGAACTCTATGAGATTAATCAATTATAAAAAAGAAGATTCTATTTTATTAACAAACTTTATTTGATTCATCAGAATCAGACTTTTCTTCATCTTCATCTTCTGAGGTTTCATCAGCATTTGAAGGAGCCTATAGCGGGATCAATGACGTCACAATCATCTACTACATCTTCATACTTACATTAAACATATAAGAAGGTAAAGGACACTGATACGTTTTCTCCTCTTCTGAACTTCTCGATTCAGTAGCCTACAAATGATGTATGACGTCACGATCGCGATTACTACCTCAAGAAGTTACCTGATTAACATTTGAGTCTTGAGAAATACTTCTCGATGTAATTCTAGCTGTTGTTGATGGAACAGACTGAAACTAACCAATCAAAAATCAACAAAAGTTTCCTTTCATCAATCACAAACTGACCTGTGCTTTCAAACTAAGAGGAGTAGTTGGAGGTTGATCTTCTGAACTTGTTTGTTCTTGGATGGTGGAGTCCGGTGAATAAAGATCCAAGCAAGACTTTCTTTTCACCTACATCATAAACATCCAATCATCTCAAATCAAATTTGATTTCAAAATTTACTTCTTTTAATTTTGGTCGATTTTTGACATTTTTTATTGAATCCAATAAATTTCCTCTCAAATCAACCGGATCTTTGCTTCGAGTCTTCTATCATTCAAATCAGTGATGACGTCATCACTTCTAAGACACTTACCTCGTCGACTCGGTTCTCATATGTTCTTGTAGCTGCTTTGACATCCTTATAAGCAGGGATAAAAGACTTTCGTGTCTTATCTTGATCTTCACCGAGATACCAATGCAAACAAGACTTCCTCTTCACCTGATTCAAATAATTTCTTCCTTTTGGTGGATTACGAATTGAATTCATCAACTGATCTCTTAAGTTACCCTTTGGCTGATAAAATACAGTCAGAAACGCGATTACTCGATTGATGACGTCACCAGTGGTTGCTGCTTCTTCGGTTTTGGCTCCAATTCGCTTTGCACCGGTGGCGGCGGTGGCGGCGGTGGCGGCGGTGGCGGTGGGGGAGGAGGAGGAGGAGGGACGGGAACTCCCCGACTATTTTCTTTTATTGCCGCCTCTTCGGCCATTTTTGCTGCAAACCATTTTTGTAGCAACTCGACTTCATGAGGTTTGATGTCACCCAGAACCTCCTGAAACAACATCTTCATGTGCTTGATGACGTCATAATGACGTCTACTCACTCTAACGTCGATTTCTGGCTTCTTTGGTTCCTTTTTATGATTTCGATCTGAACTTTTTTGTCTTCTGAAACCGGGATGGTGATGATGATGGTGATGATGATGATGATTCTGTAATGACGCAATCAACTTTGTGATTTCAATGACGTCATCGTACCTGGTGATTTGTAGATCGTGTGCGTTGTTCCATGACACGACGTTTTCTGACGTCATCCATATTTTTGGTGAGACAATTTGCAGCACTCATTCGAAAACCTGGATTTGAAAATTGATATCCAAAACGAATAATTGATCTGCAATGATTATAACGTCATCACTAACAAGTGACGTCATCACTAACATGTGAGGTCATCACTAACACGTGACGTCATCATTAATACGTGACGTCATGTTTAATATGTGACGACATCACTAACACGTGACATCATCACTAACAAGTAACGCCATCACTAACACGTGACGTCATCAATAACACTTGACGCCATCACTAACACGTGACATTATCACTAACACGTGACTTCATCAATAACACGTGACGTCATCACTAACACGTGACTTCATCATTAATACGTGACGTCATGTTTAATATGTGACGACATCACTAACACGTGACGTTATCACTAATAAGTGACGTCATCATTAACATATGACGTCATCACTTACCGGTTATCTTTGAGCAATTTGACAAATTCTGCTTCAACACGAGCTCCAAATAAATGTCTTTGATTATCGATTCGTATTTCTTGTAAAGATTTGCATCTTCTTGCACTTCTCATAATCCTCAAAGCTCCCTCTCCTGTATGACATCATCAAAAAAATTGTAATAAATATGATGTCATCACCTGTTATATAATTTGACTCGAGATTGAGTTTGTGAAGATTCTGATTCCGCGATAGCATCCTCGCCATGCAACGCGCGACTTGATCAGGTAAGTTTGTATTTGACAACATCAATGACGTCACATGTGTGTTAGTTTCCATGGCAGCAGCCATTTCTTCAAATAAGTAAACAGGGACGCCTTGAACATTATTCAAATTCACCTGAAAACGTAAAAGCGTTGAAACGTCATTATTAGCTAACAGTGACGTCATTACCTCAGTTAAAGACGGATCATTATTCCAAATACGTGTAATGACGTCATCTACGATTTGTGCACTTGCTGATAAATCGCTGATGACGTCATAGCGTCCAGTTCGCGCGTTAAACTGCGGTTTTCCTTGACGCTCAGCTCGTTCTTGCTTGAATTTTTGTCGAAGCCGATCGCGGTGTTCGTCGTCATCACTATAATCCGATTCAGATGATGATGATGATGTCATCACTGCGTCATTATTACGACATGGTATCGGGTTTTCTATATCTTTAGCGCCGCTAGTGACATGTTTCAGATCAATTCCTGACAACACATCTGCCATCGACGAGGGCTCCTTCGTCTTCACCTGGAATGACGTCATTAATAGTGCGATGACGTCACAAACGCGAGAATAAACTTTTTTGAGTCGTGAACGAAGATTTGAAACTTCTTCTGTGATCAGATTTCGATTGACGTTGAAGTCTTCGCTTCTATCTTCTTTCGCGATCTTTACGCTCCTTCTTCTACCTCCGGGGAACATCAAAGAGCTGTTCTTGCGTCCGGAGCAGTATCTTCGGACTCCTCCACTGTTCATCCGATTTCTTCGTCTTCTGAAGATTAAGGAATTAATCAGAAGATCAGGAAAATTTGAAAATTAAAGATTTAGAAGATGTAAGGATCAGAGACAACGGAAGATGCGATTGTCTGCATCTGCTGCAAATATCTGACTCCTTCACCACAAAGCCACCAAGTGTAAGAAGTAATAGAAGTCCTCTTCACTTGATAGAAGACTTTTCGCTACTAGACTGATTCAACTGATTCTTAATTTCTACATTTGAAGAATCCTTCAAAGAATCCATTTAGAGTCAATCACTACTTCTTGGATCATCTAAAAGTTATCTAAGATCTTTGATCTCTCGGAAGATTTACATGAAATTGAGGTCATCACAAAACAATCACTCAACCAAAACATGATGACGTCACTCACTTAGTTTTGTGATTTGCAGCTTTTGCGATCTCTGACGTCATCTTCTCTGCATCATCGATACTTGGTTGTCGATCAATCTTTCGATCTTGTACACTTCGAAGATGTGGCTTTGAAAAGCTGTTTTCTACCTCAGCTGACGTCATAAGACTTTTAATGACGTAATAAAACGCGAGAAGAAATCTCACTTTTGTTGATGTTCTCATATCGAGTAGTTGGCTTCAACGAGTATCTTAAAACTTCTTCATGATCAGATCCTTCTTTCTCGTTTTTGTTCTGAAATTCAATTTGTTCAAAATCTACTTCTAGTTTTTATTTGGGCCAACTTGTTCAGCGAACATTTTATCCTCATCTTGTTCATCGATGGAGTAGCTGAGAGTTGGATGGAAGTTAGTTTCTCGACGATAAACATCGTGTTGTTTCCCGAACAAATCTCTATCTATCTCATTCTGAAGATATAAAACAGACAAAGCTGTCAGCGATAAACTCAAAAGATTAGTTATCAGATTTCAAAACCAGAAACTTCCAGATATTTGATTGAAGATTTGATTTTTTATTTTTAAGTTTGATTCAAATGAAAAAAAAAAAGAAAATTATTAAAAAAAAACTTTTGAAACACTGCTGATTGTATAAAAACAAACCTCTAACTGCTCAAGCTCTTGTGCTGATAATCCTGAAAGTATTTGATCTTCATCAATATCTTCATAAAGATCATCATCTAACGAACAATCGTAAGATCTTGTTGTCATAACAATTTTCTATAAACTATCTGAGAGTAATACTGAGATAAAAAATTTATAAAATCAACTGAACAAAGTGAAGCTAGTTGACTGGCTACTAACTAAAAACTTCTTCAGACTAATCTATAAATAAGTTTTACGTCAAAGTATTTTGAAGCATCTGTCTTTTGCTACCGGCTGCTATTTGATTGGTGCTTCTACTACATACATAAGCACACGTTCAATTTGCTTGTGAGGTAATACAAGTCGACGCCTCGAAGTATGTGACGTCACATGTATGGGTTATAAGAAGCTTCTCCCTGGAGAGTGAGGATGATAATAGATCGAACTATTAAATGCATAACATGATAAACTCTTTATTTTAGTTTCTTTTAATTCCATGTTGTTTAGATAAAGCTTCGAATAAATAGATCTTTTTTGTTATATAATCTTTAAAAATAAACTATTTCGAGTTTTGTCGTTATTAGAAATTAAGTAAATTTGTTTCATTGTCAATTGTTTGATACATAAATCATAAATTGGTTGCTAGAAATATCTTTAAGACTCAAATGATTTCATAAAATTTGAAATCTGATCTGAAATCTTTAGACATGAACTCAAAAGTTGAAATTCTGTAAGTACACAACAAACTGTTTCTTAATTAATTAATTATATACAATCAAACTCTTCTTAAAGGCAACTTGTTTTTATCAGATTTGTTTCGTTGCATCGAAATATATTTGAAAGTATGTTTCGTACAAATTTTTTAAAACTTTGTTAAAATTACAAAATTATTTGATAATAATTTCTTAATGACGAACACCAAAAATTCAACGAGCAGCTAACTCGAAAATATGTAAAGTATTCTTTCAATTCAATTTAAAGAATAATTAAAGATTTATTAAAAGTTTAATTTTCCACCTTATTATGTAATATTCAAAATACCATTTTTAATTTGTTTTTAAGCAGCTACATATAGAGTTACTTATAGTTGACAGCCGTTAAAAAACTTTATCAAACTCAATTAAAACAACAAACATTTAAATCCTCCAATGGGCCAGTTTTAATTAACACCATTATTTTCAATGGTCAATCAATTCTAGATAGTACACTTAGAAGGGCAATATTGTTTACATCTCATCTGATGACGTCACACATTTATACTTTTTCGACTCTATTGCTAATTTGTTTTCTAAAAATTTAATTAATCCTTTCATAGTAATTACAAAAACTGTTATGTTGTTGGGACTATAAGTAAAACTGAAAAGAGTTTATCACTTTATACACCGCTATCTACGTAGGTGATTACGTCATTACAATTTATCGATTACTGACATCGTGACGTAATCTGTTATATGTGTTTTTCAGCAACACTTTCGCGTATGGAGGTGATTTTAAAGTTTTGATTTGAATTTGATATTCAGCATTCAAGTATTTTAATGTCTCTCAGTATTAACTTAAATTTCATTTTTTAATTTTAAAAACAAATGTAATTTTGAATATAAAGTTGATTTAAAATTAACAGGTAAATTTATATTATTTATTTATTACGATTATAAATAGATATAAACAAAACTGTTTTCTTTAAAGTAGCTTTTATAGTAAAAAATATCTCATTAATGCTTGAGCAGTGTAACAAACAAAACCTTAATGGTATTAATTAGAATATTTTCGATTAAATCATTTCATCGTGTTTACCTTATTTAAGAGAATATTTTGCTCTGAGGGAAATGCTCTCTACTGGATCTTTTGCTTCCATACAACTGGACGTCTTCTTACCACCCTCAACCACCAAGTACCAACCACCAAGTACCAGATTTATCCGTGAGATAAGTAAAACTTTGGTCTAAAATTGTTGACCAATAAGTTTTTCAAAATCGCGGTTGTATGCCAGCTTCTTATCATATTTTGTTTTCAAACTAGCATTACTGGTCTGCAAATCAAGTCTCATATCACACCGTCGGATATAAAAAATAATCTTTTATTTATTTTTACATCAGCAAATTTGTAAGTAAAAAGTTTGATCTTACTAAAAATTTTTATACGTTCAAATAATTTAGATCTAATTGCAATTAGTGAAAAGTTTAAATAATAATTATTTGATTTGATTCAAATAAAAAACTACAGTTGAAAAATTGTTCACAATTATCATTCAATAATTTATTCATTGAATAACCAGCTTTTTTCCGATAAAATTAATAATAACAATTTTTTGAAAAATGTGCACAAAAGAATTTACTAAAAGCTCTACGTTTAGAGTTTGACGTCATCAAAGTTTCGAAAAGTCCCTTAAACAGTTCGGTGGCTGGTTGAGAAGTAAAAATCTATTTGTTTTCAAAAAGATAATAATAACATAATTTCTGTTTACTTTTCATAAACTCATTTGCTTTGTACTAATTAAAAAGAGTTAAATTGAAAATTTGATTTTTGTAAATGTTTTAATTTTTTTTTCTAGTTTCAAATTGATTAATAGATTACACATTTAAATAAATCTTTGTTTTTTAATCTTTATAATTTCTAATTTTTTATAAAAATGATACTATTTTTTTCTTAATAACTTTTATGGAGGATTAAAATAGAAATTTATGAATAAAAATTTATATGTGTTTATAAATGAAATATTTATTTTAATAGTTAATTTTAAGTTAACAATTTTTATTTAAACTTTTTAATGTAGTATCATATTTTCATAAATTTTTAATTTCTTTATTTAAAATGTTTTTAAATGATATTAAATTGTCTCAAGATTTAGTTAATTATACTTTTCTAATCAATTATTGTTTTTTATAATTTTATTATCAGGTTTTATCATCTAGTTTTTAATTATTATTTTTATAATTTTTTTGCCAAGTTTATTTTCTTTGTTCTAATTTAATTTTAAAATTAAAAAAATATTTGTTTGATAGATTCGTATTTCAATTTCTTGTCTAGATGCTAGTTTCTTTTTGTAATATACAGCTTTTTGATTGACTATGTCTTCTAATTGGAAAGGATTTACTGATGCTGAACTAAATAAAATTATAAATCAAAATCAAAAACCCAAAATTGTGAAGCCAGTTATAAAAAAAGTTAGTCTTCAAAAAAATAAACCAGCAAATCATAAACCTATAAAAAAGAAGGTGACAATTACTCCAACAGTAGAAGTCAAGAAAGAAATAACTCCTCCAGAAAAAGTTCAGATTGAAAAAGATGTTGAAGATGAAGTAAAATGTGGAGAAATTCAAAATCCAGTGAAAGATGATGATCAAAATGTTGATGTTATTACAGATGAGAATTTAATTCGGGAAAAAGATAAAAAAAAATTAGAAAATGTTCATAAACATCAAAAAGAAATGGAAGAAAAAAATAGACGCAAAAAAGAGATGCTCTCCCAAGAGATTGCTTCAAGGAAGAAAAAAGCTTTAGCAGAATCAAGTAAATTGAAAAGAGTTCAAACTGAACTTACAAAACTTGATCAACTTTTAAGTTTTGATGTTTCAATTCTTCGTGATAGAATTGATGAAGCTTGCATTGAATTTAATAATGCAAAAAAGAGATTTCAAAATGCTGAAACTGAATATATTGAGTCAAAAATTCATCTTCATCAAAAAACTGTTATGAAGGAAGATCTGACGGAACATCTCTATCATCTGATTGAAGCAAACGAAGAAAGAAAATCTAAGAAACTGGAAGAGTTGATGTTGGCACTAGATGTAGAAGAAAGTGATTTCCCAGAAGTTTCTGAAGATAAAGTTGAAAAAAAGGAAGAGAAAATAGAAATTGAAGAAAGTAATAAAATTGAAGATGAAAAGATAGATGTAGAAACAAATGTTACTGATGGAAAAACTCCAACAGAAAATCTACATGGCGCTGATACAAAATCAGAAAAAGAATAACATATCAACTAGATTATTTTATAAATTACAAAATTTATTTCTGATTAAGCTTTTATATTGAAACTTGAATAGTTATTTGGTACAAAATCAGTATTTTTATAAACAAAATGTTTAACTTTTTTCATATTACTAATAATCAAACATTTTTTTTCACTAACAACTTGCACTTAGCACAGAATTCGTTTTTGTATATCTTTAATCTACAAGAAACTATTTATAACCCCTTTCTACAACAACAACAACAAATTTGAAGCCATTTTAATTATGAAATTAACTTTTTATTTAAGTTTTTCAGGTGATAAACTCAAAAATGTGTGAAAGTAACGACCCATCTCTCTATACCATCAAAGCAATCGTGATCTTAGACAATGACGGTGACAGACTCTTTGCCAAGTATTATGATGATACCTACCCTTCGATTCGAGAACAAAAGCTCTTCGAGAAGAATGTGTTCGCAAAGACAAGCAAAGCAGATTCAGAGATCGCTCTGTTAGAAGGTCTTACTGTTGTTTACAAGGGTAATGTTGATCTCTTCTTTTATGTGATTGGAAGTTCAAGTGAAAACGAGTTGATGTTGACATCTGTTCTTACTTGTATGTATGATTCCATCAGTGGTTTGTTACGTAAGAACGTGGAAAAGCGATCTATGCTACGTCACATCGACAGCGTTTATCTAATCGTTGATGAAATGGTTGATGGAGGAGTAATTATGGAGGTTGATAGCAACACAGTTCTTGATCAGATTGTGATGAGAGGAGATGATCTTCCTCTTGCAGAACAAAGCATCTCACAAGTTATACAATCTGCCAAGTCTCAAATTTCCACTCAGATAAAATGGTCTTTACTTAAATAATCCCCAAATTTCTAAATTCTATCTATCGCCCTTGAACTTGTGAATAAAATCGATTTCCAACAAATCGCGCGTCATGACGTCATCGCAGTTATGTGCCACAGTTCTAGTTCTTTGCAACGATCGTAAGAGAAACGTTGAGGTAACTTGCTGACGTCATCACGTCTCACATCAAAGTTCAGTGACGTCATAGTTGT
Organism: Pegea sp. RAD2-039; assembly: GCA_034620365.1. NCBI lineage: Eukaryota > Metazoa > Chordata > Thaliacea > Salpida > Salpidae > Pegea > Pegea sp. RAD2-039. Next base: position 3,628,228 of record JAQGEQ010000071.1, read on the forward strand.
TCGTAGTACAAAAACGCGATCGCAGAAATGATCGAAAGCATCACAAGTGACTTCATAATTGTCGATGGTGAAATTAAATCGTTTTTCGATCGCAAAATGAAAAGTAATCGCGCCAGTGACGTCACAAACGCTACGCGCAATCGAAGCAATAGTTTCAAAAAGAGCATCCGTTAGTTTCTCGTCATAAATACAATCAGCTATGAAGACATGTGACGTCATCACGTCGATACGCGTGGCTGCGTTCGTATCCAGCCAATCAAGTTCATGTGTAACGATTTTACATTGATTTAGATGTTTGTTAGTGATGATATTGTGACGACAAAGTTCTAGAATTGATTCATCGCGGTCTGTACACGTCACACAAGCGGCGAATTGCGCAAGAACAATTGAAAGAAGTCCTGTGCCAGCTCCCAATTCCAAACAATGTTTCTGCGCCATCAAATCGCGATTTTCGATGACGTAATCACATAAAACCAGCGCCCCACGCCAAACTTGTAACCCAACTTGTTCCAGTTCAGTGCGCATGTGATGACGTAACACAATTACTTCGCGGCGTCCTGATTGTCGACGCACTTTTAGATCATCATCGTTGATTTCATCATCACTTGTGACGTCATCATCAGTTGTAAGAAATTCGAATCTAGAGCGCTGAAATTGCTGATTGGTTTCAGCAACTTTTTCTAAATGTACATCTGATAAAAATTCCATTTCACGGTTCACTGCACACAGCTAGAAGTTCTGAAAGATCGAAATTGAAGCTTTAGATGATTGAGACGCATTTTTGGTGTCGGGATAAAGATACGAGGTCTTAAAGAATGTATAAAAGTTAAAAAATTATCTATGATAGAAAGTTTAGGAGATGTTAGTACGATTTATATGCAACTAATCAGTAAAAATGTTCAGAAAGTTTATAAGGAAAATGCATAGCTAACGGTTGAGTGTAATTTCTACATTTCAAATAATTGTTTTTTCGCTGATTGAATCATTTGAACTATTCCCTGGTCAGTATATTCTACTTTTTTAGATGGAATCTGTTTAACAACATCTCTTGCAGAAAACTCCATAATAACTCCACCATCAATTAAAATATCAACAATTAACAAAATTGTATCAAAGTTGGATAAAAAAGATCTTTTTTCAACATTCTTATTCAAAACCATTTCTACAGACTTATACAGAGAGTTCAGTACATGTAATAGAACCAATTCATTTTCATTTGAGCTTCCTGTAACATAGAAGTATAAATCCACATTTTTTTTGTAAACTACAGTTAAATTATCCATCAACATAATTTCACTATCTTGTTTACAGGTTGCTTTAAAGAGCTTTTGCTCAAAAAGCTTTTGTTGTTCCAGCAAAAGACTATCATCATAATATTTGGCAAATAAACGTTTACCATTATTATCAAGAATGATTACATATTTAACTGATTGCAGAGTTGGTTCTCTATGGCTGCACATTTCAATCCAATAATATTTGAATCTATAAAAATAATTTTCAAATAAAAAAGTAAAAATATAATAAAGTTTTATATTTCCTTATTATTTTATTATTAATTAATTATTATTATTTTATTTAAAATCTTATAAAAAAAATTAAGATTTAAAAAAAAATAATAATTATTATCTAGTATATGTTACTAATACTATATGCTATTATATTATATTAAATACTTTAAAATTTATTTTTATAATAATCAAGTTATCTCAAATACTATCAAACAAAAGAAATTTTATTTAAGAAAAAACTTAAGCTGTTTATTGGTAACCAACAAAGATATCTCATAAAATAATTTCATAATTTAAGAAAAACTAGAAGCAAAAGTTTATAAAAGTCCAACTTTTAAAAGTACATAATAAATATAACTTTGTTAGTTATACTAAAACAGATTCAAGCAAAACAGAAACTTAACTAAAACAACGAAATATCAAATTTCAGTTTTAAATTTCAACATTAAATTTTAACCAATAAATCAATCTACAAAATTATTGACCATTCAAGAAAAAAGCTTTATGAAGATTTTAGAGTTTCAGAATAATTTATATTTCTACAATTAAATAGTTGAGTAGAAAACAAATCGTTTTACAATAAAATTAATTTTTGAAAAAAATTAGTTTACAACATTTTGTAACTAACAACAATTAATTAAAGAATGTAAATTCTAAAAATTTGGATTTACAAATCTAGTGATAAATATTAAAAAATTACATATATTATCAAACAGTTAGAAATATTCAAAATAATAAAAACAAATTCAACGGAATCAAATACTATTAAAATTCGAACAAATAAGGTTTTACTTAAGCAATTTGAAGCTCAGTATTCAGTTTTTCAAGGAAAACTTATCGAAATATTTATTTATTACAAAAGTCTTTTAATTTTATCGATGTATCAAAATTGTAGCTTTTACTGCCTAAATGGTAGATTTGGCTAAAAGCAGCCCCGGAAAATTGGGACGAACCAATATAAACCAAAGCTTGATAAAAAATTTGAATGTGTTAGAGTAGTCATGATCGACTATAAAATAAACATCTTCGAAAAGAGGTGTATATTCGAAATCAGAAGGAACAACCAATCAAGTACAAAGAATGAATGAAAAATCATCAAGTTTTTTTTTTAAATGAAAGTGGCAAATGACCATTGGTCCCACATCTTCTTTGTTCATACTCTCTCTACCCACAGTTGTAAACACCATCCTTCAGCTCAAGATATCAGTTGATAAAATCCCATTATCAATTCTCACAAGCGTCAAAAAGAAAATTTTTTCTATTACATTAAGTATGTTCTTCAACGCCCGGTCTATTACTTAAAAATTCTTCCAATTGAAAGCTCTCTTGTATTCTCAAGATTTCAAATTTATTTTTATTACTGAAACTTGATTGAAACCGTTATATCCTGATTATTTTCTAGTTGACGGTAATCTTTTTGTGTTCTGCGTCGTGACAGACTGTATGATAGAGGCGGTGGTATTTGTGTAATTTACAAAACATCGCTTGCACCCAAAATCTCCAGAGTTCAGATCAATATTATATCGGTATAGTTTACAAGAAATTTATTTCTAACTTCTACTTAGGAATATAAAATTCAGTCTAATCTTCACCAAGCAAGAAATCTTTTTCTTCATAAATCACAAATTTAAGGTTAGTAAATAAATTTTTGCTTGATTTTAACAGCCAGCTCGTGATGGAACCGGGAATTAAGCTGAATTGCTAAACAGTCAATTCAATAGCGTTTTTATAACCGATGATGGTAGTATTCCTACTCTCTCCTACATTCTCAAATGTCAAATATCTCTGAGATGACTAATCGTAGAATAAAGGTTTATTTAGTAACTAAGGCTACATATTTATTGAAATCATCAGTGTCTAATACCTCTAATTGGATCTTTGCTTTGTTAAAAAAAAAATAACTACTTCCTTTCTATCACTATCTTTATCGCTACTGTTAAACATCACTCTAAGGTGAGGAAGAGTTCCTCAAATTTGGAAGAAAGCTAGCATTACTCTTATTTATAAAAAGGGTCCCAGAAATATTGCATTCAACTACAGACCAGTTTCCCTGACTTCCCTGAAGTATTACTCCTTGTAACACTATCTATCTCGATTTTGCTAAAGTATTTGATATCACCTCACACAACAAGCTCTTTATAGTGTTACAAAATTTGAAAATCAACAGCTTTATCTTAAAGTGGATGAAAAATTACTTATAATCCAATAAGCTCGTTTTGAAAGATCTTTATCTACTCTAGGTCACTACTGGGGTTCCTCAAAGTTCCGTTCTGGCTCCTTTTCTATTTTATTTTTTATTGAAGAGCTTATCAAAAGACTACTAACAGTAGATGATGTCAGTGTGTTTGATATGCAAATGACATTAAGCTCTTATCTTGCAATCCTTCATAACTTCAAACTGCACTATACGTTGTAGAAAACTGGTATATGAACTGGCAATTCAAGCAACCAGAACAATATTAAATTCAATCTTCTATGTTTGTCTAGTTTAAGTTTTAACTTTATTTTGGAAATATATCTTTTGCTTCTTTTTATCTTTAACAAAAAGTACTTTATGAAAAAGTATCAAAAAACTCCGAAAAATGGTTGAGGCTGGTTGGGCCACCAAGCATTTATTAAGAAATTGATTTTGTAGATAGCTTTTTTCACTACTCTTGTAGCTCATTTTCTTTTTAAATATTGTTTCCATCGAACTAAAAATCATTTAGATTCAAAAACCACCACAGCTAAATATTTTTTCCATATATTAACTTTTTCTTAAAACCTTTAGAATAAAAAAAAACTTTTTAATTCGGGTTTCTCATAACATAATATATTGAATAAACATAATAATAATAATTTATTAATATTGAATAGATGTACTTACTTTACAATTAGTGTGAAAACTTTCATAGATAATAAAATGAATAAAAGATGCTGTTGCCCAACTCAGAAAATGTAAATACAAATAGGTCAATGTACCTCCAAGAAAAAAGCTCTAACAAAAACTTGGTAACTAGAAGAAATCGAAAAAGATACAAGCTAATAATAATAATAATAAAAAGATATACTGTACAGGCAGACTTTGAATATTTTAGTAACATAAGGTATCAAAAACGATTTTGAGCAAAGTACCTTAACGAAATTGGTTCTCTATAAACTATATGCAAAATTGTTTGTATGCTTTTGACAAGCAGATTTATTTATTTGTTTCAATGCGAAGTAGGGTACCTGAAAAGAGCACCTCTCGCTAACACACATTCTCACAAATAAAGATAATAAATAAATCATAAATGAACAAGATCTATAAAGTCTATAGAAATAAAAACAAATATTTTAAACTAGTTGTTTTTAATTTAGTAAGTTTTTAAAGTTGCTGAAGAACTTTTATTCATAATTTGGTGACTAGAAAGCACTTTTATAAAAAGCTAAAAAATTAAAACAATTTTTCACTTAAAATGGTCATATATACATATAACAAAAAATGTCTTTAGAAAATACTTGAATCAATATTTTAACAAATAACATAAAATATTTTTACTCTTGGTACTTCTTTTCTTACAGTTTTTTCATAAGATTTTTTCGAAAGGAATTCTCAAAATAGCTTTGATTACATTCAGTCTTCTTTGAAGTTTACTAACCTATGAATTTATTCTAAACAACTCAAGCTGGCTACTAATAAACGTTTTTACTTCTTAATAAATTAACCCTCACTCTTTAATCCAACATTTTTCGATTTCTATTTTAACAATAGTAGAATTTCAGAATTTAGAATATTCATACGTCCTCAGAGGTCTAACGTTTAAAATTAATCCAATTAAAGATTTTAAAAATACTTAGCGGGCTAATTTAGTTCAAAATATTCTTCTCAACTCTATCACTACAGCAAATTTTGTCATCTCTTTTAAAACCAAGCTGATGAAGTATGACTTAAGAAATTTCGTTTATAAGTAATATTTAATGGGTATATTTTATACATTTTATTTACTTATTTTTTAGTTTTAGTATTCCTAACTTTGTTATACTTACAGGTTTGCAGCACTCTTATATTTTTTTTTATTAATTTTGTTAAACTGTGGTGTTCAAGATTTTTTTCGTTTGTAGTCATATTGTTTTATGTTCACTTTAAGATTTTGTTACTCACTATGTGCATCCATGCGTAAAATAAATAACTAAAAAACAAACTCATATTAAATTTAATAGAAATAAACAAAAATTATTTTAATTTAGACACTCTAAAACATTTTAAAAATCTTTTTAAAAAATTAAATTTTTTATTTGAAAACTATTTTTATCTTGTCATTAGTTTAATTTATAGATGAGCTGAAGCAAAAACACAAAAGAATGTTTTTATTAGTTTATCTATTTATGACTTTTTTTTGATAATTTTACATATGGCAATTTAATACAATCTTCTTGTCATTATTAATGATAATAATTTGTAACGTTTTTTTTCAGAAAATTTCTATAAGTCTTAGTAGCTATTTATATTTTAAAATATACACAACTAAAAATAACAATAAATTTGTTGCAATAAAATCTTTATAAAAACTATGATAACAAAAATTTATTTTATAATTATTGTAACCTTAATATTGTTTTTAATCTTTCATTAATTTTTATACTTTTAATCTTTTTAATGATATAAAAATCTAAAAGGTTTATTGCCAATGACAAATATAAATTAATTTTCATTATATTTTAGTGGTTACAGTTTTTGAAATTGTGTTTTTTTTTTCTAAATATTTATTTTATAAAATTTTTTTCATAAATACATTTAGGTTTTATATTTATACATTTTCAAAGTGTTAACAAAAGTAACTTGTTTTTCTTCTATTTTATAATTTTCCCTTTAGCAAATTTTATTTTTGGACTTTCATGATAGCAATTTAATAAATAATTTTGCTTTACATTGCATTTATGTTAAAAAGAAATTCTCATTATTTAGTCATAAGCCTTTTCTCATAAACTACTAGCTCGTAAACTTGTTTTTATAATTTTCTTCAGCTTTTCAAAATGAGTGAAACACCTAAATTAGATTCATCAACTAAAAATGAAGTCACCAAAGTTGGTGTTTTGTTTAAGGCCGCTGGTGGTGCACCAATCTTAAAATCGAAGAAATGGCAAGTTGAAACCACAAAAAGTATTGCTTGGGTAACCCACTTTCTAAGAAAAGTTCTAAAAGTAGATACACAAGAATCACTTTTTGTTTACATCAATCAATCTTTTGCTCCAGCCTTAGATCGTAAGATCGGGGATTTATATGACTGTTTTGAGACTAATGGAGTTCTAGTTTTGAGTTATGCTCTTACACCAGCATGGGGCTAATATGATGAAATTTTATCTTTTTTTTTATTAATTCTTCAAGTGTGCAATAGATTTTGCTTTAAACAAATATTGGAGTCTCTTTTATTTTTTGTTTTTCACTAATAAAATGATTATTCTTTACAATTGGTTTTCTTTATATTGAATAGAAATAGTTTTTGTGAAAAATGCATTTTTTCAGATTTTTGTATTATTTTGTTTACGAGGTTTCTTTCTTAAGAAATTTTGTTTTTCTAATTTTTTAGATCAAGATTATCTTAACAAAATAAATGTAAAGTTATATTACAAAAAATTAGAAATTAAAAATAAATATTTCTTATTTTACATAAAATAGTTAAAACAAATCCAAAAAATCGACCCACAAACACTAAACTGTTTGAAATATGTTGCTATATAGTCAATTCTATATGCTCCTCTACTGAAGTAAGAGTCACATGATATCAGCGACTTGTTCATATGGTGTGCTAATTACTTCGTAAAGCGATCGACAAGACATAATCCTCTGTGTGACTCATCTATACTCATACGGCCGCTTGTCTCTGTACATTTTTGGTTCTTTTTGATAGTCAAATCTATTTTGCAGTTATAAAGAAAAATAGTTCTAAAAAAGTTTATGTGAACTTATTCTTGTAACAATTATTCTATTTATTCTATTTTGCAATTGAAATATTTTTGGTTTTTTCATATTAAATTGTACTAAAAATTATTTTAGCCAGAGGAAAAAGTTAAATATGAATATTCGGTAATATGATAGGTCAATTTTACAGCGTCGTTACACAAACAAATTTGAAAGTAACCTGACTTTAGTGAGAAAGGGTTTAACGATTTTGCTTATGATAAAAGATAATGTAAAATCGAATAGTAACTGAAACAAGTAAATCAACATCATTTATCTACTGTCATAAAAAGTAAGTTTATCTCACGTATTTTAATGAGAAAAATGTTAGCAAAAAACTTTCACAAACATACATGAAGTTCAACGAAAACTAATAATATTTGAAAGATCAGTATAAGTTCAAAACTTTTGGTATTTTGAGAAAAAAATGTTTAACAAGCATAAAAAGTAGAATTATCTCTATAAAAAGTGTTTATCAATAACTTATTAAGAGGTTGTCAACAATTAAAATATTTTATTGAGGAGTTATTGAACTCAAAAACAAACCTATGATTGAAAAACCTCCAGAAAAATTAGCTTGATATTTACTAAACTTTTCAATAACCACAAAAATAAAACCTCTCTTAATCTCCAATTTGTTCAGCAAAATTAAAAAATAACTAGCACAAATATATTCAAAAAACCTTTTAAAACTTAAAATTCAAGTTTTTATTGGAGACTTAATCTTTTAAATCATTATTTTTTCAAATAATAATAAAACAATAACATATAGGTAGCATCTACAGTTACAAACCCTAATTAAAGTATACCTAAATCTATTCAACAAAAATTAATTTTCACATTTTGCTGACTTCAACTTTTAAAACTAATTTTCATAACTTTTATCAGGTAGATTCAGAAAATAGACTTATTGAAGCAAAAATAATCAAATAAATAAAAATCAAACAACAATGTTTATATAAAAGTTTCGAAAGTCAGTTTATTTTTGTAAAAGTTTTCTTGACGATCTGCAAGTTCAAATATGTCCAAATTTTTGTTCACAAATTATTGATCCGTGTTCTAAGAACTCTTTAGAAGATACCCAAGGAAGATCAGGTGATGAGGAGCACTCAGAACCCCCTTCAGCAGCGTATGTGATTGGACTAAAAAAAGAAGGAAGTGATGATAAAAAGTGATGAGGATTGAGAAGTGATGAGGATCAGAAAGTAAACTAACTTATCTGGTAACGTAATATTCAATTCATAGTCATCGGGAATTAACTTCCGAAGTTCGCCGAAAAGTCGTTGTCGAAACCCGGTCAAGTTGAAGTTTCCTCCCGTTAAAACTATATTCCTCAACAGATGAACTCTCATTTCTGTAACAAGTTTCAGTTGAATTTCTTTTTCATGTTTCGAATCACCAATGACTACATATCCGCCTTGATGTCATCTCACATGTAAGGAAGTTGTCAGATACGCAAAACTTTCTCTTTCACGCTACTAGTGTACATTTCTATCGTATATAAAAAGCCGAACGCCTTCAGGACAATTTCATTTGCTATCATGATGGCAATTGCAGCAGTTGTAATGATGATGATGATGACATCACAAATAACAAGTCGATGAGTTATTAGTGGCAAGGCAGGTTTTTATCAACTTAATTTTTAGGTAAACAAGTGACGTCACAAACGCGCGATTATTGGCTGAGTGAAGGAGACGACGAGTTGCAGACGTCGATACAAAACTTTGCAAATTTAAAACGCGATTACGCGAAAAACATCATCGTCATGATCGGCGATGGTATGAGTTTAGGTACAGCAGTCGCGGGTCGTATCAAGAGCGGTCAAGATCTCGGCGGCAGTGGTGAAGAGTACATGACGTCATTAGACACGATGCCGTTTGTTGGTTTGGCCAAAACTTATAGCAGTAAGTTGCAAATGACGTCATCAACTAACAATGATGACGTCACGTGATATAGCGGACGCGCAAGTTCCAGATAGCGCCGCGACGGCAACAGCGATTTTAAGCGGCGTGAAAACTGGAAATGGGCGAATTGGAGTAGACGCGCGCGGATATAATTGTTGGAGATCTCAACAGTATAAAGTGATGTCAGCTGCTCATAAAGCGATTGAGCAAGGCAAGTCGGTGGGCATAGTAACCACGACGCGTGTTCAACACGCCACTCCTGCGTGTGCTTATGCGCATTCACCGAACAGGTGGTCACGTGGTTAGTCTCTTGAAGTTGTGACGTCATCGAATCATTGTCAGATTTTGGTATTCTGACGACCGAATGGACCAGTCTCATATCAATGGAGGATGCAAAGACATCGCTCTTCAGTTGTTTGATCTTCGGAAGAAAATCCAAGTGATCTTAGGAGGTGGAAGAGCTCATATGGTTCCAAGAGGGTTCAAACCTGAAGGAGGTAGAAGAAATGGGGTCCGTAAAGATGGAAAGAATCTAATTGAAATGTGGAAAGATGATATGGAGCCAAGAAATGGCAGGTGAGGATGTGAGAGCGTATACGGATGTTGATCTTCATCCTTTTTCAGATATGTCTTTGATCGAGAAGGATTTGAATCAGTTGATCCAAAAGACACAGATTATTTGATGGGATTGTTCGGTGATTTTGAATTGGGTTACGCGATTTCAAAAAGAGCTTTTGCTCGTCGGCCAACTCTTCAAAATATGACTGAAAAGGTTTGTGACGTTGCTAATGACGTCATCAGAGAGTGACGTCATCATCGATGCAGGCAATCGCGATTTTGAGCAAGAATCCACGTGGTTACTTTCTATTGGTCGAAAGTGGGATGTTAGATAAAGGACATCATGACGGAAGAGCATCTTTTGCTCTTGAAGAATTCAAGGAGTTAGCCCGCGCGTTGAACAAATCGCGTCAAATGACGTCACCAGAAGATACATTGATAGTGACAACAGCTGATCATGGTCACGTGTTTACATTTGGAGGTAAATCGAGCCGAGGAAATCCTATTTTGGGCCGTTCGCATCAACTAGCAACTGATGGAAAGTATTATACAACAATCAATTATGGAAATGGACCAGGATATTCAAGTCCACGAGTTGAACCAATGAGTTATGTAGAAAGTAAGACCTCTTTGCCCCTATTTTTGCTCCTAAATCCCCTATTTTCAGAGATGAAGTACTATCGACCAAACGCAGCAGTCCCTCTTCGATCTGAGAGCCACAGTGGGGAGGACACAGTTATCTATGCCAGAGGTCCTTTCGCGCATCTAGTGAATGGAGTTCATGAACAAAGTTATATCGCTCAAGTTCTTTTCTATGCTGGTTGTCTTGGTAATATGACGTCATCAACACGTAATGACGTAACTGACGCTTTTCATCGACAGATTCGAGACATTTTCATGAAGCTCATTGTCCATCCTACCTCTCAGCCCAACCACGGAACGGCGAGATCACTCGTAAAGTCATAGATGATGACGAGTTTCTTGAAAAGTATGGCGATCTCATATTTCCGGATGATTTACCGATTGAAGTGACTGGAGATCACTGATGACGTCATTACGCGCGCGTTTTGACGTCATATTTTCGATTTTTTATTATTTTAGAGTCGCTAATAAAAGATTTGTTAAAAATAGCGCCACCTGATGGTGATAGATTAACTGAATGGAAGATCGCTTCAGGCAGTCCCATTTGATCAATTGAGATATCTGAAGGATGAAAGAGGACTTCTGGGACACTAAAACGCTCTGAAGTTAATTTGAGCATTTGTTGAGACTTATAAGTTGAATCATCATTAAATGGATCCTGTAAAAAGTCCTATGATCATGACGTCATAAGGATGTTGGGATTACTTTGAATATTCCGCGATGAATCTTTGTGTAATCTGGAAGCACGTAGTGACGTAGTACTGTATTTTCACTTCCTTTTTTCGTACACGTTTTGACGTCATCATCAAATTCATTGCTGACGTAACACGCATCTTCTTTCAACTATGAGGTCATCAGTAAATGCAAGAGGCTTAATTAGACTCTAATTACCTCATTGATGACATAAGTTTCATCCATCACTTGAAGTTGACGGAATGAGATGACTTCTTTGAGATGATTTGTCAGAAATTTACCTCCAATATCGATTCTGAGATAAAAAGTTACAGGCCAGAATAAGAAATGACCAATTTAGTCATTTTACCGGCAAACAGCTTGAGATAGTTTGACTCCATTGTGATACGGAACAATATGAGTAAATGAGTAACCGGAATCAACAACAAGACAACATTTTTCTTTTGGATTAGCGCTCATATACTAAAAAATAGCTAATTGAAGAATTGATTTGTTTGAAAGATCTGTTAGCAACCTTTTTACATGCTAGAGTTGAAGGATTAGTTCTTAAAACTTTTTCAAATCCATAATCTTCAAATAAGATCTCATTCATGACTTCTTTGTTTGTAAGAAAATTGAAATGAGGTTCTGTCATGATTATTCTTTCAGGAGTTTTATCTAGCTAGAAAAAATTCTGATAAGTTGTGAGATTATTCAAAATATTCTTACATCTAAAACTTCTTTTCCAAATGTGTAATCCCAAACTCTTCTTTGAACATCCCAGTTAAGAAGATAACCTCTTTGGAAAGGAAGTTGGTAGTAAAGACACGAAAAATCTTTACATTTGCTCAGCTCTCCTGAGATAAAATCTTTTTTATGATCATTTTTTGCTTTGAAGATTCCATTTGGTAAACATCTGAAGAAATAAGAAATGTTTTTTTATTAAATTTAATACTTTTTTGTTCCTAACCTGATTCCTTCAAGTTTGCTGTGAGCAACTTTTAAAGTATAAGCTCCGTTATCAATTACAACAACATTTTCCATTTTGTAAATAAAAAAACTTGAAAAGAAAAAATGACATATGATTTAGAAAACTTTCGTTTTATTAATTTGATGATTAATGAAGACTTAAATCGATACAAAGTAAAAAACACTTAAAAATATTAATAAAAAGAATTATTAATATTTCAATTTGAATATTCTTTAAACTTAGTATTTAAACTGATTATTTACTAACAAAAGTACATTTGATAAATCCAAATTTGAAAAAATATATTGACCAAAAAAATAAAAATTTTGATTAAGAATCATTTTTTTAAAAATAAAATCTTTTCATTCTAATTAAATTCCATTTCAAAAGTTAAGAATTACAACTTTTTATAAGAAAATCGTAAACAGCTATATGGTGTAAAAAATAAAAATAATTAAAAAAGAATTAAATTTTAAAATTTATGAAATGTTATCTTATTGATTTATTAATATTATTATAATATCTAAATGATTCTTCTGAAATAATTATTCTAAATAATGGCTCTTTTAATAGAAAAAAAAATTTAAAGAAGAAAAGCATTAAAGCTCAGTTTTTATATAAATTTGAAAAATATATTTTTATTATTTTTGAACCTTTTAAAAAGAATTATTAAAGTAATTTTTATTAAATTATAAAAAACTTTAAATTTTAAAATTTCTGATAAAAATGTCTTCAAGTAGTAATGGTGCGATAAATTTGCTGTTTATGCATAATTTGATCTAATTTTCACTTTAAATTTTATGGAATTAGTGAACAATTACTTGATTACCTTTGCAAAAATCTATAAAATAGATCTAATTACTCTGCAAAGTTTTATTTTTTTTGGTTTTTTGATTATTCGTAAAAGCTTCAAAAGCATTCTTATATCTGATTAAGAATTTGGATACCACTAAATTGGTGCTTCGCTGTGCATGATGTACTTTTTTTGATTTAAAAAAAAACACTTTGAACAAAAGCTTAATCAATCACCAACTCTTTAAAAGGTTAATTAAATAAAATTAAATAACCTTTAATATTTTTAGGTCTCAATATCTACTGCTAGTTGCCAGTAGTGGAAAAACTACCACAAAATATAAGTTATGCATGCAAGAACACCTTGAATTATTTGGCTAACAAGAACGGAGTAAAATTACTAATTGTAATACAGCGATTATATATGATTATAAAGTATATTATGTTACTTTATTGCTGAACCTACTGAGCTGGTGTTTAGAAAAGAGTATTATGGTTAGTAGCTCGATTTTAATCCCACGTAAAGTACAACAATTTAAAACAAAACAGCTATGGTCGACTTAACCTTAACTTTAGTAGTAAAGATTTTTCAACCAACAATCTCAATTTTAAAAGCTTTTTAAACAAAGAAACCTAAAAATTTTATAAGGTTAAAAATATTAAAGACTCAGATACTTTTACCTACTAATATAATACGAACCAAAACACCTGTCAAAATAACAATGTGTACGCTTTTGAAATGATTAATTAGGAAAATAATCTATTCTTGCTGTTTTAAAAATATATTTTGAATATATAATTACCTTCTAATATCTTTTAAATTTTTTGATGATCCAATTTTGGTTTTTATATCCATATCAAAATCGAATCATTAATTAGAGTCTTTGTTAATGGTGAATTCCCTTTTATAGAAATTTAGAATAAACACAAAAAATTTGAAGTAAATATTAATTTTAGAATTATTTATAAATGAATATTGTGGATAATTTTACTTTTTTTTACATATACATAAATCTTTATAAACCACTTTTGTCTCAGCTATTGCAATCATTTATTTTCATTTTTATAAAAGTTATTAAAATATTATTATTCAATTTATCTACTAATTATTTGATTAATTTATATAAAACTTTATTGGTGAGTTTTATTTTAGAAAAGGAATCTTCAAATATTGAGTATAATATTTAAAAATACTAATATAATATCAAATATATTTCAAATCTTTACACTTTTTTTAGCTTTAGAATATTTTGGTTACAAAAATTAAAACTAATTCTTTTACAATGTTACCTATTATTATTATCATTATTTCATACTTTTAGTAACCTGTACATTTGTGTTAATGAATAAATTAAAATTATCAATTTATTAAACTTATTAATTTTAAAACTTTATATCTTTACTTAAAATGCATATTAGTCATCATAAGTTTTCAGCAGAGCTGTTTTTGAATAACATTTGTAATTCTTACTTATGGATGTAGTTTTTTGTGATGTTGATGTTTTTGTTGGAAATAAAACTTCTATAGACAACACTGCATATAGTTTATGGCTGAAAAACATAGAAGGTTAGCCCAACTAAAATGTATTTATTGTATTTAACGAATGGCTACAAGTTACAAATTATACAGCTCTTATAGCAAACACAAAACATTATAAAACCAATTATTAATATTTTCAGCTAAAGAAGCAAGCCGAAAATTGATATCTTCTCAAAATGTTGCTTCTTCCGATTATTTATTTTCCTACACCTTGGATCAGTACCGAGTATTTTGTATGCTGGAACCCCTTTTGCAACAGCCTTCTAAATTATTTGACCAAATTCTCTTTCAATTAACTCCAAGCTCACAAAAAGATCTTCTCTTGAAGTAAAATTTAAAATTTGAACTTTTTGTTGTTGTAACTTTATTATGTAAGAAGGTATTATGAAATTGATGAAGTTGTTATTCGAGAATTAGCTGGAAAAAAATTAAACAAAGGAACCAGAAGAGATTTAGATGAAGTTTCTGTTAAAACTCACAAACCTTTGAAACTGTGTCAAAGACAGGTTAAAATTACAACAAAATTTAATAAAGATTGAAATTTCATTTCATTAGTTTGATAATTGCCGGCGAATATACAAAGTGGTTGAAGACACTCCTAAAAAGATTGTTGACTTGATTTGTGAGAAGTTCTTTTTGCCATCTGATCTTGCCAGGTGGCTACTAAACCTCTAAATCAGTTTAATTAATTTGAAATTTCATAGACAATATGCTGCCATCATATTTCTATCCTCAAATCGTTTTGAATGCAGCAAGCGAAAGTTATCCCACTTGGAGCTTCATAATTTTATTGAATGTTCTATTTATTTGACTAATTCGTGGACAATAGGTGAGATTTGTTGATATTTAGCTCAGAATTAAAATTTAAATGCTTTTTTGAAGGTAATTTTGGAGCAGAATTTGATTTAGAATTTTTACATGATCTTAGAAGTTTTAAAAATATTTCTAATGATATCAACAAAATATTTCGAATGTTTTTGAGTCTTGTTGATAATGAAGTGAGTTTTCTCGATTTGAATTTGATAAAATTTTAACTTTTGAACTTTAGACAGAAGAACTACGAAACCGGTTGACTTGTAACGAATCAACTGTAAAAATTATGATGAAAAATACCATCTCTATCGCTATTAATTTGTATAAGCCGAAAAATATGAAATATTTTTTTGTGGATTCGATCGAAAAGGTTTTAATTGATTCTTTTGTGAACTTATTTGAACTTTTTTTTCAACAGATTTGTGATTTAGCAAAAACTTTAGGATGGAGAGTTGACCATCTTCAAAAGTTCTTCGATTTGTATCAAAAGTCGATAAAAAATTGTCGAAATGATTCGATGGTGACTTGGGAGAAAATATTTTGAGACTTTTACTAAATGCTCTCTTCAACTGTATCGTTTTTAATGAATTTTTATCAAATATATTTGTTCGATTTCAATGATTCACTTTTGATGTTTTTAACC
Organism: Pegea sp. RAD2-039; assembly: GCA_034620365.1. Taxonomy (NCBI): domain Eukaryota; kingdom Metazoa; phylum Chordata; class Thaliacea; order Salpida; family Salpidae; genus Pegea; species Pegea sp. RAD2-039. The sequence continues at coordinate 3,644,190 of JAQGEQ010000071.1, forward strand.
AAATTTATTTGCAAGGAAAAATTGTCATTTCAACAAAAATTAAATAAATCTATTTGCGACAAAACCAAAAAAATTCATTCTTTCATTCTAGTTACAGTCACAACAGCCGAAGGAGAAAGCCCTGAAAAAACATGAAAATGTTTCACAAAGATTAGAATTATCTTTTAAATCTCACCAAGTGATCTCAGTGGAGCTTGATAATCTTCATCAGTGAAAACTCTTCTAGGAAAAGCCGTCATTAAACTGAAACTTTCTCCATTTTTTAGATAATTTAATTCAATAAACAATCTAACAGCTTGAAGAGGTTCAGTAGCTTTGAAAGTTTCAACAACTTTTTCACCATCCAACAAGCGAATCTAACAACTCAATCATCAAACACGCCACCTAGTGTCATCTTTTCAATTCACCTGTAATCTTGCTTCCTCAGATTTGTTATCAATTTTCGTTTCTTGAACTTTAGGAGCAACTTGAGGAACAGAAGTGGAAGCTGAAACGCGTTTTGCTTCGCGATCTTTACGATCTTGTTCGATCATATCCTTTACTCGCTGTCTCGCTTTCTTATCTTCAAGTTTCTCGCGTTTTCGCTGCTCTACCAACTTTTGAGCTTCCCGAAACTCTAAACTGAAGATAAAATGAAGATTAGATCACGTGACGTCAACTACAACTAACTCATTTTTCATTTGACTCAGACTTTGCCCTTCCTTTCGCCGACGGATCTCTTGTTCGATCTTTCTCTTCCGATCTTCCTCCTGCTTCTCTTGACGAACTTTCTCGATTTTCTCTTGTAACCTAGCAACCGATCGATAAATACACTGTGTGCTGAAAAGCGTGACTTACTTGCGAACTTTCTCTTCCTTTTCTTCCTTAGTTTCGGCTGAAACAAAGCACGTCATCAGCTACAAGTTTTTATTTGAGATTATATTGGAAGAGGGTAGCAAACGAGTCCTAACCACTTTCGACCACCAATCACAAGATTCGTTTTTATGAGAAGTTATTCAAAGGTGACTAAAAAGATTTTACAAGTCAAGGTGCTAAATTAACTAAAATGGCTTTTAATTTTTATACTTCAGAAAGCTTTTCAGTTTAGCTAGAGGTCAGTTTGGCTCTTGGTTTTTGCTAAGAGCTTTCAACTCGATTTTTGTTTGAAATTACTTGACCTATCACTAAGCAGACTGTTGTAAGTTCCAAGCAGCTTCGGTTAAGAAGTTAATCATATGTAAGTTTCTGACCAAGTAGTTTTATAATTGAAGGTGCTAACAATTATACTAAATTGTAATTTTTATCTTAGAGTTTGAATCAATAAGCCAAATCAATTCTAGACGGTACCCTAACCTACCCGGTTTAAAATCTTGTTATTAGTTGAAGGATGTTTACGTATCAGGTTGTTCAATGGATTTAAAGTGGTTAATTAAAGCACCAACCTGTATTAGATGGTTGTGAAGATGGTTGTGAAGATGGTTGTGAAGGTGGTTCAACATTTGAAAGGGTTTCATTTGAAGTCAATAACCATTCCATGGCAGCTTCTACTCCTAAATGACCTTTCTTTTCAATTGCTTCATCACTGTAAACAGAAATTTAATAAATTTGAGATCTTACTTTTGATACAACTTACATTTTCTCATCTGGAAACCCCATTGCTTTCAGGGTTTCTTTCATCTTGATGTAAATTAATAAAGCTTAATTAAACCAACTATAAAAGAAATTTATATTGCTGAAGATTTGAATGTGTTCAATAGCGAAATAAATAAACAGAAAAACAATTAAACTATCAGAATTTAAATAACAAAGTTAGTTTTTACATCTGTAAATTCTCTAAAGTGACTCCATCAAATGAAACAGTTTCTAAGATATGAGAGTAGGCAAGTTTTTTCTTATAAAAATCAAGGAGCAACTTTATTGAGTTTGAATTGAAGACTCTAGTGATGATCAAAACATCCTTGATAACTTTAAAGGCATCTACTGTCATCAATGTGTAATTTCTTTACAAACGTGATGCTTTTAGGCTGCCAAGTCTTGCCAATCTTATATTTCTCTGATTTAAGCTTATTCTCTTTGGATAAAATGAAATATTGAAAGTGATTTGGGTCATCATGTACAGAATTTAAACAATTTTTAGCAATATATAAAAATTGTTGATTCAAAACCAGCTCTACCACTTTCTTAAACTCTTGTCAAATAGTTTTAGCTCATACTGATCAAGTTATGATGAAAAAATGGCTCCATATGTGCTCATGCATGTCTCTCTAAATCAACAATAAACATTCAACAAATTTCAGATTTGATGCAAGTCAATAAAGCTAACTTAAGAAGTTATCAAAGAAAATTTGTTTAAAATAATTGGCCTTTAAAATGAATGAAAAGAAAGATATAACTTGATTAAACAATTTAGAAATGTCATGTCAGGAAAGAAGTTATTTTTGACGTTTATAAATTTTCTTCAACAAGTCAAGAAAAATAGAAGAAGGAACTCGATCATCTTGAAAATTTTCAATTTCTTCTTTTATCTTTTCAAAAAATGTCTCCTCATAATCTTTGTAAACTGATTTCAAGTTCAAATCCTCATAAATCACTTTGACTTTTGAAACTTTTTCAACATCTTTTTGACCATAATTAGCCTTCAAAACATCAATCTGACTTTTACTTCCTCTTTTGAAAGCTTCAACAATCAACCAAGAACATTTTCTATCTTCAATATCAGTTCCAATTTTACCTGTTACTTCAGGGTCTCCGTAACAATCTAAATAATCATCTTGAACCTGGAAAAGTTCCCCAATTTTCAACAATATCTCACAAGTCTTTTTGTGAAGAGCTTCATCATTATTACCAGATGCATATAATGCAATAGCCACAGGAAGATAAAAAGAATAGAAACTGGTTTTATAAGTGACTACACTTCTATGGTGACTCTCATTAAACAATGAAAAATCATCTAAATCCACTGCATCAGTTGTGGCCATATCTAAACTTTGACCTATTTCAGTATTAAGCATAATAGTATGAAATAAATCCACTAAATCCGTATAAAATGGTTGATTTTTTGAAGCAACTTTTAAGAGAATAAAAGTGCATGACTCTAAAATAAAAGCATCATTAATAGCACTTAAACCCACACCAGGTAACTTATACCAGCACTTTTTGCCACGTCTGGTTTCAGAATTGTCCATGACATCATCAGCAACTAAAAATGAAGCCTGAAGTACCTCGATGGCCCAACCTAAACAGAAAAGCATCTTTTTGGTTTCTTCTGAAACTTCTGATCCACAAATATCATAATAAGAAGTGATGACCGTCAGACCTCTGGTTTGTTTACCATCAGCAACAGTATATTTCAACATCTTTTCCATTTTATCAATAGCATAATCAAGATTAAATGAATTTGCAAATTTTGATTTCTTGGAGTGTTCAGAAATTTTTTTTATTATTTCAGGAAAGAATTCATTAAATTCTTCCTTTAGTTTTATGCTACTATTTGTTGTCATGTTAAAAATTATCTGAAAAATATAAATAATTAAAGTTAAGTAAAGAGTCGTAAACTGTTGTAAGAGGTCATGGAAGTAATTTAAAAATAAAAACCTTTAAAAATATCATCAACCATTAAGCATGTTTTCATCTTTAAAATACTTTCTTATTGTTCTTATCTAAAACTCTTATTTATTACAATAAATGTGAAGGAGAGTGCCTAAAGATTGGACCTCTTGGTAAAAAACATTGTCACAAACAACATCTATTGCATATAATTAAGCTATAGTCATCAGCTTTTTACTTATTTAACTCATGGCTACAGATAAGAAACTATGCAGCTCTTATAGCAAACATAGGACTATATGACAAAATGCAGAAAAATAATAAGAACGTCTCATAGTTTAACATTTGTAATTTAGAAATAGGAAAACTAAATAGGCAAAGTAGAGACCACTGAAGGATACAGAACTAGTAGATAAAAGAAGAATTATATATCCTGTATATGTATATATGTTAACAAAATTAAAAGTTACTTTTATTAGAAAATTATAATGTAAGTAATATATAAATAACAAAAAAAGCATGTAATAAAATTTTGCAAAACTTTTTCTACACAATATTAATATATAATTCAATTATAAATAATTTATGCAATAATTATGACTTATATAAAGCAAATTAAAATTGAAAAAATACTTTTGACTAAAATCAACAAAATGAAAGTTTAAAAGTGAAAGAACAAAAAAGGGTTAGAAAAAAATAGTAAGATAATACAAATTTCAAACTTAATAAATATATAAAATAACTAACAAAGTTTTATTATTATCTAAAAGCAGAAATCAACAGCAAATAATGTTAACAAGTTTTTAATTTGTTGGAGAAACTATTAAAGTTTCATAGAATTTTGCAGTAATTACTCCATTTAAATATAACAACTAATAATTATTATTCTTTTAGAGAAAAATAAATAAAATAAATATAACAAACGAAGAAAAAACGTTTTAGTATATTTTAAAAGTTTTATAAATATTTATAAAAACTAACCTAAAAAACAAATCCATATTAGACGTTTCTGCAGAAAAAGGTAATAAAAAGAAGAACAGAAAAGAACTGTTAAAGACAGATTTCAAAAATTCTAAAAATAAAAACTTATCTGAAGTATATCTCTACTAAGTAAATTACTATTTGAAACTAAGCAGATAATCACTTTAAAGGTTTTATTTGTTTTTAAAATTAAACCCAGTTTGTTTACAGTTTTGATTTAACTAGTTAAATAATTTATTACTTTTTTAACGATTGAAATATATATAACATTGTAAATATAACAGAGTTCATTAAAGTAAAAAAATAAACATAATAATAAGCGTATTAAAACGTAGATACTTTATCTAAGATAATTTTGATAGGTAAATTGTAAAACTAGCATTTAACACTAAAAATTTAGAGCAACCTAGAAAATTTAAACAATTTAAGCAATATTATTAGAACTATTTGCTGAATGAGAAGAAATATTTTATCTAACATAGACTAAAACTAGAACAAGAATTTTTAAAACAATTACAATATAAGTATTAAAAGAAAAATAACGAACTTCTAACAGTGTTGAACTAGTATCTAATGATTTTAGTCAATGCTGAAATTTCAAAGCAAAAAATAAGTTAAATCGAAATTATTAAGATCAGTTTTTGTAAATATATGTTAGATGCTTTACTTCATGTTAGTTTAAGCTTGCAAGATATTCAATACCTAACTTTGAGAACAAGAGAAAATGTACTAATTGGAAAGTACTTTAATGCGCAATGCCCTTTTAGATAGGAGCACTGCGCTCAGCTGCTTAATTACTTAATGTCTTTAATGTTTGCCTGTAAGCTTATAATTAAGTTTTGTCCCGTATTTATTTGTAAATAAACGAATATTACAATTACTGCTCGAAATGCTTTTTTGAGAAAAAAGACAAAAACAAACATAATATTACTGTGTTTTATACTTTGAGTCAACGTTGCTAAGTTTACAAATTTAAGCCTCTATCATGTTGCTAGACTGGCAAAAATCTCGTTAAAAAAGTTTCTGTCTCCAATGCATTTTTATTTTTCAAGTTATAATTATACCATTTACTAGATTTATAACAATACCTGTATGAATTTGACAACAACTACTCAAAGCTACATATAACCACGTTAAACCAAGTTTAGGTAGGTCATACAAGTAAGTTACTTCTATTTATTATAAATTTTGATGAAATATAAATATCAAATTTCAAAAAAAATTGCAAGTAGATTTGCAAAATTTAAAAACGCCATATTGTTTGAGTACATATGTAAAATAATGTGTTGAAGGTCTACAAAAGTTTATAAAAGTCAAAATTTTGAAATACTAACATACATGAATTATCAAAAAGTGTTTTTTGAGTTTTTGTAAAAAATTCTACATCCTATAAAATAAAGTTGTAATTTTTCAAATTTTTAGATAGCTTTTATAATTCTTTTATTAATTTTCAGATAGCTTAATCCTTTATTTCAAATTATATGAACTTACATCGAAATTAATATATTTCTTGTGATAAACATTTTTTTATATAATTAATTTAAGGTTTTTTCCATCTGATATTTAACTAATTAAAATAACTTACATCATATTTATTATTATTTGTTTATTTTTTAAGAAAGCTTGGTTTATTATTTGATTTATTAAATTAATTAAATTAGGCTTTAAGTTATGTTTTTACCTTGATTTTAATAGATATAAATAACTTTGTTTTTTTTCTTTTGAATACTAATTGAAAATCTTCTAACTTCAAATAAATTTGTTATAAGAGTAATTCATTATATATTTATGATATGATTCAACCAAATTGTTCTATATGTTAGAAAAGTCAATAAATCATTAAATTTAATATTTTTTAACTTACTTATTTTTGTATAAGTATATATTCACAAATTCATAATATTTATATCAACTATTTTATTAAAAATATTTTTCATGAAACTAATTTTTCAATTGTTTTTAGGCTTTCATTAAAATATTAATTTTGGGCAAACTTTTCTGAAATGGTAATTAATATTTATTTTTTATAAATAGTTTTTATTTCATTATAAAAGGCCTTTTCACTTGTTTTCTATTTTTGATTCACAATTGATATTTTACTTATAGCTCTACATTGTTTCTATCTTATTAACTTTTTTTTTATCTCATATACTCTAAAAGAGCTATATAATTTTCCATCTGCAAGTATTTGTTAGATAAATATTATTGATTGCAATTATTTTTTTAGGCAAATAATTTGGCTCGTATTATAATCACTGGAGTACAAGTCTTGGGCAGAGCATTTACAAAAGCAATCCAAAAAGAGTTTGCAGGTTTGGAAATGTTCTTATAAAAGTTGTTGTTCAAATGATTAAATTATAGCAAGCCAACAAGCTGCAAAACGTGCTGGAGGTGGTAAGAAAGGTTCAGAAGCAGCAGCGCAGACTAGCTATTTTGGGATGAGTCTAGATGAAGCAACTGAAATTTTAAATATTCAAGATATTAAAGATATTGAAAAAGTGAATAAAGTAAGTTTTGATATTTTTTAAATTGAATAAACTTTAGTTTTATTAATTTATTAAATTCAGTCTTATGAACATTTAATGGAGGTAAATAGCAAAGAAAAAGGTGGCTCCTTCTATCTACAGTCTAAAGTAAGTTTTATTTGATTTTTTACATAAAAATCTTTATTAATTCTGGTTTTTGTAGGTTTACAGAGCAAAAGAACGAATTGATATGGAATTAAAAAATAAAAGTAAAACTGAAGAAGCAGATCACACCACGTAACGTTTTTAGAAAAAAATTTGGAAAAAATATTTCAAACAACCAAACTTTTATCACATATTTGAAAGCTATTTAATTTTGTTTTTCACAAAAACTTTGTTTGTTTCAATAAACTGAATTATCAAATTTTCAATCAGATTTTTTCAGTAGATTTGTAAATTTAGTTTTTGATAAAATAAATTAATCATGTTCCTAATAGTTGTTTACATGTTTTCCTGAAGAAATTAAACATCATCAAATATTTAGTTAGTTTGGAAAATTGAAATAATAATCTTAAACTTTTTGTCAGTCTATTCAAAAACTTATTTCTACTCTAAAATCTTAAAGTACAATTTCGGCCTTTTTTAAACGGGTATCTTGGTGCTACATCTGTATTTTATATGATATATAATAAGCAGTAAATATAAACTATTTTTAATATTATACATTAAATCCTTTCTAAGACTTTTAAAATATTTTTAAAAAAGGAATAAACGATTTAAATATTCTTTTGAATTATATAATTAACTTTTACTGTTCAAAACCATATTTTCCAAAAAACAATTTAAGAGCTAGGAAAAGATTTTTTATATTTCATTTTATGAAGAGTTATAAATTAAATCTTTAAAAAAAGTTATTACTTAGGGTTGAGAAATTTGTTATCATTGAAGCTATTCTTAATTTCAAATCTTCTACGCATTGTTTCGACTTGTAGAACTAGTCGGCTGATAAAAATGTACTTTGATCAAAAACTTTAAGAAGTTGCTTTGGTTGGTGGTAAAAAAATACAGAAAGTTAGAAATGCCCAATTAAATACCAAAAAAAAAGTTATAGAAATAAATAAAGTCAGAATACCTTTTATGCTAGATATTAAAACCAATCCAAAAAACTTAGTAAGTTTGTAATAAGCTCATTTTCTATAATGTTATAATACTTTCAAATTCTTTCTTATAATGATAGCAAAATTTGATATTTAATGCTATATGTTGTAATAAAACAACTTACTAAAAATTGTCCTGTGAATGCTTGCTTGAAAAAGTATCACCATAGCGCTTTAACATTTAACTAAAACGTTTGGTCAATTTAGGTTCATTTGAACTTAAATATAAAGTAGGTAATTATATGGATATTAACGATTTTTTTTAAATTGTGATAACTAAACCTGAGAACAGGTAGTTAGTTTATAGATTATATTTCTTAATCTGGTAGTTTTTAGCTTTTAGTGATCCTTAAAAAAGATTTTGACGAGTTATATTACACAAAAAATAATTAGAGTTTTACAACATTGTACTGAAAAAATTTAAAATTTAGTCTTTTTTAAGAAATTTTCTGGCTGTATTGAAAATTCATATAGATAACTTTATTAATTCCATTTTTTATTTATCATTAAAGTTTAAAACATTGTCACAGCTATTTGTTTAAAAATAAACTGAAACTGAAATTCGTTGTTTTAGGTTTAATTTAAACAAAATTCGGCAGTAGAAGGTTTTTTGGCAAACTTTTTTTAAACTTTCTACAGTTTTTTTAGATAAATAGATGTGCAATTTAAAGTAATATTTTGGTAAAATTGGCTTTTTCTGAAAAGTTTTGCGTCACGTGGGGATCGAATAATAGGCTCATGAAGCGATCTTTAGAAACCAAATCTTGAGTAAGAAGAGAAAGAGCTGCAAGTAAGATTGATAAAACAGTATTCAGTTTAAAGTTTATAAGCTTTTTAAAATCGTTAAGTTATTTTTAATAAACTCAAAACTTAAGTACTTTGATAGATTTTACTAAAACTTGTTTTAAAAGTTTGCTTGGCAACATGAGTAACTTACTATTACGGCGGCAATAGATATCTTAAGATTTCTAATAATATGGTTAATTTTTCAGCTTTTTTATGTATAATACTTGTTTGAAAATGTCAAAAGATCTTTTTTAATCACTAATCGTTCGTTATATGCTGTTTTAAGTAAATATTTTTTAGCTTAAATATCTTTAATTATAGTTTTTTGAGATGCACATGTGCAAAAATCTACTTTTTCATCTTTTTATAAACTTTATTTTGTCATTTTAAAGTAATTTTAATACATATATATCTCATTATACTTAATAAGTATCAGATTTGTTTGTATCTTCTGCTTGTTGGTTATTCTGGTTAAAACGTTCTTTGTTTACTTAAAACAACTCAAAGTTTTTTTTGTTAGTTTTTTTGAATAATTTAATGATGTCTTAAACCTTTTTTATCAATTTAAAATGATTAATTTCCAGTTTTTAAAATAATTTTTATGATTATTCTCTATTTTACTTGAATATTTTTTGAAGTATTTACTTAAAATAAAAAGTAGTTGAAACAAATTTATACTTTAAAATATTTGATTTATATTGATTTCTTATAAAATATTTTGATATAAATCAATTAATAATTTCAGAACAATTAATTTAAATATTCATATATTTGAATAAAAAAATTTTTCTAACACATGGTGTTTAAAAAAAATTTATTTTTTTTTAGTTTTTTATGAATTTTTTTATATTTTGGAAGTTTTCTTAAATTGATTAATTTGTTTACTTGATTTTTATAATAACAAAAAACAAATTTAAACATTAAAAAATTTATTGAAATAAAATATTTCTTCTATAAATTATAGCTCAATAAATATTATTATATTCAGTATTTGTAACAATTTTATGTTTCAAGTAATTTCCAAAAAACTTATTGCTATTGCAAATAAGGTTTTTCAAGATGAACAAATTTGATGTAGATGAAAAAGTCCTCTGTTATGAGCCAGATCTAAATAAGAAAAGAGTTTTATATAATGCCAAAGTAAGTCTTTTTAATTAGAAGGGTTTTTAGTTTACTTTTAAAATTTGTATAAAATTAAAAAAACTATTTTTTAAAAAATGGTTTAATATAAAATAATTAAAAATTAATTTTAACCAATTAATTGATAAATTGATTTTAGGTTTTGAAAATTCGAAAAAATGGGAACAAAACGGAATATAGAATTCATTTTCAGGTGTTTAAACAAAACCCATATTTACAAAATTTCATCAAATAATTCTTTAGGGTTGGAACCAAAACTGGGATAGATGGGCTGATGAAGCATTTGTTTTAAAAGATGTTGAAGAAAATAGAAAATTACTAAAAACTCTTGGATCAGAAGCTCTGTAAGCTTTTACTGAAGCTCTTTACTGTCACCAAGTGTGCAAACTTTGATTGAACTTTGACAGAAAACGGAAAAAGGCGACATCTTCATCACATTCGAGATCAAAAACAAATCACGAAAAATCTCACAAAGTTAAAAATATTATTTTAACAAACCTTCCTTCATCTTCCTATGATTACCCTACCGTAAAAGTAAGCACGCGTTTCTGATGACGTCATCTTCATTGTTGCTTGTACGACAGAAACGAAGTCATGTTAGCCAACCAGATGATTTGTACACGTCATCAGCTGCTGCTAGTCCTATTAGCACTCGAACAGACAACAGTGATGAGATGCAAACTTCACATTTGACACCTCGATTTAGAAGAAGAAAATTTGATCTTCCTCTGAGTCTCAACTCGCGATTAGTTGAGAGTATGAGGAAGATATCAAATGAAAGAAAGGTTTGTACTTGTTAACGATGAGTGATGAAGATTTTAAAGATTAGTTTTTAGTCGATTTCGCTCCCTGCTAAATTGAATGTTTCACAAATTATGGAGAATTCTTTTAAATATTATGGAATGTTACTGATGCAACAATATCAACAAAAATCTTTCACTTTGTCTAAAAGATATGATGATATTGATCAAAATTCCGGAGCTGCTGCAAAGGAAGATAAAAAAAAGTAAAAATCACTTCCTGATCTTCATCACTTCTTGATCTTCATCACTTCCTGATCTTCATAATTTTCTGATCTTCATCACTTCCTGATCTTTATCACTTCCTGATCTTCATCACTTCCTGTTCTTCATCACTTTCTGATCCTCATCACTTCTCATTTTTCATCACTTCCTGATCTTTATCACTTTCTGATCTTCATAATTTCCTGATCTTTATCACTTCCTGATCTTCATCACTTCCTGATCCTCATCACTTCCTAATCCTCATCACTTCATAATCCTCATAATTTTCTGATCTTCATAATTTCCTGATTTTCATCACTTCCTAATCCTCATCACTTCCTGATCCTCATCACCTCCTGATCTTTATCACTTCCTGATCTTTATCACTTCCTGATCTTTATCACTTCCTGATCTTTCAACAGCTTGAAATTGTACGCGGAGTTTTGTGACGGAATCTTGATCCTCTTCAATCACTACATCGCAGTTTATCCTCTTCTCATTGAAACTGAACTTTCCAAGTTCTCTAAGATTATGTCTTTGTCCTTCTTCAAGTAAGTAATCTTCACTTAATATTCATCTTCTCACTCACAACATCCAAAACAGATCCTCTAAAATGGAATCAGCGATGACTTCATCTTTTGACCTCCACGGAAGCGGAGCTCGAAAATCCGAAGTCCATCTCAAAGATTACTCCAATAAACAATCAGATTCAGGTAAGCACAAAAAACGGCCACTAGAGGGTGCAATTTCATGCAAACTCATCTTAGCGGAATCCTCAAAGAAATCTGTTCGTTTTAAAGACATCCAAAAGAAACACGTGACTAGACCTTCACGTCGTCGGTAAGTACTTCCTGATCTTCTCAAGCTCCTCCCTTGACAAATGATCATCTCAGTAAAAGTCCTCGCTTCTCATCTGATGATCTTTCTTCTTCGGATCAATTCATTCGGCTCCGAAGTTCAGATCAGTTGGAAGAGACTAACCTCAACGGTTGTCGACGTTCAAATCGATTCTCACAACTACGCTCTTCTGTGACGTCATCAGCGGATTTAGTCGCGCATATGACGCCGTCAACATCACCTACATCCACTACAGTAAATGTGGAAGACATTCTTTACGTAAATCGAGATCAGATCATCTTTTTGAAACCTGGGAAGCATCATCAACATTCAGAGACATTGGATTGGTCGTACACAAGACAGCTGTGTGGGAAGAGCAAGTGAGTCCCTAGATGAAGATCAGGAAGTCTCTAATGATGAATTTGATGCAGATATTCTTGTTCTTCGTCCATGTCTTCCGATGTGATGTGTAAAAATGAATTTGTGTCTCGCGGAGGACATGATACACGAAGAGCTGCTTTGTTAGATAAAGTAAGATTATGATTATGATCTTTGGATGTTGATTTGTGTCTTTAGATTTGGGAGTATCGTGTAGATGATCAAGAAACTTATCAAGTTAAACCTTCTTATGTTTATGGAATCGAACATTTATTACGAATGCTTGGTTAGTATCTTCATCTTTAATCTTTGATCCTCTCATCTTTTTCTGATGCAGATTTATTCGAAAGTATTTTAAATCGTTTAAAACTGTCACCAGAAAAACACCGGATCATTAACGAGCATTACAAATTCCTCCTCAAGTTAGTGCTCTCTTGTGTCACCTAGTGATCATCTTCACACTTGAATGTCTTCTGCAGGTTTCTTGTTGATCATGACAACGTCATCTTCTCTCAATCCATCTATAAACAAACATGATTCTAAATACATCCAACCCTCTTTCAAGCAGTTCACAGTGACGTCACTGTGTTCTGGATTCGGAATCTTTTTTGCTCTGAGATCTTTTTACTCTCTCACAGCTGATTCCTTCTTTTATATTTCCTTTTTTTTATTTTTTATTTTTTTGATTGCTCAAAAACTGCCCCTAAAATAAAACTCTCATTTAAAAAGATATCTGAAAAATTTTTGATTTTAATTTTGACACCAAACAAGTTTAAAGGTCAGAAATTATTTGAAAAAAAAATTATTTTTTGTTAAAAAAGGAAATTTAAAAAGTAATTTAATTTAAATATGAACTGCAAATCAAAGAAGTTTAAATTTCTTCTAATCTTTCGTTCAATTCTTCCAAAAAAAAATCCTATTTTGCTAAATGTGAAGTCATAAGCTTCTCGGCTACCAGACGTCATATGACGTCATCAGCCTCTTTACTAGCTTATCAATGACACTTGTAGATGTGAAAAAGGGCAATTGTCTACCGGAGAACGAAATAAGATAAAGTTTCAGCTGATCGATGTTTAACATTCAGCTGTGATTAGAGTTACTTCAGTTGGTAGTGGAGCTGATTTCAGTTAAAATATTCAAAATATAGTTTTTTAAATGCAGATAATTAGTCGATTATTAGAATATTTTCTTGAAGTTGTAATTATTAAATGTTTAACAAGATTGTGATAAATAATCGTATAACTTTCAATCAAATCTGAAAGTTAATTTTTAAATCAATTATCAGGAAAGTAACTAGTTAGAAAATATGACAAATGAGGAAGTATGGTAATCTAATATGTTATACGAGGTTCTCATTACAGGAAGTGCCCCTTGGGGGTTCAGAATTTCTGGAGGGCCAGAAGCCAACAAACCAACTCTTATTTCAAGAGTAAGTTTCAAATTATTCGTGAACGTTTTAAAAAAAAGGTCTTTTAGATCACGCCAGGTGGAAAAGCGGACCAATCGAACGTCAAAATCGGAGATATCTTGCTTGCTGTGAATGGTCGAAGAATAAATGATTTAAGATTGAGAAAAGTGATGAAACTTATACAAGAAAGTGATCATAGATTGCATTTGACTATTTCTAGGTTTGATTATTCTCTTTTGATGATAATAAATAATTTACTTTAATTTATTACAAACGTCTAATGTTGTTTTATTTGTTTGAAAATTGATTTTTTTAATAAATAATTAAATCAAATGTAGGAATATGTGTTTGAATAAAAAATTAACTATTTGTTTTTACACTTATTTAAAGAAGACCAAAAATTACACGAGTTATTATCTAACAAAATGTTCTGTTTAATTTCAAGTTAAACCGCAAAGATAAGATAAAGTGGTAACTGATATATGCTTGAGAAGAACATTTCTAAAAGTGCTAAATTACATAAAGATACTTAAATAAGAAAACTAAACGAATAATTTTTTTAGATTGTTTTGAAATTGTTCGATAATTACTTTTTCGTGTTTTAGTTTACAGAATCATTTTTATTTAGTTTGTTTTGATTTCAGAGAAAGCTCTGAAACAAAAAATGAAGGAAAACCACAACATGCTGAAATAAGCAGGTACTTCTGATCAAAATTTAGTTTAAGAATCATTTTTCTAAATCTCAAAGTTTTAGCTCTTCATTTGAAGATTCAAATTTAAACAAAGAACTACCGAAGCCAAAAATGCGAAAGTCCAAATTAGTCAGCGAAAATGAAACATCAGATTTTGTTTCTGAATCAAAAACATTTGCGGAAACTTTTGATAACGTTGAAAGGTCGGTTCTTAGATTTAAATAAATGCTTAAAAATGAAAATCGAAACTTTTAGTTCTTTTCTTCATCAAGAAAATCAATCTAGTAGCAACCAAGACACTATGTCTGAAGATGTAAAGTTTAAACCTCAAGTTCATTGGCTTCATGTAAGACTCAAAGACTTAAATCAAATTTTATTTGCGTTTTTTTTTTGAAGGGAAAACTTCGGATTTCCAGTGAAAAAGAAATTAAAGAGTAAGTTAAAGATCGTTTGAAAATAAACTAAAAAGTCTTTTATTTAGAAATGCGGAGGGATTTTCAGTGAAAGAAGCACTTTTAAAACAACCAAAAAGTTCAATTGAAATGGATGAAGGTTATGTTTCAGCAACTATTAGAAATGTTCAGTACAATTCACCCGCTGGTATTTACAGCGAAAATCAAATTTTGAATACTGTTGTTGAAACAGCAGCCGTTGAAAAGCGTTCATTACCTTTAAATTTCAGGTACCACGTTGGGATCCAACGTTTGTAGCGTTTTATTTGCTGTCGATTTATAGTTCATTTTAGTTAAAAATGCTTTTAATAGGCGATTACCAGTACCAGTGGACAAGTCAAGCTCTGTTTACAAACTTGTACACAATATATCTGATAGAAGATCTTTACCGATTCAATCTCCTTCTATTCAGCGACTTGAAGCGTTTCATTTCGAAGATAGAAGAAGATTAGAATATTAAGATTATGAGTTATATTCGTGAATAAAAAGATTGATTTTAATGCGTTGAATTTTGGAAAGATAATCAAAAAGGTGTTTGAAAATCTGATCAGTAAATAAAATAAAATTGAAATTATTGAAAGTTTGTCTATTGAGTTTGTTGTTAACGTTTTTTAATATCTTTTTCTATTGAGTCCATTAATTTTTTATGAAAATTTGCTTTTAAACTATCATCTTCATGAAACTTGTTTAGCAAAGTCTTCTGTGAAGATACACAAGGCCTGTTTAGAATACTATTTCCAAAACTTTTACAATTTGGTGTTGACATATAGCAAGGCTCTAACCCTTTCATACTTTCTGGAAGAGTTGTGCTTTCAGATTTGAATGTTACGCTAGACTTCTCTTTGTAAGAAGGTAAGTCTGCTTCCTCTTTCAGACAAGTTTTTAACCGATTTAGTCTTATAACTTTATCCATCTCAGCAAAAGACTGCAAGCAAAACGTTTTAGAGAAGTTAAAAAAGAAAATAAAAAAAACCTTTTCTGGGTCGAATAAGCAGTGATGAGCATTTGTTAGTTCTTCAAGGGCTTTTATATGAAATTGCATTTCTATTTCGATATATCTTGTCCATAAGGCTTTCATGTTACACATTCCTTTTTTACTAATTTCATTATATCTTGATAAAACATGAACAAGTTTTATCGAATTACTTTCAGACCGAAAATAACATTAAATATTCAAGTAACTTATTTTGTAAGTTATATATAAACATTAAAGTAGAGTCTACTACAAAACAAAAAGTTTTTTTTGACAACCAGATTAAAAAAGTGTTAAAAAATAAATAAAAAGTTTAAATGAAGTCTCTAGTATAGAAAAGTATTGCTTGATTACATTTTAAGATTTCAAAGATTGAAAAAAAACTTTTTTGAAGATCAAGCTTGATTAGAATAATCAATTATCAAACTTTCATTTTTGGAAGTAACAATTTTACTCACTTTGTTAAAACTGCGTCTTCTGCTTCCTTTCTTAAATTTTTTGCTTCTTGTAGCTTTGCTCTTTGAGTAGATTCTCTCCAAGTTTGAATACTTAACGTCCATTTATCGCTGGCTCTGCTTTGTGTAAGTTGTTCCCAAGCATCTCTAACAGATCTGATATTATCACCAGCAAGTCTTCCCATGACTGCATCATATCTTTTAGAAACTCTTTTTTCTCTACACTGACATCTCAAAGCTTCTTTTGTAACACTTTTTAAATGAGCTCTATGAGTTGCATTTCGAGATTCGAGACCTTGTTTGAATTCCAGCACAATCTTTGATTGCAAACGATTAATTTCAGTTTGACGAAAGTTTTCTAAAATGTATAAATGTCTTGCCATAGCTTGAGTAGTCACTTTGAACAAATTCAACTCTTCAACAGGAATTCGAAGACGATGTCTCCAAACAGAATTACATTTATATTCAACATATTCAATTATATTTGAAAGCATTGAAATATTGTTCTTCATCAAATGTGATCTAGAGTTTATAGCTTCACAAAAATGCTGTAAAAGTTTCTTTTCAACTTTGCGTTCATCATCAAAACTTGAAATGATAGAAGTTATCGGATTTTTTTCTTCTAGCATCTGAATAGAGCTGGTCTCTTCTTTTTTTTCTGATAAGCATGATTTTTCTAATTCTGATTCTTCTACTTTAAAGTGATCATCAGCAGTTGAATTACAAAAACTCATTTTGAAAGTTAGTAGATCTAATATTTCCAAATCATGTTTGTTTTCAAACCAGGAGATAATGATTATGACGTAATAATGAAATTTTTTACAAGTTTGGATTCAAATTTAAGATTTCTCTTCTACAACTTTTGTTCAAAACTTTTCAATTGATGTTACCTATAAACAATTTATCAAGAATTAGTTTCAAAACAAGTCTTAGGTAGCTCCAAGAAAACAGTTATTAGAAATTTTCTTTGATAAAATGTTCAATAAATGAATACTTTTCTGTTTGTATACGAATTTTTACAAGTCTGATGAGCCAAAATTCAAGATCACCAGCTGTACAGCGAACGGTTCCAAAGAATTAATGAGATGGAAGATACAGACTTCTTCACAGGCATCTTCAAAATCTGCAACTTACTATACTCAAAGCAAATTTAAAATAACATTCGGTAAATAGTGGTCGAAGGGAAGAAAACTTGAAAATGGTTGATGGTTCTGGACTTGCAAATTGCTCCAATCGTAGATTGCTTCCAAGTCGACTTACCCCAAAATAAGCCTTCCGACAAAACATCGTGGTCAAAAGGATGTTTAGGAGACTTGGGTACGGGGTCGTTAAAGGTTCCTGCAAGTCCAAGCTTCGTGAATTCAAAGATTGTGACTTGCAAAGGAAGAGGAGACAAGAAGAGGCTAGCTGACTAAATAAAAGATATGAAGATTGTGAAATATGAAGGTTAGGCCCTTCATAACGGACTGGATTGGTACTAAGGCGCTAAAATAGCAAAATATGATAAAGGTGGACATAAATATTGGACTACAAAGGTGCCTAGGCAGCAATAAACTGAAAGATTTTACAAAATGCGCAGAAGAAAATCTTTTAAACACGTTAGCTTCAAAAACTAGCAAGCTAAAAGAATTGAAAAACTGCTGCTAAGGTTAATGATGGAATATTTAAAATGTTCCTCTTTCAGGAAGTTCTAACACTTTTGGATGTTAGGGATTTATTTATTTTAAAAACGCATTAGAAGTTGATATATAAAACAGCATCTTAATAAAAATTTTTTATTTTTTACTTGTAATTATTATAAATTTTCCACATAAAACATTTAAACATGTAAATATTGAACATTTAATTGCTTTTTCTGAAGCATCCGAACCATCTCCATTTCTTTTTCCTTTTCTTCCTTTCTACCATCTCGTTCAACTCATCAACTTTGAGTTGGAAAGCACATGAGAGGGATTCCACCTCTTCATCCTTATCTTTAATCGTCGCCAACAGGGTTTCAACCCTGATCTCATGGTCTTTATCACTTTCCTCTTTTTCTTTTTTCATTTTTGCAACCTCATTTTCTACCAAGCTTAATTTAGATTCCATTTCTCTACTGTGAGTTTCAAGCTTTAAATCAGCCTGGGCGATGTCCCAATCCCAAGTCATCTTCATCTTTTCTATTTCAACCAATGTTGATTTTTGTTTTTCTTCAAGCGCCTCAAGGTTTCCTTTCAATTCGTTGTTTTCTTCAACAACTTTTGTAATTTCATTTCTTAGTTTATTAATTATTTCATCTTTTTCATTCATTGTTTTTTGTTCTTCAGCTGCTTCTTCTGCACTTTTTTCTGCCTGATTTTTCAATTCCTTTATCTCATTCCGTAGCTGGGTTATAATTTCATCCTTCTCATTATGCAAACTGCCGCCTTCAGACACTAGTCTGAAGCCGTCTCTGATTTCCTTAATCAGAAATTCGAGACTCACAGCATTTTCTATTTGTTCCTTTTCTAATTGGAACAATCTCTCTTTAAGTTCTTTGTTTTCCTTTTCCAAGGAAATCACCTGCTTGTTATTTGCAGGTTGTTCAAGCTCCATATTGTAGTCAGATTTGTCTTCCATTTTATATCGATGTGTAGAAAATACCAAATATAAATTTCTTTGTAAAATTTCCCACTAAAGATAATACTCAGCCAGCTCGTTTATTATGACCAGCTCCAAATGATTATGACGTCACTATGAGTTAAATTCTCTTTAGGAAAATACATTCTTTAATCTTTCCTACCCTATTTTTTACTTGGATTTATATTTTATTCCAACTACAACACTGTTACATTATCATTTCTGAATGATTTAATACTTTATCTGGATATTCGATGATTTCTTTCACTGAAATTTGAATTTTGCTTCAAGCATTGAAATGACACAAAATTGTTTGAAAATATTTAGTATTTTGATCTTATAAATATAGATAATGTTGAAAAATTGATAATAAAACAAATTTATAACTTTTAAAATGAAAACACTTTTCAGCGAAAATAATGATAAATAAGTTAAAAGTATATTGTGAGGCATTGTCTGTTAATTAAGAGATTTTTAAAAATCTTTTAACATATTTTACTATAAGAGGACTTTTTTATCGCAGAGATTTTGAAAAATCCAAATGCCTGATGGCAGTTGGTTCTAAGTATTAAATTGAGACGCATAATAAAAATGATTGCTTTAATTAACATACCAGGTGATAAGAGCTCTGAAAGTGTGTTGTATGAGTTGATATAACTTAAGAGTAGACTTAATTGAGTTGAAAGCATCGAATTTAAGGTCATGTAAATTGTGGGTGATTTCAGAAATAAAAATAAAATCGTATTTAATCTGTTGAATTTTAGAAGTATCTATATTGAAGAAGCTGAGACAATGTTCACAACTATCGTATTTAATAAAAAGTTTCTTGCATACCAATCTCATAAATATTGCCTGAACAGATTCAATTTTTTTGATATCACTAACTTGATATGGCATCTATGTAAAATATTAAAAGTATTAATTTCATAATATTTTTAGTAGAATTTTTTAATTTTAAAAACCTTTCAAAACAATAACTGTTTCTTAACTATTTCCTAAATCTTTTCTCAGAAAACATTTGTTTGAAATTTTCTACCAAATATTAGTTTAAACGTAATAAAAACATTTAATACGAAGCTATTATTACTCAAAATTCATAAAAATGTTCCAGAAACATCACAATTAACTACATACCAGTTGTAATTTGTTAGTTTTATTTACATTATTGCTGTAGAACAACTTGAAGATATCTTTTCTAGCTATTATACTATGTATAGAAGGCCTTTCTAATCAGCTAGATATTTTATGACAGTTCGTTTTGAAATTAACTTTTTTGAAAAAACTAAACTAAAATTTCCTTCAACTATTATCAAAACTTCACAAAACAAATCAGACAAAATTAAAAAATTGATTTTAATTCAAAAGAAAATCAGAATTGAGAAACTTATTAAATTTTTAAGATTAAATTTGATCATGACGATTTAGCAAGCTTTTGAAGCTTCATTAAAATCACTTCCACTTATTTCAAGACATGGATCATCTTGATAAATAGATATCACTTTTACAAGATTATTGTTAGAGTTTGATCTCGGGATTTTTTTAAACTAACAAGGTACTCAACATCTGGTACTTCAGGGTAAATAATCAAATCCTTACTATGGAATGACTGCCTTGTAGGACATTCTGAAACTTCTGGATGTTAAAGATTTTAAACATTTAACCAAAAGTCTGTAAAACTCGGTTGTATGCTCGACTGTCAAGGTGATAAGACATTAAATTTCAAAGATTAAAAATACAGACAATGAAGCCAGAAAAGAACCTTCAAAAGTGAGATTTTCTTTAGCTTCGGCAGAGAATAGGACTGATGCAGCTACATCCTTCATTGCGTAGGAGCTACCAAGATGACACTGAGCACAATGAAGAACTGTCTAAGAGGCTCATCCTGTTTTTAACTTTCGAATCTTGCGCCTCCTAGAAGTGTTGGCACAAATCAGACCAACAGGGCTCTTCTACCAAGCTCTTGCGGGTCAGCCCTAAAATAATGTCGAGAAGAATAAGAAGACAAAAAGGTGATGTGGACCGACGTCCAGCAAAAACCATCACCAACTAACTAATATCCTTTTCTTGAGTAGTAGTGCCTAACTAAATAGTCAACGTCTTCACTAACAAAAAGATGGTTAGAGTTAATGAAAGAAGAAGACAAGAGGTGTGGTGTTGACCAAAGCCCTTGGATGCCAGGGCAAGAGCTAACAAGAAAGTCAACATCTGGTAATTTACGAACAGAAAGAATGAACTAAGGTTAATGATGGAATATTTACAATGTTCCCCTTTCAGGATGTTCTAACACTTTTGGATGTTAGGGATTTATTTATTTTAAAAAAGCATCAGAAGTTGATATAAAAAACAGCATCTTAATAAAATTATTTTATTTTTTACATGTAATTAATATAAATTTTCCACATAAAACATTTAAACATGTAAATATTGAACATTTAATTGATTTTTCTGAAGCATCCAAACCATCTCCATTTCTTTTTCCTTTTCTTCTTTTCTACCATCTCGTTTAACTCGTTAACTTTGAGTTGGAAAGCACATGAGAGGGATTCCGCCTCTTCATCTTTATCTTTAATCGTCGCCAACAGGGTTTCAACCCTAATCTCGTAATCTTTATCACTTTCTTCTTTTTCTTTTTTCATTTTGGCAACCTCATTTTCAATTAAGCTTATGTTTAATTCCATTTCTTGGTTATACGTTTCAAGCTTTAAATCAGCCTGAGCGATGTCCCAATCCCAAATCATCTCCATCTTTTCTATTTCAACCAATGTTGATTGATGTTTTTCTTCAAGCGCCTCAAGGTTTCCTTTCAATTCGTTGTTTTCTTCAACAACTTTCGTAATTTTATTTCTTAGTTTATTAATTATTTCATCTTTTTCATTCATTATTTTTTGTTCTTCAGCTGCTTCTGCTACACTTTTTTCTGCCTGATTTTTCAATTCCCTTATCTCATTCTGTAGCTGGGTTATAATTTCATCCTTCTCATTATGCAAACTGCTGCCTTCAGATACTAGTCTGAAGCCGTCTCTGATTTCCTTAATCAGAAATTCGAGACTGGCAGCATTTTCTTTTTGTTCCTTTTCTAATTGGAACAATCTCTCTTTAAGTTCTTTGTTTTCCTTTTCCAAGGAAATCACCTGCTTGTTATTTGCAGGTTGTTCAAGCTCCATATTGTAGTCAGATTTGTCTTCCATTTTATATCGATGTGTAGAAAATACCAAATATAAATTTCTTTGTAAAATTTCCCACTAAACATAGTACTCAGCCAGCTCGTTTATTATGACCAGTTCCAAATGATTATGACGTCACTATGAGTTAAATTCTCTTTAGGAAAATACATTCCTTAACCTTTTCTACTTTATTTTTTACTTGGATTTATATTTTATTCCAACTACAACACTGTTACATTATTATTTCTGAATGATTTAATACTTTATCTGGATATTCGATGATTTCTTTCACTGAAATTTGAATTTTGCTTCAAGCATTGAAATGACACAAAATTGTTTGAGATTATTTAGTATCTTGATCTTATAAATGTAGATAATCTTGAAAAATTGATAATAAAACAAATTTATAACTTTTAAAATGAAAACACTTTTCAGCGAAAATAAAGATGAATAAGTTGAAAGTTTATTGTGAGACTTTGTCTTTTAATTAAGAGATTTTTGAAAATCTTTTAACATATTTTACTATAAGAGGACTTTTTTATTGTAGAGGTTTTGAAAAATCCAAATACCTGATGGCAGTTGGTTCGAAGTATTAAATTGTGCGGTGTGATAAAAAAATTTGCTCTAATTAACGTACCAGGTGATAAGGGCTCTGAAAGTGTGTTGTATGAGTTGATATAACTTGAGAATAAAGTTAAATGAGAAAAAAGCATCGAATTTAAGGTCATTTAAATTGTGGGTAATTTTGAAAATAAAAATAAAATCGTTTTTAATCTGTCGAATTTTAGAAGTATCTATATTGAAGAAGCTGAGACAATGTTCACAACTATCGTATTTAATAAAAAGTTTCTTGCATACTAATCTCATAAATGTTGCCTTAACAGATTCAATTTTTTTGATATCACTAACTTGATATGGCATCTATGTAAAATATTAAAAGTATTAATTTCATAATATTTTTAGTAGAATTTTCTAATTTTAAAAACCTTTTAAAACAATAACTGTTTCTTAACTATTTCCTAAATCTTTTCTCAGAAAACATTTGTTTGAAATTTTCTACCAAATATTAGTTTAAACGTAATAAAAAGATTTAATACAAAGCTATTATTACTCAAAATTCATAAGAGTGGTTCCAGAAACACCGCACTTAACTACATACCAGTTGTAATCTTTTGGGTTTATTTACATTATTGCTGTAGAACAACTTGAAGATATCTTTTCTAGCATTTATACTATGTATAGAAGGCCTTTCTAATCAGCTAGATATTTTATGACAGCTCGTTTTGAAATTAACCTTTGTTGAAAAAATTAAACTAAAATTTCCTTCAACTATTATCAAAACTTCACAAAACAAATCAGACAAAATTAAAAAATTGATTTTAATTCAGAAAAAGAAATAAGATCAGACTTGAGAAACTTATCAAATTTTTAAGATTAAATTTGATCATGACGATTTAACAAGCTTTTGAAGCTTCATTAAAATCACTTCCACTTGTTTCAAGACATGGATCATCTTGATAAACAAAATCACTTTTACAAGATTATTGTTAGAGTTTGATCTCGGGATTTTTTTAAACTAACAAGGTACTCAACATCTGGTACTTCAGGGTAAATAATCAAATCCTTACTATGGAATGACTGCCTTGTAGGATATTCTAAAACTTCTGGATGTTAAAGATTTTAAACATTTAACCAAAAGTCTGTAAAACTCGGTTGTATGCTCGACTGTCAAGGTGATGAGACATTAAATTTCAAAGATTAAAAATATAGACAATGAAGCCAGAAAAGAACCTTCAAAAGTGAGATTCTTTCAGCTTTGGCAGAGAATAGGACTGATGCAGCTTCATCCATCATTGCGTAGGAGCTACCAAGATGACACTGAGCACAATGAAGAACTGCTTACGAGGCTCAACTCCGGTTTTGACTTTGTAATCTTGCGCCTCCTAGAAGTGTTGGCACAAAATAAACCAACAGGGCCCTTCTACCCAGCTGCTGCGGGTCAGCCCTAAAATAATGTCGAGAAGAATAAAAAGACAAGAGGTGATGTGGACCGACGTCCAGTGAAAACCATCACTAACTAACTAATATCCTTTTCTTGAGTAGTAGTGCCTAACTAAATAGTCAACGTCTTCACTAACAAAAAGATGGTTAGAGTTAATGAAAGAAGAAGACAAGAGGTGTGGTGTGGACCATAGCCCTTGGATGACAGGGCAAGAGCTAACAAGAAAGTCAACATCTGGTAATTTACAAACAGAAAGAGTGGCCTAAGGTTAATGATGGAATATTTACAATGTTCCTCTTTCAGGTTGTTCTAACACTTTTGGATGTTAGGGATTTATTTATTTTAAAAAAGCATCAGAAGTTGATATATAAAACAGCATCTTAATAAAATTATTTTATTTTTTACTTGTAATTAATATAAATTTTCCACATAAAACATTTAAACATGTAAATATTGAACATTTAATTGCTTTTTCTGAAGCATCCGAACCATCTCCATTTCTTTTTCCTTTTCTTCTTTTCTACCATCTCGTTTAACTCGTTAACTTTGAGTTGGAAAGCACATGAGAGGGATTCCGCCTCTTCATCTTTATCTTTAATCGTCGCCAACAGGGTTTCAACCCGAATCTCATGGTCTTTATCACTTTCTTCTTTTTCTTTTTTCATTTTGGCAACCTCATTTTCAATTAAGCTTATGTTTAATTCCATTTCTTGGTTATACGTTTCAAGCTTTAAATCAGCCTGAGCGATGTCCCAATCCCAAATCATCTCCATCTTTTCTATTTCAACCAATGTTGATTGATGTTTTTCTTCAAGCGCCTCAAGGTTTCCTTTCAATTCGTTGTTTTCTTCAACAACTTTCGTAATTTTATTTCTTAGTTTATTAATTATTTCATCTTTTTCATTCATTGTTTTTTGTTCTTCAGCTGCTTCTGCTGCACTTTTTTCTGCCTGATTTTTCAATTCCTTTATCTCACCCTGTAGCTGGGTTATAATTTCATCCTTCTCATTATGCAAACTGCTGCCTTCAGATACTAGTCTGAAGCCGTCTCTGATTTCCTTAATCAGAAATTCGAGACTGGCAGCATTTTCTTTTTGTTCCTTTTCTAATTGGAACAATCTCTCTTTAAGTTCTTTGTTTTCCTTTTCCAAGGAAATCACCTGCTTGTTATTTGCAGGTTGTTCAAGCTCCATATTGTAGTCAGATTTGTCTTCCATTTTATATCGATGTGTAGAAAATACCAAATATAAATTTCTTTGTAAAATTTCCCACTAAAGATAATACTCAGCCAGCTCGTTTATTATGACCAGGTCCAAATGATTATGACGTCACTATGAGTTAAATTCTCTTTAGGAAAATACATTCTTTAACCTTTTCTACTTTATTTTTTACTTGGATTTATATTTTATTCCAACTACAACACTGTTACATTATTATTTCCGAATGATTTAATACTTTATCTGGATATTCGATGATTTCTTTCACTGAAATTTAAATTTTGCTTCAAGCATTGAAATGACACAAAATTGTTTGAAAATATTTAGTATTTTGATCTTATAAATATAGATAATGTTGAAAAATTGATAATAAAACAAATTTATAACTTTTAAAATGAAAAAACTTTTCAGCGAAAATAATGATAAATAAGTTGAAAGTTTATTGTGAGACTTTGTCTTTTAATTAAGAGATTTTTGAAAATCTTTTAACATATTTTACTATAAGAGGACTTTTTTATTGTAGAGGTTTTGAAAAATCCAAATGCCTGATGGCAGTTGGTTCGAAGTATTAAATTGTGCGGTGTGATAAAAAAATTTGCTCTAATTAACGTACCAGGTGATAAGGGCTCTGAAAGTGTGTTGTATGAGTTGATATAACTTGAGAATAAAGTTAAATGAGAAAAAAGCATCGAATTTAAGGTCATTTAAATTGTGGGTAATTTTGAAAATAAAAATAAAATCGTTTTTAATCTGTCGAATTTTTAAAGTATCTAAATTGAAGAAGCTGAGATAATGTTCACAACTATCGTATTTAATAAAAAGTTTCTTGCATACTAATCTCATAAATGTTGCCTGAACAGATTCAATGTTTTGATATCACTAACTTGATATGGCATCTATGCAAAATATTAAAAGTATTAGATTCATAATATTTTTAGTAAAATTTTTTAATTCTAAATAACTTTATTAACATTATCTATTTCCTTAATCTTATCTCAAATAAAATTTGTTTGAGATTTTCTACCAAATATTAGTTTAAACGTAACAAAAAGATTTAATACAAAGCTATTATTACTCAAAATTCATAAGAGTGGTTCCAGAAACACCGCACTTAACTACATACCAGTTGTAATCTTTTGGGTTTATTTACATTATTGCTGTAGAACAACTTGAAGATATCTTTTCTAGCATTTATACTATGTATAGAAGGCCTTTCTAATCAGCTAGATATTTTATGACAGCTCGTTTTGAAATTAACTTTTTTGAAAAAACTAAACTAAAATTTCCTTCAACTAATAAGAAAACTTCACAAAACAAATCAGACAAAATTAAAAAATTGATTTTAATTCAAAAGAAAATCAGAATTGAGAAACTTATCAAATTTTTAAGATCAAATTCTATCATGACGATTTAGCAAGCTTTTAAAGCTTCTTTAAAATCACTTCCAATTGTTTCAAGACATGGATCATCTTGATAAATAGATATCACTTTTACAAGATTATTGTTAGAGTTTTATCTCGGAATTTTTTTAAACTAACAAGGTACTCAACATCTGGTACTTCAGGGTAAATTACTAAATCCTTACTATGGAATGACTGCCTTGTAGGATATTCTGAAACTTCTGGATGTTAAAGATTTTAAACATTTAACCAAAAGTCTGTAAAACTCGGTTGTATGCTCGACTGTCAAGGTGATAAGACATTAAATTTCAAAGATTAAAAATATAGACAATGAAGCCAGAAAAGAACCTTCAAAAGTGAGATTCTTTCAGCTTCGGCCGAGAATAGGACTGATGCAGCTACATCCATCATTGCCTAGGAGCTGGCAAGATGACACTGAGCACAGTGAAGAACTGCCTACGAGGCTCATCCTGTTTTTAACTTTGGAATCTTGCGCCTCCTAGAAGTGTTGGCACAAATCAGACCAACAGGGCTCTTCTACCAAGCTCTTGCTGGTCAACCCTAAAATAATGTCGAGAAAAATAAGAAGACAAAAAGGTGATGTGGACCGACGTCCAGCGAAAACCATCACCAACTAACTAATATCCTTTTCTTGAGTAGTAGTGCCTAACTAAATAGTCAACGTCTTCACTAACAAAAAGATGGTTAGAGTTAATGAAAGAAGAAGACAAGAGGTGTGGTGTTGACCAAAGCCCTTGGATGCCAGGGCAAGAGCTAACAAGAAAGTCAACATCTGGTAATTTACAAACAGAAAGAATGAACTAAGGTTAATGATGGAATCTTTACAATGTTCCCCTTTCAGGATGTTCTAACACTTTTGGATATTAGGGATTTATTTGTTTTTAAAAAAGCATCAGAAGTTGATATAAAAAACAGCATCTTAATAAAATTATTTTATTTTTTACATGTAATTAATATAAATTTTCCACATAAAACATTTAAACATGTAAATATTGAACATTTAATTGCTTTTTCTGAAGCATCCGAACCATCTCCATTTCTTTTTCCTTTTCTTCTTTTCTACCATCTCGTTTAACTCGTTAACTTTGAGTTGGAAAGCACATGAGAGGGATTCCGCCTCTTCATCTTTATCTTTAATCGTCGCCAACAGGGTTTCAACCCGAATCTCATGGTCTTTATCACTTTCTTCTTTTTCTTTTTTCATTTTGGCAACCTCATTTTCAATTAAGCTTATGTTTAATTCCATTTCTTGGTTATACGTTTCAAGCTTTGAATCAGCCTGAGCGATGTCCCAATCCCAAATCATCTCCATCTTTTCTATTTCAACCAATGTTGATTGATGTTTTTCATCAAGCGCCTCAAGGTTTCCTTTCAATTCGTTGTTATCTTCAACGACTTTCGTAATTTTATTTCTTAGTTTATTAATTATTTCATCTTTTTCATTCATTGTTTTTTGTTCTTCAGCTGCTTCTTCTGCACTTTTTTCTGCCTGATTTCTTAATTCCTTTATCTCACCCTGTAGCTGGGTTATAATTTCATCCTTCTCATTATGCAAACTGCTGCCTTCAGAAACTAGTCTGAAGCCCTCTCTGATTTCTGTAATCAGAAATTCGAGACTCGCAGCATTTTCTTTTTGTTCCTTTTCTAATTGGAACAATCTCTCTTTAAGTTCTTTGTTTTCCTTTTCCAAGGAAATCACCTGCTTGTTATTTGCAGGTTGTTCAAGCTCCATATTGTAGTCAGATTTGTCTTCCATTTTATATCGATGTGTAGAAAATACCAAATATAAGTTTCTTTGTAAAATTTCCCACTAAAGATAATACTCAGCCAGCTCGTTTATTATGACCAGTTCCAAATGATTATGACGTCACTATGAGTTAAGTTCTCTTTAGGAAAATACATTCTTTAATCTTTTCTACCCTATTTTTTACTTGGATTTATATTTTATTCCAACTACAACACTGTTACATTATCATTTCTGAATGATTTAATACTTTATCTGGATATTCGAGAATTTCTTTCACTGAAATTTAAATTTTGCTTCAAGCATTGAAATGAGACAAAATTGTTTGAGATTATTTAGTATTTTGATCTTATAAATGTAGATAATCTTGAAAATTGATAATAAAACAAATTTATAACTTTTAAAATGAAAAAACTTTTCAGCGAAAATATAGATAAATAAGTTAAAAGTTTATTGTGAGGCATTGTCTTTTAATTAAGAGATTTTCAAAATTCTTTTACCATTTTTTACTATAAGAGGACTTTTTTATTGTAGAAGTTTTGAAAAATCCAAATGCCTGATGGCAGTTGGTTCTAAGTATTAAATTGAGACGCATAATAAAAATGATTGCTTTAATTAACATACCAGGTGATAAGGGCTCTGAAAGTGTGTTGTATGAGTTGATATAACTTAAGAGTAGACTTAATTGAGTTGAAAGCATCAAATTTAAGGTCATGTAAATTGTGGGTAATTTTGAAAATAAAAATAAAATCGTTTTTAATCTGTCGAATTTTTAAAGTATCTAAATTGAAGAAGCTGAGATAATGTTCACAACTATCGTATTTAATAAAAAGTTTCTTGCATACTAATCTCATAAATGTTGCCTTAACAGATTCAATTTTTTTGATATCACTAACTTGATATGGCATCTATGTAAAATATTAAAAGTATTAGATTCATAATATTTTTAGTAGAATTTTTTAATTTTAAAAACCTTTCAAAACAATAACTGTTTCTTAACAATAACTGTTTCCTAATTTTTTCTCAGATAACATCTGTTTGAAATTTTCTACCAAATATTAGTTTAAACGTAATAAAAAGATTTAATACAAAGCTATTATTACTCAAAATTCATAAGAGTGGTTCCAGAAACACCGCACTTAACTACATACCAGTTGTAATCTTTTGGGTTTATTTACATTATTGCTGTAGAACAACTTGAAGATATCTTTTCTAGCATTTATACTATGTATAGAAGGCCTTTCTAATCAGCTAGATATTTTATGACAGCTCGTTTTGAAATTAACTTTTTGAAAAAACTAAACTAAAATTTCCTTCAACTAATAATAAAACTTCACAAAACAAATCAGACAAAATTAAAAAATTGATTTTAATTCAAAAGAAAATCAGAATTGAGAAACTTATCAAATTTTTAAGATTAAATTTGATCATGACGATTTAGCAAGCTTTTGAAGCTTCATTAAAATCACTTCCACTTATTTCAAGACATGGATCATTTTGATAAACAAAATCACTTTTACAAGATTATTGTTAGAGTTTTATCTCGGAATTTTTTTAAACTAGCAAGGTACTCAACATCTGGTACTTCAGGGTAAATAATCAAATCCTTACTATGGAATGACTGCCTTGTAGGATATTCTGAAACTTCTGGATGTTAAAGATTTTAAACATTTAACCAAAAGTTTGTAAAACTCGGTTGTATGCTCGACTGTCAAGGTGATAAGACATTAAATTTCAAAGATTAAACCAGATTAACATCTGGTACTTCAGGGTACTTTCAGCTTCGGCAGAGAATAGGACTGCTCTTGCTGGTCAACCCTAAAAAATGTCGAGAAGAATAAAAAGACAAGAGGTGATGTGGACCGACGTCCAGTGAAAACCATCACTAACCAACTAATATTCTTTTCTTGAGTAGTAGTGCCTAACTAAATAGTCAACGTCTTCACTAACAAAAAGATGTTTAGAGTTAATGAAAGAAGAAGACAAGAGGTGTGGTGTGGACCATAGCCCTTGGATGACAGGGCAAGAGCTAACAAGAAAGTCAACATCTGGTAATTTACAAACAGAAAGAGTGGCCTAAGGTTAATGATGGAATATTTACAATGTTCCTCTTTCAGGTTGTTCTAACACTTTTGGATGTTAGGGATTTATTTATTTTAAAAAAGCATCAGAAGTTGATATATAAAACAGCATCTTAATAAAATTATTTTATTTTTTACATGTAATTAATATAAATTTTCTACTTAAAACATTTAAACATGTAAATATTGAACATTTAATTGCTTTTTCTGAAGCATCCGAACCATCTCCATTTCTTTTTCCTTTTCTTCTTTTCTACCATCTCGTTCAACTCGTTAACTTTGAGTTGGAAAGCACATGAGAGGGATTCCGCCTCTTCATCTTTATCTTTAATCGTCGCCAACAGGGTTTCAACCCGAATCTCATGGTCTTTATCACTTTCTTCTTTTTCTTTTTTCATTTTGGCAACCTCATTTTCAATTAAGCTTATGTTTAATTCCATTTCTTGGTTATACGTTTCAAGCTTTAAATCAGCCTGAGCGATGTCCCAATCCCAAATCATCTCCATCTTTTCTATTTCAACCAATGTTGATTTTTGTTTTTCTTCAAGCGCCTCAAGGTTTCCTTTCAATTCGTTGTTTTCTTCAACAACTTTTGTAATTTCATTTCTTAGTTTATTAATTATTTCATCTTTTTCATTCATTATTTTTTGTTTTTCAGCTGCTTCTGCTGCACTTTTTTCTGCCTGATTTTTCAATTCCTTTATCTTATCTGGTAGCTGGGTTATAATTTCATCCTTCTCATTATGCAAACTGCTGCCTTCAGATACTAGTCTGAAGCCCTCTCTGATTTCTGTAATCAGAAATTCGAGACTTGCAGCATTTTCTTTTTGTTCCTTTTCTAACTGGAACAATCTCTCTTTAAGCTCTTTATTTTCCTTTTCCAAGGAAATCACCTGCTTGTTATTTGCAGGTTGTTCAAGCTCCATATTGTAGTCAGATTTGTCTTCCATTTTATATCGATGTGTAGAAAATACCAAATATAAATTTCTTTGTAAAATTTCCCACTAAAGATAATACTCAGCCAGCTCGTTTATTATGACCAAGTGCAAATGATTATGACGTCACGATGAGTTAAGTTCTCTTTAGGAAAATACATTCCTTAATCTTTCCTACCCTATTTTTTACTTGGATTTGTATTTTATTCCAACTACAACACTGTTACATTATCATTTCTGAATGATTTAATACTTTATCTGGATATTCGATGATTTCTTTCACTGAAGTTTTAATTTTGCTTCAAGCATTGAAATTGATAGCAGTTGGTTTGAAGTATTAAATTGTGCGGTGTGATAAAAAAATAATGAATTAAATTAAAAACCTTTCTTAACAATAACTGTTTCCTAATTTTTTTGTCAGACAACATCTGTTTGAAATTTTATACGAAATATTAGTTAAAACATTATAAAAAGATTTAAGTTGAAAATAAAACATCATTTTTGCTACTTTATAATCTGTGGAAATATCTTAACAGTTCTAATCATTTGGGTTTATTATATTATTGCTGTAGAACAACCTTAAAATTTCTTTTCTAGCTTTTATACTATGTATAGAAGGCCTTTCTAATCAGCTAGATATTTTATGACAGTTCGTTTTGAAATAAACTTTGTCGAGAAAATTAAACTAAAATGTTTTCAACCAACTCAACAAAATTGATTTTAATTCAAAAAAAGATCAGACTTGAGAAACTTATCAAATTTTTAAGATTAAATTTGATCATTACGATTTAGCAAGCTTTTGAAGCTTCATTAAAATCACTTCCAATTGTTTCAAGACATGGATCATCTTGATAAATAAATATCACTTTTACAAGATTATTGTTAGAGTTTTATCTCGGGAATTTTTTTAAACTAACAAGGTACTCAACATCTGGTACTTCAGGGTAAATAATCAAATCCTTACTATGGAATGACTGCCTTGTAGGATATTCTGAAACTTCTGGATGTTAAAGATTTTAAACATTTAACCAAAAGTTTGTAAAACTCGGTTGTATGCTTGACTGTCAAGGTGATAAGACATTAAATTTCAAAGATTAAACCAGATTAACATCTGGTACTTCAGGGTACTTTCAGCTTCGGCAGAGAATAGGAATGATGCAGCTACATCCATCATTGCGTAGGAGCTACCAAGATGACACTGAGCACAGTGAAGAACTGCCTACGAGGCTCAAACTCCGGTTTTAACTTTGGAGTCTTGCGCCTCCTAGAAGTGTTGGCACAAAATAGACCAACAGGGCCCTTCTACCCAGTTTTATATGTTCTTTTCCTTGTCGCAAATATGTGTCCACCTGGGCTCAAACCTGGGACACCTCGCTTGGTGGGCAGGTATGGTCATGGCTAAACCACACAGATGGACATCTAGAAAATCTTCTAGCAACAAAACATTGACTAAACTGTTTCTTGATCAGATCATCTTGTGTTTGGTGATTCCTGCTAATAACTTTGATGGATTAGTTTGGCATAAAATCTCAGATCTGATTACTTCAATTTGGTTATTTGAATAAACTAAACATTTGCTGATACTTTAGTGGTAGGCTGCTCAAATTTCTAAATAACTTGACATTTTAAATTTGACCTCATCAGATTAATCAAGTGACATCATCAGTATCATCAGTGACGTCATTATCTTGATCACGTGGTGTCAACAATTCATTTATTAGAAAAACAAATAATTTTAAACAAATGAGAAAATTTGAAAAATCAATTTTGAAAAAAAGAAGTAAAATAAGGGAAATATATAACTGGATCAGATGAAGATCAGGAAGAGCTGCATCTGATGAAGAACAGGAAGAGCTGGATCAGATGAAGATCAGGAAGAGCTGGATCAGATGAAGATCAGGAAGAACTGGGTCAGATGAAGATCAGGAAGAACTGGATCTGATGAAGATCAGGAAGAGCTGCATCTGATGAAGATCAGGAAGAACTGGATCTGATGAAGATCAGGAAGAACTGGATCTGATGAAGATCAGGAAGAGCTGCATCTGATGAAGATCAGGAAGAACTGGATCTGATGAAGAACAGGAAGAACTGGATCTGATGAAGAATAGTAAGAACTGAATCTGATGAAGATCAGGAAGAACTGGATCTGATGAAGATCAGGAAGAGCTGCATCTGATGAAGATCAGGAAGAGCTGAAGATCAGGAAGAACTGGATCAGATGAAGATCAGGAAGAACTGGATCTGATGAAGATCAGGAAGAACTGCATCTGATGAAGATCAGGAAGAGCTGCATCTGATGAAGACAGGGAGAGCTAGATCTGATAAAGATCAGGAAGAACTGCATCTGATGAAGATCAGGAAGAGCTAGATCTGATAAAGATCAGGAAGAACTAGATCTGATGAAGATCAGGAAAAATAGAAGAGGAGAAAGTGGATCAGATAAAGAATATTTTATTTGTTTTTGGAGAACCTTCTTGACAAACCAATTCTTCTTGGCTTATAACAAGTCTTAAGAGGTCTTACTGGTGATAAACGCAGTTTATAATCTGTAAAATAAGTGATGACGTCACCAGTAATGACGTCAGTCATCGATTACCTGTTTCTTTTTGTCTTTTCTTCTTTCTATAAGTTTTGGACAATAAAGAAGCATCAAAAGGTTCTAACCTATAAAAAATTCAAATTTATCCAAAAAAAAAATTCAAATTTGACTTACTCGTTTTCAGCATCTGAATTTTCGTCACTAGATGCTTCACTATCTTCATCTTTATCAGAATCTGGAAATGCATCTGGAACAAGATGCTCATCTGCAGCTGAATTGCTTGGCAACTGTTTATTAGCTGTTAAATCTAGCGGTTTTTGAGAACATTCAGTATTATTGAGGACTTTTTTCATCGAAACAATTTCGTTAAAAAATTGATTTGGAACCATTTGAGTATCACCTGCTGTTGATAAATCATCAATCGTGGAAACAGCGCGACTGTATTCGTCATTAACGCTGCGTTGATTAAAGAAATTTACAGGGATAAGGGTTTGATCAAAATCTTTAAAAATGGATTTGTTGGAAAAAAATCTTGAATTCCCAAAGCTATCCGGAATTCGATCAACAACTGAAGAGACGGTTTCCTTATAACTCAAAGTAATTGAATCGTTAATATTTGAATCACTTTTATTCACCAACTGTGCTGACTCATTATTTGTAAATGACAAATTCGCTGAATCATTAATCATTGATGACAAATTCGCTGATTCAGTAGTTGTAGATGAAAACTTTGCTAATTCATTATTTGGCTCGAAGCTATCTGGAACTTCATCAACTACAAAATCTTCAGAAGACAATCTAATTGAATGATTTTTGTTCAAATTTTCTGAAACAGTTTTTTCGGTTTCGATTTGATTCAGTGAATTCATTGAAGGAACTAAATTTTGATCAGAATTTTGAATCAAAACATTCTCATCAGGTACATTCGAAATACTTTCATTTTTCATCAAGAAGTTAGTTGGAAGAATTTCATCTTCATCTTCAAATCTGGATACATCATAAGCTTGAATACCTATCTCATCATATTGTGAACCAAATTGAAACTTATTTATAAGTTTAAAACTTGATTCGTCATATTTAGAATCAAAACTTTTTGCAATTGGAACAAATTTTTGAGAAGAATTATTCACATCTGATTTTATTTTTGCTGATTTTAGATTTTCAGAATCTAGATTTGCAGACTCAGCGGTTTTATAAGATAAATTTTCTGATTCATTATTTGCAGATGACAAATTTGCTGATTCATCATTTGTCTTGAAGCTATCTGGAATTAGATCTACAACTGAAGAAATAGAATCTTTACAGCTAAAAGCAATTGAATCTTTAATATTCAAATCATTTTTAACCATGAAATTTGCTGAATCATTAGTTATAGAAGAAAAATTTGCTGATTCATTAGTTGTAGATGACAAATTTGCTGATTCATCATTTGTCTTGAAGCTATCCGGAATTAGATCAACAACTGAAGAAATAGAATCTTTACAACTAAAAGCAATTGAATCTTTAATATTTGAATCATCTTTAACGATGAAATTTGCTGATTCATTATTTGTAAATAACAAATTTGATGATTCATTATTTGGCTCAAAGCTATCCGAAATTAGATCAACAACTGAAAAAATAGATTCTTTACATTCCAAAGTGATGGAATCTTTAATATTCGAATCATTTTTAACCATGAAATTTGCTGAATCATTAGTTATAGAAGAAAAATTTGCTGATTCATTAGTTGTAGATGACAAATTTGCTAATTCATCATTTGTCTTGAAGCTATCCGGAATTAGATCTACAAGAGAAGAAATAGATTCTTTACAACTAAAAGCAATTGAATCTTTAATATTTGAATCATCTTTAACGATGAAATTTGCTGATTCATTATTTGTAAATAACAAATTTGCCGATTCATCATTTGGCTCAAAGCTATCTGGAACTTCATCAACTACAAAATCTTCAGAAGACAATCTAATTGAATGATTTTTGTTCAAATTTTCTGGAAAATTTTTTTCGGTTTCGATTTGATTCAGTGAATTCATTGAAGGAACTAAATTTTGATCAGAATTTTGAATCAAAACATTCTCATCGGGTACATTCGAAATACTTTCATTTTTCATCAAGAAGTTAGTTGGAAGAATTTCATCTTCATCTTCAAATCTGGATACATCATAAGCTTGAATACCTATCTCATCATATTGTGAACCAAATTGAAACTTATTTGGAAGTTTAAAACTTGATTCGTCATATTTAGAATCAAAACTTTTTGCAATTGTAACAAATTTTTGAGAACAATTATTCACATCTGATTTTATTTTTGCTGATTTTAGATTTTCAGAATCTAGATTTGCAGACTCAGCGGTTTTATAAGATAAATTTTCTGATTCATTAGTTGTAGATGACAAATTTGCTGATTCATCATTTGTCTTGAAGCTATCCGGAATTAGATCTACAACTGAAGAAATAGAATCTTTACAACTAAAAGCAATTGAATCTTTAATATTCAAATCATTTTTAACGATGAAATTTGCTGACTCATTAGTTGCAGATGACAAATTTGCTGACTCATTAGTTGCAGATGACAAATTTGCTGATTCATCATTTGTCTTGAAGCTATCCGGAATTAGATCTACTACTGAAGAAATAGAATCTTTACAACTAAAAGCAATTGAATCTTTAATATTCAAATCATTTTTATCCATGGAATTTGCTGAATCATTAGTTGTAGAAGACAAATTTGCTGACTCATTAGTTGCAGATGACAAATTTGCTGATTCATCATTTGTCTTGAAGCTATTCGAAATTAGATCTACAACAGAAGAAATAGATTCTTTACAACTAAAAGCAATTGAATCTTTAATATTTGAATCATCTTTAACGATGAAATTTGATGATACATTATTTGGCTCGAAGCTATCTGGGACTTCATCAACTACAAAATCTTCAGAAGACAATCTAATTGAATGATTTTTGTTCAAACTTTCTGAAACAGTTTTTTCGGTTTCGATTTGATTCAGTGAATTCATTGAAGGAACTAAATTTTGATCAGAATTTTGAATCAAAACATTCTCATCAGATACATTTGAAATACTTTCATTTTTCATCAAGAAGTTAGTTGGAAAAATTTCATCTTCATCTTCAAATCTGGATACATC